>JAVJGG010000048.1:7545922-7564700 GCA_035590195.1 Aviceda cuculoides | reverse complement strand
ACATCCCTGTGTTATCAGCACTGTGCTCAGCACACATCCAAAACACAGCCTCATACCAGCTACTAGGAAGAAAATTAACTCTACCCAGCCAAAACCAGCACACTAATAGAACTAAGAGAGAAAACATGCAGCCTGCTCCATGGGCTCTAACTGCTAGTGCTTGCATCCCTTATTCCATAAATGTAATTTGTATGGTAATTGAGACAAAGAAAAACTTCCAGGAAAGGAGTTTCCCTGGTGAAATATTCCTTTTTTATATCTTCAGACAGTCCTTGAAACATATTACTAATATAAACAGAGGAAAACCCTAAGCATTATACTTTTTGAAAGCTGCCTTTTCTTTTCACGTCGAAATGTTAAATCAAGGTAATTGTTCTTTAGATGTTTTTTCAATTTTTGGTGTGGTCAAGATGTTCAGGAAGTGCTTTACTGTTATGAGTACTTAAGAAACATAAAGGTCTGCGAGGTCTGAGAAGACCATATATTAAGTAGACAAAAAGATCCCTGTGCTGTCAGAGCTCTTCTGAAGTGCTCTTTGGTAGAATTTGTTGTGCTGGTATTTATCTTATGAAAAATGCAATGGATTCTCAAATTAATATGCCAGAAATAAAACATATTTCTTACTTTGTTAGGTGGAGGGGGGTATATTATGCCCTTGGTTATGTTGTTCAGTCAAGGCTGATGTCCAGTCCAGAAATAATAAAGTTCGACATCACTATTTTCTTTGTCTAAGTACTGTGACCATTTTGACTATGTACCACAGAATTAATCCTCATCCTCTTAAATAATTTCCTGATTCTTTTTCTGTCTAAAGCCACTCCTTCTGTCATGAAGTCATTGACTGCTCTGCAGTTTAGAGAGCATTATACATATCTCTGGAAGAGCTTTTACAGGATTCTGTGGAAGGCTTACTTGACAAATCACTATTTGACAGAAGGTCATTGGCAGCAAAGTGCAGACTGATAGATATTTAGATATAGCAAGGCATTGAAATATTAAAGGAATGTGTGTGACCCATGATTTGAAGGCTGGCATTTAGAATGAAGTTCACTAATGCCTTTTCCTTTCCATGTGCAATTTCAACCTGTGACTGAGTTCAGTGTTTATTAAAGCTATCACTCAGTTAAATGGGAGATAACAAAGACAGCAAGAAGAAAGAGGGGGAAAAGGTAGAGCTGGAGGATCTCTAGAGAACTTAAAGCAATTTAGCAAAACTGCTGATTTCTAAATTCTTAAAAGTTAAGGCTAGCTTTCTGACAAAATTATTTAAAACACTTGAGAAAAAAAAAATCTTCTGTGTATAAGTTGTGTGAAACCCAAGAAGGTTACACCAATACAAGTATAAGAAATTTAAAGGTGCAGAATTATTTGTCCGCTTTCTCAGTGACATGTAAATATTTAAAATAGCTTTTCTCACTACATATAGTTTTCATCATGAATCAGTAAGTTCACAGCAATGAAAAACATAGACATGCTTTTCTATCTACCTATCTATCAGCAAGTGTGGGCCATTTATGATTAACAATGTGTTTTTGCTTAGAACAAGGTGTATGTGCTGCATTTTGATGCAATTAAGATAAACTAGCTTTCCAACATGATCCCCCTCCCTCCTCTCTGGCTAAGGATAGGTATAGTATACTAGTTAGAACAACTTTCTTTTTCCAGAATTGAGACATAAAATACATGGTGTTATCATCTTCTAATTCTAATTCTAAGCCCATGCTGTGAAGTCTAATGTGCATACCCATTATATAGCTATTATGTATAAGAGAGTAGATGTGGGTAAGTTGGAAAGTGTGACCGGGAATAACTTGCTTTGACTGGACTCTGAGATGTGTGACCGCATCACTCGACTAGGAGCCTGTATTACTGCACTTCTGTGCAATCTGCCCACATGTGAAAATATCTTCTCTTTCGAAGAATTATGAATTTTCAGGAATGGATGTTGTTGAACACTGAGAATCTTCTCTTTTTTTGGTGTGGCAAAACGTTTAGTCAAGGGTTTGTTCATGGATCCATTATTCTGTCCTGTGTTTTAAAAAATTGAATTGAATATATATACCATCAGGTACAAATTTGTGCAGAAGATGAAGCTGAATTAAAACCAGCTAGCATGTTGCATATTGCCATGAGACATCGTAAGATCACATATGCATGTTT
The DNA here is from genome assembly GCA_035590195.1 of Aviceda cuculoides. Classification (NCBI taxonomy): domain Eukaryota; kingdom Metazoa; phylum Chordata; class Aves; order Accipitriformes; family Accipitridae; genus Aviceda; species Aviceda cuculoides. The sequence goes on along the minus strand of JAVJGG010000048.1, from coordinate 7,562,540 downwards.
TCACACCCACTCTTTTGTTCATGCACCAGTCCCTAAATAAACAGAAAGTGAGAAAGAGGGCAGCACAGGTGCAATAAGTGTTGATATTAAGAAAACAGTGAAGACTCTCTCAATGTGTATTAAATGCTGTTATTGCTCTTTTAGGACTGAAATATTTTATAACTTCCCAACAATCTGTGTCAAAATTTGCAGACTTGATAGCACTGATTTTAGCTATCTCACATCTGGAAACTGCATAAATTATCTATGTATTCTTATGAATAAACAAGACCATACAATCATATAACAAGATCCTTGGGATTAGCACAATATTGTCTTTTCTTATAATATCCATATTTCATTTTCATATTTGTGGCACTGCAGTAGTTAAGATTTACTACCTAAGCATTAATATCAAGCACATCTGTGGTGACAAGATCAGTTCTGAAGGTAGATATTTTTCAAGAGGTAAAGAGAGAAATTCTATACAGAAATTACCCCAAGTCACAAAGTATATCCATCCTGGAATACAAAGCTAGAAGTTGATTGAATAAAGCAAGGCTAGTGTAAGTCCAAACTAAAATAATTCCTATATATTTTGGGAGGGGGGATATAATTATTTCTCCATAAATATATACATGTACATATACATATATATACATACATATGTATACAGACCAAGAGGGGCATAAAACTGAAAGGCTGGAAAAGTCATGAACAAATACAATGGAAGACTTGCATCATCTCCACAGTTATGGGAACCAATTTTCACATCATACACAAAAAAAAGTGCAGTTACACCTCTTGCCTTCTATAGTCATTCTGAAGAGGACATAATAAGGGATATACAAACTTAGAATATATAATATACCAAGCATGGCATGCCATGCTACGATATTTGGACAGGGCAGCTCTCCTTGTGCTATCAATTCACTAAGGATTTAAAGAGGTAGTTAAAGAACCAGTTTTCAATGCAATATGCATTATCTGCACTAGTTGAGCTATTTGATAATTATAAAATGTAACTTATCTTGATGAAGTCAAGCATGTTCACATAGATATTCCAGTCATATTTTTCTTCATGCACTTTTTGAGAATATCTTATAAGTCTTGATTTGCAATACCTTGTAATTCAAAACTGTAAACAAAAAAAGATTTTGCAACCTGTAAATGTCAAGATGTCTTTGAAACTCACAAAGATTTGTCTTCACGTCTAGCCTTACAGACTAGGATATTACCTGGTGATGAGTATGGATTTTACTACTGGAAATAGGAAAATACTAGGATAAACAATAACTTCATTCATTATGGTGATTCCAGTGACTGCTGGATACTATTTTGGCACTGTTGTAATGAAGTTTAAACATAGATTATTTTTTTTTTATCTAGCCTTGAATCGTGACTTCCCAAAATCTAGAACTGTCACAGCATTTTGCATGTGTCATGTCGTATCACCTCTCCATTCTCAAAGGTATCATACAACTGGACAGTGTTAAATAACTGAAGAAAAATTTCTTACCATATCAAAACTCTTGGGTTTTTCCTTGCTTGGTGAGCTACTGGCATGCTCCAAGATGCGTGCTATGAACATTGCAGACAATAAATACTTTTATCTCTTCCCTATAATATTGCAAAAGGAAATATGCAAAAAATTGGGATTTCTGAGCTCCTGTTGGGCAAGTTATTCTGAAACACTCAAAGAATCATGGGTTGTTGCTGTACTACCATCAGAGTTTATTCTATTTCAGAAAAGGTGAAGTAAGGATTTAGTTACTATTGTTATTTCACTGAAACTACTTGTTATGATCCCGGTCTCTTTCCAGCCTTTGTCAAACAGATCTAATAGCAATGCAATATAATTACATAAGCAATATCTAACACTGCAACCAACTTCTGTATGTCTATTTCTGATTTATACACTATTTTAGCTGCACAAGTCTGTGAAAGAAACATTTTTCCCTCTGAGTCTCATTCTCCCTTTCATGTGATTGTAAGCAATGTGCCACATCAGATCACGGGAGTTACTTGAATCTAGTGCAAGTGCATAGTCAGGTACATATGGAAGTTCATTTCCCTGCCTGGCTGCTATTGCAAGATGTAAAGCAAAATCAGCAGAAGATGGGGGAGGGGGGGAGGCGAATTTTGAGTGACATGAAGAAAAGTGTCCATAGACTGTTGCAATTTGTATTTCTTTTACAGCTTACACTCTTGTCTGTTCCTGAAGAAATGTGTAAATCAGCTGATTTTTGCAACTAACCTTGTTAACGATGGGGTTCTTTTTCCTGTTTCTCAGTCTTATTGTCTTTAAAAATACTAAAACCTGAAAGTCCTTTGGGTATTGGATAGATACCATGTTTACAGAACTTTACAGCTCTTTTTTTAAAAGCTTTTGTGTGACACATAAAATCAAGATCCCATCTCTGGAAATGTCACAGGTTTCATTTGTGACATTCAACAAGGCATTTTTTTACACAGGTGGATATTTCAGCTATCTATAAATAAAATGAGAAAAATAATTTTCCATTTACACTTGCTTTTTTCTTTACAGATTTATTTATTGAGTATCACCTGGGATCTCTACCTTCATCAGTGATAAACCATCCAAGCAATGTAAATAATTTGGGTTTTTTTCCCACGTATGTCCTTTTTTCAAGCTGGCTCCCACTGACTTGATTGATAGTTGACTAAGATATGCAGTTACCTGATGGGGTACCTTTGGGAACCTTGACCTCCTGTGTATGAACACTCTCTGTGCTGCATTTGTAGAAAAAAACACATGTAATACTTCATTTGGGGAAATGCAATTATTTTGGTTTGATAGTGACTGTTTTAAGTTCTTTTTTGAGTAGAGTCATATAGTGACATTTCTGTAGTCCATTTTCTTCTAAAGCTTGATGACCAATACCAATGTCCATAAAAAAAAAAAAAAAAAAAAATCTCTTCTTGTCACTCAACAACATGTTCAGTTTGAGTTCTACAAGCTTCATCTGTCATCCAGTGTGCATGGTAATGCATCACATACTGTACAGTTTATTAATGAACCCAGATTCCTTTTTTCTTGTATTTAGACCTACCAATGCTACCTCTCTTCTAGACCAGACCTGGTAAATTGTTTCTGTTGCAGAGAAGTAAGGTATGACCAAAAGTTTTAATTTTTCCAAGTACTTGCTGAAATTTTGCCAGATCTTTGCCATCTCCCAAGGTATTGAGTTCGATACTCTAATTATTTTTCATATTATAACTCCAACCCCAATGAGAGCAAGAAATATTGCATTTTTTTTAACCTCCTCCCAGGGGTAGCAATTAATTCCCTCCTTCTTAAGAGGAAAGAACCTTGACTGTGACCCTCAAAACTATGGTCTGACCTTCAGAAATAAGTCCAAAAGCACAGTAAGTTGAGACAGCAGGTTTCACTTGAGCAACAGGAGCAGCTGTGGGAGCTCTGACAGTTCTGAAGAACTAGTTCTTTTCTAGGTTGCCATGGTGAGGCTTCTCATTTATAAGCCATTAATGCTATGCTTTTGTTCCTCAAAGTCAAAATTAATTGTTTCGTGAATGCCTTCCACAGGATGTGGGTTAATGAAATGAATCAGTTTACAAATTCTGCAAAAATAAATTAACAATCCACCCTTTCAGAATCTCTTCTTTTGAAATTCTTACTTTTAAAATTCCTTGTTAAAACTCTGCACAAGTGGTTAGTTGTCCATACACTGTTATTTTAGCTAAAATACTTGTTTTTAAAGCTTCCTCAATGCCATCTCATTTCTCATTGTAAAGCATGCATCCTGCAGCCTGTCTTGCAACAACTGTATTATTAATATATGTTGACCAAAGAAACTCTGCTGGCGATGAATAGATCACTTACTGAAATTGCACTCTCTGTAATTTCAAAGCAACACCTTTGCATCATAAAACATATTTGCTGTGCAAAACCAGCTTTTACAACCCACTTTTCTCAGTTCTATTCTTTATACATCCTTTCTGCTTTTCTTCAATTTCTGCCGGTAGTAATTACTTCACTTCTGTTCACTGAAGGCTCCTCCACTGCCTTCAGTACACTGACTGCCACACAAATAAATTTCAGACATACAACACCTTTGTTTCAAAAACTGAAAATAAAGAACTTCACACCTTTCTACTTACCATTTACCCTTCTTGCACTAAAAGAAAATTAGTCTCTCTTTTTAAACAGTGCTATTAATAAATATGACAAAGGTAAACCCATCTTAAAGGCTGTATCAAAATGGGCCAAAAAAGCCTACCACGGGGACAAGTGCACTAATTAGTACCATTAGTAGCATACGAATACATTCTTTTATATTTGGGGGCTACAAAGAATTATGAATTATTCTAGAAGCAGAATTCAATGCACTTTGTTGTCAGCTCCTGAAGCCAAAATAGCTTGACACTTTGATTTATATCTGATTGCCAAACCAGATATGCACCTCTACAACTTGATTTCAAATAATGCAGAAAGGATTTTTCCCCAGGTATTAATTCTCCAGAAACCGAACATTTAGCTTTTCAGAAGCAATTAATTGTTAAAAACACTGGCATGGCATAGGATTAAGTAACTGGTGACTTATGGTTCTGAAGGGTAATCAGTGTGATCTGTAATACGAGAGAGTATTAAATCAGAATGTTTTTCCTGATGTCATCATCTGAAGGGTTCATCTGGAATGGTACAGCTGAAGACAGAGAGCAAAAGCAAGGAATGAAGTGTGTCATGTGGAAAAGAGACACTTAAAAAAAAAAAAAAACCAACATGCACAAACAAATGTACATAAAAGCAAAAGGAAAGAAAGAAGAACATAATCAGCAAATTGGCCTGGCATGAAGTAGCAACACATGAAAAAGTGATAGGCAGAGAATAGTCAAACAGCCATCTGAGGAATCAGAGGTAGGATACAACTGCTGCAGATGACCAAAGCCTTGAGCCTTCAAAAGAGTATTATTCTGAATATAGAGGTGCAACTTTTCTGCACAATGAAGAAACGTATGGAACACAACATAGCTGCTGCTGCTGGGAAACAAGAAGGCAGTCACCTGAAAGACACACAGGAGGCAAGCAAGGCTAAGCTTGTGAACAACTGCTGTCTTTTCATTATTTAGTTTTACATACTTAATATACTAAAAACCACAAGTCTCCAAAGAAAATTAATTCATATGTAAAAAGTATCTTTTTAAGACCTGAATTGCTGAGAGGCAAGTAGAGTAGACAATCCTTGCAGAATGTAAAATATTAAATTACAGTCCCTATCTAAACCCCATTGAAATGAACTGCTGTTTTAGGCATTTTCCTCTGACAGAATTCACAGGTTAGTATGATAATGTCTTTATGCCTTCCATAACACAAAACCTCAAGGAAACACCCCTAAATTCTGCAGCAATATTTACTTACTTTGTGTCCAACAATCTCTTCCATCTCTCTCTCTCGTATTTGCGTTATTGTGACGTACAGTTGAAGATACCCATCGCTGTACAGTTTTATTACAAATACTTCTTCTTGTGGATTGCTTTGTCTGGAGTTCAGCAGTTGCAGCAGAGACTCCAGTCAGATAATTCAGCATCTCCTTACCTCTTTTCAAGAGTGCTTGAGAACTGGAGCACTAGTCCAGTCATCAGTCCACCTTCTCATACTCTCTGCAGCTGTTCTCTTCAGATGTAGTCTTTATTTTCCTGAACTTTCTGGCTGTGACATGGATCCTTGCTCTTTGCCTTCTCTCATGCTTGTTTCCATAAATACTGAAAGCATCTGCAAAGCAGTCCAAGAAAATCCCTTCCTTGAAGAAAAAAATGCAGAGCAATGGGCAGACTTACTTAGACAAATTTTGTTAAAATGGGGAGTAGGGGCTTACACTCATGAACCTGAACATCCCAGGGGTATACGATAGAAATTACTTGTGGAAGATAAAGGCTCTCCGAGGGTATCAACTTCTTCCTGTAGATGTGATGACAAAAGCATGTTCTAATGACAAATTTTGAAGAGGATGAAGCCATAGCTTTGTGATCATCTACTGGTACCTCTTCCAGGGCATAAGTGACCAAGTTGAAGAACACATCCAAGTACTTTGTTTGAAAATCTTGACAGTGGATAATGAAGAATAACAGTACAGATTTCATTCTATCTGAATGAACTGTCCAATTCTCATAATGGGCATAAATAAGTTGGAATGAGTGTCTCTTGCAGCAAATTTTTTCCATCCTTTGAAATATGGAGAAATAACAAATTCCCTGACAATGCTATCAATATCTATGAAGGGAATAGTCTGAGGCAGTTTATGTCTCACAGGCTCTTTGCACACTACTGAGCTTCTAATACACATTTTTAATCTATTACATTATTAAGGGTTAGGAATGTTTTATTACCCTAGATGAAAGCTCTGATTCTCAAGTAATGGGGCAACAAGTATGTAATTTGTAAACCAATGTGATTATTGCAAAATGCACATTACATCGTGATTATATTATTTTAAAAGCATCAATGTTTTTAAACAAAATCCACTAGCATTTGTGTATTCATTAAACATTTTCATTACTCACACAGTTTTTGTACTTTTTGTATTAAAGTCTAGCATCAAATCACTAGAGTATTAACATAAAATGGAGTTTGCTTTTTGACAATGATACCAGGCACATAGTGCTAGACCGAGTCATGTTATTCAACTCATGTTCATTATACTTTCTTATGTTTCTTGATGTTATGCATTAGTGTTTACTGTGGTCTTTCTAAAACAAACACAAAAATAAGGGCAACTGGAAACAGTAGTGAATTAATATTACTGCCTTACCTTTTATGTCAAATGTTCTCATTAGAAAACCTCATGGAAGCTCGGGGTAATGTCTCCTTCCTCATGTCTCTTGAAGATGTAAAGGGTTTTTTTTTTTTTTCCATTATGACATGGATTTGGGTCCTGAAACAACCAATGCCATTAATTCAGTAGAAGTTTCCAGTGTTTGAGTGTCTTGGGCAATCAGAGTAGAACAGTTTGCCATGTGCGTTCTGTCACCTTAAATACCAACGGATATATCCAGGAACATCCTGAATTCATACAAGCACATTCTCATGTTCATATTAATTCTTGAAAACTAGAGTCATGGTAGTTGTTTCATTATTAATAATAGAATTGATTACCAGAAGCCTGGACAGTCAGCTTTATCCTATAAACCCTTTAAAGTTGAGGGTTTTTAAAAAGAACTTTATTTTCCATAAATCTTTCATAATGCACAACTGTAGTTCATATTTTGTTTTGCATCCATACAAAAAGAATGCATAAACACTTCATAAAATAAAGCACAATAGTGGTTATTATAATGAAATCTCTCCGTAATTATGTTTTTCTTTGCATGAAAACCTATGCTTTTTAAATCAAAATCAGAACTAAAAAAATGTTCTCCAAGAATGAGTTTTCTCCCTACGGTAGACTAGGAAAGCAGGGATCCTACCCTTGTTGCATGGTTACAACATGAATAAAGACTATGCTTTAGGGAATAAGTAGCAGCTGTCATTCTGATACATTAGTCTGTAAGAGCAGAGCAAGGCCACAACTGCAATTCTCTTTGAATGTCTGGCTAAGCACTCTCCTTCATATATTATTAATGTTCATGAGAAGTTAAGGTCCATGCTTAGCACTCATTATGCCTTTCTTTCCTGCAGCATATCATACGTAGCATAGTGGCATTCATATGAATACAAAAGAAGGTATTTACGTTCTCCTAATTTTTAGTTTTATAATATAATAATTTTAATTAAATAATTGTATTTTTCTGAGTGAATTAAAATCAGGGACTGGAGACCTTTTTTACAAAAAGCCCTTGCTAAAAATATTTATGGGAAGAACTGAAATTAAATGGTAGCTTATACATTGAAGATAATTAATATCAGTCTTGTTATTTTCTCTATTTTTTGCTTTCAAGACTTTTGGTTTGGCATCTTGGATAACCTTGATATCATGTCTCAGTCTGGGAACTAACTGAAAAATGTATGAATTATTGCTTTCAAAAATTAAAATTATTATATCTCTGTCAACATCTACTTTGCTTAACAAATCCCACCCACACTATAAATTATACATCTTTTATGTGTTTCAAAAGCCACAAGAAATGTGATGTTATACCACACAAACTGAACTGGAAAAAGTTGGTTTAGCACGATTTTGTGCTGTGTTCACTTTTGGTATATCATTCCTGACAAGAATTGGTTACCAATGTATAAACCAAAACATTTTTTCACGTGTCAAAATGTTATAATACCAGAAGAGATCTGAACAGAAATAGTGTGCACCTTTTTTAAATCAGTGAATATATTCAAAGTATATCCAGGATTCCGGAACTATGTTTAATATATGAGTACAAAACACATTTAAAAAAATATAGTTTTGAGAAATTTTGAGGATTGTGCACACATTTTTAAAAGCCAGGAATATTATATAAGATAATCAAAACTCAGGAAAAATAATAACAAATTAGAAAAAAAAATCTACTTTTCTTTGAAATATTTCTATTGACTTTTACTTCATGTAAGAACCAGTTTCCCAAGTGATTGGTTTTAATATATGATATATGGATGCTATATAAAAATTATACTATGTTCACTATCCATAATTTCTTTTTTAAGTTTGGAACCATCTTAGTCATGAAAAGCTTTCAATCAGACTTTATCAGTCAACCAAGTTTTGACCAAAAGCTTTAGGTAAAGAGAAGTTATAAATTGTCCATATTCTTTTCACTTCTCTAATAAACCTTTTCTAAGTAAATGTACTTGACTGGAGCATTACAAAAGTTTTGCTTAAACTACAGAGTGAAAAACATTTGTAACAGCTAATTGTCTTGTTAGTGTAGTCCAATTATAGCCAAAATGCCTCTTCTTCTGATTAATTGGGACTTCAATAGATCCTCTGGAACCTATTTGTCTTCTTAGCTGAAAATGAGCATAAGGAAGTTTACATACAAAAAGCAATAGAGCACATTGTTTGGGAAAAGATTTTTTTGCATTTCATCATAAAAAACATGGATATAAAAGAATAAATTCTTTGAAAAACAAGATTCACATTTTTTCAGAAGCAAATGAGACTGCAAAACTTGCCCTTCTTATAGCTGTGTCTGATCCTCTTAAAGTAAAATGGGGATATTATTTTATGCTTCTGTTCCACAATATCAGTGTTTAAGGTCAACCAACATGGTGGCAAATACCACAAAAAGAGCTTGAAAATATTAATAATTTTACAATCTTCTGCACAATTTTGCTACATTGAGGTAAAAGGACCTGTCCTAATTAATTTGCTGAGCTATATTCCCTCCTAGCTCTTAAGACAGCAAGAGTAGTATCAAAACCTATAAAATACTGTAACAACATATACAATAAGATGTCAAAATTAGAGCTGTGTGGGCTACTTTAGTTCTGGCATATAAAATTATTTGACATATGATTTATGACAATTATAGTTTATGTATATATTTTGGTAGAAAATAATATGTTTTAAATACTAAGGTTTTCATAGCTGGCTTCATCAAAAGTGCTAAGCCATTTATCAGTAACACACAGCTTACTGCCAGAGAGTAAATAATATAAGACTAACAGGTAAATACTATAAAATAATGATTCCTAAAGGCCTTTCTTAAAATGATCATTTGAGATTATGTATAGTCTTCTTGACAAAAGAGCTGGATTTCCAATACCAGTATTAGCATTAAGAATGTAACTCCTATCCAAATTTCACTGACATCGGTGGAAGTATTCGTTAGCTAATGTGTTGTAACAGTCTCTGGTGCACAGACAGGAAACATAGCTACTTGAACAGCCTAGTAACTGTGACAAAAAGTTATCATTAAGTTTGATCTTGTCTAATCTTCACTATTAAAGACTGAAATGTTATTCCAGGAAGAAATACAATATTAAGAAAAATAATATAATTAATTGCTGAAACATTTAATTGGGAAAATTTTCTTATTTAACTTCACTCTAATATTTCTTTAGTCAAGGTTCAAACAAAGCTTTGACATGAGGACATGCAGACTTTTGGTCTTTTCAAGAAAATTGTTACTGTTCAGTGCTATGAATTTTTCATTTGATTGTGATCACCATGTTTTACTGATCATGATTGTTTTGATAGGGATAAATGCAGTGATATATGTAGAGATCCTGAAAAATATCTAAGCCAAAGATAACCCATATGTAGCAAAAATTTAAACCAAAACTGCATGTCTTTGTAAACCATGTTCCAGTTCAAATGTGAATTACTATATTGGAAAGACATGCTGGTTTCGGTGTCCAATTAACAACTCAGTCTAGATGATCCTTATAGTTACTTTGCCCTGCAGAAGTGGTATATCACTGAAATTTGACAGGAAATTTTTGCACTCTCTCAACCAAAAAAGTTCAAACAACTTATTTGATCAACTTACATTTCAGATTACTGAATTGAATTGAATCTTAATGTTTAAAAAAACTTCTAGGAACAAAAATTATGAGAAGGAACACCTCTCCTATGAGGAAAGGCTGAGAGAGTTGGGGTTGTTCAGCCTGGAGAAGAGAAGGCTCCTGGGAGACCTGGTTGCTGCCTTTCAGTACTTCAAGTGGGCTTATAGGAAAGATTGAGACAAACGTTTTAGCAGGGTCTGTGGTGATAGGACAAGGGGTAATGGTTTTAAACTAAAAGAGAGCAGATTCAGACTAGATACAAGGAAGAAATTTTTTACGATGAGGGTGGTGAAACATTGGTACAGGTTGCCCAGAGAGGTGGTAGATGCCCCATCCCTGGAAACATTCCAGGCCAGGTTGGACGGGGCTCTGAGCAACCTGATCTAGTTGGAGATGTCCCTACTTATTGCAGGGGGTTTGGACTAGATGACCTTTAAAGGTCCCTTCCAACCCAAACCATTCTGTGATTCTATAAGAGCACCCATCTATTTTTTAATAATTTTAGTATTATTAGCAGATGTTTCTAATTAGTAGAGCTTGAACTTCTTGCTGTCCTGAATTTGAGTTTCAAGTGGTACATTTTCAGAAGACCCTTTATCAACTCTGCAAGATATACACCAACTGCTCCCAAAGACTTGTTTCAGAATTATGTCAAATCCCTTTGCTATAGTGTAGACTATTTGGACTGCCCATGGCTTTAGGAACTAACTCTGTTTTGCAAGAGCTGTTTTGAGTTTTGGGGGTTAAATGTGTTTCATTGGTTTTTATTTGGGGTTTATCTATTTATTTATGACACATGGCTTGTATCCCAGCTATAAGAAACTTTTCTAAAATAGCTAGGACTAGGAAAACCTATTGCAAATTAGTATGATTTAGATTTTTTTAAAGAACAGGGCATATCACCAGATCACTTGCATATGTTAACAAAAATACCACTGAGGATTCTTTATCCTTAATATTAATGTGAAGAATAAAGTTAAAATACTTTACATTTATCTATAACTCTGCATGGAGTAAAATGTTCAAATTAATGTGGCTGACAATACCAAATAAATTATTGATTCTTTTACTTCTAAAAAGATATGACTGTTGGGTATTTTTTCTACAGTTCTCATCTTGTAGTGTAGAGAGAACATTGATGTTCCTATATCCATATATTCATATATAATGTAAGTGATCTAAAATAATTTTTGAAAGACAGCAGCATTTATACTTTGAAAATTGTCAAGCTTCTCATTTAGGCTGTTGTCATGTTATGCCGGTCTGGAAGCATAAAACACCATTGACGCAAAATACTCCAAATTAATATTTGACCACCCAGACCTCTCACATTTAACAAGCTTTTTATTGTTTTTTTCCTTCTTTCTTTTTCCTAAGAATGTGCTACTTTGCACAGCCTTGGTATGAATTACTAGGGGCTGGAAGGGGAAAAAAGGGTTTCAGACATTAGTGATTCTGTAATAATTTTAACAGTCTACCATGGAACTATGCTGATGGGTTTTACTTTAATTATCAGAAATACATTTAGCTGAACATCTCTAAAGCTCATCCAGATAAAACCCACATGGGACCATGCCACCTAATCTTACTGGCAATGATTTAAATTGCAGCCAAGGGCAGAAAGCTGGTTTCAACACGAACAGTACTCAGAAATTCAGCTCATTGCTTCTTAATCCATTGAACACCATTCAGACACATTAACTGGAAGACAGTACTAAATTATCTACTGTATGCCAAAACAGATAAGAACTAAACTTAATCTTTTTAAAATCAAAAGATGGAATCTAAGAACTGTATTTAAATTAATGGGAGTAGAGCTGCCTCTATCCATGAGGTAATAAATAATGTTGTGAAAGTGCCCTGCACTGATTTGCACTGAGCATGGGATATTGGGCAAATTATCAAAGTTACTGAACAAGGGCCTTTGTACTTTAAAGGTCCACTGCAGTAGAGTGGAAGGAGAGGAACAAAGAAAAGAATGTAGAAATTAGCTGTCAGGTGTATTAAAACAGTTATTTACTGAAACAAATCAGGACTTCTGCTTCCAGGGTCATTAAATGTTAGTTTAATGTGGAAATATGCCTCCAGATAGTGTGTGAGTTATAAAAAGAGATAAAATATATTGAATGTACCATTTTTCTAAAGCATTTCAGCCCAATTTTTATGATTCATCAAACACTGGTCTCAACATATCACCCAGAGTCTTCCCGATATGATATACCCAAGAGCAGCACAATAAAAAAGAAGTATTTTCCTGCTCTATTCATCAGGATTCAGACACATCTTTTGAAACAAGTTCTTAACTAGATTAACTAGTCAGCCTGAGGGCACACCTAACATTCATCCTGCCTGCATCTGTACAACCTGCTCTACAGCACGTACTAAACATGAGAAATTATACAATCACAATGTTTAAGGATCTTGCATTAATTTTCAAAAGCTGAAAATCAGTAAAGCCATTATTGCTTTAACTCTAAAAGTGCATGAGAACGAATCAGGTCTATACGAATAAACTCCTGAGCACCCCAAAAGATAGGTACTAGGAAATGCGTTCTTGTTGTGACAGTAAGGCGATGAGTTTGTGACTCCACATCAAAGGAAAAGCCTCTGCATGAGAAATATAGACTTAAACTATTATGGTTCAAAATTAACCTTTCTCCATAGAAGCGTAAAACTTTTTGAAGTGTGTTTGTAATATTCCCCTTTTTAAAGACAAGGAGATTAAGCTGATAATAAGGTTCAACATCCAGGCTAATCATTGTGAAATTCTTAGTGGTATATTGAATTAAGTTTTTCTTTTTAGGCTTAGGTCCAGATCAGCCTTTATGTTTGTGCAATGGTTGCTTATGTTTAAATGTTTCATTTGCAGTGAGACAATATTAACGTTACGGGCCAGATTCCTGTCTTGGTTTCATGCTGAATGAGTGGACTTATTGTATATTTATGTACAGGTATAGTAAATTAAACAAGAATTTGTCTTTGTAATAAATGTTCTCTAAAACTATACTCTAAAGTTCCTGAAGCCTTTTTGCTTGAGGTTTATATCACATTTTCACAAAGATAACTTGTTCAAATTTTGCCATGAGTTTGATTTAGAGATATCCTTTTGTGCCAGGGTAACTGCAAATGTTCTGCTACTTAAAATGATGTTGTATCATTTTAAATGAACTATCTTTGTTAGAAGTTGAATTTTAAGAAATTCTTAATTTTCTGTGAAACATGAACCTTTCTCAAGAATAGGTCAATATGGAAGCATTTCTAATATGTACCAAGATTACAAAATGCAGCAGAACATAACATTTAGGAAGGGCAACTAGCTTTTGATGCACTTAGGGAACTGCTCCTCTCTTTGCAATGGGCAAAGTCATCCTAGAAAAATGAAAAGACTTGATTAAGTGAAAAAAATATCTCACAGGGGATACAAAGGCTCTCTAATACTTAGAAATTCTGTCTTAAATGAAATGTGTGTTTATGGGTGAGAGTGAGGTATGTGAATATTTATGTATATTCACCTAAAGTAATGTAGGTACAGACTCATTGGAAAATAGATGTTATTACTATTATTATTGTTATTAAGGATGCACTTCATTTTGTGATTCTCAATTGTTCAGCATTTTTAATTGATTTAGTCACACATAGTGTATCATTATCTTGACAAGGACAACTTCACCCAAATTTTACATTTTCCTAGTATTCATCTGTTCCTGTTTCCTGTGTTTCCTCTTTCATATGCTGAATATTTCTATTTTAAATTCTCATTTGGGAAGAAAAATGTCAAAACATAATCAAATCATAAAATAAATACATTGACTATATTATCCAATATTTACGTAGTAGATATAAATGTGAGCAGGTACTGGATGCTGAAGAGACTCAGGAAGGTCAATAGATATATGTATATGTCCATTTTAGAAGTATAATTTACTTCTTAAAACTTTTCTCTATAAAGATTATGTAATAAATCAAAATAAAGAGGCATGAAGGAATTGTGTCAGCTTATCCTATCCCATGTTTACTGTACATCTTTACAGGTACTTATATGTGATTTCTGTTAGGTGTTCTTCTCTTCTGATTCTCTATTACTCATTTTTTACTGTATCACTGTATCACCCACGTCCCTTATTTTTCTTTCATTTTCTCTGTTTTGAAGGTAATTCAGCTTTATGGGTTCTGTTCATCGTTTCTTTCAGCTGTCCTCCTTTTCATGATTATTTGAGTTTTGTTAGTTCTAGTCGCCAAACCGCATCTTATCTCTTCAAATTTTTGTCATTGCCTCACCTGTTATTTACCAGGGATGACTTTGCACGGACTGCTTTTCAGTCTGCCAGCTGCTCTCTTGTGCTGCTTCTCACGTCCTGGTGGCTCATGCTGCTCTGGATAAGAAGTGAAAATATGCTTGATCAACCAATCCTCCAAGATTGCTGAAGGGCAGCAGACCTTCTTCAGCTGAAAAGGAGTTATGCGTCACATGAGGCCATTGCACCAAGATACATTGGGGTTTGTGAGTCCAGGACAAACTACAGAAGCAATTCTCTACACCTGTCAAGTCAGTCTGAGGACTTCCAAAGCCATTAGTCCACTAAGCCTGTCTGGTTTTTGCCTCCTATTATGAAAGAGATGGCCTTAGAACTATGATGTATTAAAAGTAAAAACAGTGGTTCTTTTTTATGTTTGGACCTTTAGGCCTTCCTTTTCTCTGCATGAACATCATACAAAATAATACCACAGATTTTCATATAATTAAATTATTTGAGCACTTCTAAGAAATGCTAAAATCAAATCAGTTGACAATTCTCCCTTCTTCTACCTACTCCTTCACTGTCAACTCGTATTTCTCCTTATCCATACCATCAGAAACTTAATATTCCCATTACAGTTCGTATCCTTTCACCACTAGATTCTGCCTCACCTTCCTAAAAAGTTTTATTTTAATTGATTCCTTTCTTTTACTTAGGGCTGCAATAGGAATCCAAAAGACAGTTTGTCTTTTACAGGACTCCAGGGAAGAATTAGAATCCTTTGGTGGGTTAATCTGGTTGCATTGCTTCTCACATAGTAGTTCAGTGGCCCACAAATTTCTGAGAGCCTTTTCAAGGAACTCTTCCAGATATTTCTGAATCTAAAAAACCAAGCCTGTTATCAGACACTTTATGTTCAATAAATTGTTGTCATATGCTCCACTGTTAAATATAACAGGGTCCACAAACCACAAAACTCTGAATAACACACAGTTTAGGAATGGAAAATATTTTCTACATATACACAGAATCATAATAATGTCTGAAAGAAAATAGTTTTCTCTCCTAAAAACAGAACCCACAATCCTGAATCACACAAAAGAAGAAGGAAACTTAGTCATGATAATAAAACAAATGTGAAAAAAAGAAATACAAGTTTATGTTATTCAGGAATTATTATTGATATATTGGGTGTGAGATGGATGCACATCTTTAGCATGCCCCTACTTGAAAGAAAAGTAAATTAATCAACCAGTAAACCCAGGCTAAGTGGTAAAAAAGTCACCAAAAATGTATAAACAATTTACTAATTGTTTGTAATTACATGGGGACAATATTGACAGTCCTTATACACAATGACATTAATAATCACTTTTGACGGGGATGTGGGAACCTGTGCAAATTCTACTCATTTTTTTTCCCCTGTTCTGCAAAACTCTTGTCTTTTATAATTTTAGCTTTTGTCATGTAATACAGAAAAGAGGGAAAAAATAATTGTTAAGACTTATAATCTTAGTTGATAATGTTTACTAAGGAAAAGAAAAGAAAAAAATAACCATTCAAGAAAACAATAAATTAATATGCAAGTGGGAAGAAGTGGAGGAATATAGGCTACCTGGATTAAAATAAGACTAGGAAAAAATGGACTTTAAAATTTTATTAGATTGTTTGCAGTCCCTAATAAAAGCATAGTAACTTGTTCTAACCTGATTTAATTTGGCAGTCCACAAAAAAAAATAGAGACATCAGGCTAAATCACTGGGCTAAATCTGAAGTACATTAGGAAAGCTGAAGTAAAGTTAATTGGGAACTTTTGAACAAAGCAAGTTTTCACCAGGAAACGCTGAATCAGCAGAATGTGGCTATTTCGTCGCTGCTGTCTCTCTTGCCAAACAGGAAAAGCTTGGATGGGCTGATGCAGGAGGTAGAAATAAACATATGCCAGTAAAGTTGAAAGCAGACGACAACCACACTTTATTAA
>JAVJGG010000048.1:7524007-7545822 GCA_035590195.1 Aviceda cuculoides | reverse complement strand
TCTTCTAATTGGCATCTTTCTTTTTTTGTCTTCTTGTTTATTCTGTTCAAGGTCTTCTAAAGGCGTCTGGAATGCTCTTGTGACCGTTAGCTAAATATGCATCCACAGGCTGATGCCAGGTTTTGTGCCAGCTTATGCAGTGCCCGGCCTCATAAGGTCTGCCGGCATGAGCTCAGCCTTGCATGTACGCTGCCCTAAGGACAAAGACCCGGTGCTTTCAGAAACCGCTGCTCTGGAAAGACCTGCCGGTTGGGACAGCTCAGGATCACGGGCATGAGGGGTTCAAGATTTCTGGAACAGCTGGTGCCCTGCACTACTTGACATCCACGGTTACAGAAAAACATCTGAGCAGACACAGCAAAACACAATTAATTGCACAGTTTCTTTGCTATAAAGTGGTTTTCTCTCTAAAACCCACTTTAAAAAGTTACAATTTGCAACAGGCAGGAAGAAGAATGTTTGGCACTTTGAAAATGTGGCAAGCATAATTCCCAGTGGGAGACTGGGAAATGGCTTTCCCAGTCCTATGCCATCAGCACTAGCCACACTGGCTTCTCCCTATAGTCTCTCTTTGTTGTCTACCCAAGATACTCCTGCATCCTTTTCCAGATGGACACCTCTAATACAGAGAGCTATTTTCTTAAATTTCATACAGATAATACAAATGTGGAAAATAATGCCAGTATAAAGTCAAATGAATAGAAATATCCCAAAGATATGATTTTTAAAGTGATGGTCCTCCTTTCCATAGGAATTCATGAAGTGTTTTAAATTCTGTTACAGGAAAAAGGTTAGAGCATTAAATCTGAATTTCTTCCAACCATTAAGCAATCACATACCTATTAGCTATTCGGGAAAACCATGCACAGAGCAGGTTATAACTCTACTTTACAGCTCTCAAGAAACCTTGCACTTTGACTTTGATTTATGACCTTTCACCTGCAAAAGATTAAAAGTCAAAAATTGAAAAAAAGTTTCTAAGCTCTTTAATTTCTATTATATTTCCAAACCAATAGAATTAATTAGGACCTCTTTGTATTAACCAGAACTTCTTTGGTCATAACACAGTCCTCAGTCACAACAGTGAGATTGTATAATATACTTGTAAAAAAATGTTTGGTTTTGTTACAATTTTCACTGGTGCCAGCTTGTGCACCTGTTTAGGGATGAAGGGAGAGCTACAAGAATATAACAAGAGAAAAAAAAATATGCACAGGCAACATTTGTAAATATACCTGTATAATTCAATAGAGAGGGGGTTAAAAGTTCTCATGGGCCTTGGGAGCATAAACCCTATTCACCATTTCTGGAATCATAGCAAAAGAACTTGCTTTATGCTTATAGCATGCCAAACCATCTGAAAGACAAGGTCCATAATCAAAAGCTTCCTGCATGTCTGTGGAAACTCCTTGGCTCCAAAAAATTTTGAGAAGTTGGGATCTCCCTTTCTAAAAAATCTATAGAACATCTGAAAACATAACCCTCTTTTCTTTGACAAAAATGTGATTTCCTTGTCCAGTTAAATCCAGCTATTTTTGGTAGCTGCCTTTAAATGCAAAGCATCTTCACTTAGTTCATTATGTTATGTTATGATATGTTATGTTATGTTATATGTTAGAAGATGGTCTT
The DNA here is from genome assembly GCA_035590195.1 of Aviceda cuculoides. Taxonomy (NCBI): domain Eukaryota; kingdom Metazoa; phylum Chordata; class Aves; order Accipitriformes; family Accipitridae; genus Aviceda; species Aviceda cuculoides. The sequence goes on along the minus strand of JAVJGG010000048.1, from coordinate 7,544,193 downwards.
CTACAAAGTTGTAACTACATCACTTTTAAAAATAGCAGTCTTTAAAAAATTTGCAGTTTTGATTATGCTGCCCCATCTCCTACCACCTTACTTCTATAATATTCCACCAGAATGAAGACTTGTGAGGACTTCTTTTGAAAACACTAATTTGTTAAAACTAAGCTTTCTCTTTAAAGACAATTCTCTAGTACTTTTAGAAAAGAAAATAAGGAAATTTCTGGGTAGAAGGAAACAATATTCTTGAGAACCCAGCTTCTTGACTATGACAGCAATTATTTGGAAACAGGTTAAAAAACAAGGATTTGGGAGGTTTTTTGTTTGTTTTGTGGAGTTTTTTTCTGGCTATTATGAGGGACATGGAGTACTTATGGTACTCATATCCATACTCAGATCCTTATGCTTTCTCTGTCAGTGTCAAAGTACTTTTTATCAACTTCCTATTCTACTACAAAGATTTCAGCATGTATCTGTCTTTTCAGTTCAGTATTTCACATTGAGTAGCTACTCAGTATATTTAATAAGTGATACAGAGAGTCCTCTGTTTCTACAAATCATTCATCCTTCTTTTGTTCGTATGCAATTCTAGGTCCTAGCTATTAATTAGATCATGCTTTATTTCCCCGTAAGATTTTGACATTACGGTCATCAATACTTACTCTTTCAAATCCTTCCTGACAAGAAAAAGTATGTTCCACTGGGCTAATGTAGCTTAAAATGTCCGTGACAGAGCATCTGTGTGATACTGAGAGATAAACTCTTCTTGCTCAGTAAATAACCCTTGGGACCACATTTTGTAATGATGCGAACAATTAGCTAATTGCATGGAGAGTTTTTATTCTCCTCTAGCAGAGAAATGAAAAGAAATTACTAGCTCTGGGAAAGGAGTTCAATTCTTTGTAATATCACAAGATACAAAGTTACTCAAGCCAATATAAAAGATCAAATTTGAAAAACAGCAGAGTGATTTCTAAATATAAAAGTGGTACATACCTCAGCATTAAATTGTCTAAGAGTCTGAATCAGATTCTAAACATGCTAAATGTTAATTACAAGGTAGGAGTTCAAGGGAAACTGAAAATGGTGGAAGATGAAATATCAGTAATTGGAGTTTCTTCAGTATCAACCCAAATATCTTTTGCTTTGCCTGCAATGATTTCTCTGGCATCAAATCAATTCTCCATACTCCCCAGTATTACAGAAAATAATTTTCATGGTAAAACCCTTTTTGGACACCATAAAAATTTAAGGAGCATAATCTTTCAAATATAAATTGGAACTTGAAATAGAAACAGCAACCAGAGCTTAATGTCAGCTTAATTCTTTGAATAAAATAAAAGAAATGAGAAAAAGAAAAGGAAACATATATAAACATGCACTAACCTAAAGCAAACAATGAATGGCAGTGAGCTACATGAATGTATTGTGACCTATGACTGCCATAACATTAGTCTAGACAGCAGACAATAAACCACCAAATATTTTTTTTCTACATAACCTAATAAGAGCAGGGCTGAAAATCTCCAAAGAAATGAAATTTCAGTAACAAAGGGGAAATATTTCTTATGAATTGTTGCGGTTGGTTTGGGGGTTTTGGGGGGTTTGGGGTTTTTTTTCATTTTCTTGGGCAGCTTCAATATAATCCACCCAGGAAGTCTTTCTTGGAAAATATCCAAATTCTGTTAGCTTCCACAAGCTTGGTGAGACATATTATGTTCTTAGTGTCAATCTTATGACATCTTTCCTTGAGAAATATAGTCCATGACAGCACTATGAAGCTTATGAGGATATCAGGAAGTAAATGTAAAGGTATTTTAGAGCATTACCAACTGTAAAGGGTGCTATAAAGGTGATTACTTTGAAGCTCAGGACAAGCTAAATTTCCAGATATCTTTCTTACTTTCCTAGCCTTCTAATTTGAGATATATGTTTCAGTCAGTCTTTGCAAAAGCAGATTTTGCAGCAGCCCCAGGAGAGAGAAAAAAGTGCTAGAGCATTTATTACAGTCTGTCCAAGAAATAACAGGGTTAATAATGTTTGATAAGCCTATGCAATGTAAAGAGTGAAAAGAACTGATGCATTTTTAAAGGGATTGTCAGTCCCATTTGAGGCAGGCGCAATAGTCACCCAGAGAACTCTGTCAGTAAGCAATGTCATTAATAATGATTCATGGATATGGATATTCACAACAGCTGTGTCCTCACCTTTAAGTACCTCATACAATATTTAGAAAGTGCTGGGAGATATTGCGGCAGGGAAGCAACTAAATTGCTAGAAGCCAGTGCTGGATTAAATTGTTTAATGTTCCTCCTCAAAACTGGTGTACCGATTTTTCAGAGTGAATCTCTTCCTCTGTCTCTCTCCAATAAACCTGCAGCAAGCAAAATAAGCAACATGCTAATCATCTAGTCAGTGAAATCTGATGATGGTGTGATGTGTTGGCATCAACACTAATATATATCACCAGCTTACGGTAGCTGACTGCTACCAATTGTCCGTCCTCCATTAACATAGAAAAGAAACATATGGAGCTGTTTCCCAGGAACACCTTGAATTTGAAAGTTCAGAAGTACATTCTTAATGTTGCTTTTTTATTCTAAGCTGTTGTAGTTCAAAAGCATGAATTCATTGTTTTCATGAAATAAGGGATATTTCATCATCAGGCTCCCCTAACAAACTAACTACAATCTAATTACTCTTGAAAATAATGGGACAAATGACTAGTAAAACATTCCTTTTGTATAGCTCTTCTCATCTTTAAAGAATTGAAAAATGAGCTCCGAAATTACAGACTAAAACTGCTTAAATGTTATCAGCATTACCTAGACTGCAATGTTCAAAAAAGCATAGGGAAATTTTTGTAGGAGGCAGTCACCATACGGTGGCTCCATGCACGGTTCCAGGACCCTTCACATCCTAATTTCCTGAACGACTGCACTTTGGCCCCAGAGCTGACTCATGGATGACCTGCAAGCGATTGCAAACAGGAAAAACTTATGAGTCCCTAATTTTTGCAGCAATCCAGGACCATCTCCAAGCCAAAGGCTGATTCGGTTTGCCAGTACGTATCTCAGAAGGCAACCTGGCACACTGCAGCTGCTTCAGGTCATGACCTATAGACTCTACACCTTCACAAATTGTGTCCTTCTTCTGCTAGTCCTCAATATAGTAAGGCTGACAAAGTTTTACATTGTTGGTTTTACATTAACAATGTGTAGCGTATTAATGGTGTGCAGCAACAACAGGGTGCCTGCTATGAAGAAGGATTCTTGCACCCTAGCATAGGCATCCTTCATCAGAGCCAACCCAGAACCAAAAGCTGTGTCACTCCTGCGATGATTGGAGAGTCTCATTTGTGGTTCAGAATAATTACAGAAGTAACCCTGCCAACCACCCTACCTCTAACCCTAGCTTCATGCCTTTAAGAAACAACCTGCACCAGTAGCTGGACTACTGGTTCTGTCATTGCCGGCTAACACCAAGGGCAGGCTTGCCAAGTGATTCCGCTCTCCCTAGCATCTATTTGTGTAAGAGCTTGGGATGACAGCACCTAATCAGAGCATGCTGTTTAACAGTTGGTGCCTCATACATGCACATATATGATGATGCCACTTAGTCCCTCGATAACTATTATTTGTGCCTACTTGAGCACTCACTGTCTTCTCACCTCGTTCTTATCTTTTGCCATTTCTGTACAAAATCCTCTGGGGAACTTGATTAGCCTAGCTCTCTTAGGCCAGTCTTCTCACACCATGCTTTGTACACTAAATTTATGAAAAGCTCTAAGTGGTATAAAGAATAGCAGTCTTTAAGGCATCTGTTTAATTTTGGTCAATAAAATATTAAAAAAAACCTCATTGCAACTCGTATTTTATTTTCCTAGCAAATTCAATTCTTTACAGAATATCTATTGAGAGTCTAAAATTTAGATCCCAAATACATGTAAAGATAAACAACAAATTATATTTCTGTTTCATTAAAACTCTACATAATCTCTAGTATACAGCAAGTCTGCTGTGAAGATTGCCCATAGGAAGCAAAATAAAATCTACCTCAAAATGAGGCATTGCAATCTCCTATTTTAGAGACACAAACCTTGCCCTGTGCAGCTCATATTTCATGCATTCAGCATGAATTAGCATTCACGCCACTAGCATTTTCTGAGACAGAGTACCACAAAAATAACAAAAAAATAGTTTTAATCCCAATTAAAATTGATAACTTTCCCTTTTTCCTTACTGAAATCTTGTTCAACATCACAGAACACTTGAGATTGGAAGACACCTCTGGAAGTTGTTCAGTTCAAGACCTCTGCTCAAGCAAGGTCAACTACAGCAGGTTGCTCAGGGTCATGTCCAGTCAGGTTTTGAGTATCTCTAAGGATGGAGTCTCCACAACCTCTCTGAGAAACCTATTCCAGTATTTAGGCATCCTCACACCAGAAAAATAAAAAAAAGAGGGTGGGGGGTACTTATGTTTAAGTGGAATTTCCTGTATTTCAGTATTATTAAATAAATAGTTAAGGATTCAAATTATGGTACTGATTTTTGTTTGTGACATACATGGTAATTCAAATTCTCACTTGCAGAAATGAAAGACAAATCCGTCGGGTCACCAAAACTTTGAATATTTCTTCGTAATTCAGTTTTTAATTGGACTGATAACCTACAGGGTAACTGAGGACAGAAATTTTTCCTTTGGCATGGGATTGCTGTCTGCTTTTGAGGCGAAGATCCATGAAATAAAGTAGTTCCTTTAATCGCACTTCTTATTAGTTTTGCCTCGAAAGGGGACAATAGACAGTTGGCTAATTCAATGCCATGAGACAAAGAGTGAACACATGCCCTACACTGAAGATCAGCCAGCTGGCACAACCAGCTGCACCAGGCATGTTTCCAATTTATGAAGTGGAACATTTAACGTATTGGTTCAAAACACCCTCTTGCCAACCATGTGAAAACAAAATTAGCTATGGTCAATTTAGTTATGTACAGAACATAGAAGGATAATCAGCCACCTTATTTAGAATTATTTCTTTGTCCCCAAGAGGGTATACATCCCATCCCTATTGAGTTATAAAGGGGAAAACACATTTTATGAATACTTATTCGGAAGGCAGAAAGTAATCTACATACTTTATAAGTTGGACCACCTCAAAGGATAGAAAAACTGTAAAAAGGCCGTGGCACATGACCCTAGTGATGAAAATTCAGAAGGAAATATTAATGCTTATTGTCAGCAAGTTTTAAATTTCCGTTGCTGTTCCACTCTGAATATTTTACCTCTTGAATATATCTTGTTTAATGGTGCAGAAAATAGTTTCTTTGAGATAAACGGTCAAAAACATAAAGAGCAGTTAGTCATCTCAGTCCCACTCCACTTTTGACAAATTACTTGAGTAAAATGATTTCCCAGAAACATGTTTTGTTTGTTCACTTGTGGATAGTCTGCCTTTATGGTTCTTTTACCAGCATAAGGTGAGATAATACTTCTATATCATACTAATTGAAATTCAGGTAACCTGTTGAATTTACATAAATTTACAAAATAATATAATTTTACAAAATTAAAGTAAAGACTAAGACTTTAATGCCCTGGATAAAAAGACAGTCCTAGGTCTATTGAGTTAAGTATCAGGAGAAAAATAACAGAGACTTCCACCAAATAAGCAGGAAAATGTCTAGTAATAATAGTAAGATTATTAGTAATAGGGTAATAACTACAGGTCACAATCTACTCTTCATCAAGTGCTCCATTTAGGCAGAGTTGAAGGCAAAGAGAAATTCTTAGGATGATGTGAAGTTCATCAAGTTTAGATTAATTCTCTATTCTACATTTTACAATTCATTTTTACTTCAGTTTAGGGTGAGAAATTTGGTGTTTTTAACTTCAGGTAAGAACTCTGAATTATGGGAGAATTTTGTATAAGCAAAGTAGATACAATTAATTACATTTTAATTAATCTTTTGGTTATGTTTTGTGAATAATAGGGAAAGCCTATTTTAATTGAACAAAGCAGTACTTTACAAAGGCATTCCTTGGAGTGAAACTTTATCATCACAAATATAAATCACTATTATAAATTTTACAGTGAAAATATAGACCTAAAGTATTAATTGTGTTTAAATCAAACAGTGCTAATTATCCTTGAAATGAATTGCAAAATATGGGGAAACAGTCTCTCTACCATGCACCTTTGCTCTGTATATTTTCTACATCAGCACATGGAAACCTTCTCAGGTCATCCATTAACAAGTACAGCGTAAACTACACGCTCACTCAAAAAGAACTTACAGTTCTGCATCAAAGCTTTCATTTCCTCATTAGCTGAGACAGAGTGAACACAATGAATAGGGGGTTCATTATTTATTTCTTTATTATTTCTGGATAAAAGCTAGAACCAAGTTCTTCCTTTAAGTCCTTGTATCTTTTTTGATGTTAAAGGGTTATGTGAGTTAAGCAGAAGAAAATGTAGTTGTTACTTTTAAATGCTAGGGTAATGGAGCCAAACCTTCTTTCAGAAACAGTAAAGAAATGTGTTTCTAAGATCGTGCCATTTAAATCTATTGTATGATCTGTGGTTTTTTTTTATTTCACTAACACTATCCATTAGCGTGCCTGGGTTGATTTAAGATTTCTCTTTGTAGCTGAAAGAAGACATAGATAAAATTTGACCTGATGTACACTTGTTAAGCTATTTAGATAAAAACACTTTTTCTTCTTTCAGTCATTATCTCTGAGGTATACCAGTTTCAGATTTTTTTTTGGGGGGGGACACTTTTGTTGCTATATAAAATGCTTTATAAATCAAAAATAAGTGACTTGCACAAGTCTTAGATATCACGGCTATTCTAGACTCATAATTCAGTAGACCAGATTCACATGTTTAACTTTAAGCATAAACCAAAATTATATTAGTATCAATAGCATGCGTTATGTGATTTAAATAATAATAACATTTGGTTACTGAAATGGGATTTGCCTTGCTGATCAAACTTCTACTGAGGGATCTAGGGGTTTTTCAACTGACTTGAAGAGACATGGATCATACCCAGCTCCCAGTACTGTTTGCAATGTGGAGTATTAAACCTTCAGCAGTAGTACTTGTGACCATAGGAATCTGATAGAAGGCGTTTAAATGGAGAAAGGGAACATCAACAACCTTGTGCTCAAGTGGGGGACTGGGCATGGCTGGTCAGAGGAAGACCTGAGGGAGTAGGAATACTGAGCAGGTCTATAACTAGAGTTTTTCTCATCTTTAGAGCTGAGATCAGATGGGGTCTCTATTTTGCCCATTGGTGCAACCAAGTAGCTACTGTGTTTGTAGTTAAATGGCTTGTGGTCTTTTCTGGCTGGTAGTGGACTGCAGAAAGGAAGGACCATGGCAGAAGAGAGCTGGACAATGCAGACACAAGACAGGGATGCAGAAGAGGTCTTCCTGTGACTGCTTAGCTGATGAGGAGGTGAAGGAGTGAGGGGAAACATGACTGTCCATCAGGGTTTATTCCCTGGAAGAAATAAGGCTGAAACGGTTGTGTCCCTGTAGGGTACTAGACGGAGGGAAGCTTTCAGCATAGAAAGATGCATTGGTCTGCCCCATACAGTGTAAGTGTTCTGCATCAGGAAAGGGAGGCAAGAGGGAAACGGGATGAGCCTCAGTAGTGCAGACTATGCAGACTTCAAGCAGCCCTCCAGCTGCCTTGAGCCCAGCTGCTTGATGGAGTACAAATTTGTTTACCAGGTTTTAAGAAGTTTCAGAATTCCAGTACAAGCTGGTGCACGTCACACAGGAATCTATAAAAGAGTTTGAAATTATAACCTTTCTAAGAGTTAAGAATGAAATACCTCCTGGCAGAGCAGCCAGCCTTTCAGTGAATGAGTAAGCCACACTTTGCAAATATTCCCACCGTTTTGATGCTGAAAAAGATCAAGCCTATTCTAAGGGTGTTGTGGTAAATTATAATATTAAGCCATCATTTGGCTTTTGGCATATGGCATTTAGCATTTGGTGTGTGGCATCTATCCACAGCTGTGGATCTAGGACTTGATTAAAAAATTGCAATATTGTCTTTATTACTGGTGTATTAGCTTTTACTGTGTATACATACTGCTGATTTAAACCTGCTAGATTTCAAGAGAAACATCAGCAGGACGAGTTTCATCTTTCATGAGAAAAGATAGATAACATAAGAACACTTACACTGAAACTAACAGTAACATCAAAAAAAGTAGTGCTGATATAATTCCAACATTTAGGCAATTGATGCATGTAAAGAATGATAACATTGGATTACATAAGATAAATAGCATTAAATTATACTAATAACTTTGGTTATTTAATACATGAATGACCGCCACTATCTTAAAATTTCATTATCACAATAAAAAGTAAGATGTTAGTCTTGAACTTACAATACGTTTTTGTGTCATTAAAATGGGTTTGCTATTCTGGCATTCATGTGCACTAAGAATTATGAAGGCAGTTACATGTGTCATTACAATAAAGAATTTTTCAATACAGGTTACATAGAGAATTAAATAACAAAAAATAATTACAAGATAAATAGTATCTATTATTCAGTAAGGTTTAAACAATAAAGAAGAAATTATCTAATGGAGAGTGAAGGAAAGGATGGGGAAGTAGGAAGAGAACACCAGTTCTTTAAGTATGTTTTACAGGTGGTTAAAAAATATGGATGTCAGGATATTTTTCAGTAAAGAAAAAGCAGCAGATTGTACTGGAAAATAAATAGCAGACCTAGCTTTTAACTAGGCTTTTCAGCAGCTGAAATCTAGAAAGGGGAAATATTTAAGTTAAAAAATAAATAATAAAGACTCAATAAAAAATAATCTTCATACAGTGGAAGCTCTATTATTTGGAATTCTTATGAAATACATCTTAATTAGAATTACTACTTACAATTTTAAAGGCTGAGGTATGTAAGTAACTGTAATTCAAATAGTAGATTTGCCTTTGCCTAGAGACTTTAGTCAAAACAGAGTTGCTTCCTATAACTTATACGAGATCTCAAATACAAGGTACAATCTTGATAAAAGCATGTGCTATGACCAATGTTATATATAGATGAGACAGGATATCATAACAGGCAAAAGGAATTAATATTAAAGTGGAAAATAATGTGATTTTTTTTTTTTTCTCAACTGAAATGTCTCTTTCTGGCATTGTAAGTCTTTCCTGAAAAAATTCTCTTTGAAGTCTGGTCTAATATTATTCCTACTTCTTAGGAGAGATGTAAAGATGATGGAGAAAACAAATGATAATTTTCATGTAAATATTTCGGCATGAGTTCTGTAAATGAGCCTGTCGTGAGTGGGTATATTTCAGTCAAAACCATCTCATATTGCTTTTCAGCATACACCTAGCCATCACAGGGTACACCTCACCTTTCTATATCTGGTCACTACGGGGAAAGAACCTTACATGCAGGGTCAGCTGGTGGAGATTAAGATGCTTCAGGCAAGTCTCATCTATTACAGAAGTCATTTCCACAATGTGTAGCATTTGGAAGCACAATCTCTATGTCAATGTGTAACTTCCCAGCCATGAAGTCAGCTTAAAGGGAGCCTGAGCACTGCCTTAGTTCACAACAAATGAGAATTATCTGTTCTGAATGCAGCCATTATGAGTTGACCTCAGGCCACGAGGATACCTGCATTGAGTTTTTAACACCCACAGGGTCTTCCTGGAGTGTTCATTTGGCTGACGAATGCAGCATTGCACACCCTGTGTGAGCACAGTGCTGGACTGTACAGTGCAGAAATGTTACATCAGAATCTGATCTCCACCTTTTCCACTGTCTTGCCTGATATAACCACTGCCATTGTACCTACACACAAAGAAAACAGCGTAATGTGAGAAAACATCTGTATCAGTCTGGATCCAGACTATTTCCATTATATCTTTTACAAACATTGGAGCAGGACTCCACCGAGACATCTGTCCTTACCCTGGCAGCAGTCAAAAAATTATCTACTTCTCCCTGCAGTCAAAAAACTATCTACTCTCCTCTCTCACTCTACACAGATAACCTCTGCTTATGGCAACGATGACCATCACGCAAGATGTATACATGCTGATACAGTTACATTCATCTACATGAGTCTACGTACCCACAGGGCAAGACATATTATTTTGCCCTGAAACTTGGTTGCTACTAATACTAGGGTCTATCCCCCACACTTAGACCTGATCCCTTACTTCATTCCATTTACTTCCCACACAGGGACCAGTCTCATGTATCCCTACAAAGACTGACCCTGCAGGTGTCTGAACTGGCACAACATGAAGGTACTCTTTGCCTTTACGTGTATGATCTCTGTGTCTGGTCTATGAGACCATCAGAATAAATGCTGATTTAGCTGTGGCTGTTCCAGTTATTGCTTTCCCTTCGTAAGTGTATGGTGAAGAAAAATTTATCAGGGAAACATCCTGGTCATTGACATTGCCTAGAGACACAAAATCAGAAGTACAGGACCAGTACTATAATTGTATTGGTATCTATACCTATCATCCTCAGAGACACCTGAACCCCACAGAGACAGATTATGGTATTTCTTGAAGAAGGCCAATTTATCACCATCTCTTTTAGCCACTGACCCTCAAGGATCTCTGAAGAAAGTGATTTACCAAATAGGCAAATAGTGTCCCCCAAAACAATGTGAATGAGATTGCACTGAGCTCATGCCTCACGATACATGAATCATTGCAAAAAATTTCTGCGGATCATGCACAAATGGCAGGAGAAAATAGAGGTGGGCAAGAAGAGGAAGGCCAGGAAGAGACTGAATTTTGTGAAAAAGTCACAAGAACTTGAGCCTGCTCAGAGGGGATCAAGCGTGGCAGGAGTTACCCAAGGATGGAGGGACCATTAGAGGGGAGCAGTCTGTGCTGTGCATCTGGTGTAGAGCCCTCACGTCCCCTCTCCAAATCCTTTGGTCCTGAGTTTCAGAGGAATTGAGGTGTTCCAAACTCTTACTATCTGGACTGTGACTGGATAGAACTTCCCTCTACAGTTTTCTAGCTATGCATTCATTTTGCCAAAACCAGAATAAGCTGGCTATGGAGGATGGACAATGTGGGAGCACTGTTAGAGAATATAGGATGATTTCACATCTGTGGCTTTTATGAAAGAAAGGGAAGTCTGCTGCCTTGGGCGTTCCACATGACTGGGGCTGAGACGATGGCCTGGAATGAATAAAAATGAGGGAGACTGGGAAGATTTCATGATTGCTACTTCACCTGAGTGAAGCCCATGTAGGTCAAATAAATTCCATTTTTGCCATCAGAGTTTGTGAATTCTGAGAAAATGTGCAAGTTAAAGGGCTCGTCTGGCTGGGATGGAAAGCACCCTTCCTGGAAGTGGCAGTACATGTTTCACTGTGTAGCAGAAGAGGGTTGGAAGGACTTTAAGTACATGTGAAGCCCCATACAGATGCCCAGCAGACCCACTCTCAGTCAGAAGACTCCCTTACCAGGCTGCTTGACACAACCAGGTATTGCGCTCTGTCACACACTGTGCTATAAGCCAGTTACACATCTTTCAATTATGCTTTTTATAAAATCATGTGACAATAACATTTCACTGTCAAGTACATGGCATGACACATCAATATAGCCATGATTTGTCAACAGAGAAGAAACTTGGAATCATTCACTTTAATGGAAGGCAGAATATCTCACATTTTTTCCTAGAAAAGTAGATTTCATTCAAAATGGATTTCTGAAAATTGACCTTGAATTAATTGGACATGAAATCAGTCTCAGTAAAAAGATTATCATTACACTGTGATACTTGCTAAATCAGCCTATCATTATTTTTCCCTTTTCCTTGGGAGGCTTTCTTTTTTCCTTCTGTTGTTTTGGGGGGTTTTTGTTGTTGTTTTTTTGTTTTGTTTTTGCAAAGAGGAAGGAAGTGACAATTATTTTTTGAATTGCTGAGAGCTATTTTCATGTTACCTGAAGATTTCAGCAGTGGCACCTACTTGTAAGGGCAGCACTCATCATTTATTGGCAGACAGTGTCAGCCAAGAAGCCACTCATCATTACACAAGATATTCAGCCTTTTTAAGGTAAATCTTTTTTTTGGCTCGTTTCCTGGAATAGGTAGTGTTAGAGCAGAAGAGAAGAGAGAGGGAATATCAGCATCATAGCTCTGAGGATAGGTCCTAGAATCAGCCCTCCTGAATGTTACCAGCCCAAGGAGCACATCGTTCCTCTTTTTTCCAAAAATAATAGAAATGGTATTATGGAACAGCAGAAATTCAGCAGGAGACTAGTGCACAAAAGAAAAAAAAAAAAAAGCTGTCAAAACAAAATCACGCTTCTTTCATGCCTATTGATTTCCCCTGTCAAATCAAAATGAGGCTTGACATCTACTGCTTTAACTGCCTTTATGTCATTTTTGACAGCACAAGCAGGCTGTCTCTGTAATGGTGTTGTTAACAATCAATTAATTTTCTGTTGCTATTATGATAGAAAAATTCTATTGTTTGTATTCAGTAGCAAATGTGCTAATATTTCAAATATGCCTAAAATTTAGATATTTGAAAGAAGATCTCTATTTAGATTACTTTTTAAAGCTTCTTGAAAACTAAAAATGAAAGTTCCTCATAATAAATCACTTAATAAAACAAATAAATAGTGAAGTTCATTAAATAACTAACCATATTTTCATCTGTTCTTTTTGTGGCATAACTCAAAGGCCATGAAATCTAAGGAACAGATTTTGCAATGACTTCAACTGATTTTAAAACAAGTTTTGCTTACCTCGAAGAGTCAATCTGATATGGCCCTGAAGTTTACTACTACATAAATTCATAATATTTAGTCCAGTGATAATTTGGTGACGTAGACAATGTGGGACCTTTGTAATGTATTTCTTGCTATGTATCTATGGTTAGCAATGTGCTACAACTGTACACCCACAGCAAAGTCCCATTTTTATGTCCCCAATAATGCTGAATGTGTTAATCTCTTGTTTACGAGGAAATAAAACATCAGTTTGTGCAAAATGAGCCATTTGGAATTGGACTCTCATAGCAATTTGAGATGTCCAGCAAAAACTGGAATGCCTACTCGCTTTCTAAAGACAGGAGTAAAAGGCCTTGGAGTAAATAGGCTACTGGTATTGTAGGCATTTTAGAAAGGTTTTACTGCAGCTGAACATAAGATGTAGAGACAAGATGGATTCCAGGAGTCATGCTGGGTCAGCTCTCTTACTGAAGTGCCCTCCGTCTTAAACTTAACTTGATAAGGAATTTTATAAGCTACTGTAGTGGTTTGGGATGGGATAGAGTTAATTTTCTTCATAGTAGATTGCATGGGCTATGTTTTGGATTTGTGACCCCAACAATGTTGATAACACAGGGAACTTTTAGTTGTTGCTGAGCAGTGCTTACACAGGGTCAAGGCTTTTTCTGCTTCTCGTACTGCCCCGACAGTGAGTAAGCTGTTGGGAATGCGTAAGAAGTTAGGAGGGGACACAGACAGGACAGCTGACCCCAACTGGCCCAAGGGAGATCTCATACCGTATGATGCCACACTCAGCAATAGAACTGGCAGGTGAGGGAAGTTGGCTGGGGCTGCCATTGTTTGGGGAGCCGTTGGGCATCAGTCAGCTGGTGGTGAGCATTCGGGGGGTTTTGCATCACTTGTTTTTCTTGGTTTCATTTATTTTCCTCTTTATAAATTTTTTGTGGGGTTTGGTGTTGTTTGTTGTTTCTTTTTTTAAATTATTGAACTGTCTTTATCTAAACTCATTAATTTTCTCACTTTTACCTTTCTGATTCTCTCCCCCATCCCACTGGGATGAGCAGGGGGCTCCCCAGTGAGCGAGCGGCTGCATGGTGCTCAGCTGCTTACCAGGGTTAAACCACGATATCTGCATTGTACTAACCAATAGATGATTGCTTTCATAGAAAAGATTATCATTGTTGCCATGTTTTCCTTGAATAGTAAAGGAAATTTCAGACAGTACATTCAAGGCTGAGTTTGTTCCAGAAATTCCTTACAGAAGTTAAGACAAATTTGGAGAAGCTATGCAGACAGGGAGGCATACTTCAGTCCAAAGGTTCAGGCCTTCAGGAGAAGCAGTTCCCCTATAAAAAAAAGCCAGTAAGGTATAATACTGAAATCTAATATTAAAAATATCAAATTATTGTTCTAGATTTCACAGGAATTTTATTTAATCAAAAAAATTAAGCTTCCAGGCCCACACAGGCTTTTTTGGCTTAGTCCTCTCCTCAGCTGAGCCTTTGACTAAAGTCATAATACTCAAGCTTTCCTACAATAAAAGCTTCTAAAAAACATTCATCATTTTGTGCTATTTCTGTATAACGCAATCATCTAAGACAAATTTTTAGTATAGAGTTCTGTTGCAGTCCAAAGCTCAGAAACAACATAATGCTTCTGCATTCCCAGCTACATTCTCATTACAAAGAAAAACTGATCAAATGTAATTTTTGTTTAGTGCGTGGCATTTTTTTCTTAGTTTCAACATTTAAAACTACTAATTTTTCCCAATTATTCTAAGCAAAGCTTATAGTATTGTTTTGTAATTTCTCGCTTACAGAATTTTTGTGCCAAGCCATAAATTTAAGTGGAAAGCATATAGTGACAAGAACTTTGGAATTTAAGTCATAAAGGAAAAATAAGGTTCAAATTCAGATTTGCCCTATGGTTATAATTGTGGTGTAATTGGGTATCACAGCCGGGCCTGCGTACACACCCAGTGCACTGTCATTATTTCCCTGATTCAGGAAATCCCCAGACGGTCTCTGCATAGATATAATGGACTGGCTTGAGATAAGGGACCCACTTGATGCAAGGTGATTAACTTACCTCCCAGACTCCTTCACAACAAAGTATTTGACTAATTGCTACAGGAACTCTCCAGCTGGGAATTTTGGAAAGGTCTAGACATTTCCCCAGGCAGCTTCTGCTCTGCATAAACCAACTTGTATGTTTAAATATGCATATAAATATCCTGGGTGAGGACTTGGACTGTCCCAGGGAACCTCAGGTGGTTCAGAATTGTAGAATTGACTAAATTGTACATTACTGTAAGTACAAACTGTTATCACAGATGCAGAAATCATAAAATAAGATAGTCTTTTGTACATTGCTAAGATAATTAGGAGATATTTTGTATTTAGATTAAGGCAATCAATAGTTAGGGATTACAGATGTTGCTGGAGTGGTTATGTAGGACCATGGGCAGCTGGAGTACAAGAATCAAGCAGAAGTGATTCAGGGAGTCTATCCTGATTCAGCTGAAGATGCTATCTCTTACTATCCAGACAGCAACCAATCATTATTTTTGAGACATTTGATCCCCTGTGTAAGCACTGTCTTATGCAAAGATTCCAAAGAATTAGAGGGGGTTTTAACACTCTGGTTGTGTCTACACAGCAATATAGAGCTTAATTAGGAAGAGGCAAAATTAAATTTCAGTTATGCTCCTTTGAAAAAAGTGATTGGAAAAAAAATATTGTGGGAAAAGTGTGAATAATTTAAAAATAAAACTGAAAAGCAAACAACTCTACCTTGAAGGGACTGTCTGATATATATATATATATTTATTTTTTTTTTAGAAAGTGGTCTTTATGATTAAATGTATTGTCTGATCATAGGACGCCTTCACAATTTGTCATCTTTATTTTATTTTGAAAACTCCTTAATAGCACAAATATAGCAAAGTTAAATCCTTTTATAATAGCTGATATTATGATAAATGTATGTTTTAGGTAATGTTATAACAACTTGCTTCATATTCCCTTACTAATACACAGGTGACCTCAGTTAATCAGTCAAAACATTGCTACATGCAGTATTCTAGACGTAGGGCAAGTGAAAAGAGAGAGGGGTCTATCATTTTGTTGACCTTCTCAGCAGCTGGATAAGCTTTCATCAACTTTCTCATTAGTAACATCTGATTGATTGACTAGGTTAACCCAAATAGAGGAGCAAAAGCCAAACAGATCATTTGCATATTATATTAATGACATTCATAAACCACCATTTGGTGTTCCTATGGGAAGTATCATAACACAGTCTGATTGCTTTTGTATTCACCAGTAGTTGCAAAGAAAACAGCAGTGTTTACCTCTAATATTTTAGGGATACAGTTTATTTATACTTCTCTATGAGCGTAAATCACAACTGCCTAAGAAAAAAATAAGCCTCTGTTGATCTGTGAAGGAAAACAAATTAACTGATGAAGAAAGAAGGTCCAAACAATATTCTACCTCACCTAAAAATTGAGGTTAAAATACCCACGTTGCATCAATCTCCAAAGATCAGTGTGTCCTAGCTGGGTCAAAGGCAATAAAACCAGGAAATTCATTTTAAGATCAGAAGCTCATAATAACACAGGGACAGAAGTTGCTCAGAAAGCTGCCTCTGGTTATGCAATCATTGCACAACCAAATGCTAAAACGCAGATTATAAACTTTTTTTATATATTATTTTTACAACATTGGACATAATTTCACAGTCTTGGGACCAGAAGATTGAGAGACTCAGTTCCATCCCTTTTTCCTTTTCCTCTGTAAGGGCACAAGCTGTAGCAAAATCTGCCTTAGCATACCTCATTACTACTTGTTTATTAGTTCAGTGATGCTGCCCAGTGTGAAGAAAAGGGAAAGAAACAAAAAAATCTTTTTTCTGCCCTATATCCTTCTTTCTCAAAAGACAGTGTAAGCAGGTCACAGGCATCTCATTTCCTTGCAAATCCTCCTTTAGCCGTTATCAGTGCTGTTATTAGGAAATGAAAAGGAATGTATGGGTTTTCTCTCTGTGTAAAGTCAACAATCAGTCCCAGTCTAACTTCAGGATGCTTCCCAGTGCAATTTTAACAATATTCACCTTTGGTATATTACACTACCTCTTCCAGTCCTTCTGCTGACTGTTTTAGGAGAAAGAATAATTTCCATCTTAAATTACCCTTCAAGAACAATTCAGTTCTGCTTATGATCAGGAAAGTAATGCTTTACAGTATACCTAAAACCAAGCAGGAAGTACTAGAACATAAACAAAGAAATATGTAATTTTAGACAGAATTACTCAACTGTGTGCAATCTAAAATTAAGTCTTATACTTAAAGGTTTTTGAAGATATTCAGACAGATGTGTTACCATGACCCAGAGGGCATCACCAGGCCTGACTGTCCCTGTCCGGTCCTTCTAGGACATCCCCAACCCCCGTATGTCTATATATATATATATCTGTGCATATAGGTTTGGCATATTCCCTGTACAACCATTAGATGTAACTGCATCTGGAAGCTTAATAGTGAATGGAACTGAGTCATCTTTTCTCATTATGGACCTTGCAAAACACATTATAGATCTCTCCCTTAAAGGAGAGATTTGCAAACACTATCATTACTACATTCCATAGGTGCATTGCATTTACCACTAAATCACACCCTGCCTCAGAAGATCTTCTGTGTATATATAGACACAAATTCCGTGCTTGTTAAACTGTGCTGAATTCAATTGCAGTCTGTAACACAATGTGCTTAGGCGTCAGTTCTAACATATTATTGTCCTTCACATCTATGCTCCCTTCCTACAGTAAAGTGATGGGAAATGAGGAGCAGATATCTCTCCGCTTCCTGCCTACAACAGCATCTCATATTATGGTTGGTTTGTTGGGTTTTTTTGAGGAACTTTGGAGCTTTGCTGAAATTTTTCACTTCAAGTATATGAAAGAACAAGGTATGTACATAATGAGAAAGTGAAGTTGGATCTCAACTACACACACACACAAAAATTATAAACTAATGATCCAAGATTAAGGAGCAGATTAATGCATTGAACTAGCAGATCCCAGATTAATGTGTTGAATGAAACATAAAGGTACTCACAGTTAATTGTTGTACATTCAGTACATGCCATATATTGTGCTGCCTTTTTCCGAATACTGATACACTTAAGGAGGAGTAGGCAAATCCCTGCTTTCTATGTTCTTTCGCTGTTTAATACATAGTCCTCAAGCTTTGCAGAAACTGTCATGGAAAACACAAATACATAAATACAAAGAAATTTGACTAAATCCCTGAGGACACGATCTCTTACATTTACTGTTTATATAACTTTGAACTGATTACATGGCAGCTGAACTTGTCATTTGTAAGCACTGTACTAATGTTTCATAGCTACACTTTCAGCAATCTATTGGTTTCTAATTAGCAGAGGAGCTGTCTTCCTAAATTTAAATTAAATGCTTATTGGAGACATGTATGCTAAGGTTGCTTCAAATCTAAGAACTCGTACTTAGTGTTAAATATGCATACTGATATTTTACTGATTATAGCTATATTTGTATATGTCACTTTAAGACCCAGACTCAAGAGGGTAAATTAGCAAAGTGGATTAATAAAAAGGGATTTACATATTTCACTTATTATTTAGTCCAATTTGATTTCCAATTAAGTTCTGTCTTTCCTCTATGTCCTTAAGCCTAAGAGGGATCTCTAATAATGGTGTCTGAATGTTGAACACTATCTTATTCAAATGTGGATTATCTTTGAAACTGACATCCTCATCTCAGTGAGTATTAAGATTTTTATAGTTTAACCTATACTTCCAAACAGGTGTCCCCTGCAAAGCACAGCCTAAAATAATAAGTACAATGCTATGCTTCTGATGTGTAATTAGTAACCGTGGTATAGAATTTAGCATTTCCTACCATGTTGCTGTCAAAAGAAGAATAGGAAAACACTGTGAAAACAACTGAGGATTTCATTACGGTTTCAAAATTGAGGGCCTAAGCTGTATTCATAAAATGCATCTGCTTAGATAATTGCTATTTGTTAGTTTTTACACCGCTGTCAGACATAAGGGACATCTGCAGTACATAACAGTATATTTATGCATCTTTGGATGCTACATCAACTGAAGTTTTGCAAACATGGTCACATAAACAAATTATCCAGCTGAAGGATGAATTAGTATAATTTATATCAACATGTGCTGAACTCCATATACTTTTTTCCTGTATAAGTGGAGCAGGTGAATATTTTTCTTGTATTTGTCATACTAGTGTTCTCTTTTACAGAAGTAAACCTCATCCCAGGCAAAAAGGAACCAATAAAGATTTGTTCCACTTCCAACAGATATAAGATTTGATTTCATTAATACTCAGCAAAGTGTTTATCTGCTACCTTCACTTGACAAGATATTAAAAAAAAAAAAAAAAGTGGAGTTATATCTCTGCCTTAGAAAAGCAGAAAATAGGGAATATTGAGGGGAAAAAAAATTGTAAAAAGTCATTTTCCACGTTTCTTAGTGGCAATTTTTTTATTGGAAGTCAAATTTTAAGCTAGGCAGAATAATTATTCTATACCTAACTTTTCAAATTTCTGTAAGCCATACTAAAAGTAGTCTTCTTAACAGACTGGTCTAATGACAACTTCTGATAAGCCAAGCTGAGAGCTGCTTGGTATTTTGAAGGAGCTGAGGAAGTTTCTTTCAACTGACAAGGCAGTTCTTGTGATTTCTGCATGTTGGATGTGTCGCCTCCCCAGTCGGAGAGCTCTTCCACAGCTGCTCCTTGTGTGGACTGCTTCTCCCAGCACAGCCCAGATGGCCAAAAACCCTGTGGGAAAGGAGAGTGCCTTCAAGCTTCCTTGAACGTATGGGAAATGGATCTGCCAAATCAAAGCATACATTTGTGTGCATGTTCTACAAGATATGGGTGATATTTCTATACAAGAAAAGCATGCTTTGTTTTTAGGAAGCAGTTTTACTCGTGGGCACTAAACTACACTAGTAAGAAGGCAGTGTGGGGTCACCTTAACCCAATGCTGCTGCTTGCAGTCATTTGATACAAAACCCCTTTGCTGTCAGTTTGTTCTGGTTCGTATTGCTGAACAGCAAAGGTTTGCACTCAGAAGGTCTCTGTTTTGTGAAAAAGATTGTCTTCTTGTGGTGGATTGGCCCTGGCTGGGCACCAGGTGCTCACCAAAGCCGCTCTATCACTCCCCCTCCTCAGCTGGACGGGGGGAGAAAAAATAGCAAAAGGCTCGTGGGTCAAGATAAGGGCAGTTTAATAAGATGAAAGCAAAGGGTCACACGCGAAAGCAAAGAAAAAAACAAATGATGTTATTCTCTACTTCCCATCAGCAGGCGATGTCTGGCCACTTCCTGGGAAGCAGGGCTTCAGT
>JAVJGG010000048.1:7483671-7516109 GCA_035590195.1 Aviceda cuculoides | reverse complement strand
GAGGGGAGACCTCATAACTCTCTACAACTACCTGAAGGGGGGTTGTAGTGAGGTGAGTGCTGGTCTCTTCTGTCAGGCGGCTAGAGATAGGACGAGACAAAATGGCTTCAAGTCGAGGCAAGGGAGATTAAGGTTAGATATTAGGAAAAATTTCTTTACTGAAAGGGTTGTCAGACATTGCAATAGGCTGCCCAAGGAAGTGGTTGAGTCACCATCCCTGGAGGTATTCAAAAAATGCATGTACGAGGTACTTTGTACCATGGTCTAGTGGGCATGGATGTTGTTTGGACTCGATGATCTTGTAGGTCCTTTCCAACCTAAATGATTGTATGATTCTATCATTCTATTCTATGACCTGTAAGTGGCTCTGCAAATGGAAAACGCTTGGTCCCAGAGGTCATTCCAATCCTGTGTCTGGACGCTAATCGGTCTGGCCCATGAACTCTGAATATGGCTATGAGACACCATAAAAATAAAGAAATGTTTATGACGCCTATTCAGGGGGGCAGGGGGGGGGGAGTGGGGCGGAGGGGGTGGGATTTACACAGGGTTATTACAGAAAAAGAAAAAATATGCCATAAGGGTATTGGAAATCTGGACACATAGTGTGTGCCTAGCCTCTGAAGGCAGAAACCAACCTTTATTTCAGGACCATGAAGTCTGTTAAGTTGCTGGTGGGAAGATTTCCTGCTGAGTGAGGCTTAGAAGAAACACAGTAACACTATGCAGAACTAACAAACCACAGCTAAAATCACTATTCATTCACTGCCCATGTACAGAAAATAAGAAGGGTTCACCTGTTCAATCAATATATACCCTGGTTATTTTCAAACTCTAAAAGCATTGTTTTAGCTCAAAGTAATGATTTTGCATAGAAATGCACACAATGGATTAGCTAATGAATAAACCAGCACTAAGATAAAACAGATAAAATGACAGACAAAATGATATTTCTAACTCCATGCTGTACCCAGGAATTAAGAATTCAAATTACTATAAATTTTTAAATTACAGACTTGTCAAGAGGAAAACAATACCCATAAAATGGGGCAAGGTGATATTCTGAAGAAAAAAAATTCTATGTAAAAAATATACATAGTTTTAGTTTTTCTATATTAACAATTTTTTCACATTAATATATCTCTGAAATTTAAATAGGAATTTTTGATGCTTACTTATGAACATGTAGTTATTTAAGTATGTATATTGTTATGACAAAGGGGAGGAAAGACTGGATGCCATCAGCAATATCCGCAGCTGTCCAGACAAAAAAGAAACAGCACATTCCCTGTGTAGCAGTGCCAGGTAGCTGGAAGAGACCCTGAATAGATTATTTCATCAGAGGAATTAGAACTACTCTGTTTGGAGCTACTGTTCATCATTTAGAGATGTCAAAATTACCTTTTCACATATAAAAATTGGAAGAAATGAAGGCCTTATTTCCATATAAGAAAAAAAGATGACATAAAATTAACCTATTTTCATGACAAAGAGTAAAACAATTACATAACTATGAATTAAGATTAAATTGACTGTAAGTACAAAAATGTGGTAGTACAAATAGTCAATCACTGTTACATTTCTGAAGTTGTAATGTGATTGCATCTTTGTTACTGTCTTTTTCTTTTATAACATATTAAAATTTATATTAAAGCATTAGTGGTTTTTCATTGTTTTTACTCTTATCTCATCTGAACCTCTCTATTTTTGGACTGCAGGTGTTGCACAAACTTTGTCTAAGAACAACTCCAGATTGTTGTACTTTAGCTTCACTTCAGTACATTTTGTTTTCATAGATACTTCTGGTATAGCTATTATATTTGAGAAAAAAATGATTTGACATTATTTATTCCTCCTTATATATAATTATAGCAACCCAAATACATTACAGAATAACATGACTAGTTATTTTACTTTGACTGAAATGCTATGTGACAAATCCTGTCTTTAGATATGCAGCCAGAGCTTTTCACATCACCAGAAGACACATATACATACACAAGGCAGAATCTTCCTATTCTTTTTACAGCAAAGTCAGTTTTTTCACCAAGTCTTCCAAAAAATTATTTTACATTAACACAGTCATGTTTTAAATATTAAAATAAACTAAAATTCCTATAACCATTTTTCTTTTTCATATGTAAGAATTAAAATGTAAAATGGCTTTCACCTGTAGAACTTTAAGTAACATATTGTGTTGTCATGCAATTTCCAGAGTATAGCTCATGTATTTGTCTCATGCCTTTAAAAAAGCTAGAATCTAGGTGTGTTAGGCTGGAACAGAATGGTTAACAAATTTTTAATATCACTGCACAAGGAAAAGCAGAAAGGTTAGAACTGCATTTTTCTCTTCTTTTTCTTCTTCGGGGTGTTTTGGTTTGTTTTGTTCTGTTCTGTTTGATAATAGTAACAGCAAAGCTGAAAACAGGCCTGTATTCTCTAAGGAGATATCTCTGTAAGTGTAAAAGAAATAGTTGTCTGCTGTTTTAACTTTTTGTTTTCTTTGGGGGCAGGGAGGATTTCAGTTTGTATTTCCAGAATCCTTAGTGTTTGACTGTCTTTTCTGAAATACAAATGGATGCTATGATTTACAGCAGTGAAAATTTGCTAGGACATTTTTTAAATTGATTCTGCATTCCTACCACTCTTCTTGAAATCTCTAGCATTTGAGTTAATCTTATTTAACTCTTTTCTGCTCATTTTTACTTCAAAAATATCAGGAATGTCAAGTTAGCTTTTAACTAGCTTATACAAAGGACTTTAGCTAAGACTCAGCAAATGAATCATCTAGTCTCCTGCTTTCTTTAAAAGATAAAGAAGTAAGAATTTCAAAATCAAAATCTTTCTCTAAGAGTTAACTCAGCAAGTGTTATCGGAAAGTAAGTAAAACTTCTCCCAGAAATTTAAATTTCGGATGTCCTTTTCCGAAGGATGAATTGGAAGAAAGAATTATCTCATTTCACACTTGATTGTAACAGTACAGGGTCAACCTTGGTGCTCTTTCCTGTGCCTTTTTAAGATCTAGTATATGTCTTTCAAGAAAAGGGAAATAAATGTCATACAACTTTCAAGATGAAGCCCCTCTGAGTATTTATAATCAGACAGGCTTTCTGCTTTGTTACCTATTGCTTTCTGAATCACTCTAACTTGGTTTTACTTTTATAATTATTTTTGAGCCAGTGCTTCTAAAAACTACATGTAATAACACCAGGATCTCTTTGCAGAAGAAAAACAGCAAGATCACCATTGCATTCATGAAGGTAGAATTGGAGGTGAGGGGAGATTTCCCCTATCTGTATTATTTTACCTTTATATATGTTGACTTTTATATTCCATACTACCACCCAGTCATTTAGTTGTAAAATACTTCTGTAATCCTTCATAGTCAGCGTAACTGAATGTGAATATGAATACTGTACTGAATACCTTAGTATCATCAACAAATGGTGTCACATAGCTGTTTAGGTTTTTTTCCAGATCATTTATGAATAGATACACGTTCTCTTGTACATATAGCTTGATAGTGTGTAGCTCAGGAAATGGCTACAAAATTTGCTAAACTATGTCACACAGAGACAGAAAAAAAATGGGGTTTAATCCATTCTATTTGTCCAGTGCGAGGTGACTTTTAACTTTATACTGTAAGTGTCTATGCTATGTATGATTATAGATATTTTTGAAAAGTCCTCAGTCTACGAAGAAAGAATATATATCATTTGGATTGCTTAAAATATTTTTGGCCTTAATAGTGTCTGACATATTGCAGATTGCTTATAAAATAAATACCTTGACTTGTAAAGGAATAATTAAAAATATAAAGTTTTACATTTTAAACAATGCTTTAGAACATAAAAGTCAGCAGAAAAGGAATGAAAAAAAAAGTCTAGGCTCATTAGATTTCTAGATGACATTATGAAATGAGACAGAAGGAAATCTCCCCTTTTCTGCCTTTCTCTGCTTTATGTATGTCTAGAGAAACCTGATTAAAAACTATGATTTCTGGCTGCTGGATTTTATTTTTTTTTTAATCTCAACAGCATCCCTTTTTTTTTTTTTATTTTTTACATAATGAGCATCACAGAGCAGTTGATCATAGGAAAGTGAATAAAACACCCAAGTCTTCTCTTTTTGCAGGCTAAACATCTCAAGTAAAGAAAGCACCAATATTTCAAGTCTTCAATAACCAGCATGAGCTACTTACTGTTTGTTTCTCCCATTTTCATGCTTATAAAGAGAAGGAAATTGTAGCCTGTGGAATAAAGGAATGATCTATAAACATGCTCTTTTCCTGGTTGCCAGGAGGACTTTTCAAAAAATGAGTGACAGTAATAGTAGGTATTTAGATCTCTGGATGGGTAAGCAATGGGCCATTTCAGTGCAGGTGTGACTGATGGAGTTAGTAAGTCCTGTAACTTTACACCACTTTATTGTTTTACTGCAAACTGCATTCAGCTCCTGGCATAAATGAATGCATCTCTCAGGGAAAGTGATTGAAGCTATTTTTGCTGACCGCAATATTCAATTTGGTTTGAAGGTCTGAAAGCTCAACTGTTTACTTAATATCTTATTAGCCACTTAGTCAAAATAAGCCAGTCGGGCAAAGACATATTGTTTAAGCTGATCAGCCAGCTCATTGTGGCCAAAATGGATTAGAGAACAGCTCAGCTGGTAGACTAGACTGCATGGATACCTCCAGCAAGAAGATTAAGATCCTTACAGACTGTATAGGCTGTGATAGGGCAGCATATAGAAATATTCCTCCACAAAATCTACATGCATATCTTTTTCCTGTGATGTTTGTAGGAAACTTTTAATTACTTCTTTGTTATTTTTTCACTATTACTCACCAGAATCTCAGTTGAAATAGGTTAAGGTATTTTCTGTAGAAAATCAGCATGACGTACTCGAATTACTGTTGCAGTTTAACTTCGGCCAAAGAGGACAAACAGCTGGCCTAGCAATGTCCTTCATTGTTAGAAGCAGTAAAAATTATTTACTGTAAAAGTTTTTCCATCAGAAAAAAAAATATTTTTTTAGGTTCATTTCATGTTGAAAACAGATCTTCAATAATATCATGATTTTTCAAAATGATGTTTTGAAACAGACGTGTAAGTGAAAAGATCGCTTTCCTACCTCCCAAAATGTTGCTCATGTCAGCACAGGAAAGATTGTTTTTACTTACAAGCATGCTGCTATATAGTGACAAATGCCATTATTGACATGCATCAACATTTGGAAGAATTTTAAATTTCTGAATTTAAAAATATTGGAAGAAGATCAATATAAAGGATTTGACTTTTTCTAATAAAAACAACAGATAATGGAGCTTCAGTAAGCCTGCTTAAGGTCTGTGTAAGCTCCCTACTTTACCGCATTAGTCGACAAGTATTTTCTGAGTCTCGCTTTTGTTCGTAGGATTGCTCCCTCCAGCTGTGTAAGGAAGGAAGATTTACCATCTTCTAAACCACCCAGAAGTATGTAGCATCACTTTCTGAAGTCCCTGTCCAACAACAGCATCTCAGCTGTGGCACAAGGGAACCAGAGGGTGCTGTGGATGGGGAAGGAACCAAGGGAACGATGGGTGACCATTACAAGGGAGTCCCCCAGCTCCCTCCCAGGGCTGCCTCCTTTATTTCCTATCTGTGACAGTACTACTGCTGTGGGACCTGATGTCTATCCAACCATAAAAGCCGGCTTTGCAGAGTCCCAATGATTCCTGGAAGATGAGACAAGATTCAGTACATAGGAAATGCAGGTGGCCTGAAGCACTCACGCGGGCCAAATTCAACTTGCAGCTTTTGAGAGCGACAGCTTGCTGGACAGAGTTTTTTGCCAATGGATTTACCAGACATAAAAGCTTCTTCAAACTGAAGAGGCTGGCTGTCTTTTCTCACATCATTTCTATTGTTAACCTTGAGAAAATGTCAAGATTGTGGATCTTGGGCGATTTTTTTTGTTTGGAAAGTTCACAGGTGCAAGGGAATTACATTGGTAAAGCTCTGAGAGCGCACCAGGAATATCTGCCTGAGAAGATAAACTATGATTTTCTTACATTCTTATACTTCTATTATTTGCAAAGCCATGCCAATGATTAAATTTGTTGAACTGTATATTCTTACTGAAACAGAATTTTTATTTCCCAAGTGCTGAAAGATGACTTAAAACAAAAGCAAAAGGCTTGTCTTAAGAGACATCTTTAGAGCCCAGTATTTTATTTGGAAGCTCCCATCCTAAAAGTAACCATAAATTGAGTATTCAGACTTCTCAACCCTCATGAGCAAAGAAGTTCAGCAAGTCTGATGGGCTTTTAGACATTATTAGTGACATGCACAGACTGAAGAGAAGAGTCTCCTCTCAACAAAGCCGTTAACACCCTATTTTTTGTACATGAATCTTCTGTGGTGTTTTAGTTTCTCCCTCCTCTTGTGAGCAACTGCAGGAAACAAACTGCTAGGATTCATCATACAGTGAATATTCAGTACAATAAAACCTCAGCATATCTCAATGTAGATGCTGAGCATTTAATCTCTGTCACTAGCCCAGTGTGCTCCTTGAGTACACAGAAGAGATTTCAATAAATATTTTATGGATCTCTTCAAAGGCTTATCTCTTTCACTTTTGCCATCTTGTGTTTTATGACCCTCCTCCTTTTATCAAAGGGTACAATAGTCCTATGGACAATGACTAATGTATTTTTTTAGGATATTTTGGGGGGTTCTGTAGCTTGATGCTAACCCCTTAAAACTAGGTTCATTTTGTTTTATTTTTATTTTTCCCGAAAAAAAGCATTCAGATATTTTCAGTTGAAATTTCTCTGGTTTTAGGGTTTATTTTTCCTTGCCCTTAATTACCATTAACACCTCTCTGAACTATTCCTCTAATAGTTTTATTATTCAAGACTTGGTTTTTTCATGTCTTTTTTAAAGCTGCAGTAGTGATTGTAGTGTGAATTAACATATCATTTTAAGAATAATTCTATTAAATTCCTCATTAAATTCTTGTTTTATTTGAACAACTCTAGGAGAGACTCAATAAACTGAATTTGTCTAGAGGTTCTACTAGGGTTTTCCCATTATTTTTCACAACAATTACCTTCCCACACTTTGCTCTGAGACAGATGAAACAGATTAATAAAGGAATTACCTCTCTCCCCACCACCACCTTCATGAACTTAGAAATCATTTGCCTCACAAAAACCAAACTTCCCTGAGTACTAATGAGCATATGATTAAGAGTTTATTGCTGCATTGCACAGATTTTGCTTTTTTAATTTTAAACAACTTACACTACAGCTAGTAAACTTGCACTTGAAGAAAACAGGGGCAAGCCTAGTGAAGTGGGACTTTAGAGCTGTTTTGAAAATGTATCAATCGTTATTGTTCCTATCATTCATTTCTTGGTTGTCAGTAAAAAGTGTCTGTTTCATTACATTAAAAATGTTACATTTTTTAAAGAAAGCAAGGCAAAAGAAACACATACAAACGCAATCACTTAAACACCGAACATCCAATTAGAGACCTGAATAGTGTATTATTGCAATGATTGAAAAAAATTTTTGCAGTGGCTTTTTTTTTCCTTCCTTAGCTTTTTTTTTTTTTTTTTTTGCAGAATACTCAGAAACTCTGCCCTGTCCCCTTCAGCCGAGTTCTCTTGATTCAATAGTTTATCTAATTAGGTCCTGGATTCTCGTTAAGTTTCTGTACATTTCCCCTATCGTTTGTACCTCATTCTCTTTCTTTTTTCCCCCCCGAGGTTAGTTTGTTTGTACATACAGGTCTCATATCCCAGAGTAAAATAAAAGTCACAACAAACAGCTCCATCCAGTGGTTCTCTTTGTGACTGTATTTCCCATGTTAGCGTTCATTTTGAGCAAATAATTCAGATGAATGCTTTGGAAAATGTGTGTGAAGTATATGAACATCAATATGAAGTAAACAAACATCCCCCTGAAGTTTCATTTTTCTCCCGTATCTGCAGGCTTTTTTTTTAATACAACACCAATTTTCCCTTCATAATTAGGAGAAGCAACTGCAAACTACTTGAAGCCCAATGATAGGAGGGTATTTTATTTTAAGCTGCATGGTATGGCAAATACTGTACACAGCCACAGGAGAAGCACTTCACAGTATAGATTTTTTGCTTTTAACTTGGAAATTTAGCAGCAAAGGTATTTTAGCTTTACGTTGTTAATTTTTTAGTCTAAGGGAATTATTTTTTTATTCTAAAGGAAAGCAATATCTACTTTGGTAGAAAAGAGTTGGCAGTATTTTTATTGCCATAGTCAATTAATGTGTGCCTGTGTAACCTTTTTCAGCTATTATATTCTTCATAACTCTCTGCAGTAACGTTACCAATACAATTCAGAAAAAGCTTCAAACCATCTTGGAAGTGTTAGAAAGGGAGACAGCTGGCATAGCTTAGAGTCTAGTCTGAAATAACCAGATTTCTAATTTATAAAACTGGGACAGCACATGTCAGGGAAACGTCAGCAGGGGCTTTGGGAAGATACACCTCTAGCCACGTCCTTTTGTCAGGTGCATCCTTGTTTACTGAGAAATTCAAAGGACTGGGCTTGAGGAGACGACTTGTAGAACAACTAATTTAAAATGAAGGCATAATACAGGCTTTTTGAAAACTTTTGCATACCGATCCATTTAAATCCATTTGCATACCAATCCATTTTTTACATGTCGAATCCGTCATTCTAGGTATATTCGTTTGTGACTGATATGCAACTGCAAGGAATTAAGTGTATGCAAACAGACATACACATTGCGCTGAGGCTGCTTCCTTATTGCAAGGCCATTTTCTTTTCAGGTTAAATATGTTTAAACATTTTTTTCTGTAAGTTTGACATCCGAAATATAAGCAAAATTACTGAGGTCTTCGTTTACAACAATTATTTTGTGAAATTACATGCCAAGTAATGTTTTTACTGTTGCAGAATTGGATTTTGACTGCTAAAATACTGCTCAAGGCTGTGAACTTATGCATCTTCACAAACTCTTAAATTGCTCTTGAGTTGCTGTTTATACTGTTTCTCTCTGTCCCCAAGTTTTATACCTACCACTATAGACTCATATGCATTTATTTCTTCTCTAATAAAAACCTCTTGAATATTAAACTGTTCTGATAGTCATTCTTGGATTGCCACAGAATAAATGGTATTTCATTAATGATAAACCAGGCATAGCTACTCATTATGCTTAGAGTTAAATACGATCTTAATAAAAATGAAATCAATTATTCTAAACTACTTTTGACCAAATTTTTCTCTGCAGGATAGCAAGAAAAATTAGAGAAGCAAGTACAAAACTGTATCTTTACACACATCTTCCTCTAAGTAATCAGAGCAATACCCTTATTAAAGAAAAAAAAAAAAGTACTGTGCTATTTCATCTTATTTCCATATTTTTCATGTTCTGCTAATATTAAAAATAATACTGAGTCACTCAGTGTAAGATACCAAAGTTAGTTGTTTAGAAATAGAATTTAAAGCATTAGAGTACTGTACTATCAGAACTGATAATGACACAATACATTGTTATTCCAATACAAAGATTGGGCTGAAATACAACAAAAGTGGGAAGACCTGTAGGTAGTCTGGCTATGGGTGATAAATTCTCCAAACAGTGCACCACACCATTGAAGGTGGGTGAGCTAGTCTGGGATCTGATATTTAATATTTATTTTTGGTTTGTTTATTTTTGTTTTATTTGCCAGTTTGAGAAGTTCCCTTGCCACAATTTATTTCCATTTCTGCACCACATTGTACGTAGTGCAACTGTTGTGCAACTAGTCATAAAGTCAATGGGGAAAAATACAACTCAACATAAAATGAGAAGGCAGTAGTACTTTCCAACAGAAAAGCAATGGAAATTCATGACAAAGCACTAAGTCTAAAGACAGCAGCTGGTAGATCTAATGACATCTTATACAAGTAAAGGAGCTTCCCTCATTCTAGATCAGAATTTTCATAATTTAGGAGTAACAATATGTGATAAAGCCATATATACCTGTACAGAGTTAGTCAACAAGGGGCGCTAGGTATTTTGTCATCAAAAGAACAAAACCTACAAAGTATTCATAATACATATAATCAAACAAATGTTAGCAGACTTAACATTTCATGGCTTTATTTAAAGATGAAAAAAATCCCACAGACTTCTGATTTTGTACTTATAATGCAGTATCTAAGAAATTTTTATGTCTGGACCTGTTCACATCTAAAAGGAATGCAGATTTGTGTTCTAGAAAGCAGACAATATTGCAGTAGTCAGTAATGTGAGCCTATGTAATTTCTTCACTTTACTGGGGTAGAATCAGTCAGCCAAATACCAGTTCTGAGTTTTACATGAATGTGAAGCAGACTAAATAGCAGTGTCAAAACGATGCTTGAGAGATGTGCCTGGACATGGCTACATGTTGTCATATTCATATCCATTACAGCAGCCAGGTTGATATGCCCCTTAGGAGGATTTAAGAAGCCAAACTTTCACTATAGTGCTATTTAGAAAAAGAACGGGATTGTAATGATGGCATGCTGTAAAGAAATAAAATTTCTGGCCAGAGAGTTTCTTGACCAGGGATTTGACTTTTGCTTCAGAATATGCATATCACCTGAAGTACTATAAGAAGTACCACTTACAGCTACTTAAAATCAAGGCAAAGACTGAATTATATATTCATATATGAATTACATAACTTCCCCACATTTTATTTGGGTGACATTCCTATTTAAAAATAATAACTGATTTTAGCTTTGTCTTTGAAACATGAAAAGAAACTGAAAATAAGGAATCCCTTTGCCTGGTCATAGATTTTTAGCAAGAAAAATTACATTGGCTGACCAAAAAAGAAACCAACTATCATTATCCTGAGGATGCATTACTTTCCATGCTGATTGCCAACCTGGGAATTACCAGCTGAATCATAATGTATAATTTCCCAGAGCTGGTGCTTCAGGAAAAAGCCACGCTTCAGTATAGTTACTTACTATAGAAAAATTGCCAATAACAAACAGCAGGAAATGAATAGATTACATATACGGTTTTCACTTGCAGATTTGGGAAGGGTGCAGGGAGAGAGAAGTATGAAGGAGCTCCCCTAGGTTTTGACGCGTGTTAAAGTACATTGGAACAGGAGGAAATGTTCTTAGTGCTCTATCAGGAAGAAAAGCTGTACCTGGTAAAACAAATTTTAAAGAGTGGAGAAGCATTCCTTTTTATTTCTTCAGCTCCTACTTCTTTCAGACACAGACTCTTTTATAGTTGTGATTAAGATGTTTATCCCAAAACCAAAACACCTCTTTCTCTGCCAACTACCATCCGGTGTACTACAGAGAATACTCTTTCTGATTCACTCCCAGGGAGTATTAATGTAGACTGACCACATTATAAGCATGTTACCTATACCTGTTAATGAATTAACAGAGCTTCTCTTTTGCTGTCAAAGCCAGGCTATTGATTTCTGCAGCAGTGAAGCATATGAAGAAGCTAGTCTGTGCTTTAAACAGATTTGGCTTGCTGGCCTATATTTTGTTTAATTGGTGTCAGATTTACAAATGAAGGATGCAAATTCTGTATAAATCCCCTATTCTTATATTTTCTTTGCTTTATATCTTGTTGCAGTAAATCAGAGATGGAAATTATCAGAGAATTTTGCATAGATTTAAAAAAAAAAAATATATAGGTCACTTCTAGGAATTCTTTAAACTTAACTTTAAAAGCCTAATTTTTAGTATCTAGGAGCACAAGTCAAACATTAATAAAGTTTCTCTACTCAGGGAGTTGGTAAAGAGTTTTGTTGCTCAGAGAAACTGGGGGTCCTACATATTTCTAGTTTTGGTAATGCTTGTGTGGAAAATATTTTATAGCATCTCTGGTTACCCTAAAATACAGACAACTTTCCCTAAAGGTCTACGATATTCACAGTTTTGCAGTCGTCTCCTTAAACTCTCTTTGCCTTGCAGCCAGTTGACCAGCTCCTCCTCTCAGGGAACTGGTCTCAAAGGCTGCAAATACAACAATTAGTAAATAAAATTATCAGGATTTCTTAATGGTTATGAGAGGTGAAGGGAATGGGATACAATTTATGATGCACAACTTGTCTTCTAAATTAATATTAGAAAACCGTTGTGCTTCAGCTTAAGACTGCAATGCCTTTTCCTTTCAAGCCTGCCTTTGTAATTGCCAGGCAGTCCATTAGGCACTCACAGTCAAATGACAGAAGTTGTATCTTGGGTCATTTCAGGTATTTTTGCAACAGTTCATCTACCAGAAGTTGGAGTTAAAATGTTAAATTTACAGAGAAAATATTTCAATGTTGCAAATGGATAGGGAGGAGCAAACCTCTCCATTAGACCTGCAACACGGATGATGATTTCCTCCTTGTCCTTGTGTAGGTTTTTGTCTAGTGCCTCTCCGATGCTTTTATGCTTTTAGTAAAATGAGTCACTGCTCCATTTCCCAGATAAAGGAGACTACCAAATTTGTTCATGTTATTGATAGAGCTGAACAAAAAAATCTAAAAAATATGACACATAGAAACACTCCGATAAGACATAAACTGAGATCACAGAGGTTCAAAAGACAGCCATTCTGTCCATCTCGAATATTCTAAAACTTCCAAATACTTGTGTGGCTGGAAACTTTTAGACCTAAAATGTCCATTCAAAAATATTTCTTTTATGTGATACTATTTCTCTTGATTCTATATTAATCATTATAGTTCTAACAGTAGTTCATACTTCCCTTCATTAAACTTTTTAATGATTCACTTCAGGGAACAAAAACATTTTCATATGCCTTAGGTGACCAACTGTACAGTAAAAAGTTTGTTTGGGAAATTATTTTTCCACATTCTTGTGGATGCATACCAGTAGGGTATAATATTGCCCTGTGGAAAACTCTTGTATAATGGAAGTGGTGAAGCAGATATGTTGGTGATGAAGTAAAACAGGATGTTGTAGAATATAAGAGAATATAATAACCTTTTGCATAGTTTATATATAAAGCCTATATCCTGTATAACAGAAACAGAAGAGAAACAGGGTGCTTCAAATGCACATTGCATTACCATTTAAAGACCTTTTCCATAAAGGAAAGCAGGACTGATTCAGAAAGCAGAGAAAATGCATACCAGGTATTACTGGAAATAATTCTGCCTCATGGTTGCCCCAGGTACTCCATAAGCCGAATAGGTGTCAAAGTGAATGAACTATTCAAAGCTAAAACTTAACAGCCTGAGGTGACATAAATACAGTTGAGGGGAAGCTGCAGAGACTTGGACAACCATTACCCATATAGCACTGGACTCCACTCACCAGTATTATCAATACAGTGTCTCTTCCTTAGCACTACATTCAAAAAGAAAAACTGCCTTTCTCCCCCCAGTCTGTAATTTGGAAAAGTAGTACTAATATTTTTAACACAGAAATATCATTTTTATCTTAATCTTTTCTTATTCCATGTTACTTGATGTTTTTTTAAATATGGTGGTTTATTAACAATAGTAGCTTATTTTGGAAAAATAAAAGTGACTTATGCCCTTCTAGCTAGTGTGATAGTTTCACTGGGAAGCTTACTCAAAATTGAGTCCCCAGTTTTATACATAAATTAAAGAAACTGATCAAATACATGGCCATTGACTTCACGAACAGCACTTCCTCTTTCAAATTATAGTCCTAAATGGAATAAACTGATAATTCTCTAGAAAAAAAATCCTTTTGAAAATAATTGAAACAAAAGTATCCAGATACATAATGACTAAGAAATACAAATAATCTAGAAAAATATGTATCAAGAGAAAAAGCACACATTTTGTAATGAGGTGGTACATGAATATTGCTCCTTACAATTCTTAAAGTTACGCACTTTAGGCAGAGGCAGTAATCAGTAGAAAGCAGTCTGCAGCCAGCAATTAACTCAATAAGGTATCAAATAGTAGTGTTAATATTCAAAGAAGAGGAGAGAGAAGTAGTATAATACCTCACCAAACCATGTGATGCCCTAGCATCAAGTCATAACAAATTTGGGTCATGTAAACAGAAAGAGAAAGGAAAGAAGAAAGAATCCATCTTGAGAGGATACAAGTCCTCTAGGCATCTGCACTGCCTGACTCTGGACAGCTGGAGGTGAAAGGATGCACTCCTCTCTAAGGTCTGCTACCAACCACACAGGGTGCGGAGGCTCAGTACCATCCTTACGAGCTAAGAGGTTAGTGTAGGTAAGGAAAAATCCTCATACTTGAGTATAACTGTAATAACTTATACTGGCTTTTTAATCTGGTTTTGGACCTTTGCTCCCTTATCGCAAAGTATATACTTTCTTATAAACTTATTTTTTAGTGCTAGCGGTAGAACTAACTGTCTGTAAATGGAAACAAAAGTATTTTGTTCACAACATACAACAAGCCTTAAAACCAGGGCATTGATAAGCAGCACCAATCACCCTATTTGCCAAAATGTATCAGAGCCTCTGTGACCTGCCTTGTGAATTGATTTAGAAACTGGAAATGTGTCCCTGCAGAATGGGTGAGCTCCAGTGGCCAGCGTTTACACAGAAAACCATCCAACATTCAGTAAATAGTGGAAAGCATTCAACCTGGGAATTAGTTTACTGGCAATTAGTAAATATCAATAATTAACAATTAGCAATTATTAATATTAACTGTTAAAATTAATAGAACAGTTTAATGTTAAAAAATAATGTCTTTACAGCATGGTCTTTTATAAGGATCTGCCACTATAAACACAACTTTGCCTACAAGTGATTTGCAAAGTCTTGACTGAAACTAAATACTTGGTTTCAACTTTTGTATTATATTTCAGTAAAGATTCAAATTTTCTACATACATCTTCAGAAAGTAGTTTTGTTCCACAAAACCATTTTTTGATTGTGCTTTCAGGTCATTCAAAATAACATTTTATTCTAATAATGCATAATTTCTGTTCTGTGGGAAATTCTCTACTGTCTGTTCAACACTTGACTTGCTTTATGAACCTATGTTCAAGGTGACTTCATGACATCAGTTGCTCCACAGTCACTCCAAAATATCTTAATAAAAAGATTTTGCAATATTGCAATACAAATATTTGCATCTTTTTTTCTT
Organism: Aviceda cuculoides; assembly: GCA_035590195.1. Classification (NCBI taxonomy): domain Eukaryota; kingdom Metazoa; phylum Chordata; class Aves; order Accipitriformes; family Accipitridae; genus Aviceda; species Aviceda cuculoides. Next base: position 7,500,998 of record JAVJGG010000048.1, on the reverse strand, counting down.
TAAAATTAGGAATCTCAGCTGGCTGCTACAAAAGAAAGTCTAATGAGGTTTGGACAAAAGTAATTGATTTTAAAAAAAAGCAGTGTTTAAAATTATTTTTTCAGATCTAGGAATAAGATCATAAAGGCCTTTAAACTGAAGTAGTCAAGTAGGAAGCAAAGCCATGCCATGGTAATCTGGTGTCTGAAACCACAGCCCACCTTTAAGTTAGATCATGACTATCAACCCCCCAGTTCATCCTCTTCCTCTCACTCCTTTGGAAAATTTTTTCCATGATTCCTTTCTCCCTAGCTAAGTGAAAAAAATACTTGTGTTCATGTCAGGGTGGCAATGAGCTCCATGCAATCTTTCTGGTTTAAGTATTAAAAATTTCAAATGGTCTCTAAGCAAGCAAGGAGGCATATTGTGCTGCTCTTTTTATTACATAAAAAATATGGACAAATCATTCCATTGTGGAGTTAAAAAAACCTGCATCCTCCAAATTCTGAAATAGCACTTCATTCTTCAGACACTAAAACCGTTTCTCTCTGAAGAGCCTTTTGTGACACGAACACGCAGAAAGCCTTCTGGCTGTTTTATTATCTCATAGAGCCGTGTGTGCTTTTGCAGAGGCCCCACGCCTGCTGCAGCAGCAGCACCATAAATAAACAACACACCGCCGTGCTGGAAAGGATGACTCCTTTCAACAAACCTCCACGGAGAAATGCATCTCGGGGCTGCTCGCTGCTTGCAAAAGTAGAGCATGATGAGCTGCAGGAGCGGGGCAGGCACGGACAGCCCCTCAGGTGAATGCTGGCCGGGAAATGGTTTTAATTTATACAGTTCCCCAAGAGCTCATCCTGAGGGTATTAGACTTCTGCAGGCTGATGGCCTTTTCCTTGGGCACTTTCCCTCTTTGTCTGCCCAGCTCACCCCCCCTCAGATGCACGTGTAGGATGCTGATGGCAGGTATACTGCTCAAAGGGGGTTGAATTAGGTGGAACCAAACCTGGATAACGGGCAGTCTGCCGAAAATCGCGAGCGAAGGCTATCGTCGGAGGTCGGGGGGTGACCTTTTAGCTGCATCAGACCTTATGAAAGGCTCACAAAGCCATAATGTACAGTGTTTGTTTAAGGATTGCTGCAATCCTTTCATTGCTAAACACTGAGCACCTTCTGATTGCTTGAACATCGGATGGATTTTTGTCTGGTCAGGCGGCAAGACCCGTGCCTGTTTAGACCAGAAGAGCCCTGACGTGCTGTCATATGTGGCGGCTATATCTCCGTGTTGTCGATGAGAAGGGGCCTTACGAAGTGCCTGCACCCACAGCCCTGACATTGGCATTCTTCAGCGTGTCTCAGGAGCAGCTGATGGAGGGCATCTGGCTGCTCTGCTGCTTAGTCAAGAGCGAGCAGTATTGGGACAAGCTGACGCTTCACTCAAACTGTGCCGACCCAGGCTCTGAAAGGTACCGTGTCAGTTGGCACGGGAAATCCTCGGCTTCTGCGATACTGAATAAATCCTGGTCACCTTCAGCAGTGAGTCAGTCTGTAAAAGATTTTCGCCAGCCCCACAGATGCAGCCATTTGTGAGCACGTTACAGGGCCCCTGAGCCGCCTGGTGACATGAGTTCTCTCCGTGCAGGGCACAGCTGGTGCCCCTGAAGCTGTACAGAGCAGTTCCTGCAGCCTCTCTCTTATGCGAAAGTGTCTCTCTGGTCTGATGTGGTGAATCCCAATGTCACGTCAAATCTCTTTTACTAAAATCATTTAGCAATTTCCTGTGCATGAACAAAATATTTGGTTGATATTCTGTATAAATGCCTAAGAATCTTCCCTTTCTAGAGAGCTGACATCCTTTGCAGACCTCAGAAACTAATATTCGATACAATCTTTCTGAGAGGGCTGGCTGTCTTACCTCTAGGGTACCAGTCCTACTTTTCACCCCACTTTTCTGGGACAAAGAGTATGGTTGCAATGCTACTGTATCTGGTGAGAGCTGTATAAGAGATTGATTTAAAAAGTCAAAAATAGATCCATCCCAGCAAGTAAGCTATCACTGAGTAGAACTAAAAAGACATATGCCTCCCAGGCAAGTAATCAATGAATGGCGTTTGCAGCATTACTGGACATTTTTTCAGAACTCACCAGCAATTGTTATTCAGCTAGAAACTTTTAAGAGATATAATTTACCATAGAAAAACAAACCTTGTTTGTTAGCAGCATTGTTTGTTCCTCTATATTCCAGATTTTTCATCTCCATTCAGTAGCCAGTTTTCAAAATCTTGTCTGGCACATCAGACCTCTATTTCAAGTGAGTTGTACATGTCTTTCTACCTGGTAGTTCTTCTTTCAGCTGTCAACTGGAAAAAGTTGATGTCTGATCATTGATAGTCAACTGCCTCTGCTACCATCATTCTGATAGTGTCATTCAGGTCTGACCATTCCTGATGAGAACTATGTAGGAATTCAAACAAGTATGCCCACATGACAAGAACTGCTTTTTCCCACAGTATAAATTTACTTCTTTAAACCTCACTGACAATAACAGAAGTTGGGGCGGGGCGGGGGGGGGGGGGGGCTGAAGGCATCACCTTTTTTCTTTCAAAACAGTACAAACATCCATGCATTCAAAACACAACAGCCCTCCTAATTTTCTTGAAACAAATACATGTTCAGATATCCTACCAAAAAAGAAGACAGTAGAAACGCTATACTGTGTGATAAGTAATAGAGCAATTACAGAGGCTGAAAGGAAATTTGAAGAACAAATAGCCAAAACACTACTTCATTGAGCAACTGAAAATTGGAAGAGAAATAAGGGAACCATTAAGACTTGAACATACTTTACATGTAAACTAAATAGTATCTTACCAACAATTTCAGTTTAGTCAGTTAAGTCAATAGTTTAGTAATAAGTATATAACAAAAAGGTGGTGCTGAAGAGTAAACTAAAAGGTAACAAGGAGGCTGTTTGACAATTTAAAAATATATTTATGTTTGCTAGATCTACTTGCTCACATTTTGTTTTGTAACTAATGACAAGAAGTTACTCCAAGGGAAAGAAGAAAAAGATAACCAAAACCAAAATACAATATAATAAAGGAGAAATAGATAATAAGTAGCATACTTTTTTTTCCTTAGCAATTTTATCAAATTCTAGGACTCACAGATCTGTAAAAAGAGGCATAGATCTAGCTGGATGGACCCTCTGACAGAACTGAGTCTAAAATATCTATATCACTTTGAAAATCTTTGGTTTATGGTACCTTCAAAATTGGTCTGCTGTCTGTCGTTGTCCCCTCAGAGGTGCAAAATTGACAAGTTCCTGTAAAAACGTTATTCTTTTTATTATATTTAAGATATGTGAAAAGTTTTAGTGAATTCCCTTGCCTGTTAAACATCTCTCCATTACACTGTGATTTGTTCTTAAAGATCTGACTAAAGAAAAATATTTCTTCAACCTCCTCCAGGTTTTGCTGAGAACAAAATTGAGCTGGATTTCTGAGGTCCTCTTTGAACTTGATTTCACTGCTGAAGAAAGGCTACAGTTAAATTAGGGACTTCAACAAGTTTCTAAAACTTATCTAAAACCCTGCCTTATGGAGTTCTTTCTCTGTGAAGTTTTAGCTTCCAAATTATATAGTATGTGCTATTTCAAGCTATTCTTCCCTTCTCTTGCAAAGTTTGTTATGGAGCAATATAGCTATGGCAGCAAATTTGTCATTTTTTCATTCCCATTATTCCAGAAAAATCTCCAAATACTAGAGTCCTTTGGTGCTCTATGAATGAATTATTGTGAATGCTTCCTTTATTGTTCCAGATAAAATGGGTACTATTTAGTTAAGAACAGCACAAAAGATGCTTTTGTCATTTGAAATCAGAATTTGTGGAACATCTAACTGCTCCAGTGAAGAAATTCTTCCTCTTCCCCTGTGCCTGACAATAATCAGTAACTGATGATGTATGTCTACACAATTAATGACTCCATGAACACCACAAACTCTCTGTTTCTAGACACAGCTGACATTTATGGAATGACACCAATGGAATGAACCCAAAGAGGAGAAGGTACAATTTTGAAATAAGTGGGATCTATCTTCTGCTCTGGAAATGTGACTGATGTCTATTTGTCTGAGCTTCAGTTGATTCTCTGACTTTCTAGCAGAAGTTATTTTGATTTATTATCTCATAATTTTCCCTAGCTCTTAAATCGTTGCTATCAAGGGAATCATTTCCAAAACACATTTCAGCAGTGGTTCATATGTAAGTACTTCCTATTCATCAGGAAGCAGTCTGCAAGTGAAAAATCTAAAACACCTTTGTTGTCTGTATCCTCTGCTGCAGGATCCAAAAGACTTGAATGTTGAGCAGATCCTATGCTCTGAAAAGCTGATTCTTGGAGAGGAAACCTATGCTATATTTGACATATGATACTTGGGACTTGATACCAAGTGTCCAACAACGCCACCAACTACTGCTGTTTTCAGATGGGTATCTTGCAGCTGGGTATCTATTTCAATAATGAGATTGTCCTTTTTAATGTTCAGAAGCTTCTAGAACTTCTGAAAAACTTCTAAAAATACTCAAGAGTATTTTTCCAACCTTTTTCTCACCTTCAATCCTGGACAAGATGGTGATAAATATACAGGACTAGAGTTTTCTTTCTCACAGTTTTGTCCAGCTTCTGGCTCGTGTCACTGCACAGGTCGGTAAGGGATGCTCTGGAGCAGATTACAGGGGAGGCAGATGTTTAGCAGCGCCTGGTGCAAATTGTTTGTGGGTTTTATTTAACCTCTTGGTTCTTTTGCTTCTGGATGAAGGTAAGCAAGAAGGAAGTAGCAGAACCCAGGAGAGAGCAAGGGATGAAAGTGGAGATCAGGGAAGAGATCAGGGAACAGCACCCAGTGGAAGGAGATGAGTAGAAGATATGGCAGAAAACTTTTTGGCTTCATTTCAAAAAGTTTCAGAAACACTCAGAGATACACCACAAATCCTCAGATAATATGGTATTTGGACAAAGACCTCAAATGTCTGTTCAGAAGTTTGTGCATGTGCTATTACAAAATAAATAATGATAAAACAATCCCTACTTTGCAGGCAAAATTAGAATTACGGATTACTTTATGGCCTGGAGCATGAGTTTGTATGACTTCTAGCCAGGTTTTTACATTACTCCTCTTCTATGACTATAATTGTGCATGGTAAAGTCCAATTGCAATGTAAGGGATTTGTTTGCCTTCAGCATCTGTTCTACACTGCTGGGAATCCTGAAGTGAACAATTAATTAATATTTCCTCCTTTTCCATTGGCTCTGTCCTCTATGAATAAATAATGCTGGACATTTATTAAATATTTGTTGTCTAATGATTTCTTATACCTCATATAATTAAAAAATGTCTAACTATAGTACTAATGTCATGTGAAATCCTAGCATCAGTCTTCACCTTTGCTTCTCTGTTCCATTGCCTAGTCTCAAAAGTTCTTTTCTTATCTGATGTTTATAACTCTTTTAAGATTCATTTTGACCATAGATTATTTATGTTTTTCCCTTGATACATGAATATTGGTCTTTTAATTCTTCTCTCTTTATTTTCAAGTACCATTTTCAATCTCTCAGGCACATGCTTACTTAGCATTGTGGCCACTTTCTTTTCAGTGTGTGTTGTTTTCCTCTTACTGCTGCCTCCAACTCCTATTGTGTCAGTTCACAGTTCTTCTTCTGATATTTACTATCTTTGTTTTCCCTTCTATGTGACTGTTCCCAACTTTAATGTCATATTCAAGCAGATTAGGGTCTCCCATACCTACATCGAATGATTATTTCCTGTTTCAGCATTACTAAGGCTGATTTTTGTGTTAGTACTAAACTAAGAACTGTTCATTTCAGTAGTTTGCAATATTTCTGGTAAAACACATTTGTACTTTATTATATTCATTACATCCTTGGGATAATTTTGACTCAGTCTTTGCACATAAGAGATCACAGTTTATGCTTAACAGTTTTATCTCATCACAACAACCTTGCTACAATAGAAAGTTATTGCTTTGTAGGCAATTTCATGCCATCGCAATCTCAGATTAACTTTCCCACATGTGTCACGAACTCATCCTTCCTCAAATCCAAGCTACTAAACTAATAAGGCAGGACAGGGGAGAAGCAATGATGGTCTTTTCTGCAGCCGCCTGAAGAGCGAGGACGGTGTCGAGGATCAGCCTGCTTTCCTCAGCTGCACTGTGTCAAACACCGAGGCTAACACGGCAGCCAGAGCAGGAGCCTGCCCGCCTGGAAGACCCTTCTCCTTTGGGTGTGGGACGGCTCTCATGGAACACCACAACCTCACCCCCCAGTTCCATTAGCTAGTCCTGAGAGAGTTTGAGACAGCTCTGACACACAAAGTACAGTTTGATTAGTCGTGAAGTACCGTGCATGTAATGGCTACCCGCAACACCCAAGAGCGGCTCAGTAATTTTGCACAACCTGCATTGGCACTGTCCCTCATGAATAAACATTTAGTCATCCCTTCTCACTCCAGATGAGCTGAACTTCCAGGTTAGATTATAACAACATTTTTATAAGATGTCCTCTGTGTAATCTTTTTGATTGTGAAGCCGTTGCAGCAATGAGACATTTGATAGACGATCAACAAATCTGCTTGCACTAATTGAGCTGAAATCCTTCTGAGGCGTAACTAGCTGACCCCTTTGCAAAGTCAAAGCACATACAAAGTTTGTGAGGGCTTTGTAGGACTTATCGGAAGGTTTTGCTGTATTTATTCCCTGGGGCAGCCTTGGGGAGAGGGGGAAAGAGGGCTTTTTCTCCTCACAGGAAAAAATTTATCTTCTAGCACTGAAAGGGAGAATGAGGTATTCAGGGAATAAAGAGCTTTCCAAATACTTTTAAATGGATGTCATTTTCTGGGTTTCATTGTTATACCATTAAGGGGTAACAAATTGACCCCACCAATTTCATTCTCCCACACATTTTTCTGTTCCAGAGGTTACCTGTGCTCATGTTTACAGTTTCCACTTTTAAACTATAATGCTTCTTCACATTCCCATTAGTTCTTCCAAGGTTTCATGCCACTATTTACAATTTCTTGTTTAACGTATTTGAGGTTTAAGCCATAGCAGTCTCCAGGCAAGGGCAGTGCTGAGCAGGCAGCATAACAATGAGGTTTAACTGCTCTTGAATAAAAATAAATCATCACAATTAGGGGGAAGATCTATGTGGCAAAGCATCATGCAGTTCAATAGCAGGGGTCTGCCAGGCACTGTAGCTCTTCTGCTGCAAAATTCCTAATTAGTTTGTTTTCTCCCATAGAATATTTGTTTGGGCTGTATCCATGCTGATCAGAATACAAACTTTTCCCTTTCATCACACTTCTCAAGGGAGTTGTTAGGTCATGTCACTGTGTATCTTCTGAGTAACTAGGGGAAGGGGGTTGGATTTAAGCTTTTTGTTTTTTAAAAAAAAAACTTTGGTGGGATTCTAGCTGCTGTTTGCTGAAATGGTATTTGTAAATCTCTGTTACAAGCCCAGCTGGAGCATTCAAGGTTATGCTAATTTTAGTCCATGGCTCTGCTGGTGTGACAAGCCAGGCTGTAAAATTCAAGCATTGGCTAAGGTCTAAAATGCAAATATTTATGTCAAATTTCTCAATTGCCAAGCAATAGGTACTGTACAGTTACAAGTCTTCTAAAGGTGGTTATGTGATTGAGAAAATAACTTTCAGGAAGTATCATCTCTACATATATATTGAGACTCCTAATTAACCTATGTGAGAATGGAGAGGTCTGAGCAATCCCTCTATGATTTCTCAAGTATGTATACACATAAAGACCCACAAATCCTTGTCTCTATGATGCTAAAAACATTCCAATAAAATCATGGATGTATTTGGTTTCAGTGTGTTAAGACTTGCTGTTGCTATGATTAGTGAAAATCCTATACATTAAAAAAGCAAGGAGGTGCAAGAAAATAATGCATATTCCTTTGGTCATCAGGCAACTGATTCCATACAAGCAATAAAGACAGATTTTTTTTTTTCATATTTCTATATGCATAAACACACACATATGTAAGCAATGAAGACATCTGGGGAGACTATTTCTCCTCAATTGGCTTTTTCCCCTGTCTCAGTTATGAGCCTATTTGAAATGGCACTAAAGTTGACAGAAGGGCTCCTACTGTCTTCAGCGAATACTGAGTCAAGCCCAGAATTACCTGCACAAACATCATTAGCTTAAACAGCTCACAGAATGGCAGCACTGAAATCCCAAGCCCCAGGCTGCTCTAACTCATTTGCTCAATCGGTATCTACTCCTCTTTGAGTTTATCAGGTGAACATTTAACAGATATTTCTGTGGGAACTCTGTGCTAAATGTAGAACATTGACATACCTGTAGGCTCACAAAAACTCAGTCGAACAACCTGGGAGTTTTACTATTTCACTTCCCCCCCCCACACACCCCCGCCCAAGGCAGAACAGTGCAAACCATTGAGCATTCCACCTTTGCAGAACAGCATCGTGACCCATCACTTAAAACAGAAATCTGAAAGTTTCATTGCAGTCTTTGTATTGGTACATAAACTTTATTAAATGAGAAGAGGCCAAGTAAAACAAAACCCGACTACCATTTCATACTCCAGTGCAATTGTAAATGATGGTTATGTGCAATGCAGAAGTATATACAATCTCTGACCTTTGCTCTTAGGGCCATAAACCTTTTCTAGTTATAATGACAAATGCCTCAGAGACTGTTCTATTTGGGACAAACACTAGCTACAAGGCGATTTGAGCCATCTCTTATTTATGCCTTTTATAGATTTTCTTCAGGTTAGAATGGCATGATTAGAAAGCTCTCCTACCAGCAATAGGAAAGCAAAGAGCTTGACAAAAATAGAAGCGGCTTAAGAATAGCCACTTAACTTGCAACTACAAGCTGATCAAATACTGCAAAGACCAGTGTCATTTAAACATTTCCAGGGAAAGAGAGAGAGAGGGAGAGGGAGAGAAAAAGCATTTCAATTCATCCTGTCTTTTTAAAACAACAACATTATATCACCGGCTTTGCAGAAAGCAATTTTTTCTGTTACATAGTCTGCATTAAAAGTTATTGGACCAACTCTCAGTAAAGCAAGTACCAAGTGAAGTCAATGGAGTGTCACCTTGCAGGAGTAGATACAGACCCATATTTCAGAGTTTGTCTTTGTAATTCTTGCAGCAACAAAATCACTTTCCCTCTGAAATTTACCCATTCTCTTTTAAACCACAAAGGCATTCTTGCCAGGTGTCCCTGCAGAACAGAAGACCACTTTGGCCTAGATAACTCACTTAGCTCTAAAACTGTATGTCCTTTTCTCACAGTAACCCATGGTTTTTACTGATCCTAACAAAATTGAACCAGACAGGAACACTTATTCTTGCTATAGTATTATCTTTATTACACCAACAATGCAAATAAAAAAAAAATGAAAAAGGGAAGTCATCTACTCACTTTTATTGCACTGTTGTAGCTGAGGTTATGTTATACTTATTTTTAGTTACCCAAAAGACATGCATTTGCTGCCTAACAGTGCTAACAAAACTTGACTTCATGCTTTGTAAGGATTCACTGTATTCTATCATAAAGCCCACTATAATTTCATCAGCAGATGAAAGTAGACTTAGAATGCCTTTTCAGTTTTAATTTCTTTCAAGTGCTTAAGATTTGACAATGAATAAAACTCAAAAAAGTCTAAAATTTAGCTTTTTATGTAAATTATATGTGAGTTCCCATACTATATCTGTATAGCATGCAAGATATCAAAACTAGTTTACTACAGGAAAGCACAGGAGAGGTTTATACTTGTACAGGTCTTTTGAAATAAGCTGAAGCCTATGTAAAATAATGGTTAAGTTGGCTATTCATTTCAAGAACACACTTTCTATTCCCAGAACTTCAACTATAGTTCTGGCCAAAAAGCCTGTATTCTCTATTTGTTATTAGTCAATCCCCAATTGGTCTCACTGCAACAACCCTCCTGAGAGGTCTGGACAGGGAACCCCTGGTGACAAATTACAGATTTCTACATCCAGAGCTAAATTAGTAACTTGATTAGATGTAGCAGCTGAAGTCTGTTACCCCTTCTAGAAGTATGAGCTCCTCTGTGGTTTCTAGAAAGGGATGTGACAGCTGAGAGTTATATTACTTTAATGGATTTTGACTTGTATCTAGATCACTCAGAAAGATTCATCTTCTTAATCGCCCAGGCCGTTACAAATTTTTCACTTTATTCTTCTGTTTCACACTTTTTATTAGGGCTGTTTTTCCCACAAAAAGATATGAGGAAGGGAATTCCTGCAATAGTCTTTTTTAAGGTGACCCCATGCCCTCACATCTTCACAAAATATAACATTAGCAAACTAAGCCAGGCTGTGAAATGATTCAGCTCATGTTGGATAAGGAATTGGCTGGATGGTTGCACTCAGGGAGTTGCGGTCAGTGGCTTGATGTTCAAGTGGACACCAGTGAGGAATGGTGTTCCTCAGGGGTCAGTATTGGGACTGGCATTGTTTAGCATCTTTGTCGGCGACATGGACAGTGGGATCGAGTGCACCCTCAGCAAGTTTGCTGACAACACCAATCTGTGTGGTGTGGTCAATGTGGTGAAGGGGAGGGATGCCATCCAGAGGGACCCTGACAGGCTTGAGAGGTGGGCCCGTGCAAACCTCATTGAGTTTGAGAAGGCCGAGTGCAAGGTCCTGCACATGAGTTGGGGCAATCCCAAGCACAAATACAGGCTGGGCGATTGAGAGCAGCCCTGCCGAGAAGGACTTGGGAATGTTGGTTGACAAGAAGCTCAACATGACCTGGCAGCGTGAGGTTGCAGCCCAGAAAGCCAACCATATCCGGGGCTGCATCAAAAAAACCATGACCACTGGGTTGAGGGAGGTGATTCTGCCGCTCTACTCTGCTCTCGTGAGAACCCCACCTGCAGTACTGCGTTCAGCTCTGGGGTCCCCAACATAAGAAGGACACGGACCTGTTGGAATGAGTCCAGAGGAGGGCCACGAAGATGATCAGAGGGCTGAAGCCCCTCTGCTATGAAGACAGGCTGAGAGAGTTGGGGTTGTTCAGCCTGCAGAAGAGAAGGGAGGCCTTATAGCAGCCTCCAGTACCTAAAGGGGACCTACAGGAAAGATGGGGAGGGACTCTTTTATCAGGGATTGCAGTGATAGAATGAGGGATAACAGTTTTAAACTGAAAGAGGGTAGATTTAGATGAGATAATAGGAAAACATTCTTTACTGTGAGGGTGGTGAGGCATTGGGACACATTGCCCAGAGAGGTTGTGGATGCCCCATCCCTGGAAGTGTTCCAGGCCAGGTTGGATGGGGCTTGGAGCAACCTGGTCTAGTGGAAGGCGTCCCTGACCATGGCAGGGGGTTTGGAACTAAATAATCTTTAAGGTCCTTTCCAACCCAAACCATTCTGTGATTCTAATTCAGGCAGTGAAATCACAGTGATAGAGTGTCAAATGTTTTCTTCTGCACTATAAAGGAAAACATTCTCTTTGAACTCAGCAAGGACTTTGTAGGACAGGAGGATTGTTTGAACCAATATTCAGCACACTCTTCTCAAACTGATCTGCGTGTTGGAGGAACACTGCAGATCACTTGGATGTAAATTGCAAATTGTTTCCCCCAGTCAGATAAAGGACACACACAAGGTTCTCCTTGTATTTATGTGTCTAGTGGTACTTGAGTCCGTGGCAAATACTTAGTCAATAAGAGCAAACATCAATAGCAATAAAAAAGGCTTGTCTTTCCTTTTCCTGCAAAGTCAATGGAATCTGTCTCATGTGATTTACTCACCCACTTTTGCAGGTAAAATGGTCCCAGGGCTGGAACAATTCTGTTTGATTGGCACATTTTACAACTATTTAAATGGCTGCCAATATCATCATTTGTCTTTTACCATTGAAAGTGTTGTCTTCCTAATGTTTTCTTGTTTATCACATCTGAATTATCTATATGTAACACACAGAGGGGCTATGTTGTTATCACCTTAATTTCTGTACTTGACGAATTGCAAGGTGATTTAGATGCCATTAAAACCAGACTAGTATTGCTACAAATTTCCAATATCAACCAGTAAGGATAAAGAGTCTTCAAGATCTACATTATCCGCAACACCCTTTTATGTTTGCCACTTATTCATTACAGAACTGCTTTCTATAACTTCGCTTTATTCATTTTAAGAAAGGATGACTGCCTGGAAACACTATATGATTAACCAAATATCAGATGCCATTTCCCAGCTTCAAATTTCAGTTTGACCCTTGAAGGAGAGAAACAGAAGAGAGTGAAGGACAGTTAGAGCTATTCAGTTTCTGTTTGATTTGTCAAAAAAGATGAAGGGTGTTAACCTGTGTCACCTTAGCCTGGCCCTTGTCCCTAATGACCACTGTAACTTCACACATTTGAAACGCTCAAAAAGAATTCACAAAGGGGAATTTGTTAAGTACAACCTTGCAGAACTAAATGGACTTTGGTAGTATTTGTGTGTCATATCCTAAGCATTAGCAAACATTTCATCAGGTTTCTGAATAGTTCCCTGTGTTAAATTAAAAGCTGTATGTGATATATTTTGAAAGGAAAGCATTAGAAGGGCCTGGAACAATGACCAAAAATAGAAAAGAAAGACAGGATGGCCAGTGAGAACAATAAAACATTAAAAGAGATGGTGATAGAGGAAGGATGAAAGAGGGAAAAGGAGATAGGTAGAAGAACTCAAAAATAACTGTAACAGAAAAGACTCGATACAAGTATGAACATGGTGATTCACAAACTAACAATGTGATTGCTATGTCTATTATACTAACTGCATTGAACTTTGGATGGATTTCAAAACACAGAGACAAATTTTGTAGGTGCACATGGCAATAACACCACAGTAAAATTTTGTTACACAATACTTCTTAAAAAGTCTGTTACATTACATTAAATGTTATGTCTTTTTAAGTAAGGAGCTGAAGGTAAAGCTCTCAATGTCTATGTTAATCTACCTTTCCTGTTTCATAACAAACAGATCACACCTGTCACATGCAGTCTGACCTCGATGAAAATTTTTCACTTCCATCATCTCCGCCAATATGATTGTTCAAGGCTGTTCAAAGGGCTGCCTTCGTCTTCTGGAATGAGCATCAGGATTTTTTTAAGATACTCGATGTCCTTCATTATTCACAGGAACCTGATCAGGTCAGGAATTTTCTTCGATATGTGCAACTGTAATGCTTAATTTCCTGCAATGGATCTCAGATAGTTGTATCTGGTTTGTTCATAGAACTGAAATAAATTCTGATGCATTTTATAGGACTTAAGATCAAAGCCAATGGTATGGCTCATGATTTCTTAGCCTGTCCCAACTACAAAGTAAATGACTTCACTTAAGCTACTGTGAAAGTAATTGTTCAGTATTCTGTACAGGACATAGACAGGATTTTACGCTCATTCTACAGTGGGAGAAAGAAAGAAAGACAGTACAATTACTAAGAGAAGGTACAGAGAGAATATCAAGTCATGAATTAATTGCAGAAAAACTTAAAATCAATCAAAAATTAGTCTGTCAGTAAACAAAAATACTTTTGTGGACTTACTGCCAGGTACTGTAAACTCCTTGTAACTGTGAATTTAACCTATGCTCCTTTCCAACATTAATAGATGCTGTGAATGTTTGACAGTATCCCAAAAAGAGCTCTGAAGAGTCTCAGAGAGCATGACTAAGCCTTGAACTTCAGAGAATGACACATTAGAGCAAGAAGCTCAGCCCTAGTAACCAAGCTTACAACATTTTACTGGTTAAAGATTATTTTTCACAAAGAAAATTATTAGAACTTCTTGTTTAAAACAAAAGCTGACATTGTGCTTTGTAGTTATATATCCCCAAGGAGAGGGGAACAACTCTACTAGCCAACTGCACAGCCCAAATAAGCTGAGTGTGTTGATATGGACTGCACCTGCACTCGTATATTGTGAAAAAATAGGACTCTAGTCCCTGACTACAGTGGAAAAAAGAGTTTATTCACCAAGGTCCTGGCTTATTAACATGTTTAGTTAAGTCTATGCCTATTCACTTAAAGCTGTATAAGTACACCAAAATCAGTAGCAATAACTGACCCACACTTCAATACCCTATGAAATTTGGGCCCATCTATCACGTAACCAGACAATTTTTACAGGTTTTAATTACAAAAGAATTTCATTTTGCTAATTGTTAGTATTGTTCATTAGCCTTCATTATCATTGATATAATTCAATATATCAGAGTAATGAGTAACAATAATAATTATGTGCTTGCTTCTCAAAAATAGAATGTGGAATGTATAGTCTAGAGTATATATATATACACACACACACACGTGTGTGTGTGTGTGTGTGTGTGTGTGTGTGTGTATATATATGTATTTATACTCTTGTCTGGAAAAAAATTATTAGAAATAATATTATATTTAGTAACAATGATAATCCTAAAAAGGTATTCTGTTTTGGAAAATTGTATATTTTTGTACAGCCCTCCCTGTCCTGGTCTTACATGCTGTGGAAAAGCATGTCCAGATAACACAATAACAGCAATATAACAATGATGCTCAGAACAGCAGTGCATTAGCTTTAAAACATGTCTGCATACACAGTAGGTCTCAAAACATACTATGCAATTACAATTGTAGTTACAATTTTACTGACAGTAAGCTGCAAACTGTAATAGTCACGTGATACTATTTGCTATTTTATCTGTGACAGATTCAATGTGTTGGCAGATACAACTTTCATTGCCTCCATACCGGCTTTGCATGTCAAATGTGGAAAGCAGTCAGCTGCAGTTCTTATTTTATTGTTGCATGTGAGCTGTTCTTCAGGCTTTACTCACTGTATAGTAAAAATGCACAGGCTGGCAGACATTTTCAAAATATGTACACAAAGGATTTGATTGGAGACTGCATTCTGACACAGTGCAGTGTATTTTCTTCTACTTTTCTCTGAACTAGTTCATAGTCTAATATAAATTGAAATGTCAATACCTTGTATGACATTTACATTGGTCTAGCAGGGGATCAAGAATAAAATAAAAAATGGATTTTCTCCCACTTCAGCCAGACACTACTCAATCAAGCTTTTTTTTCCCACCCCACCCTCCCAAGAAATTTTAGAAAAATTCAGATTTTGCTTATTGTTTGTAAGCGCTCTTTGTATTTTTTGCCACCATCCCCTGGATTAAAAAGCAGTAACTGCAGAGACATTTGTGTTGCAGTATTTCTGGAAGCATCTGTACCAAATCAACTCTCCTGTAAGGAAAGGCTGAGAGAGCTGAGACTGTTCAGCCCGGGTAACAGAAGGCTCAGGGGGATCTTAACAATGTGTAGAAATACCTGAAGGAAGGGTACAAAGAGGATGGAGCCAGGCTCTTCTCGGTGGTGCCCAATGACACACTGAAACACAGGAGGCTCCCTGTGAACATCAGGAAACACTTTTTCACTGTGAAGGTGACAGAACTGGCAGGGGTTAGCTGGAGAGGTTGTGAAGTGTCCATCCTTGGAGATATTCAAAAGCCATCTGGACATGGTCCTGGGCAACCGGCTGTAGGCAGCCCTGCTTGAGCAGGGGGGTTGGACCAGATGACCTCCAGAGATCCCTTCCAACCTCAGTGATTATGTGATTCTGTGACATCTGTCAAGATGGGCTTTTTTTCACCAGCCATCCAAACCAATACAACAAACCTGAGGTGTTTTACAGAATCTTTACCTACAGACCTAAATTCCCTCATTTGTGTGTGTGCAAGACAGAGAAGAGAAAAAAAATGAACTCACTGGTTTTTAAGTCACAGTGGGAAAATATTGTAATAAGACAACCAGCAACTCCAGTAATTAGAATAATATAATAATTTATAAATACTATTGAGATATTTTTCAGCATTCAGAAATTTTTTTCCTGGCTATTAGTAATAAACAGCCATCAGCTGATACTAGGAATGACATTGTGTGACTTTCAAGGACAAAATAAAGTTGCACTTACAGAAGAATGAACAGGAATAGAAAAAAAGTGCAAGCACTAAGATTGCCTACTGTTCAGTGATTCAAGCTCTAGAAATGTTCTAGACATCCTCATTGAAACTGCATTTAAAATTTCACACATCTGGAAAACATTCTTCTTTTTTTTGTTATTACCAGGATGCTAATTCATTATTATAGCATTCTACTAATGATAGAGGATACGTCCTCCATTTATCCAAATCCCTTTGTTAACAATTCCTATGAAGTGCTACATTTCATGAATGCTAGTGACTGGTGAGATAATGTATTTATTTAAAATCGTTTAATTTACTTACTTAAATTGAAATGATAAAGTCCACAGAAAAGCAGCCCTGCCTAACTGGAAGCTGGTAGCTGCACGACAACACTGGGCACACCATCCAGTTACATTGAACAGTTTCCCTTCCTCCTCAGTACACGTCTGGAGAACTTATTCTACAGGTTGGGGCAAACTAAGCATGTAAGAATGGTTTTAGAGGGTGTCCCATGGGCCAAAGTTGATAAATAGTGAATTACTTTACCTGATAATATTTCATTCCTGATCTGTACTGTCTGTAATCCTCTCCTGGTAAATGTGGAGCTTTTACACTCCCTAGGCAATCTGTCTGCTGCTAAGCCCTCCAAACTCACATTTTTTCTTGATGAAAGCAAGCAAAGCTGTGTGAGAAAAAGTACATATTCCCATCTCTGCCAGGTAAGACTACAAAACACTTTAGCAGGTCCACAGAAGTTTTCAAGAGATTTTATTTTTAAAACCAATTAGGAGGTTTGGAGTTGGGGCGTGGGGAAAGCAGTGGAGCAAGCAAGCAGCAAATAATAACTTTCAGATGTGTATCAGCATTACAAAAGTATATGGCTGCAAGGTTATGGTGTGTATTAGGTTAACCCCAAGAATAAAAATGATATGCCTTGAAGATATATTTGCAATAGAGCATTTTACTAAATCATTTTTAATTTTGTTAATATCTGTAGTCACTACTATAATAGAGTGTATTTTTCTTATTACTCGGTGGTCGGCTTTTTTTACTCTTACTCCTATTCTAATCCAATCTATCTTGCTATAGATAGGGTAAATAGAGCTTATAGCGTCCAGTCTGAAATCAGAGCAGACTTTCAAATGAGCTGTATGCTCACATAGCTTTGAAAATTGGAAAGCAGAGCTACTGTCAGTATGCAGTGCCCTCTAGTGATCACCTCAGTGAAATTGTAGAAATAATACACTGCTTTTTCATACCCAACATTTCTTGATATTTTGGGGGGGGGGGGGGGGAAGA
>JAVJGG010000048.1:7469891-7483571 GCA_035590195.1 Aviceda cuculoides | reverse complement strand
GCCCCCCCCCCCCCAACCGAGGAAAAAAAAGAAAAAATGGTGGTGGCAATGATTATTTACAGAAGCTGGCAATTCTGCTTTTAGCAACATCATTCCAGGCAGAGCTGCTGAAACTTTTTTTTCCCAAGCATTTGCAAAATACAGCAAACACTAAGAAATTATAGAGCTCAGGCCATGTACCAGAAAAGAGCAATGGCAAAACACCTCTGGTAACATCAGCCACTAGCTGATAATGTCAAGCCTCCATTTTTTTCCATCTTTAAAGAAGCATACAAGCAGCACTGAAAACATAAAACATAATGCTTATTAGTACCAGTTTTGTATATTTAACTATATATTAGTACAAAATGCAAATTTTCTAGTTACCAAAACCTGGAAAAATATTGGTTTGTTATGTCCGAAGAATCATTCTGCTTGATAAATCTGATTAACAATGATAAAAGGTGACAGAAACTTTCTCAATTCTCATGTTTATTGTAACAAAAGAAGGATTTTTACTAAGACATAATACATGGGATATGTTATTATAGGGGAAAGTTAGCAAGAAAAAGCTTCACGCACTGGTGTGAATCAGCAGGGCAAGGCTAGTTTCAGGGAGGGACAGGAGAGGCAAGGGTAAAGTGCCTGGTGGCTGCAGCCAGGCAGCTGGACGGGGCATTGCTCAGGTTTTGTGGTTCCTCACCAACTGTTCTTTGACCTTACTTTGTTGTGCATCAGAGAAAACAGATTCAGTCACAGCTCTGGATCATTACTCGAATTAATGAGACAGCCCCACAACTTAAAAATGCATAAATACACAAAAGGGCCATTTATTCCAAACTAATATATCCATTTAAATCAAATCCTGGTAAGACTCTACTTACAGGGCAGCTGCAGACTCCCTGACTGGGAAGGAGAGGGTGTACTCAGGACACATCACATCCTCAGCTGTGGAAGGACCTCTTGAAATCAGTCAGTTAGGTATTTCTTTAAACAGGATCAAGCAAAAAATACAAGACCACTCCAGTTTTCAAGAATCTCACAGTAACCATGCTCTTCCTTTTACTCTGGTGAGAGGAGCTTATTTCTGGTCCAGCTGTATTTAGATCTACTTTGTTCGGTGACATCAGCAATGAACTCTGAAGGGATTCAGCTCCAATAACCACAGTCGGATCTCTCTGCCACAGGAAGGAAAAAAAAAAAAAAAGAAAAAAGAAAAAACCACCCTGATTCATCCTCCACTGGGTGCACAGTATTAAAAAAAAAAAAAAAAAAATCAAAAACCAAAACTGAACAGCCTGCCAGAAAAGCTCCACTGCATCCCTTTTCTGTGTGTTTTGCTGGTCCACACTATCCGTTTCCCCTGCTATCTCTGCTTTTACTTTGCCCTTAATTACTAGCTCAAAGAAGTAAAGAAATGTAAATTAGGCGCTCATTTTAGGAGAGAGAAAGGAAATAGAGCTATACGGAGCTATGCGAAGCCTGTTTTGAAAAGCCCTGCTGTCAGTTACCACAGGCAGTGTTTGTCACCCTAGTGCAATGGTGAGGTCCACTAGTCCTAGCAGAATTCGGCCACCTGCTCGTGTCCACTAAGACAAGCAGTTTTGGTGTGTAGGTGAGGAGAAACCCGTGAGTTTTGCTCATTGTTACACCCACAGAGGTCACCAGCACTTCTCCAGTTGCACTGATCTGAAGACTGCTGCTTCATGCAGAGTATAAGGTAGGCTAGCCACAACCTTCCTAGAGGCTGTGTGGAGTGAAATACCAGTAGCACCAAAATGAGACACAATTCATAGGGTTTTTTAATAGTAAAGTTTTATAGAACAGATAAAACGCCTGTTTGAAAAAGTAAATTTCTCCATCATTCCTCACTTTCTTGTCACATTTATTACACATATAAACCAGCGCAGTATCCTCGAAAAACACAAATTCTAGATGGTGTCATTTTGTATCAACTATTGAATAATTTAGAGTAAGAGCGTATATGAAGGCTTATAATAAGGACAAGTTTGTGGAACTTAGTATTTACGCTGCTGTTTCAGGACAAAAAGGAAATGTCACAGTTACGATTGCTTAACTGTAATAAAAACTGCATCCAAGCAATCTGTCGGGATAATATGTTTATCCTTTTAAAATATACAAACTAGATTCTACTAATATTTTAGAATATTTTTCTTAGGATGACATATATTTTTAAAGATAAAATACATTATGTGAATTAACAAACTTGCGAAGTCCAGTATATCGTAATTCCTAAAACTGAAGAAATATTCTGAAATCACACTATATACTTCACTTTCTAGGAGATTTTTTTAGGTTTGTTTCAATTTATAGATGAGAAGTCTAGGTCTTAAATATGACTCACCATTTTGGTATACATTGCAACATTCTTGCTCATTCATGAATCTTTTCAGTCATCTTAAAATTTTCATACTTAAGCTGAGTGTAAAGGCAAGTCCAGTCCTGTTACATTTATTTTGCGTAAGTATTTATACTCTTTGTTGTGTGATTTTTCCTCATACTACTGCTTTCTCTAGGAAGATGCTTAAAGAGGAAGTTCCTCTTGCAATGTCCTCTGGAGACTTCTTCAGCTGGGTATGGAGAGTTTATTCACTGAGTGACAAAAAAATGTAATATATTGCAGAGCACGACAAAGATACTAACTCTTAAAAGACTAATCAGCTTATAACTAAAGCTATAAAGCTTTACTTTACAAGTGTCAGTGTTGACTGCCACAACTATTAATGAGGTATGGATGTCCACCTCCTTTGTATAGCCTTGAAGATGTCAGCCGTAATAGTAAATACTCGCTCTCTCCTGAGAAGGATGTCATCAGCTACACAGATTTGCTAACCATGTATGTTGGTTTTCTTAAGAACTGAGCATTCTCCAAAAGGGACTGATAGCACCTCAGGAAGTCATTAAGAGATCAGATGCAAAACCCACAGGTCACAAGAAGCTGGTGGAAAGTGGGAAAAACTATCAAAGGCATCTCCATATTCCCCTGACCACTAGAAATATTGTCTGTGCAATCTGTATTATACATGTATGTTCACAATGAACATAAAGAAACACATTCCTTTTCATTGACCTTTTCAAAACTGCTATTTGCCCCATCAATATGTGCTCTAAACACTGCAATAGGACATTTCTTCACCCCCAACAGGTCCTGCTAATGACGATGATCAAGCATGGGCCTTAGAGATAACTTCTATCTGAAGAAAGTTAGGCACTTGGCGATATTTCCCGACAACACTGTCTGCTTCTCTTTGTTCGTCAAGGGACTGCCAGAAGAGGAGATGCTTATATAAATTGCAGCTTTCAGTCTGCACTGAAAGCATATCTACATGAGGGAGCTCTGAGACTGTGTGGAAGATCTCAAAAGATTCTTGATAGGATGATTTATGGAGTTGCAGTCCCTGCTTCCTGCCACCGCTTGCTCACAAGAACTCACATCCTCTGCTGCGGAGTCAGCTGAAGCAAGTGAGTTCTTGCATGTTCTGACATGGGCCCAATTTGTGCTTAAACTTACCAGTGATAAGAAGATTATTTTTGCTTATTTCTGCTTTATATTATAGCAAAACAGAGTAGAAGAACACTTTGGAATTTTTTTTCAGTGTGATGCCAAAAAAATTCAAAATCTGACAAACAATTAATTTTAGGGGAAAAAAGTAAACAAAGAAACAGGAATGTGTCATGCTTTGTTATACATCTTTAAGGACATTAATTTGCAATATAGTATATGATTCAAAATCTTCCTCTGACTAAACCATTTTTTATTCCCACCACTGGCTTAACTCCTGTCTAACTGGCTACTTGGCACAGGCTAACTCCTCTCTGAACAGAAATTCAATCTCAGGTCTGAAAAGTCTTCTGGAAGAAATGTTTAATAACTGGGCAGTATTTCAAGGGGGGAGAAGGGGATTCTTCAAAAAATTCAGTATATTTGAAGAGAAAATATCATCAAGAATTCCAAATCAAATCTGATTATTTTCTGTATCTGTGCAGTTGCACAGGCATACACCGCATTACAGAGGTCTAGTGCATGAGGTGGAATCTTGACCTGGTTCTAAATACTGCCATTTCCAAGCAGATAGACCATATTTTGTGTTTCACCCATCACAGAAAAAAAGTTAAGATACATAAAAATGGAGATTTTTTTTTTCCCACATCTGTGTATTAGAAGGCAGCACAGAATAAATATGTTACTTAATGTGACTGTCATACCTCTGGGCTGAAGAATACAAGTATGCTCTGTGCGAGATTGTTAATAAAAACAGATTTCTGTCATTAATTAAACAAAGACTCTCTAAACACAGAAATGTGAACAGACTGGCTCAGGGTACCCTAGAAATAAGAAAGAATGATCATTCTAATAGTGTTGAGCATGGTGAACATGGTTGGAGCAGTCAAATTTTCACAGAAGCCTCTGCCATGCCACTAAGCAGTCAGAAGCAAAAATGTGTCATCTGCGACTTCTGGGTTTTCTCATTGTTTCCAAAAACTAACAGAAATTTAGCCAAAATGATGAATTGCCTAAACTTAAAAGAGTTTAAAAATATCAAAACAAGCATGGCCTGAGGGTGGACAATGTGTGGAGGGAAAGGGATGGATGATAAATACATATTCTGGCTTGAACAGCTTCCCATCGTTAAGCAAAATCTGTTGTCACTTTTCCAAGGGCATGTCAAGAGTACAGCATCTTCAGAGAGCTTTAGCCTGTGCAAACAGAACAGATACTGTAAAATAAACTTAACAGATTATGCCTGGTTAGTTACATTTATACCTGAATCCCAGTAATGATCCCAGCAGGACTGCACTCCTGCATGCAGTTTGGTGAAACCGTTACCATACAGCAAGGGCTCAAGTGCTTTCTTCTCCATCTCTTCATGCTTGGAATGCCACTTTAGAAAGCTTCGTTCAGAGGGATTTCTTTTCTGCTAGAAAGAAAAGACAACACCACATAAAACAGAATTATGGTATGAGAGAGAAATAGAATTATGGTCAATTCAAAATCACTCATCTTAAAGCAGCTAGTTGTTTTCTTTAAAATTATCTTTTTCCTACCATAGAAAAATTTCTGACCAGGCTAATTCTGCAAAAGAGTTATAATTCTGGTTTATTGCAGTTGGTACTTGGTGTCAGTATAGATGTACTGGATAAACTCCCAGAGATCTGTGACTTTCCAAACAGAAATACAGCAAATAATACCATTTGCTTTCTGTTTCCTTTTTCCTCAACTGTGAAAATTATATTTTCTCAGGACATTACTGGTCAAATTCTGAAGTCAACATGATTTCTAAGGTACTGATAAGTATAATTCAGTCCAGTGGATTTCCACATAGGAGTCAGATGGATGCTGTGCTGTATTTTTAGAAATTACTAAAAAGGTGTGGGAGAAAGGACAAAATTAAATAGACTAGATCATTTGACACAAAACTAGTTCACTGTAGCAAAGATTTACAAGACTACCTGCTGTTACATTTCAAAGATGTGTCTATCAGAAGTTGCAGAAATGCTATTGCTAATAGAGAATCACTTGTACTTTTGGCACATCACAGCATACTTCTCTACAAACCAGATCACAGCCCATATACGCATCCATATGAAGAAAGACCTCTTAGTTCTGACAACTGTTTTGATAAGCCTTTTCTCATAATAATGGGGAAAAAATGCTTCCATCATTCCAGTTAAGGGAAGTATCTTGGTTTAGACGCTAGATCGGGTAGTAGTTTGATTCATTCAAATGTCATTTCATCTCCACAACAATTTCAAGTCAATGCAGTGATTAAATGCTTTCACTACATGCTCTCTTTTTCCAGGAAAGAAATGCCCTTCCTTCCTGTTAGAAAAGTAGCTCCTTTCAGCATCTTCAGATGCAACCTGGGGAGAAAACAATACAACACATTTTTTCCTTCACAGCTTGCTTAAATATTTTAGATGTGATGCTTGAGCATTGCTTACAACTGTGACTTGTTTCAATGCATAGAGTTCCATGCCATCATTGCTATTTAAATTATATCTCATTTGCTACTGATTCGGACATTCTCACCAATGATTCATTCATCTGAACATCCTTCAGGAGGTAGAAAACCACAAGGGAGCACAGTCATACAGAACAGGGTTACAAATACATCAATTAGAGAAGAATGCAAAGGTGGGTCACTGCCTGTCACACTCATAGCAGCATATAATGGCACAGAGGCAATGGTGCTTAAAGTCATTTTAAGCACTACAGCTAATGGGATTTGTGATAATACATTTCATGGGAACTTTCCGAACATGATGCTGCTGTGTTGACTGCATTTTAGCCACTGAAGCCAAATGTCAGCCTTTTGTCTGCAACCAAAGCAACGACTACAACACCACTGGTGAGCCAGTTTCAACCAGCTCATCATAGGGAGCTGTGTACATTTTGTACATTTTAGTGTACATTGAACATAATCCCCCTAGTTATTTTTAGCCATTCCTTCAACACTCACTATGCTACCAACTCTGAAGTGTGTGTTTGTTATTTTCAACAGCCTTATGATGAAAGTCAGTCAAGTATTTGCTGAGGCCCTTTGTGCTTATTTGGCTTTGATATTTGAAATAGCATTTATATTAAGAATCTCAATCTTCCCAATGCTAATTCATTATGGGTTTTTTTAATTACAGGTTTTCTTCATGACTCACCCATTTTATTTCCTGCTAATTCTGATTATTCATTTTATTCTATGCTATTTTTACTTCACTGAAAGAATACCAGAGACTTTTTATGGATTTCTTGTCTTCTCAGGCATTGTAGCACCTGCCTCTGTGAGGAAAAACTGTGATGAATTAAATAAAAATACTCACACTTAGCACTGTGTCTGAAGTTTTAAACTTCTCACAGAGTATTTAAATCATTATCGGTCTACAGTGAGAAGCATTTACAGTGAAGAGGAGAAGAAAATGCAATCTAAAGTGCTGAAAAATAGGTCACCTTCATTAGACAATATAAAGGACCTGCAATGCAAAATAATTTTCTGAGAGCTTAGGCTTCTGTTGTAAAAGAGAGATGACACCAGGAGGAAAGAAAGAACGCTTGAAAACCAGCAACATGCAATCTGTCCTGCAGAACAGGTGGAAGGGACATTGCTTTTCCCCTTCCACGTGGTCCATCTTTATGTGGTCCGAGGTTGGCACCACTACTTAAGCACAACTAAAACATAACTCTAAACTGCACAGTAGTTTGATTACAAAGTTTTATCTTTCTGGCTATATTATTAAAGGAAATATCAATATTTGTACCATTTTCAGGTGGAGGAAAAATAGATACTTCTTGATCTTATATCCATTTTTTTCCTTCTTAAAAACAGTAACTATTTTCCAAATCATTTGGAAAGATCTCTGCTTCATTTTCAGATTGTGTTAACTGAGTGTCTTTTCCTTTGCTTTATAAGCAAAACATTGAAGGCCAAATGCCAATTTCCATCTTGCTTCCACCACATGCATTAATACAGGCAAAATTCAATTCCTTTATAGCCCAGAACATGTAGATCACTGAAGAATATGTGAAATGTCTACATCAGCAAACCACTTAATTGAAAGTTAACAATTCAATGAGCAAGGGTTTTTCCACTAATAACTTTTACTGTAATGACTGGATAACATTTTGGAGAGATCTATGCAATAAAGTTAGCAATGCCTATTCTAAACAACTGAAATTGTTATGCACCTGAGGTCTGAGACATATCTAATTTTTTTTTACTACACAATGCATAGTTACCTCCATTTTGTTCAATTACAGTGTCTCCTTTAATCTACTTATTCTGGCACTACAATATGCTAAGTGTCTGTTCTTTAACTGCTTTGTCATAAATAATTCAATTAATTTAACAAATCTATGATTTCTGCATGACTATTTAAAGTTCTTATAGGAAATATTGTATGTTGGCATCACGAAAAGTAGGCATTCCTAAGATTAAGCAAGCATTATAACAAATATAAACCTGGACAACAGCCAGTCTTTAGAATGATACTATAACCTGACGCATATTGTGAGAAGTTCTGCTCACGTCCACCTACCAATGAATAACATTTTTACTTTCTAATAACAGTTAATTTTAAACCTCTACTGATATATTTTGCCTGCGTCAGGCAAGGCCGCAGAAGTCAGGAATCTCCCTGGGTTCAGAGCAGTCATTCCCAGGTGGAATGGCTCACAGCAGCACCCAAAACTCAGCTGCTCCCCCACTGCATCTCTGCGGGTTTTCTGTGCTTTGGCTAACAGAACAGGGCTGCAAGATTTGCAAGCATGTAATTTGGCAATAATAGTTACAAACCAGTTTAGCTGAGGAGGAAGAAAAAGGCCAATAAATTTACTTATGGTTTTGAAAATTCATTTTCTGTTAATATTTCCTCACTGAGATTTTATGCCATTTTGAAGTCTTAATGACCCTGGAAAAGGCCTACTGTTTGTGAAAATGCTTTGGATCCAACTATTGATTATCAAGTACAAAGCTACCTGTATGTGCTTTATCATTTAGTTATCAAAGATTTTTACACTACCGCTATAAACACAAAGGAAGGTTTCTGTTGCTAATTTTTAGCTAAAGGGCAGATGTATATCCTGACATCTAAAAAACACAGATCACATTTTTTGTCTTGAAACCCTGAATCTTTTGAACTCTGTATTCAATATATATCCCCAGGACCTTAGTTTGACATGTAACACCAGTCAAATCACTGATTAAGTTCTTGACTGTTTAAAAAGGAAACCAGACTTTATGAAATGTTTAATGTTTAATCTTTCAACAGAATCCTTTCACTAAACTGATATTAAGCATTATCCATCTGGGGTCAGCTCTGTAAAATTGCTTATTATTGGAATGGAAGAAAGGAGCAAACCTAAATAACATTTTGCATATAATCATCCATAATTAACATTAAAAAATTCCTGCAGAGGTATTGATGCAAAGGCAACCAGAACCGTATGAATGCAAGAAGTAGCAAAAATGAGAAACTAGTAAGGCAGAAAAGATAATTTAGCTGAAGCAGTACAGGATAGATGTCGAACAGTACCCTCTTTTTTTTAATTACGCAATGAGATAGATGAGGGCATATTCAAGGTCAGGCTGGACGGGGCTCTGAGCAACCTGATCTAGTTGAAGATATCCCTGCTCATTGCGGGGGGGGTGGACTAGATGACCTTTAAAGTTCCCTTCCAACCCAAGCCATGCTATGATTCTATTACTCTATATAAAATTGTGTGATGGGTAGACAATAATGTGGACCAACCTCACTAGAAATCTGATAAAGAAGGTGGGTATTATCTTAACCAGGTGTGAAATGAAAGTCAAAATTTTCTTTTCTTTGATGCTTTCTACTGTGTTGTATTTGGGGCTTTTTCTTTTATAATTGATAATTTTAACAGATCAGAGATCAGTCAATTAAAATTATTAAAATAGGTCTTGTGGGTCAGGTTCCCTGTAAATGTTTAATTAAGATCTCTTTTCCCACATCTCTTTTTTCCTGTGATGCTGAAGGCCATTCCTGGGCCCATCATTAGTATATGATGTGATAATTATTAAGTATTCTTAATACTTATGAGTGATAATTATTAAGTATTCTTTCCCATTTTGAGACTTTATTGATATCTTGAAATAAGAATAGAGACTTTTTGTACAAATTAGTTATCAGGTTGTGTGTTGGTTTCAGGGGAGAGGAGCAAATGCAGAAATGCTGAGGTCCACTGCAATTTTTTTTGCAAAAACTAAAGAAGAGCAGGGGTGCAAAGGTTGGGGGGTGTCATCTGTACCACTGAGACGTAATATATTGATGTTATGCATATGTTCAGTACTTTAGGCCTGATGGGCTTCTTGGCTTACCCGTGCTGTGTTCAAATGGGGACACAAATGGGTCTCAGCTGGGATATGTGACAATCGCTCAACTTTCTCAACTCTCGGTTATTAAAGTGTCCCAGATAAAACTGGTGTCATCTCACTGCTGCTTATAACCAGCCACTTTCAGCACTAAGACAACTGGATTACTTTAATTTATAGATAACACAACCAACATGGAAAGGTGGTTGGCTGGTGCAAATAACTTTATAATGCTATTCGGGTCCACACCAGCCCAAATTTAAGGCAACAGAGATACTCACCCTTTCCTTTCTCTTTGATTGCACCAACAGGAAAATTTCAGTAGTACCAAGAAACCAGTCCTATATTTGAGGTAAAGAAAAGCTGATAGCAGTGGTAGCATAGCCTCCTGCTGTT
This sequence comes from Aviceda cuculoides, assembly GCA_035590195.1. Classification (NCBI taxonomy): domain Eukaryota; kingdom Metazoa; phylum Chordata; class Aves; order Accipitriformes; family Accipitridae; genus Aviceda; species Aviceda cuculoides. The sequence goes on along the minus strand of JAVJGG010000048.1, from coordinate 7,473,351 downwards.
AGCAGTATGGGGAAATCAAGGATTTGCTAGAGGAGAGGAACCAAGGATTTGCTAGAGGAGAGGAAGCTTGCTTTAAAAATATAAAGCTGAGAATATGATGATTTAATGGTTCAGGAGATTGAAGTTCCCAGTTTTGTTCCTTGTGATACTACAGGAGGAGTGAAGTTGTAAGAGATCATATGTTCAACAAAAAAAAAAAAAAAAAAGAAAGCCAAAGAGACCACCTCCTGGAAGTGTCATTTCTTTTCCCATGTCTATGCAGCACAAGAACTGTGTGGGGATACTGAACTTTGGGAGAAACACGGTATTTTAGCATTAACCTAGCGTAGCTCCTTGAAAACAGCTGCTTTTCTCCTTGGACCCAAATAGTTCTGCACAAGTTACTGAAGGTAAGTCCACACAGCATTAGATAATTGTTAACCCTCATTGCTGCTGCTGGCACTATTAATGCCACAATTCAATTAGTGACTGGTGTGTTTCCTTCCATGAGGTTATATTCACAATTAAACTGGAAACATCCATTAATTTTTCACAAGGAACTAAAAAGGATAATTGGATTTTATTAAAATACATCACTGACAGCTTTTAATGCAAATGCATGGGTAACATCAAAGACTGAAGCACTGCTGAAAGAAATAATAATAAAACAGTAGATCAGTCTCACTAGTTTTAACTGGCAACTTTTCCCCAGCCAGAGGGCCTGTTCTATTAAAACATAGCAAGTACTTTGCAGCAGGAAAAGAATAAAGAGAATTTTCAAGAGATGACTGCCAGATCAACACCACAAGAAGTTACTGAGTTTGATAAAGAAATGAGACATCAAGGGTGGAGGGCTTACAGAGTTCCCTGTCCTCCATAATTATCAGAGAGGACAAAATATGCTACAGGGGGATACAAACCAGGGTAGCTTGCAGGCAGAGGAGTGCTGTGGTTGCAGTTTAAAGCTCAGATCCTCATGTTACACCCACAGTAAGTTATCATAATATCCCACATGATGAACAGAAAGTCTACAAAATAATGAAAGGAGTGATAAAGGAGGTAAAACATCAGAAAGCTGCAGGTGAAGACCGAGCCACCAGAGAGATGTTCAACATTTCTGATGATGAGCTCATCATATGAGATTCACAAATATAAGTCAATGCCAGCTGACATTTAGTGGTATTTACACGCTTTACTGAGCTTTCTGATCTCAGACTGCAAAATCTGATTCTTTCACACACTTTATGTCTTTCATCTTTTCTGGTTTTTTTTCTTTCCTCTAATGATTCCCATTCTACCCAGGAAACAATCCATTTTATAAACCCGCATTTAAAAAATAAGTACAATAAGGGATTGATACTGGGACAATACTGTTTAACTGCTTCACTAATGACCTGGATGATGGGGCACACTGTACTGTCAGCAACTGCGTAGATGATACAAAACTGGGAGGAGTGGCTGATAGACCAGAGTCATGTTGCCATTCAGAGTGACCTCAACGAAGCGGCGAAATGGGATGACAGGAGACTCATTAATTTCAACAAAGGGAAACACTAAGTCCTGCACTGGAGTAGGAATAAACTCATGCACCAGGAGAGGTTGGGTGCTGACCAGCTGCCACGCAGCTTTGCAGAGAAGTAGCCGTGGGTCTTTCCTGACCATGAGCTGACCATGAGCTGACAATGCACCACTTCAGCAAAGAAAGTCAGAAACTTCCTTAGCTCCATTAGGAAAAGTGTTGCCAGCAGGTTGAGGGAGGTAATCTTTCCTCTCTACTCAACACTGATGAGACCACATCAGGAGTGCTGGGTCCAGTTCTGGGATCCCCAGTCCAAGAGAGACATGGACATACTGAAGAGAGTCCAATGAATGGCCACAAAAATTATTAAGAGAAGGCTCCAGCGTTCTTATGCATGTGAGTGTATATGTATATCTGATGGGAGGGAAAGAAGAAGAGGAAATCAGAATCTTCTTGGTGGTCCTCAATGAGAGGACAAATGACAATGGGCACAAACTGAAATAGTGGAAATTCCGTTTAAATATAAAAAAAAGCTTTTTTACCAAGAGAGGTTTAGAACACTGGCACAGGTTGGTCAGAGAGGTTATAAAGTCTCCATTCCTGGAGATATTCAAAACCCAACCAGACACAGCCCTTAGCAACCAGTTCTAGTTAACCCTGCTTTGAGCAGGAGCATTGCACTAGACCATACCCCAAAACCCCTTCCAACATCAGTGATTCTGTGATTCAAAATAAAAATACCTCATACTGATTTTCAGAACTAGAAAATTTTCATGTGACTTAAGAGAAAGCACCAAGAGACGAAGGTGACTTCTACATTGCTGTTACTTACACAGTACTCATATAACATTTGCTTTGATAAATTATTTTAAATCTTGGCATTACCTATTTATACTGTGTTGCAGCTACTCTCATTTTAGCCCACCAGTACTGATTTTCAATTTTCAGTTTGTTTTGAGTTTCAGAAGCAGAGAACTTTTGGTTATTTCAGACCTGCTCAGGTGAGTATATAGCAATATTACCAGGGAACTTGATGAAAATAAAGAAATAGTCCTGTAGCTAAAAAAAGACTGTGTGTTTTTTCCAACAAAAACCCTTATAAGCTTGCCCTGCAGTTAAACTGCTATAGCAAACAGTAATAGTCCATTCACATCTATAATAAGACGAGTATCACCTGCAGTTTTATTGACTGTCAGAAAACAGGTCCCATTTTGTGAAACAATAAAAATCAAATGTAGTGTAAAATCTCAAGGTTGTAGCCTGTAACCTTATAACATCAGAAATGACAGCTGTAAGCCTTTTTTTTTCACTTCTAACTCTAAAAGAAACCAAAGATTATATTCCAGAGCAGGGAGTGCTGCACCCATAGATATATTACCGTGCAGAGACACAGGAAAGGTATCAGAAAATACTTTCAATTTGTTTCTTAGTGCTGTATAACTCTATCCAACACAGACAGGCACAACCTGTTAGTCTAACACTCACAGGTAAATTCTAAGGACTAAACAAAATATAAAGCATTAACAACACAATATAATTTTGGCATGTAATCATGCTTTTCCTAGCTTTTAATATTTCAATACTAAGGTTCACCTGAAAAATTATGCAAAGTGAAAGAACATATCGGAAGTGTAACAGAATTCTTCAACTACAAGTTCATTGTACTGGGTTTGCATAGCAAGGTTTTGGTAGCAGGGTGGGCTACAGGGCTGGTTTCTGTGAGAAGCTGCTAGAAGCATGTCTGACAGAGCCTATGCCAGCTGGCTCCAAGATGGACCTGCTGCTGGCAACTGCAGCTGGAGTGAGGAGTGACAATATGTGAGAGAACCAGCCCTGCAGACCCCCAGGTCAGTGAAGAAGGAGGGGAGGAGATGCTCCAGGCACTGGAGCAGAGATTCCCCTGCAGCCCCTGAGGAAGACCATGGTGAGGCAGGCTGTCCCCCTGCAGCCCAGGGAGGTCCA
>JAVJGG010000048.1:7450990-7469791 GCA_035590195.1 Aviceda cuculoides | reverse complement strand
ATTAGTGTTATCATTATCGTTATTAGTTTCTTCTTTTCTGTTCTATTAAACTGTTCTTATCTCAACCCATGAGTTTTCCTTCTTTTCCTGATTTCCTCCCCCATCCCACTGGGGGGGGGTGGGAGGTGTGAGTGAGCGGCTGCGTGGTGCTGAGCTGCTGGCTGGGGTTAAACCATGACAAATGCTGTCGCCATTTTTTTGGGCATATGTCCACATCACTTGGAACCTTGGAAGTCTCCAAATGTCTTTACCTTCACCAGAGAGTTAATTAAGAATAATGATAGCTCATATTTGATACAGCAGAACGACCACTGTAGATATCATCATCAGGTATCTCTGTCCTGCACCTTGAGGCCCCCCCCCCCACGACCTCCTCAAGACCGCTCACGCTGTCCACACAGACAGTGAGACTGGAAAGAGGTGGTTCGATATGTCTGCTTGACACCTAAACCGGTGTGCGTCTCAGCACCCCTGACGCCTTAGCAAGCTGCCAAACGATTTAGGTCTTGCCAGACAAACTCAAATAGGTAATCTGCAGGCTGTTTGGGAGGCAACAACTTTGTCGGAAGACGGATGAGTCATGGATCATGTAATCACAGATTCGGATGCTCACCTGAGTTCATCTGCACAGGTATAAGTGAACTGTGTTGCAAAACCCAGATCTGTCCAAATCTCATGTGAAATAAAGGCATTTCTCTTTCAAGTGGACTGAAATGACATGCTTATACATTTCATGCTTCATATTGCTCATTACTAGAAAGAATCAATTTTCTTAAAAATATAGCCTCAATTTCACCACTTCCTAGCAACTCCACACATTTTAATTAATTTTTTTCCACATTTATGACAATGTGACTAAAACTGAAGTTTTGCCAATAAAAAAGTTCTAATGTCTATGGAAAAAAACTTTTACTGAATTTCATCAAGACTACAGTTCTTCACAGAGATGATTATTCCATCAGTTATGTGTTCAGCTACATAATTGCGGCGTTTTGTTTTGCTTTCCTTTTTTTTTTTTTTTTTTTAAAGACACCTGCCTCTCACAGAGACACCATTGCATCTGAAATGGCTGCATTTTGGTATGGGTTTTTCCTGTCCAGGAAAAAAGCAGAGAACAGCTACATAATAATGATTTTTGCATTTTCCAACATGAGAGATTGTCCTGCAATAAAATTCCACAGAGTAGAAACCATCTTCCTTTTTCCAGAGATCTTTGATTCTCCAAAATTTCCAGGTTGCCAAATTTAATTATGATTCTATAGCTGTTGACTTTGTATGAGCACACAATAAACTATGACAATTTAGAGTTGTCCATCTAGAGAAGGACTGTGTCAGTATTTTATAGTGTAATTGCTGCATACAACAATAGCATAATAGCCCTTTAACTAGTCTACAAACTCTTTAGAAGTGTTCACTGTACTCGTTCAGTAGCTGCCAGGACCTAATCAGAACACTAACTGCCACATCTATATTAAAAAAGTTCTGCTAGCAAAGCTTTGCCATTTCAGAGTATGACAAATTCACATCATCAGTTGACTTTTGTGCCAGAAAAACCTTTTTAGGCACAATTGTGTTTACAGAGAAGTTCTGTCAAATTACCTTGGGTTATTTGAACAAGTGGTGCAAAAATTTGGCAGAAAACATAAAACAAGAGCAAGCAAACAAACAAAAGTTCCAGAACTGTCTGCAACTGTGGTACAAACAAAACTGGTCAGGACCTGTTTTTTTAATCCAGGAGCCAAAAGGCATAGAACAATTCACATCCACATGGTTCTATCTGCCCTCTCCCCCCAAATACGTTGACCATATCCGAATTGCCTACTATGGTCAGGCTTTAGTATTTGCTTCTGCCATGGTTTAACCCCAACCAGCAACTAAGCGCCACCCAGCCGCTCACTCACTCCCCCCCCCAGTGGAATAGGGGAGAGAATCAAAAAAAAAAAAAGGTAAAACTCGTGCGTTAAGATAAAAACAGTTTAATAGAACAAAAAGGAAGAAACTAATAATGATAATAATAATAATAAAAGGATTGGAATATACAAGTGATACACAGTGCAATTGCTCACCATCCGCTGACCGATGCCCAGTTAGTTCACAAGCAGCGATCCCTCCCAGGCCAAATCCCCCCAGTTCATGTACTGGGCATGACGTCACACAGTATGGAATACCCCATTGGCCAGTTTGGGTCAGCTGTCCCAGCTGTGTCCCCTCCCAAATCTTTGTGCCCCTTCAGCCTTCTTGCTGGCTGGGCATGAGAAGCTGAAAAAAATCCTTTACTTAGTATAAACACTACTTAGCAACAACTGAAAACATCAGTGTGTTATCAACATTCTTCTCATACTGAACTCAAAACACAGCACCGTACCAGCTACTAGGAAGACAATTAACTCCATCCCAGCTGAAACCAGGACAGTACCCTATATCTAGTTTCAGTGGCTGCATCATTCTTCCCATGTTTGTCAAAGGCCAAACTCAAATACTTGAATTGTGACCACGTTCCCATCTTCAGGAGTGTTTTCCTGCAGTGTCTTCATAAAGACACCTTTAAAAATGCCCCATCCACCTTTGCCTTCAAACTCTAGTTTCCGCTGAAGGGAAACCCATGTGGATAGGCTGGATGGAGCCAGGCACTCCTGTCAGTCTTTCTAGGTAGCCTGACTCAGTTGCCCAACGGGAATATTTGAAAGTACATTTCAATGTTTAAAGATAAGAAACTGCAGAATAAATCTTAGGCTGTACCAGTACACAAGCATGTCAAGCAAAATACATTTGCCAACATTTTCTACTGAAGACATTTTCACCTGACAAAGAAAGGAATCTGAAAGACTTTCAAAAATGGCCTGTACTCAGACACCTAAGTGGCCTAATATTTCACCCAAAGTACTCAGTAGCTCTGTTTATTTCAACTCTCAATTTCACATGCATGCTGAAGTTAGATAAAAGTTCACTAAAATTGGAAAGAGATAAAACATGCAGTAATACATGTTATTAGGTTATTCTTCTGGTATCATACATAGCCACACTTCAAGGAACTTTACAAAATAGGAAACTGCATGCATCATGTAAGAAGGAAAGTTACATTTAAAAACAATGGACTGTATTTACATTGCTGACCTACTGCTTTGTTTTAAAAGAGACTGAAAGCCTTATCTGTAAAAGAAAGATTATTTAAAAAAGGAATGCCAACTTAGAATCAAATATGTAACAAATAGTGGAATGTCAGTGTGAGTCTAACTTCAGGTACACCTATGGAACAGGCTTCACAGACTTCACACTGCTGACTGCAAGACTGGAGTTTGTACCTGAAAACACAGACACAAAAAATTCCTAGGCTTCTGAAAGCAGCCTTTTGGTTTCCATCAGTCCTGACTGAAAACACAGGGGAAGGAACTACAGGGGAACAAAAATTCAGACTACCCACTTCCGGAACAAGAATAAGCCTACTTTTCCCTCACTTAAACTCAGTGCGCCGTGGGACACTTAATCAGAAAACTTCAGGATGCAGCAAAAGTTTGGATCTGAATTAACTGTTTAAATATGGATCAACCATTTAAACATGTAGCTAGGATCATGTAGATAGTCCAAAGATGCCCATCAGGAGCCCTTTCTTGTACCTTTCAGAGCAGGCACGTTCCACTACAGCTCTCTTGTTAAGCCAAAGAAAATGTTGCAAGGGACCTCAGCCGGGCAACCAAATAGAAATAACTTGACATTGAAGATACACTCACTTGATTCAAGTTGTGGGTAATGAAGGCTATCCAATTTCAGGTCTGTCCAATTATCAGTTTAGGTTTTATTTTTTAGCCCAGCATGACTTCAGATTTGAGTCTTAGTCAAGTAAATAGCTGCCTCAAAAAGCAGCTGAACAAGGTATCTTCGTTAAAACTTAGCAACAGATAGTTTGAGTGCTTGGGCAAGAAAAAAAAGGAAGAGGGGAAAGTAAATTAGGAGCTCAGACTAAGAGCTCCCTTTCATCTAGGCAATGTAATGCAAATCTTTTCTATTGTGCATTTTAAGATGAAAATTGGATTCAAGTTGATGTCCACCTGTCTTGAACCAGCAGGGATCTCTTCCCGCCTTTATCAAAGCATCTCTCTGCCAATTACTGGCTGCTGTTGACAGTTGGAGATTTTTGTGTGTGTGTGCAGACTTTTACAAATACAAACTCATTAAAATTAGCTCTTTTGCCTTCTGATTCCAAGAAAAACTGTCACTGTGAAAAATATCAGGGATCAAGTGATCTGTGTCGTCTAATTACATTCTAAAATATCTAGACGTTTATGTTTATGAGTAAGAAGTCTTATTTTCTTGGTATTTTCCATTTTCAAAAACTTACTATTTTTAAGAGGAGAAACCATTATGTTAATACAGAAAGATACTTACATTGTTTACTCACTGCAGACAGATAGTTTTCTATTCATTAAAGCAAATTTTCTTTAATAGCAGCAAGCTGAGATTTCCTGATTCATTTAAGTAAATTCTCTGCAAATCCACAGAAAAATAGGTATTCATTAGAATAACTTTACAGAGGTCATATACTGGAATTCACTGAATCATTAAATGATTCAAGTTCAGATCAAGTTGCTACAATCCCTCAGTTGTTTAAAAAAAACAGACTTTCATTTCAGTGATCAGAAAACAGATATGACTATAATTTGTTCAGCAATGAGAAAGAAAAAAGGAAACATTTTTGTGGGCTTAAGGAATTTTGCAGCATTTTGGCTTTAAAAGTTGTGCTTTATTTTTCATTTCTTCACAGGTTAAATTATTCCGTTGCAAAATCTTGGTATGAGGATCATTCCTGACTATTTTTTTGCTAATGATCTGTATTTGAAATTAACACTGTAGATATGTTCAACTGCTAGGGATGGGCACTGTTTTGGGTTTGCGTGGCTTGGTTTTGGTGGCAGGGGAGGGGCTGCAGGGCCGGCTCCTGTGAGAAGCTGCTGGAAGCTTCCCCGGCTCTAAGTCGGACCCGCCGCTGGCCCAGGCCGAGCCCCTCAGCGACGGCAGTGCCTCTGGGAGAACAGATTTAAGAGGGGGAACCTGCAGGGAGTAGTGGGAGTGGAATGTGAGAGGAACCCCTCTGCAGATACCGAGGTCAGTGAGGAAGGAGGGGAGGAGGGGATGCCCCTGCAGCCCGTGGTGAGGCGGCAGGCTGTGCCCCTCAGCCCATGGAGGGGAGCGGGGGAGCAGAGGCCCACCTGCAGCCCGCGGGAGGGACCCAGGCCAGAGAAGTTAATGGAGGACTGTCTCCTGTGGGAGGGACCCCCCTTGTGGAGCAGGGGATGGGTGAGGAGTCCTCCCCCTGAGGATGAAGGAGCAGCAGAGACAAGGTGTGAGGAACTGACTCCAACCCCCATCCCCTGTCCCCCTGCGCCGCTGTGGGGAGGTGGGAGAGAAAACCGGGAGTGGGGTTGAGGCAGGAAAGATTGGGGTGTGGGGGGAAGGGGTTTTAAGGTTTGGTTTTTATTTCTCATTATCCTTGTTTTGATTTGACTGGTAACAAATTAAATTGATGGTTTTTCCCCCAAATTGGGTCTGTCTTTTGCCCATGACCATGAGTGGTGAGTGATCTCTCCCTGTCCTTGTCTTGACTCACGAGCGTTTCTTTGTATTTTCTCCTCCCCATCCCACTGGGGCCAGCCGGGGGGAGGAAAGAGTGAGCGAGTGGCTTCGTGGTGCTTTGTTGCCAGCTAGGCTTAAACCATGGCAGGCACATATGTCACAACTTTGGCTACCATGGCATAGCATAGCTATATTTATGATAGATTTCAGCTGTTACCTTAGGGTTTTTTCCTCACTAGCGATGAACCTGTTGCCTGATATAATGATTTGCTATGTATTACATGTACATTTTTGAAGTGCTCAACACTAAAATTACAGAAAAAACACAGGTCACAGCCACCCTTTTGCAGTCTTTCAGGGGAGAATGTATGCCTGAAAACTGTTGACAGGCAGGAAAAGGTGCAGGTGTTAAGGGAAAGGCTGAGGGAGTTGTTGGTACTTGGAAGCACAGAAGGTGGAGAGGGAGACATTTCAAGGTCTAGAATGACTTGCTCTGGGTCTCCACCATGATGTGTGGTACACACATGTTTACTTAAGGAGACAACTGATCTAGAAAACCCCCTCGGAAAGTCCAGGACTTTTCCTACATTTCATTTGGCCTTGTAATTCAAACAGCGCAATATGATACCACCAAAATGTTTGGCAACAGCAGACAACACACAAAACACACTTGTCAGAAAAGAATGCCACAGAATGTGGAGTGGTCTTTTTTACCCTCTTTATTCATGGGATGCTCACATCTGTGGCCTTTTTTTTTTGGCTTGGGAGTTTGGCAGTTGGGATTTGAGGTTTTGGTTTCAGGATATGTTTTTCTTTTAATTTTTTGGGCAGGGGGAGTGGCACACTTTTCACTCTCGAACACACAAAATGGCTATCAGATCCCTAGAAATCGCTTATCAATTTTGTAGACAAATTTTTTGTTAAGATGAAGAGAAAAATTTCCCAACATGACACTGCCAAGAATATCTGGCACATTTCAGGTTCCAAGCCACAACTTGGCTCCCACCACATGCTCCTTTGTCATAGCATCTGTACCTTACTTCTAAGACCATTTCCATAGCTTCTCTCTCACCATGGGCTTCCACTGGATCATGAAATAAAGGGTTCACTGCAAAACACCAAGCCTGATGGAAGGAAAGCCTCGCAGTACTACCCGCAGGGCTGGTGTGATTGGAGCTGGGAACCAGGCTCAGGAGAGTCAAAGGCAGTGACAGATCACAGCAGGGGAGCAAAAAAATGGGAAAGGAAACAGACATGAACCAGGAACCACCACTTGTCCATCTCTAAGGAGATGGACAGCCTAGTGTCTTGGACCGTAATCCCAGCAACTACAGCATCAACTGCAGCATGTTCATGTGGAGGCCATACCCAGGCAAGGACTGTACTGTAAATGAACTCATCCACTGCATGACAGGGACTTACTGGAAGCCATCATAACATGGACAGATACATGGTGTCTTATACAGTAGAAGTTAGATAATTTGAAAGTTGTTCAGATGCATACCAGGCATTTTTCTTCATTGTTCTCAGATTCATGACCTCTCCTTGAAAAATATGAGCTAAAGATAAGGAAATGAAGTCTAACTGAACTAAGCCTTTCCTTCTACACTAAGAAAATAGTTGCATAGCTCATCTGCAATTATATACTGCACTATCTGCATTAGACACTGCCCAAAGCCCATATGATATTACTTTTAGTTACATAAACTGTAGTAGTTACGTCTTCTTTCACTGTGTCACTCAGACAAAATGGAAAAGTAAACACTAATCCTCTATAAAAGGGAGATCAAATTAAAAGGGATAATTTGAAGACAGGAGAGAGATATTCAAAATTAAAGAATAATTACAAACACCTTCAGTGTAAGGAAGCCACTTGAAAGCAGCTTCCGGAAAGGCTGAGTGGGAAGCTCTAGGGCAGAAGATAGGAGAGAAAGAAAGTTCTCCTGAGAACCATCACACAGTGCTCCAGATCCAGCAAAGGACTGAGGTTGTCAATTAGATACAGTAGAGAAACTGTAAATTTTAACCAAGTACCAAGCTTCTATAAAGCAAAGAGAAATCATGAAAAACCTCTTGTTTGAAAGGCAGGCATCGGCACAGGAAAATCAAATTCTTTTTCTCATCTGAAACATCCTTATGTTCTCACAGAGCAGATTAAAATTCTGTCTGTCTCTCCTGACTTTGTATTTCAGGGTCCATTTTCTCTAAGCTTTGCAATGTGGTAACATACTGTTATTTTTAAAGGAGAGCAATATTATAGAAGAATCTTCCAAAACAATCTAGATCTCTACAGTAGAATAAAAAACAGACAAAAAAAATTAACCTCTAAAGCCTTTAAATATGTATCTATATATATGTGTCTGAAGTGCACCTGTATGAATATAGATACAAATGTACATACATACATATGTTTACATATGTGTATATATACAGATATATGCTGGTATAATTATCTTGATACAGATATGGATACAGCTATAAATATGGATATGTGTGTGCATACACATATTATATAACAAAGAGAAGAATTAAATATTTCACCAGTACATTCTACACCTTGCAGAAACTGAAACTGCAAAACATCTTCCTGTAGGAATGCCACACACTGGTCAGACACAGCTTGAGAGATAGGGTTCAGCTAGGACAAGAGCCCGACACACATAGTGCTCCTCACAGCAATCGGTTACATTCATGCTCCTGCTACCAGAGCAAGCTGATCAGCTGTATGTAACAGACACTAGTAAGATTTTTTTTAAATTAAATTCTACAAAAGAATGAAAAATGGCAGCTGCAGAATCTTATATAGTAACTGAGTTGCTCTGCCTCTTCCTGTGTCTTTTCTGCTAAAATGCAGAAAATACAGAGTAAAATTTTCTCACTTTGAGAGATCTTTTTACTCTTTTGAGAATTAAAAGTTGCCAGGCCATTTTAAAACACCAGTCTGTTTATTCTGGTTTCTTCTGTTTTTCATTTATTCTTCTTTCACAGCAGCTAGACCTAAGGGATACGGTGGAATACGCACATTCTTCTAAAGGCTAATTATGCTGCCATGAGTGACTCTATGACTGTTTTATATCATGCAGTATAGACAGTCTTATTCTATGTACATTTTTAGCTTAGTTTTCACAACAAGTATGTTCAATTTGCTATTTACTGCTACAAACTATGGAGATTTTTGACCCAGTGGTAGTTTGGAGCACTGAAAGCGCTTGCCGAGAACAAAGGGAGGATCACAGAGGGAGCAAGAATTACAGTCCATAAAAGCTGTAAATGTTCTGAGCGAAGTTTACTGATGGTTAGACAGGATTTCCCCCTTGTAAGTAGCATTATGGCTACTGAGCAACCTAATTGCCACTAGGAGCAAAATAATATTTCTTATCACTACCCACTGCTCTTGCGAGCACAAAGTAAACTTGAAATGAAGGTCAAATCATTAATAGTCTTGCCAAGTTAAATTTGTGCAACGGTTGCAAAGCAGCTTGAGCCAAGGCATTTTAGGAATGTCTGAAGATCACTGTTGGAGCAAGCAGAATATTCATTTTTCACTCTTATAATCCCAAGGATCATGGTGAAAGTCCTTAGAAAGCCCTCCATTAGTTGTGCTCCTGACAAGCAGAACAAGCTTGGACTTTAAGACCCTAAAAAAAACCTGCACAGAAGAATCAAAGTTCTTTATTTTAATCTTTTGTGACATTTTGCCTCATAAAAGGTTGTTTAAAAAATTGATTCTTTTAAGGTCAGTCACTGTTGCTTCTTACCTTTCTTCTAAAGCTTCTAATAATACAGTAGCATTTTTTAATCTATCCCACTTACTCAAGCATGCTACCAAATTTATCCATTTTTGAGGTTTTTTTTTCTTTTATGTTTTGAGAAGCATATGTTGCTGGACTAGTGCTGACACTTGATTATAAAACCTGTATACAGAAAGCCATGCAGTAGTAGGACGGAGCGAAAAGGCGGTGTAGTGTCCAAATGGTTAAGGCATTGGGTTTTTAAGGTGACAGCTGAAAAACACATACACAGAAAACCGCAGTTAACTTTTCTCAAGAGAGTGAAGGTCTGAGTCAGCCATGAAAAAATCTGAGGATCTGGCATTAGGAAGCCTCATGTCTTTGAAACCGTAAGGTTAGACCATTGTGTCACTCCTTTGAGCAGAAAAGAGACAAAATAGTGAAGTAACCCTTCCAACCACCAGCACAACACCTTTGCCTAGAAAAGAAAAATGTATCAACCCAGTGAGTAAAATTTCTCCAAAAGAAAACGAAAAATTGTCTTTTTATAATTCATAAGTCATGTGTGAATACCTCAGTTTCATGAGAATCAAACTAGCACTAACTGGAAAGGAGAAAAATTAAAACAGTTCTTCATTTTGCTCTAGCAATGACTGGTATTCATAGGTTTGAAATTTTAGAGGAGTTTTCAAGAGGAGCTATGCTCAATAACACTGCAGCTTTTGAAAGGACCACTCTAGGAGACCTGTGGTTAATGATCCATGTTTGACTCATCTTGTATCTTAATTTTTGGAGTGCTGAGACAGTGAAATCAGAAGGATCTGTGCGCAGTGTGCTTTTCTGATAACTAAACTACCCGACTGAGAGTCCTATAAGAGCAAGGAATTTGTTGCAGAACGTATATCACCACAGCCGAGATATTCCCAGTTGCTGTATGTTGCCTGGCTCAAATGTAGTGTAAAAGCTACATAGACAAACCAGATGAGAGATGTGGCAAGCTACAGCAGAAGCCACATCTAGAAAAACAAGGGGATAAGACCCCAGAGTAATGACTGATTTTCTTAAGTAGTAAATCCAAATATAACCAATAGCGTGGTCCTAGGAAAAAAAAAAAAAGCTAAACCTTTATAAGACACAAGAAGTAAGATTTCTGCTCTGTTCATAAACAACAAGACCTCTCCTGAGGTACTGTGTTCAGCTTAAGTACAATAAAAATATAAACCAATTGAAAGGAGTCTTTACAACAATGTCTAGAAAGCATTTCTTATAAGGAAAAAAAAAAGAATAAATTGAAATTGTTCAAGCCTGTAGAAGGAAACACCAAGCAAGTTTACAACAACAGTCTTCAATTCTTAATGAAGTAACTGTAAAGAAAGGGGATGAACTACTCTTCGTATCTGGGAAGGACAGAACAAGAACAAGTACATTTCCATCGCAAGTAAGGAAAGAAAAGAATGCCATAGCTTTTAAAAGTTAAGAGTAATAATATTTGGAAAGTAGTTAGACATGGCAAACTGGATTTTCTGTCGTTGAAGCTCCAAGAACAGTTTAGACATATCAGAAATAGGTTAGCTGTAGTTGATCCTGTGTAAGAGTAGTCAGATGGATTAGAAGACTTTTTAAGGTCACCTCGAGCCTCAGAAACCTGTGATTTTGATCATTATTTTGAGTTAGTTTCAGGCATAAATTTTTGGTTACCAGAAGTTACTTTCCTACATCTGACCTAACTTCCAATTAAAATTGATCTTTGAGTAGACCAAAGATATTTTCTACTGTCAATCATACATCTCAGCATGACCACAATTTTACCTTTAAGAAACATCATATCATGCTGAATTCTACATTTAGTTCCTGTCCTACTTTCAAAGTTGGTACAATGCTCGTTCTTTACAGTTTTCTATTTCTGCAGGTGAAGGTTACATTGACTTAAATTCAAAAACAGAGGTTGGAGCTCTTTCATTACAGACCTAAACCCCATTGGTTTACCAGCTTAATTTCCTGTATTTCCAGGTAGAGAGTTCTCAATTTGTATTTTCCTGCAGTAACAGCATTATTTTAAGATATTCAACAAGAATTCAAAAAAACTGCAATCATTACTTGCTGAAAGGCACTTTGTACATGACTCTGTCCATCCTATTACAAGAGGAGCTCATCTGTTGAAAGAAATACTATCACTCATACAAACATTGCTTGTAATCACCTTTTTACTTTATGCTAAAAATGGTTTTAGAAAGTTTTATGGAGTTGAGAACTTGAAGAAACTGAGAGTTTGCTTAGACTAAAAGTGACTGTATAATTCCCTTGCAGTACCAGGGAAACATGTGCCTGCTCCACAGGCCCTATTTACCACAAGCCACAACCTCCCTGGTACCTTCTGACCAAGCGAGGGCCTTTGAAACTACATCACATTACAGGAAGAGACAAGAGAGTTGAGTCTTTAAAGTTCCCTATAGTCACAAGTTACAACTACAAGTTGCAAGTCCTACTGTTTTTGTCACTAAGTCAACTAACGTGACATTTCTGGAGCAAACCAGTTAGTTCTTGTGTAGAGACACAGTTTGTGCTGGTGTCATCCAGATGAGAGTTGTTCTAGAAGTTCTTTGTGCCTGGAGCCATGACTTCAACATGTGCTTTATTTGGGGTCAAGGAAAGAAACTAAACTCGTTGACAAAATAAGCTGTTGGCAATTCAACAAATAGTTTCAGTTCAATACTTTTTTTAGGGTTCTGTTTAAGGCTGGTGAAACTCATCTTTCTGGCTGAAAGATACAACCCCTGAATCATTCTCGCATCTCTAATAGAGAGAGTCAAACTACGTTAGAGGGAAACGCGGAGATGTCCATGTTATGAAGCACTCTGATACAAAATGTTCTCAGATCCTGCCGTTGACCTTCTTCCACTGCATTCATACAAGTGGGATTTTTACTTTGCAGGAAATTAGACCCTTGAGAGGTCCACTTAATTAGAATGCATAAAAGTGATTGAATTATGCTATCATTTCTTTGCTATGAAAAAGCTTTAGTTAATTGAGAAGTAGGGAAGAAATGTAATAACATGTTTGCCATCAATGTATAGACCTAGAACTGGTTTAAAATCAGATATTTTTAATAAGCCACCTGGTTCAGTCACAATAAAAGGGTAACTGGTTACTGTTAATGTAGAACTGGCATCATTTTAGATAAATTATAAAGCAAACAAATTTGATATGCTAATATAGTAAACATTTTAGAATTATCTGAGAAATTCTGGGGATATTAATATGTAAGTAGAATAAGAAACAAAGGTATGTATTGGTGCTTCTTTGGAACTTTTTTCCAGGGGCAAGCTTTAAATCTTTCTCTGCCATTTGCCAACCATGTAAACAAGGGATTTAATGCTCTGTATTCTTACAGCTCTTTATTGTATCTGAGATGATGCTGAAGTAAAATGATGCCTAGGACCTGAAGGCAGAAAAGTCAAATTCTTAGATTTTTATGGAACATTTTCCGTGAAATAAATAAAAGGATCATTTCAGCAAGATAAAGTAATTGTAAATCCAATTCAAAGCAATCTAAACTAAATCAATGTTTGGGCTTTGATTTACTTTATTTCCTGTTTGGCAACCAGATGGAGAAATGTGTTATTTGCACAGGGCAATCTGCTGACAGTAACTCTCTGTAGTCACATCAAAACAGAAAACAAATTAAAATTCCAGTTCTGTTCTAGTGTGTCCACAATTACTCTTTGCACCACAGTGCATGAAGTAGTCCAGCTAAGCAGTACAGCATGCAAAAATGAAGGTATTTGTGATAAGGAGTAATGCACATCTTTTCTTTTACACAGCTGCCTGTGAATGATCAGCTGAAGTCCAGCTGCTGCTTGGCTATGGCAGACTGAAACACCAGATAATGCCTAAAGGTGAGATATACTCCTTCACCATATCACTAGCTGAATTTCTAACAACTTCCATTTTCCTAAATTCAGATGTTTTAGAAAAAAAGAGTCCATAAACAACCTTTTTTTTCCACTTTAGGCTTACATTTTATCTCTTCTGCCCTACTTTTGATAGCTTTTTTATTCTTCTTCTATCTGAGTATCTGATGCTTAATTCTGATATAAACAGCATTCAGTGGGAAACAGCTATTTTCAATTTAGTTCTTACTTTTTTTTAATCTACACTGTTAGACAAAATTTAGAATCTTGTAGATAATTTCAATTCAAAAGAGAAATTAGATATTGAATGCAACAGCATTTGGATTCCACCCTCCGCACCTCAGAAAATTACAATAGCCTGCCTTCTTAAATGTAGCAGACATCAGTGTAGAAGGGATTGTTTTCTTCTCACAGCTCTGAGCTTCTTTTAGCCACCATCAATCAAAAGTAATGAAGAGTGATAACTGACATATTTTGGGATCCCCTTCTGTCTTAGTGTTTTTGTGTGCTGCTTTTCCCAACTTGGCCCACTCTTTCTAGCAACACCTGTCAAAGCCACATTGTCAAGAGTTCTCTATTCCTGAGCAACTTGATATTTCCCATTCATTTTCAGGAAGGTGAGAAGGAAGCACTTGATGGGCTATTACAGCTGTATTAAATGAAGACCTGTACTTAAACCCCCAAGCTCTGCACCATTAAAAAGTAAAGTGGCTGTGGGAAATTGACTCTCTGCAATAACAGTTCCCCTATTTATTGCAGTTTGGGTGCATCAGCCCAGCACATCTGATGCCATCTCCCAAGAGAAAATGATCCTTCCCACCTATGGAGGAGTCCAAGCAGCGCCTGAAATACTAGGGACAGTTCAATCACTTATGTTGGTGCCCTGATTGCCAATACCACCCTGGGTATCCAGAGAAGGGTGCCACCCAGCAGTTGCACCACCACCCCTACATGGAGCAAGTGGAGTGCACTGATTGCCCAGTGAATTCTTCTGGGAAGCAAAGTACACCCAGCACTGGTAGAATAAGCTGTTAATTGTTTTGGGGAAGAAGAACTATGAACCAAAACACAGCCACTGAAGCACTGCTCTACGATGGACTCTCATATAATGACCAAAAGTACACCTTCTTCACTGACAGTTCCTGCAGACTCCAGAGGGGACAGAGGCTGTGGAAAGCAGCATCGCAGAGTCCCCTCACTCACTGCATAGCTAAATTGAGTGGAAAAGAAGTGCCCAGAAGCCAGAGCTATGCGGATACTGTTGGAAGGGTGTGAAGGGGAAAAGTGGCCTACATGGCATATCTATACCTATTCCTGAATGGTAACCACAAGGCTGTGTGGGAATGGCTAAAACAGTGGGAAATAACATAAGGATAAACATCAGTGCAGCTGAGGTATGGCAACAGGTAGCTCACCAGATAAAACGAAGACCCATGCAAGTTCATCGTTTGAATGCACCCATCCCAAACAACAGAGCTGCAGGAGAACAGCAGAACACAGGGCCGGTCGGTGTGCCAAGGGCAACAGCGCACTCCTGGCTTCAGCTAGAGACAGACTGGGAGCATGAGAGAACTTGGTTTAGTTCATCAATGTATAATGTGTAGTGCCAACATGTGCTGAGCACCTGCACATTGCTGGAAAATAACTGTGGGAGGAATTTGCATTGTGGTGGAAGTATAATGGTACGTGTAGACCAGCCTATGGGCAAGCACTAAATGGCTAGCAGTGTCTTCTGCTGAAGTCCAAATGTTGACCCTAGTATGTTGTACTTGACTCTAGCATCTCCAACACTGAAATTGGTACGAGTGTTACAGGTAAATGGCAATGCAAGGAACTAATCTATATGAACAGCTGTAGGACTGTGTATGCAGGAAGGCATGGGCTGTGTGGCAGCTGGCATGGCTGTTACTATGTCCTGGTTTCAGCAGGGATGGAGTTAATTGTTTTCCTAGTAGCTGGTACTGTGCTGCGTTTTGAGTTCAGTATGTGAAGAATGTTGATAACACCCTGATGTTTTCAGTTGTTGCTACGTAATGTTTAGTCTAAAGTCAAGGATTTTTCAGCTTCTCAAGCCCAACCAGCGAGAAAGCTGGAGGGGCACAAGAAGTTGGCACAGGACACAGCCAGGGCAGCTGACCTCAGCTGGCCAATGGGGTATTCCATACCATGTGATGTCACATCTAGTATATAAACTGGAGGGAGTGGGGGTGGGGGAACCACCTCTTGGGGACTAGCTGGGTGTCAATCAGCGGGTGGTGAGCAATTGCGCTGCATATCATTTGTACATTCCAATCCTTTTATTATTACTGTTGTCATTTTATTAGTGTTATCATTATTAGTCTCCTCTTTTCTGTTCTATTAAACCATTCTTATCTCAACCCACGCGTTTTACTTCTTTTCCCAATTTTCTCCCCCATCCCACTGGGTGGGGGGGAGTGAGTGAGTGGCTGCGCCGTGCTTAGTTGCTGGCTGGGGTTAAACTACGATAGCCTGGCTGGCACCAGTGCTAGGATGTGAATCCCAGTTAGCCCTGCTGTATGGGGGAGCAGGCCCTTACCAGAACTGCAAAAGCAGAACTGCAAAGCACCTCACACACAATCAGCCACCCCCGTGCCCCAAGCAGCCATGGCCGTGGCTGCAGGCAGGTGCAGGACACAGAGGGGATTTGAAAGAGCAATCCCAGTTGGGTATTGCCTGTGGATCCAGTAACTGATGGGTTGGGGTCGCTTATGGTACATGAGGGGTATGTGGGGAGAGACCTCAGTGTCATATGAGGGGAGAGTCTATTTGGGTATGTGGGGAGGATCCCGAGAGAGAATCAGAGAGATACACAGGGTCCCCGCCCCGGACTGTGCATTGCATGGCTGGGACTGCTGCACTGACCTGCCTGATTCTTTTTCTGCACTGCACCATCTCTCACAAAACTCAGGAAATTCATGTAACTCATAAAATTACATTTATCTGTGATTAATGCATTTTGGTGTCCAAATCCATTTAACCTCCATACTGTCACTTGTTTTTAAATAGCGACAAGCATGTAAATAAACAGTCTCCAGGGAAAGCCAGCATGGATTTTGTTCAGGTAAACCCTGACTCATTGGCCTTCTGGTGTTCTTTGAGTCTATCGATAGGTATGTGGATAAAAGAAATCCAGCAGACATACATGGTACATATTTTTAAAAAGCTTTTTATTATTAAAGAAAACAGTTGTCACAGGAGTGGAGGGGAAAAAAATTTCTTTCACAGCTTAAACAATATGAATCAAAACACAGTGCTTAATGAACACTTTTCAGGATCAAGAGAAGTCAGCAGTCATGTCTCCCAGGGACTGAAGCTGGTTACACACTCGTTCAGCTTCTTTATCAATGATCTGAAGAAACCACTGTACTGTGAAATCTGCAAGCCTGCAGCCAATTCCACTCTTCCAAGTGGTCAAAAGCCAAGTAATTCATTGGCCAGCAATGCCAAAAAGTCTTGGCAATCTTTGTAAGTGGGTAAAAAGGGCGCAGATGAGCTAGCAGTGAAGGCTACGGTTAGGGAAAACTACCCTAAAGCTTGAATACACAGTGCAGAACTCATAAAAATGCAGTTATAATTAAGAAGGATTTTAGAGTCATTGCTTGCAGTTTTCTGAGATCATTGTGCAGCAGTAGCCAAAAAAAGCCAATAAAATGTTGGACACCAACAAAAAGGTGTTGAGAGCAGGACAGAAGCCATCACTGTGCCATTTTAAGAAACTTTGGTATGCCTGCATTGGGACTGCTGTGCCCAGTTCTGGTCTCTGCATCTGAGGAAGGAGCTAGAGCTAGAGCTAGGGCTAGAGATAGAGATAGAGATAGAGATAGAGATAGAGATAGAGATAGAGAAGGTTCAGAGAAGGGCAACTAGATGATCAAGGGGCTAGAGAGATGCCTTATGAGGAGAGATGAGAAAGGTTGGGACTCTTCAGTATGTGCTGAAGAGGCCTTACAGAATCATGAAGGCCATGGAAAAGCTGAGCACAGAACTGTTGTTCGCCAAATCCTGCAGTTGGAGAACTACGTAGTGCCTGTTGAAACACTAGTAGGAAACTGACTGAAAACACACAAAATATTTCTTCACCCAGTAGGTATTAAACTTATGGAGGACAGGAAACATGGGAAGGAGATAGTATCATCACACACAAAAACAGGTAGACAGATTCATGGACAACAAGATCATAATAAAATGAGAGGTCAGGGATGTACTGTCTAACACTCCTAGTGCAATGATTGAGGGTGCTGGGACAGTAAAAGGGGAGTGAAAGCTAAATGTTGCAAACAGAGTCTCCTTTGTGCTGTGCAAAGTGAAAGAAATATGAAATATAGACAGGCTTTTAGGGTCTTAATGATAGATGACACAATATTAACTGACAGATAAGACACTTGTCAAAAGTTGTAATACAAATTCCTCCTTGCCAATCCATTCCTTTTCTTCGTCAGCTCTCTAGTGGCATCTGTCTCCATTTTGACACTGGTTGTATGTATCCTGAAATGACTTCTTGACTGCTTTAGGGCTGGTAGTTTTTGATCTACTACTAATAAAAAGGGGAATAAAGAACTCTTTAAAAGATATTCAAATAAATGACAACAGAACACAATAAGGTTGTCAATCCATCTTAACTCGGAAGAGTAAAATAGATGCCAATAGAATGGGTTGGCATTTGCTCAACTCCAAATTGTCAGGAACTATTTAAGTGCACCACACCACACTGAGGCTGACAAAATCTGAATATTCCGTCCCCAGAGGAGATGTCAGCAGAGGGGAAAGAAACATGAGCAATTCAGAGTCCCAAACACAGAGTCAGAAACACAGCCTTTGCAAATTCAGTCTCTCCTACACTAGTCTGGAAACTCTTATAGACACCTCCTCCATTTCAACTTTGTGCATCACCTTAGTGATGTTTAAAATAGTTTGCTTAGAGTAGAGGAGGAAAACACATGGAATGAGGTGAGAAATGCAGAACTTTGAGACTATAATGAGACCCCAGGGTAGACCCTTGCTGACATTGGACTGCCATTTCAATCTTTACATTATGGCAGGCACAGAGACTTGACAGGACACCCGAATGGCTAGTCCTTCCCGTGCAGGCCTCTAATGCTCTGTGGGAAGTCTACAGAACAGTCACACACATGAAAATCGGATGTGTCGGGGAATACATGAGGCCCACAGCTACTCTGGTACCCATCAAAGCTGGTACACGTAACCACAGGTCTTCTAGTGGTGAGGAGAAGAGAGGTGGGTGGTTGTATAGACCCTGCCAAACTGTAATATGGCATACACAGTAGCAATAGAGACCAACTATTGTAACTTCATTTTCATTTCCCCCAACTAATAGAAGAATTTTCTTTTTTTCTGACATCTTCCTTTGGTCAGGTGAAAGAAACAGATTCATACTAACTGGTTTTGATTTTTGTCTGTCTAATATGTTGCAGGTTTAAGGATGTACTGTCTGGTTTCAACACTGTATTGGCTTTGTGTGGCAAGGTTTTGGTTGCGGGGGGGTTACAGGGGTGGCTTCTGTGAGAAGCTGCTGGAAGCTTCCCCTGTGTTCGATAGAGCCAATGCCAGCC
>JAVJGG010000048.1:7433571-7450890 GCA_035590195.1 Aviceda cuculoides | reverse complement strand
CCAGCTGAGGAGGGGGGAGTGATAGAACGGCTTTGGTGGGCACCTGGCGTCCAGCCAGGGTCAACCCATCACAAACACACAAATCCATCCTGATTAAAAATTAGCTAGGCTCAGCAGAGAAGCCTGAGTATCAGTGAAAAATGGTGTAATTTAGCCTCCTGAGTTACTCATTTCTTTTTTTAAGTGCTTGTATGTGTTGTCTAACAAATTAAGGCTAAATTATCGATTTAGACATCACTAAAATGTTTAATTTTGCTAAAATTTAAATTAAGTAAATGTAAATGCACAGCAGCACAATATCAACATAGCTTTGCAAAAGTTCATGTTTGACACAGATTTTCAGTTTAACTCATTTTTGCATTTAACTTTCTGCTGCAATGTCATGAAAACAAATAATAATAGTGAGGGGTTCATGTTTGAGAACCAAAACCAAGGCTGTTTTAAAATTCCCATCTTTACATTTTGATTTCTTTACCAACATTCATGAAACAAACCAGACACATGATTCAAGAAACGGGGTATTTGTCCATTTTCTTATTTTTTTCACTTCTAAAATAATTTTGAAAAGGTAACAGGCAAGACCTGTAAATATACTTTTTTTCCACAGACTATCTTTTTTAAGGCATCACCAGTTTTTTGATCTTCTAATCCATGTAAGCGAATCTATCAAATTACTTCTTCTGTGTAAATCCAATAAGAAAATAATAAATATCACCGCTAGAGGATGCTGATAGTAAACCAACAGAACTTTCTTACCTGAGACCAGTGTCTTCATCTTGTTATTTTCTGTGTAAAAACTTCAGTTTCAGATTAGAACTTTATCCCCAAAGACAACAGGCCAGAGGTATGTTGTGGTTTAACCCCAGCCGGCAACTAAACCAAAACCAGGACAAGCTATTTGGTCAAATTTAGTTAGCGAAGCTCTGAAGAAAAATTAAAATATTCTATCCATTTACATTTAGGAGAACAAAGATGGTATGTAAGTTGCAGCCCAGAAGTTTCTTAAGTGCTGATATAATATAATGCATTTAGCACTCTTTCTCATAAATTCAGATTTACATAGTTATCTGGAAAAAAAAAGGTCTTTATTAGTTCTAGCTTCTTGGTGAGGGTGATATACAGAAGAGGAAGAAAAATGCAGAAACAGTTTGGGAAAAAATGAAAAAATAAGATTTATTTCACCTGGCAATTTTAGTTTTGGAAACTCTTTAATAATAAAACTAGGTCAAAACCTAAATAATAAATGTAACTGAAGGAGATAAAGTTAAGATACTATTTTATTGTTAACACAAAAATCTATCCACAAGAATCAGGATGTAAAATGAATATCAAAAAATCTAAATAATTTCTGTTTAATCACCAGCGTGGATTTATAGCTTGTACATTTGTGTTGAGTTCAGGAAAGGACAAATATTTCAAGAGGCTATTCTTTGGTGAAAGAGACTGAGAAGGTTTTTTTCCAGTTTTACCATTAAGATATTTTTCTTGGCATTCAAAAAATAAAATCACGTATATCCTATTTATCTTAAAGTATTAGAGTCATTTATCCTTGCTGCTACAATGCTGTTTTCACTTGGAGTTTATAGTGTTTGGAGCCAAGTCCTGAGAAGTGCTGAGTTGATACTGGAACCAGCAAGTCCTCATGATTTGGCCAATTTACATGTTTCTATGGCCTCTTAAAAGGAGGAGAGAAAATAACTTCAAACTTCTAACTGTAAATTAATGCTTTCACCTAGAAAACGTGAAAACTGTCCATTGAAATTGAATGAGCATCGTATGGTACAGTGAAAGCAGAGCTCACAGCTGACCTGCGGATCAGCCCTCCTGCCTAGTGCTGGGGTGCGGAAGGAAGCAACGGTGTGGTGAGACACAGCCAAGAATGAGATTACAAACAAGAAAAAAGTGCTTCAAAATTATGCAAGACACAGCAACTAGCCAAAGTTCAAATTACATACAAGCCCTTCCAGAGACAGGTAAAGACAGCACTGTAGTGGTTTAGGATTTCCAGCTTTGTACCACACTGGCCATGTCATCTACCCTGTTTCGCTCGGTACAGCACCTGCTGAAATGGGAGTAATACTTTCCTGGAGAAAGGTGAGGGAGGCAGGGAGGATTCGTTAATAACTGTCATGAGTGTTATATGAATACATATGATCTGAATTATTTGGGTGTGTGGAAACACACTAGTTTGGCTGCTCTGGCCATTTTTATTATGATTTGATAGTAGATGGGAATCACTAACAACTATTTTTAAAATATTAAAGTCATTTCTCCTCCCTGCCACAATACAGTTTGGATGTGATATTTATATTCTATAGGTCAGATCCTGAGGGGTACAGTCACACACTTGCAAGTATCTCATATCTGGCCACTTTACTATGTGTAGGAAGAATCCAGTCCCATAAGCCTGGTGAAGTTAAAGTCCCTTTTGGGAGTTCCTTGACAGTTGCTTTTAAGAATAAAAGGCATGCAAGTTAGGTTGGGCTAGTCTTTCTCTCTTGTAGGTTTGTAAATTCCTATGGAAAGAGAACTTAAGGCTCTAGAGCTGTATGTAAAATATTGAACATTTCTAAAGATACCATTCCATACTGGTGTTTCTATCATATTCTTATATATGTGTCATATTCATATAGATTTGCATCAGACTGGTTCTCTTGACTAAAATCAATTGAACTGATTGAATTAACAGCCCAGAGTGATGAGCAGTGGTTGAGAAGTTGCTATTCACAGCTTAGTCAGCATTTCAGGCTGTTCAAAACAAAGCTACAAAATTTTGATGTCAACTAGCAGGATGGGGAAATAGTAATGAATCTGATATTATATGCAGAAGGATGTAGAATATATATATATATACATACACATACTCATACTCATATTTATATGTGTGCATCGAAACTAAACATATAGCCTGTAAGTAAGATGTAATACTGACGGGCGACAACACCTGAATTTCTCATAATACTGATAACAGAACAGTATAATGATACCTTACATATCTTTTCCCTTTCCTTCCTCTCCTCTTCCAACCTGCTCTTTCCATTCTGCCCCTATTAGGGAGGTATTACAAGGGCTACAAACTATCTCCGTTATCACTCTAGGTTTCAGGACCTCTTACCCTGGCACAGTCCCTTCCATTGCCCAGTCCCATACTGGGATTTGCAGGCTCCCAATAGCTCCGCATGTGCTGTAGTTCTGCTCCACCCTGCTCCAGGGTTTTCTCGCAAAGGCACAGGAGTGCATCAGCCAAAGAGGAGATGAAGGGGGATACAGCCCCACAACTCCCTCCTCCACACTGCTGCTTCAGCAGCAATCAAGGGTGAGGAGGAGGGAAGAAGGGGATGCTGGACAGAAGCAAAAGCATAAAAGCATACAGGGTTTTGCAAGGCTGTGTGGAGTATTACTGGTAATGTCAATACTGATGCTGGCATCTCTTCAGTATAATCTGCATTGGGAACAGTGAAGCAATGTACTGAGCATCAGTAGGATGTTGTAGTTGTGTATATCCACACATGAGGAAATCCAGAATTTCAGATCAACCTTTTTTCACATTCCAATACATTTCCATGTATAAAATTTATTCTCTGTGTGCTTCTGTACCACTCTTGAAAAGGTATAGGGATCAACTGCAAAATGAGAAAAGAAAATATACTCTCCATAGGTAGTAACCATCATTTCTTTTGCTTCATCCCATAAATGAATGGGATTCCAAACAGACCCCTTTAGCATAATTCTGTTTGTCAATACATACATAAGCCTCCTAAGGAAGGATGTCATTTACCGTCTCTTTAGGCTGCTTCCCTTAGCCTATCAGTTTTTCACACACATCTCAGTTCGATCTCAGACAGGCAAGTCTCAATTTATTCAATATTCTGTTAGTTCTTCAATCTTTTTTTTAATTTGTATGATGAAATAGAAGCATAAGTGATATTATTTCTGTAATTCAATCAAAAGTAAAATAAACCAGAACTCTTTTAGTCTAGCTAGATAACGATTTATTGTACAGTTGTATTAAATTGAATAGTAAGTAACACCATTTAGTTTCCAGGATGCATATTTATATGAATGCATCCGATTCTTTCTTCTAGGGCTGGATATATCCATAACAGTGATATGGGAGTGACATGGCATGATTCAATAAAACAAGGATAATTCTCCTTACCTGGTGAGTAACACATACAGTTCAGGCCATGCTAAGCAAAAAAATCATACTGACTTCAGCCTGCTTGTTAGAACCTTCCATCTCCAAAGCAGAGTGAATGCAATTTCAGGAGAAAGATTTATTAATTCCCTTCATCTTTGTAAACTAAAATATGGCCAGAAATGAGATGCTTGATCTTCACCAATAAACTCTATCACCAGTGCAGCCAGATCACTGAAAATACTTCTAAACCACAGCATCGTCCTGTTCTAGCCCACCTGAATTATCCATAACTGCCTTAGAGAGACATGTCAGAAAAACATATTGAGAAAAGCAAGCCAGTAAACCTGAAAGATAAACATTTATTTAAAAAAAAAAAAAAAGGAAAAGAAAAGGAAAAAAAAAACCACCACCAACAACAACAAAACCAGCCCAAGAGAGAATCTTGACTGGGACCTCAGCTGTGAGCAATGTGGTATAGGTGGCCACATTTAGGTTCATACATATAGGCTGTTTCCCCAGTCATGCCTGCACACCACAGACCCCTCCAGATTCAGAAACTGAATTCCTTCTCATAAAAACAAGGAGTCAAGCTGTCTGTGTACCTCCAGTCTCAGAAGGACTTTTAGATCCTTCTGATTAGGACCAGGTTTTGTAGTTAGTCTTAATGAGCAGGGAGCACAATCCTTGACTGTCTGCCAGAAAAGAAAATTAAGATATGTCATGAGAAGTTTTCACTTGAAATTATTAATGTAATCCTAATTAAGGAACATTTTAGGGACAGAAATTCAAAATAAAGGGTGAAAAAGAATTAAAGATGGGAAGGTCACATGTGTGAAACCTAAAGTTCCTAACAGAAATGAAGGAAAAATGAATCAGTGGGAAATTTTGTACCAGTAGCTGCCAGACCTTGCAAACACATGGAATTTCGCAACAAAATCACTACATTTTACCTAGAAGGTAGCCTTTTTCTCTTGAACTACTGTTCATACATAATGGTCTTGTAAGAAGAGCTCTTTGATTTTTGAATCAAAGAAGTCTTACCTTGACTCTCTAACAGCTTCAGGATACTACACCTAAATTATACCTATTCCAATGCAACTTTCATCCTTCTCCAACTTGCTAAATTTACCCTGAATTCAGGTACCTTATTAAACCATCACATCTGGAGATTTAAGTGAACAAAACCCACTTGCTCTATGTGAGTAGTTTTATTCCTCATGACTCTGCCTTGCCAGTGGCAGCGAGGCACAGTTATGTAAAGAGTGTTCTCAAGTGTAAAATAATGTCCTCAGCCACCAGTTCAGGCTGCATCTACACAGCAGTCTCCCAGAGTTCTAGTACCATGGCTAAACTGGTGAAAACAGACTAGATGCTCATCCACACAGAAACCTTTTGAAACTGAAAATGAAGAAAAAATGCAACTGAGATTAAAAGAGGCATAAATTTCTTTCTGATTAAATGCTTTTGAATTTAATGGAGAATTTTTCCCAGCAGCCAAGGACTGGAAATATCATCTCAAATCTTTTCTTGGTCCTTATTCTTGCTAGCTCTTTACAGAGAGTGACAAGAAAACACAGAATTATTTCAAATGATGAATTTAACTTCCTTTTGTTAATACAGTTTCTGTAAGCAGTTAATATCCTTGAACATATTCATTTAATTAAATGTATTTATTACAATTTACTCAACAGAAGCTGGCAAGAATTATTTCATTTAATCTCTAGGCTGCATACCCACACACACTTTGCTGCAAGAATTTTAGATTTAATGTCTGAAACCTGAGATCTTTTTAATTGCAGAGGGTCATGAATATTGTTTCTCCCCTTTAACTGGCTCCCATCATCAAAGAAGTGTTGAGGGAAGCAGCTGGGACTGGGAATCTCTCAGGAAAAGAAAAGCAGTACTAGGGAATTGTAGTAAATTTACATCTCTGAGTGGTTTGGGGGTAATAAAGACCTTCCAAGGAAGCTGAATCCACTTTAAGTTTGCATGCATACTAGAATTTGCTGTATCTAGAATTTGATTTTTGAAATGAATTTTATCATTTCACAGTCATGAAAAATTTTGACTTCTACTGCTTACAGGCTCTGGCATAGGGACTGTTTCGCTATTCTGATCATTTCTTACACAGATACTGTGAAGTCTGAAACATGAATTTTCATTGTATTCCTGAATATCATCTTTAGTCACTTAAAAAGGGAATCAACGAATGCTGTTCCACTTTGCAGTTTGCATACACATTTTGAGATCTTTTTTAATATTGTTTATTAGAACTTTCTACAATGTGAGTGTTTGTGTTCATCAGTTCATTAGTTTGACCCTGCCCGTACCATGGCTTTTTAACAGCCTGTTTTGCAAAGCTGTGACGTTGCATTATTGTCTGGTATTTCTAGCAGTCATAGAAAACTCTCATGAATCCTCAGCTAATTTTTAAATACACTTGGTAAAATCCTTAATTTATTTGCAATTTAGAGGACTGATTTGCAGCTCATGATGAGACAGGGCAGGTACCTGCAAATGCCTAATAAATATACTTATGGCTCCCAGAAGAAGAGCCTTTATCAACGAACCTTAAGAAGGAACAGTAAAGGGCACTGGTAGTGACCTAGGCTGCACTCTGGTTAGTGTGTGAGCAGAGCTGCTCCTGGGGGGCTGTGGAGTAACCTCGGCAGAGACGTGAAAATATAAGCAGCAATTTTTCTTCTCCCATGGGAAGTCACAATGGTCTATCAGACCAAAGTGCCTAAAGAGACTCCATAGGACTGCTGCTTCTTATGTGAAGAACGTAGGCAACGAAGGGGTTACCACGTCATATTTTTTCCCAATTGCTATAAATGTGGCTGGCTAAGGATTCAGGAAATATTTACTACAGTTCTATGCCAGCACCTGATTGTGAAAGTCTGATTAGATTGAATTACTGAATGTATTGTCTGGTTTGCATAATAGAACAAAGAAAGGACATGCCCTTCTCCTAATCCTATACACGGTTCTGGGGCAGTGCTACATTTCCACACTGAACAGATTTTCAGTTTTTCTACTTTCATTTTCTACCCTTAGTGGGTGTAAATATAGGTTGTACTTAAAAAGCGTGTCACCACATTAAGTATGACTTTTGCTTTAGTACTATTTTCTTCTAGCCAATGCTAGGGTTATCTACCCCCAAGCTAGCACGTTTTTACACATCAACGCACAATTTTCCACTACATGGTATTTGTTAACTTGTATTAACAAACAGTGTAAAACATCATTCTCCCAGCCTAGACAAGCCCACAGCAACAGTCCAAGCACACCTAACTAAACCTCAGCCTGGTGTTACTTTACTGTAACAATATTAAATATACCTCAATAAGAGATTTCAATTTTGCCAAGTATGGGGAAGTCACAAACAAACTGTGAAACATTCAGAAGACTTTACTTTCCCACTGGTTGCTTTCAGTCTCATTCTCTCTTGCGTGAGTACAGTTGGAACATGTTTTCATAGATGGGTTTTCTATTTGGATTCAGATACCTGTGAATATACTGCACCAGTTACTACAGACACATCGCTCATGCCGTGGGGAGTTGGGCTACGGATTAAAAATGGTGCTCTTTGGGACATGAAGTTATCAGCTATTTGATGAATATACTGAGCCTGTTAGTCCATCTTGCAGGTTCTGCTGCAAAGCACAATGCTACCTCAGTGGAGCTGCTACTTTTGTCCCTCTCATTTGTTTAATGTTTCTTGCTTCCTGTCTCATAAAGGCAGAGCTGTGTCTGCTGTGATAACACAGATCAAATATTTTTGAAACAATGAAGAAACCTAAATGTGTAGTGATTTATTTTCAATATATGTGATTCATAATCAGAACATTAGGAAGTGACAGGTACAAGTGTTAAACTGTAAGATTTGAAGTGTACTCTGCTTTACACATGTTGAACACAAATGACAAATGAAGCTGGGAAGCTGCAGCATCCTGGAATAAGTACCACAGAGCTAGTCATTTATAGAAGACAGCAGCAAAAATCATGAATAGGTGGAGGCAGGAAGAAAATCCACTGATGTGAATAGAAGAATGATGTGCTTTGGGGCACTGAGGTCATTTTATCAGTTCAACAGGACAAAATCAAACTAGCTTGAGAAACCTTGCAGGAAAGTTGTCATAACTGTAAAAATAGGAGCTCCTGTAATGAAGACTGATATAGTTCAAATAACATCAGGGAAGGAAGAAAGCAAATGGGATTGGTGTCATCTGCCATCAGTCAGCTCTACAGTAGAACCAATAATTTGTCTTTTCAATTTTTTTTTTTTTTTTTTTAATGAACTGCAATTTAAAACACCCAGGGAGGGGATGACATCCTTAGAGACAATATAGCTATACTGTATGGTCATAATCGCTCAGCAGTGTTCATGAGATCAGACTACACAAACCTAGGAGGAATCACAGAATCATTCAGGTTGGAAGGAACCTCTGAAAGTCATCTAGTTCAACTCCCTGCTCAAAATAGGTCCCTTTAAAGCAGGCTGCTCATGTTCTTGTCTGAGTTTTCAATCTCTGGAAAAAAGGAGATTCCACAGATGCTTTGGGCAACTTGTTCCAGTGTTTGACCACCCTCATGATTAAAAATAAATAAATAAATTTCTTACATCTAGAAGAAATTTCTCATATACCAGCTCATGCCTCTCGTCTTATAACTATGCATCTCCACGAGCAGTCTCACTCCATTTTCTCTACGGTCTCCCAACTAGGTAGCTCTGGACAGCAATAAGAGCTCTCTCTCAGCATTTTCTCCTCTAAGCTTTCAGCTCAAAGCTGGATTTGTTCAAGCCCAGTCCTCTCAGCTTCTCCTCATACATCTTGTGCTCCAGCCCCTTGAGCATCTCACTGCTGAGCCCAAAATGGGATGCAGTACTACAGAATTGATTTTACAAGTGCCCGACATGGGGAAAGAGCCACATCATTTGAGTTGCTGGTGACAGTCATGCTAATGGAGCCCAGGATGCAGCTAGCCTTCTTCAGTCTGAAGACACACTGCTGGCTGATGGTCAATTTGTTGTTCACCACGATTCCCAGGGCCTTTTCTCCAAAGCTGTATTCCAGTTAGCCAGCCCCAAACTGTATTTGTGCATGGGGTTATTCCATCCCACATGCAGGACTCTGCACCTGACGGTGTTTGACTTCATGCAGTTCCTGCAAGCCCATTTCTCCAGCCTACCAAGATCCTTCTGATCAGCAGTCCTGACCACTGTCATCTGCTGAGAGCACAGCAAATGTCCTAGCTCTGTCTCATCGTTCAGTTCATTAAGACCATATTACACAGAATCAGCCTTAGAACTGACCCCCAAAGGACATGGCTAGTAAGCATGCCAGATGGCCTCTGTCCCATCGATCCCTCTGAGACCAGAATGACATGCCTAAATGAAAAAAACGGACAATTATGGCCCTTTCACTGCCTATGACTTGTGAGAGCATATGATCGCATTGATGGTTTGTAACACTGACAGCAGCAGGCTGTCCCCAGGGCAGGAGCTGCTGGACAGGCCAAGTCCCCAGCCTACGGAAGGAATGAATCAGTCAAGAATGACGAGACCCACACTAGTCATTCATATGATGCCACACTATTAATTCGACAAAACTAGCCACAGTTGAAGCAATGAAGCTTTCTGCAAGCCATTATCATCTCCCAGCTGAGACCCACTTCTGAAATATATTGTGTAATGCAGCCCTGGTAGTAAAAAGGGTGGTCACCTCAGACCTAGAGAGTGTGCTAGCAGCACTGGGTGAGCACTGGTGCGGCAACACTGCCCGCAGGAAAAGGGATACATCAGTAACTGAGATACAAGTCCACAAACACCCACATGCTAGGGGTATACACAGCGAAAACAACCATGCTTTATACAAAATGGTCTTACAAGACCTTGGGCAGCAGCCACCTAAGGAGGAGCTAGACGATGCCTACATGTAACAGTTCTTTAGTTACGGTAAAGCCTTGCACTTTACTTCAGAGACGTGCTTGTGTGTTGTAATGCACTTACTCTGCCTCAAAAATAAACGAAACACTGGATGGGCTGTAGGACCAAATCATTCGTTGTATGAAGGGGAGAGGATTGTTTTGTTACAACAGACCCACAAAACAAGAAATCTGAGTTCTGTTCCCAGTTTTACAGACTTCCTATGTAACATTAACCAAGCTTCTTTTGAGCCATATACTCTGTTACAACCCATCTAAAAATGCTACCATGACTTTACTGAGAATTCACTGAGAAAGTGAATTAATAATAGAAAATAGGATTACTTCTTTCACTGTATGTTCCGCATTTATGAAATATTATTTATTCTTATTAATGAACACTTACAAGTCTAATGGTATTTGCAGGGTTTTGAGATATTCGGTGGAAAATGCAAAGTGTTACCATTGTTTCTTAGTCAAGTACTGCATCGCTTCTTTCATAGGGTATTTAGATCCAGGCGTTGACAAATCTCCAAACCAACTTCCTCCACACCCCAGCTCTTCCCCTGATGGTGCAGGGCATACAGTGCTCCCATCAACGAGGCGGATCCTCTCACCAATAGCACGAGTGAAGCCACCCAACGTTTCAGTTCAAAAAAGGAAATGCATTTTCCTGAATATGTGCCAGATTCTACTCCACCCCTAACGCTGCACTGCTTAGTTACACATAGTTTAATGGCATGAAAGCTGCAGAATTAGTGAACCGTTACTATTCTATCACTGCATTTTCAATGACAATGACTCAATTTATTGCATTATAAATGAACATATGACTGAGAAGGGTTGCAGTAGTGAACTGTGTACATAAATGAGCCTGTGAATTCTAGGAGATTCTAAAACTTTCTTTTGCACCTGAAAAATAGAGAACCAATAGCTGATATGAGACAGGCTGTGCTCTAAATATCAAGTATTTAAAATAATGTGTGGAAGAACCACAGAAAACATATTCTATATACATGTATATTAAAAGAGAGATAGGTTAGCTGTAACAACAGCTTTGTTAGCTCTACAACAGTAAATTTGTAGGTACAGCAAGTAAGATGAAGACAATTATATCCAAGGTAGTCCTTGTAAAGGGCGTGTGGCAATGAAGTACTTATAAAAGATCCATGATGAGATATAGTAAACACGAGAGACATAGCTATATCAGTTATAATTCCTCTATGTTAGTAGCCTTCAAAACAGAACTCACATGAATAAATCTGGAGGAGTCATCCAAAGAAATTGGAAGAATAGGTGTTAAAGGAAGTTACCACATTTCTGAATTGTGTTCTTGATAACCTAACATCTTAGCCAGAAGCTTTCTGAAAATATCAATTACTTGCGCAATGAGAGTAACCATCCATAATGAATATTATTGATGACTACATTTCATTTCACACCAATCCAAAATGCTTGTTCACCCTTATTATTTCAGGATGATTGAAAAAAGAATACTCCCCTAAACATTCCATTAAATGTGCTATTCACTCTATTTTCAAAATTGTACCAAACCAAGTTTCAAAATGAGATGGTGAAAAATTTCATTTGGAGAAGAGTGATGTAAAATGTTTTTATATTCTGGATTTCTTCCCCTCTGCCACAGAGTTTTTCAGATAAAAGTACATGCCAGATTCAGAATTTCTGAAAATACAGCCAGAACTCTTGTAACATTTGGGTTTTGCCCCTCTGCTGAGGTATCATCCTTTATGCAAATTTATGTCAGCAAAGATGGTGTTAAGACAAATGCTGAAAAATAAGAGCTAATTTTTCAGAGACACTAATCCGTGAAAGATTTACTAATAAGCATAAAATTTAAGTTAAAAGAGGTAGGTTGGATTCGAGCTGTCTATATAAATATAAAAGTGCTAGTATGGCAATATCCATCAGGTGCACTATTGCAAAATTCCACTGACTCAGTGTTAAACATATCAAATTGTGAGCTGTATAGTTCCTCATATAAGTAAGGTTTCTAAAGACTAATTGCAGGAGAAGAAAACAACAGAGTGATAGAATAACATTTTTAATAGAATAACCTTTAACTAAGTTCACACCAAAAGGTTAGCTGTGTTTGTATCTTAGATATATTTCAAATTACAAAAATTAATTCCAGGTTCTACCAATCCCTCATGATGTCAGGAAACTTGCTATTGACTGAAAAGTGTTACCTCTAGGGCTTATCACCAGATGCATAAGTATCTCTTGTCTTAAGGCTACATGATTTCAGCAGGAACTGTGTGTAATATGCTTCACAGAAGTAATTAATAAGTGATTAATTTTGTAATTCAAGACTTAAGCTCAGTAATCCATAACACAATAGGATCTAAAAGAAGGCACTTGAAAATGAATTCTTCGTTAGAGGGCACCTGAAATTATCACGCTGTTCAGCATCAGTTTTTGCTGAAGAAAGATTAGGAGGTTTCATTAGAATTTTGTTGAACACTTAGTTGTTAATTTTCATGCACAGAAGTTTTGCTCATAACTTTAAGACTCTAAAAGTGTCTTAAAGCACGGGACAGGAGTTTTCAAGTGGTTTAACTTTCTCTAAGCTCCTGGACAAGATCCTGTTTTCAATTATGTGGATACAACAAAACTTCATTGATTCTTTCATTCAGGAGATACCGGGCTGCTACTACTACCTACTTGGGTTTCCTCAGATGCATCATCTTCTTCTGTCCATATGGAATTTGAGGACTCTGGACACTCTTCCAGGATTTTTTGGGGCATCCAGTAATGCCATCATGGCACATCTTTGAAAAATCATAGAATGTCTCTTAGATCCACCCTGCTACAGTGAAAATCTGCCCATATTTATATCTTTGGAAGCAGACATTCTCAGTGATTCAGGTTACAGTTAACACAAGTCAGCTCAGGACTGAAAGAAGCAAAATTTTATGTAGATAGCAGTGGGCCGCATGGGCTTTGCACAGACCCCGTATTTTCTAAACTTCATTTACATAGGTTTGTATTATCTGTGCTTTTCTCTTGGGCACCAAAATCCTCCATTACCCAGAAAACTGAGAGTTAATTACAGTTGGTTCTCAAAGGAGATTTGGTTTTCAAGCTCACAGGCATACCAGCGGGAGAGCACTGCCTTCATCTCCCAGAGCCTTCACCTCCTCTGACCCTTGCATCCCAGAGATCCTAACTAAGCATCAACTTTTTAATCCCAAAGTGATTTATAAATTTGATCTCAATGCTGCAAATTTTTGCAATAGATCATTTCACATCTCTTATTATGTGTAAGGAAATTCACATCTCTGGTACCACATGTCTCTGGTAGCACAGACAAGGCCTGAGTGATCCCAAGATCCAGCTACCGCAGGTGTGGAGGCAATTCTGAAACTAACTGTAAGCAGTAAGTCACTTTGCAGAGTACCGAATACCACACCAGTTACTAGCACGGGGTAAAGTATGCAGTTTGCTGTAACCGCAGGACTTCTGCCACAAAAACGTTTGCTGTTCTTCTCACGTCACCAGTAACAGGAGACATGTATAGGACAGCACTTGCCACTCTGGTTGAGGGGACAGGTAAGCAGAGGGAAAGGGAAGAAAGAGTTGACATATCTCCCCAAAAATGTAGCTATGGAAGCAATGCTTGAAAGAGCTAGAACTAAAACCTTCTTTCTCAGAATTTATTATCTTTGCTTAGAAAACAAATAGTAGCAGCAAACAAAACTAAAATAACTCACAGCCAGCTACTTTCCTTCTAGTTTTGCAGTTCTCTTACCCTTCCATATTCCCTGTGAATAAAAGCTATATAAACCCCCAAGAAACACTAATCACAGTCTTTGGTGGATGCAGTTATGAATTACAACGAATAATTATGAAGCAGTCTAGATTTGAAGGTTTTATGCACACAATCACAGCAGAATACCAACAAGGTCATTAAGGTCTTATTTCATTTGATGTTTTCATTAAGGACTTCAGAGGGAGAGAGCAACCCATACACATTTAGGGTTAGCTAAAGGCCCACTTATGAAAAATTCTGGGAAAAGTGATCTAAACGGTAAAAATGACATTTCTTCAAAAGCAGGAGAATCAAGTCAATAAGTTACCAAAACCTCCTGTGCCCCTTTCCTGATTTGAACTTCCTCAAGTCCAACAGCAGCTGTCCTACCTTCGTATCCCTCCTTAAAAGACTGTCCCAAAGGCTGTCCATGCAACTCCTGCAGTTCTCAAACCAGCTGTCATTATTTTGTATAGTAAGTACATCACTTTCTCAGGTATGTTCTTTTCTTTGCAGGGGACACATGCACTCTTGGAAACACTGTCGGTATTCAACAAACATTAAGAATCTCAGTAAAACTAGTCTTTTCTGAAATGTAAACATTGACAAATTATATTGTTTCAGCAAAACTAAATTGTTAAACCCAGAGATGCTGCATTCATTGTAAAAGGACTTTACGCCTTCTAAATACATTATTTTAATTTCAGTAATAGTTTAGATACCAATTTCTCTAGGGTTTAGTCATTGGATAGCGGCCTAATATATGAGAGACAGGTATCCACATCCCAGTGATTAAAAATGATCAAAAATTAAAAATCTCTCTACAAAATAGTAATAGATCAAATCAGTATCCTAGATATCAGGAGAAAAAAACATTTGCATCTCGTCTTAAAGGCATTCAGTAGATTTTAAAAGTGTTTGACTGACATGGGAGCAAACACTTGAGAACCCCCCAAATTGTCACAAAACTACATTTGCTCTTATTGGTTCTTTTACCGAGATGTTACACAAAGCTGATTATTTTTATGGCTGCAACACACAAGACATGACTGGAAAATTAAAATTCAGGCATTTGTGTACAACAAGGGCAAACCAGCTCTTATTTGCCTACACAGGTATATAAGTATATACAATTCACTTGAGTTTCACCATCAGTCACCAGTAAATGCCCCAGCCCCTGGCTAGTAGGTTCTGCAATGTGCAATGTTGCTTTCATTGTGGATCTAACTCAGTCTACTATAGACATTCTTTATACTTGTCTAAATTATAATCCACTTCATAATCTTCTTCATTTTAGTGCCATGAATCTTAATGCTATTGACATTTCTTATTTTTGTGTACTTCATTAAGCTATAATAATACTCTTTTCTTATAAAGAATAGGGTCAATTTACCTCCTTTCTGTTTGTTTCTCCCAGATTTTTGGTATTTGCATACAGTCATATTAGGAACACATCACATTTTCCCCTAAAATTTATAGGGACAATTTAAGAATAAACAGAAGTTTACACTGCATCTTTGCCAAATCTTTTCCATATGAAGCCAATAAATAGTCAGAATATCAGTCCCATACTTTGTTCTGCCAGCATCCAGAGAAGTTAATAATTCAGGGAAGAAGGATAAAGGAGGCAGGGTTAATCTTCTCTTTGATATAAACTAAGTTTTATTCTGATTTTTCATTGTACTTAACCTAGCAAGCGAGGCATTGTCTTGTCAGCCACTTATGGCCAGGACTGGTCCCAATTACCCTTGACTAAGCTTTAGGTGTGTCCCCTAAGCCTGTTGTTATTCTACTTCTGTGCACAGTGTACAAAGAACTTCCATATTTCATTAAAAAATTAACGTAACCCTCCTAAGCTGTCACTTTAGCCGACTTCCTGCCTCATGATACTCCTCTTCCTTCCACAGCCCAAGCTGGTGCAGTACCTGAAATGTTTTTTTTAAGGTATGTTTGTGGACTTTCAAAAAAAAAAAAAAAATTCTTTTTCCCTAGAGAGCATTGGTTGTGTTATAGGTGTGTCAGCAGGTACTTGCTGGCTTCCCACGATCACCAGGGCAAGAGCAATAGCCACAGGCAGGATAGCTCCCAAGATCAACGAACAGTCAAGCTATGGTTAGGATCTGGTTCAGCAGGTTTTAAACTGAGAGTAAAGAACTGAGTTGAGGTTTAAATCAGAATTAGTAATAAAAAATGTGGAAGATTAAAGGGGGATGGGAATAGACTCAAATATCTGGGGACCGCTATCATAGCTTTCATTCTAGTGTGTATTGAAAAGTATCAGGTCAGCTGATAACAAGAAAATACATTCTAATCTTATTATTGCTGCTGAATATTGAAGTGCAAATAAACTAGGTAAGCCTGTCTCAGTCTTCCTGTTTTGTGTCATGATAATATGTCAGAGACAGGAGAATTAAAGGTTTGTCCTTGAATAAATTACCTCTTCTACACATACAGAAATACTGTATAGGGTACTGTCTCCCTCATTTTCTCTTCCAACCATTCTTCACCACAAACACAAATCTATGGCTAATTGTCAAATGACATCCTCCACAAGTAATTAAATTTAACTATCAGGGAAGTTAACATTCCCAGAAATAAAATGTTTGATGGGGTGTTTCCCTCTACCTCACATTCAAATAGCCTGTTATAAATTGATGATACCACAGCTGACTTTTCCTTCAAATGCCAAAGCCTTTCCTATGTAACAGCATGTGAATTCTAAGTAGAAAGACATTATCCTTTATGAACTGTTTCACTGGAACACCATAAATCACTCTTCTAAATGATTTCTCCATGTCACATGAGCAAAATGCTGAACTTATCAATCCCTCTTGCTTTATGAGTCTCAGGACAGCACAAAGGCGTGAAAGCTGAAAGAGTATATATCAATCCTACTAAAAACTCAAGACTCAGCTAATGTAAAGAAACAAGTATGCCTGACATTGCTCATTTGAAAGCCACAAAGTGAGTAAGTCAAACGGGGAAGGTATCACTGTCACATTCTCACAAGAAAACATAACAAATGGCGGTCTACTGAGCGTGTATCAGCAAAATCTGATGATGCCAGTAAATACATCTATCCTGGAGCCCTCAGCACAGGAAAGACACAGACCTGTTGGAGCGGGTCCAGAGGATGGACACAAAGATGATCAGAGGGATGGAGCACCTCTCCTATGAGGAAAAGCTGAGAGAGTTGGGGTTGTTCAGCCTGGAGAAGAGAAGTCTCCAGGGACACCTGATTGCTGACTTTCAGTACTTAAAGGGGGTTTATAAGAAAGATGGGGACAGGCTTTTTCATAGGGCCTGTAGCGATAGGACAAGGGGCAATGGTTTAAACCAAAAGAGGGCAGATTTAGATTAGATATAAAGAAATTTTTTACGATGAGGGTGGTGAAACATTGGTAAAACACTGGCACAGGTTGCCCAGAGAGGTGGTAGATGCCCCATCCCTGGAAACATTCCAGGTCAGGTTGGACGGGGC
>JAVJGG010000048.1:7392716-7433471 GCA_035590195.1 Aviceda cuculoides | reverse complement strand
GTTGCCCAGAGAGGTGGTAGATGCCCCATCCCTGGAAACATTCCAGGTCAGGTTGGACGGGGCTCTGAGCAACCTGAGCTAGTTGGAGATGTCCCTGCTCATTGTAGGGGGGTTGGACTAGATGACCTTTAAAGGTCCCTCCCAACCCAACGCCTCCAAAGGCAGCTCGTT
Organism: Aviceda cuculoides; assembly: GCA_035590195.1. Lineage (NCBI taxonomy): Eukaryota > Metazoa > Chordata > Aves > Accipitriformes > Accipitridae > Aviceda > Aviceda cuculoides. The sequence goes on along the minus strand of JAVJGG010000048.1, from coordinate 7,433,300 downwards.
TTGGGTTTCAATGCAAGCAGAAGGTGGAGTCTCTCCATATTGCTTTCCAAGAACACACAAAATTTACAACACGGTGAAGTAATCAATTCAGTTACAAAACAAGCTGTTTATCAGACGATTTCTAAACCGTAGTCTCATTTACTGTCTGTACTATGACAAACTTTGAAACCTCTAGTAAGGGACAAGACTCTCTCAGACTTCTGGGGGTTAGGCTACTTCTTATTTTTTCTGTTCAACAACCAGGAAAAGCTAAAATGATAGACATAACACTCATACTTTAAAGTACACAAGTAAGCGCATTGTTCATTGCTTTTCTTCTCACCTCCAAATCATCACTAAAATAATCATCAAGCTACTTAGAGAAATCAGAGCTGGCAGAACCTAAGAGACAAGTAAGCCCAGCAATATGAAGAAAAGGGTAATTTGATATTTAAAGTTCTTAGTAAACCCAAGTTCCCTAAAACAAGTCAGTATCTACCAGCCTGGGAATGTTATTTAAAAATAAAACCCTCACAATGCAGACACAATTCTTATACCCTCTGACAAATTAGCACTTCTGTTTGGATGGCAAAACCATTTGGCTTGATTAATTTCCTCAAAACATCTCCATTACAGTTTGATGTTCATGGCTGAACAAATTTCTCCCTTGAGTAGAATATACAGATGAGCTGCTATCAACATCCACAGAAGCATAATTGCCCCCAAAATCTTGACTAACAACAGCCTCTGAGCTCTGCAGTGCCTCATCAATGTTTGGCAGCCTATATAGGCTTGCTAAAGCAATGTTGTAGTTCTTAGTAAGAACACTTGTCGTGACATGAGTTACTCCTTATTTTCTAGCCAGAAAGGTCAAGTGGAGCTGCTTGTCTGTATTTATGGTTCAAATTCATTTTAATGGTATTTATATAATGCAAAAGAATAAGAGTATGCTTTGGTCACAGATCATTAATTCATTAATACTTTTTTTTTTCCTTAAAGTTAAAATATGAAATGGAGGCCCAGAAGATACCATTGGCTAATTTAGTTTACAAGGAAAACCAGAAGAAGTTCCACTCATTTACAGAGTTCTGGGAATCATCTTTTAAGCAATGTGCATTTCATATCATTTAGCCAAAATTTTAACTTTGGTAGTAAGCTACCCAGCTTCCATCTCTAAATGCAGTTTCTTGCCCTGAGTCTACTTAAGACAAGAAAGATCCTTCGGAACTTAGAGCAAAACAAAAATTAAACAAGTCCTTTCATTTAATTCCAAGTAACTCTGCATTAATATATGCAATGCAGAAATGCACTGTATTTTACTGCTCCATATTGTGCTTTCAAATTATTTATTAATATACATACATGATTACAGAACTTCCCATGTAAAGTAAACATTTATCTGCATGTTACCATGTTGCTTGTGATGGCACGAGTGTAATTTACAAGCGCGTTCACAAGGCCTTAAATGCTCCTTTGAACTGTCTGAACCTCTCAGTCATAAACTATGTGCACAACCATACATGCACAGAATTGGACAGAGAGTTTATATGTTCAGATAAATAACTCTGTCGGATTATTCCTTTGAGTAGGTTAACTACCTGAGTAGGACAGGGGATGTCTTTGGAGTCTGCATCCAGTCTATTGCTTACTTCACCCCTCAAATGAGTCACCTCGAAGTGTAGTGCTTTGTGTAAAATTTATTTTCCTTTCCCATCTGTTTTATCCAGTGATCTGTTCTTATCCAGTTGTTCTGCCAAGTTTACTGAGGCTTAGAGAAATAAAACAACTGGTGCAAGGTCACATACATCTCAGCTCAGCCAAAATTAGCATCGAGAATTAAAAACAGATATGTAAGTGCATACAAAATAAGGAGAAAAAGGTGAAACGTCATCACTTTGAGGGTTGTTGTGGGGGTGGGTGCTACAGATAAGTTTATGTAAATTTTGGGCCTATCAAGAAGAGGTTGTCTTCTCTTGTCTTCTCTCCTTCCTCCTAGTAGATCCTTGATTGTGACATACAACTATCTTTTCGCACGGAAAGAGCAAGGTTCATCACAGTTTTTCTCCTCTTGTACCACCTCTGAGGGACAGGACATAGAAATGGGCAATCCTGTATCCAATTTTTAAAAAGGGAACAGCACAAGTAGCTGCTGGTAGCTACGTTAAACCCTCTACTAGACAACAGAGATCCACTACTTGTTAGCTTTCCTGGAAGATGCAAGAAAAACAGGATGCTAGTCCTTCAAAGTGAAGAAAATTAGCTCCTTTTTCTGTCCTGATTTTTAAACTTCCATGCTTTATGCCTGCAAATAACTGCATTTAAGAGAATTGCGTGACATAATAACAAGACAAAGGATTTTATGAGGTAATGAAATGTTGTCTGTATTAATATTACTGTGTGCCTAAGAAGTAATAGATTTGAAAAAATGCTAGTAGGATCAGTGTGCGAGGCATGGAAAAGCTTCAGGGTGGCTCAAAATGTGTTAAAATACAGTTCCAAAATAAAGCATGCATTACTATTAAGAATATATGAGGATATAATAATATACTATCTTACTACTAAGGATAGATGAGATTTTAATAATATATAACCTCTATATATTCTATGAAGGTTTTTAGTTCTTGTCATCCTCCCAAGCTGCATGCCAACTGCATCATGATTATTTAAAGTATGTATGTTTTTAAGCTTAAGATTTGAAACTTGTAAAAGGTCAGCAGAGGAGAAACATTTTGTGTTCATCCTTTTTTTTCTGTATTTCCCCAGCCCCTCAAAATAATTTGTGTTTAAAATGAAATGCTGACTATCACCTCCTATCAAAAGGATAAGCATCTGTTCCCAACAGATCCCTACAAAAAGGCAAGAATTTCAGTTGATTGCCACATTTTCACAATATCAGCCCTCTCAAATTAGAATTTGAGATTAAAAAAAAACCAAACCAAACAAAACACAACTTACTTTCACTATATAAAAGATACCTGATTTTTCTTCCTGTAATACTATCGACAGGCTCAGTTCCAAATATGGAACATTTTCAGTTTCCCCATTGAAAGGGAACAGGTGATGCACAAGCATTTATGGTTCTACATGCACGAGGCCCCAAGTTTTCTTTTACTTCCCAGTATTGCAGATCCTTCTAATACCCTTGCAGAGTTAGGAAATCAATCATTATGCACTTACTTCTTTTAATTACTTCTCACCATTTTAAAAAGTCTTTGGTCAAAATCCTTGGTGGTTTTCAGTTTCTCTCCTACAGAAAAAAAACCTTATGGTATTTGACATGCCCTTCAGCATTAGCACTTTTGGAATAAAATACATCTTCCCTTTGTTCGTTATCAAAATCTATTTATATATTTCCATTGGGAAATATCCGAGACTCATAAAGCAATGAGAAAAAGCACTAATCCATTCATTAGCTGAGTATTTGATCTTTTCCAAGACTATCCAGGACAGAAAAATTAGACTTCGCTATTTTTCTCCTACAGCAATGTAATCTTTAAGAGGAAAGTAAGAACCAAAAATAAAAGAAGCAGCTGTTTTCTGATAGGTCTTTGAAAACATAATCTCTGAAAAATCTCCAGAAGCAAGCTACAAAATGCCTCAGAGAAGAAACAGATATACAGGCATCAAATTATGAAGCTTAGACATTATTTACATGGGTAGTATGATCAAACTCAGTCACACAGACACAAAAAACCCCAAACACACACAAAAAAACCCCAAAAGACAACAAAAAAAACCAACAACCTCCTCCCCACCCCCAGCTGTACTGTAGTGTTGATAGTCATCTTTACCCAAGATGTCTCCAACCCCTCTAGTGGCATTTACTTGCATATAAAAACAGAAGAATGAATGATTTTTTCCCTCATTTCCCCCATTTTTTTTCTTCATTTCCCTCTAGCTATTTCATCACCTCTGCAACTTAAAACAAACCAACCAACCTACAATGATATGAAATAAATATGTCAGTATGCTTCCAATCAATTATAAGGATAAGCAGGTCAGATTTTCTTCCGATACAAACTGCTACACAGAGATTTCTACCATTTTCTGTGCAGCTAAATATGCTCATGGAAGCACTGCTTTGGCAAGCGCAGGAGAACGAACGTAATTTCAGATTTGCTCTTGTTCTTCTTATGTGCTGAAATATTTATACTACACAGATTTGATGTTGGTTCAAATACAAATCTCTCTCTCGGATATGATGTTTTTCAAAGCTTTCAGTGCTAGAATGAATCTTGAATTAATTTTAACACTGGCTTTGCAGTAAAAAAAGTACAGAAGAGCTTCATGAAAAATCTGTTAGATGCTCCAGCTGGGAGCAATCCTTTGCCTTGCAAATGCCAAATTACTTACTGTTCTGTTTAATGTTTCCTTAAAAAAACAGTGACTCTTTCTACAATGATCAAGAATGTACTCATCCTTAAAATTCCTACTAACCCCAAAATACAGAAACAAGAACTGTTAGACAGGATTTCAAGATTTACAATTTCTCACCCACAGTAAAAATATAAGCACAGATATAGAGTCAGACCACAGACCCTCACAGCTCAGGATCGTGTTTGGCCAGTTAGAACCCAACTGTGGAAAAGATGACCGGAAGAGGAAAAGCATCAATGATCTGCCCTTCAGATGCTCTCCTCGCTGTCCTGCGTCACCCTTGCATTTAGCCAAACTACAAGTATTTCTAACACATGAACTTTGACCATAGTCTTGCCTACACACGTTCTTAGCACCTAAAACATCCTGCAAAAAGGAGCTTCGCACCTCAAGATCGCCTGTATGAAGCACCTCCTCCTTCCTTTTGAACCTGTCCCTCCTGCTTTCGCTTTCCCCTCCTAGATCTTGTTTCGGGAAAGACAATGAATCATTTATTCCAGTTCACACTCAGTACATTGGCTACCTGAAGTAATTTCGTTGCCCCTAGCCAGCAACCTGCATGTTACTTCAACAGCGGGCTGGTTTTGGTGACCTTGAGTAGTTGCGGGTCATACTTGGGGCATGCAAAATGTGATTAGCAGCATTGGCTATAAATGGAAGCTCATTTCTCTGCCACATTTTTCTTATTCTTGTTATGACAACTCCTGAGAATGACTGTCTTAAATCATGAAAAGCCTCAAGCACTAATACATATGTGGAAGATTTCTACAGAGACTTCTAGAAACAAATACTTTATCTGCTCTCTCTAACTTTAAGGTAACTTCCTTCAACTTGTCAAGCAACAACCATCACCACATTGCCGAAACGGAAGATTTAAGCCAGAGGCCTTGCACGGAGCCCCTTCACAAGGCTGTATGGATCCTGACGCAGCTGACGGCACGCACCTCACCAGCTGAGTGATGTTCCCGTTGGTATTTCCTCCCTCTCCCCTATATGAAGGCATAGAGTTTATCTGGGAAGTCCCATTACAGGTTTTAATATTAATAACCCTCCCATACAGCAAGCATGTCAGCGATGCTGCAAGGGCAGCTGGGGAAAATGACAGCGAAACGAGTGATTAAAGCTTTCAGGCTGTAAAACACAGGAGCAATCGAGCTGCAGATGATCAGGCTGGGTACGGCAGGGGGGAGAAGTGTCAGAACTAAGGGTCACAGCGCTGAAGAGAACTGCCGCCTCTACACACTCGTATGTCCTGAGGTAGGTAGGCATGTGAAGAAGTGTCAGCATCGTAAGGCATAATTACTGGCTTTTAAAAAGAAAACCATGGTTTTTAAAACATTGGTACTCTTCAAGTAGATTTCCTTACATTTAAAAATAGTATTTTATGACAGAAGATAAAAATACATAACAATACAATCTCTTTTTTAAAAGCAAATTATAAAACTATTTTTTCACGTTTTTCTTCTAGGAGCTCACAGCTATTATTTTTGTAACTATTTTGTTCCCTTGCCTTGCATCGTACATCACGTATTCTATACTACAAAACACTGACAGTTTTACAAGCACAGTATCGTTCCAATGACTGAACACACTACCTAAAACTTTTAAAAAGCAAATCTCTATGGAACTAAATATCAATTTCCTAACTCAGCCTGTGCAAAATGTACCTTTCACATTTCTGGACCAGCAGAGCTGACAACATTGGAAAAAACTCAACACCCACCTCCACAAAAAAACCTCTTAGACCCCACCATAAGTTTAATTCTGATACATTATAATTAAATTTATATAAAGTAACCAAAATAATTTGGTATTAACTAGGAGCCATATCTAAAAATCAGTCTCTGTTGAATAAAATTGTAACTGATTCTTGGAAGGTTAACCAATTCACTGAAAAGTTACTTGAAACAAATTTTATGTATGTTGCATGCCTTACTCAATTCATTAAAAATTATATTTTCATAACGTTTCACTTCTGTATGACAGTCATTTGTGTATTAAACTACACCCTATAACAATTTTTTATCTTGAGCACTGATTTATTCATACTTAATATAGGCCACTGGACTAGATTAGCTATACTTGAACAAATCTTAAGTGCTGATTATTTTGTTGCAGTTCTTTTGCAAACCTTTTACACATTCACAGTTTTGCAAGGCTATCTCATATAAAGGGAAGGATTTGGGATTTGGGGCTGGCTGGAGACAGGGATTACTTAATTTTCTTCAGACAGATATTTTTTGTCTTTGAACCATGACATTAGCCATGACATTAGGAAGTTTCTACCTCATGTCTCAGCAGTTCAGTAGGAAGTCAGTGAAATTAATGTTTAGTTCTCGTATTGCATTACAGTTGGAAAGCCTTTTTATTATATTAGAATAAAACAATATACTAAATTCATATATTATTGGGTTTTTTGAGACAGAAAGTAGTCTTTAATGGTTACAACAGCAATAACTTTCTGAAACAAAAGTCTTTCAGTCTAACACTTTGCTTCTCGACTATCCGTAGGAAACTGTTCTAGGATTCCATTTAAAATTAATGACACTTGAAAATTTATTGAGGTCAATGTTCATTTGAAGATTTGACAGTGCCAAAATTTTTTTTTTTTTTAACAAGTAAGGAAATGCTTTCCAAAATTAACAGGTTGAAGTAAAATTGAATTTAACCATTTTTTTCCCAAATACCACTGTTCATTGGAGAAAAGGTAACTATCTAATTATGAGAGGCTATGACTTTCATTCTAAGTATTAAATTATCTTCATAAGAAACTTGGATATACAGTAAATTAAGTACCAAAAGATGATGGTGAGGTTATCTCCACTTTCAGCATTATATTAACCCACCCGAGTAAATAATTCTTTGATGAACACATCCTAACATCTAACTGGTGTGAAGATGTTACCAATATCAGTATTAAAGGTCCTGTAACAGCCTGTAATCAGCCAACAAATTTTCCCACTGAAAAAACAGTGATACTAACAATTTCCAGCCTTTTATCATTTCTTTGGAGTCATCCACTGAAACTGAAAAGATACGCAAAGAGAAAGAAAACTTAAGGGGACGTTAGAAAATTTGAAATTGGTCATTGATTGTCACAGATGAGTGACAAAAAGGAGCAAGTCTGCCATGGACCTGCACTTCAGTACCTTTTACCTTCAAGACAGCCTAGAAAGACAGGCGCTTCTCAGAACACTGCCAACCAGCAGCATACTAAAATTAGCGGCGAGATCTTAATAAAAGATGTCAAAAGCAAAAAAAAGCACTCGGGTATGAGAGGTTGAATCGCCCGTGGACTCTCAACGCACGCAGAAAACACTCCAGGAGTGGTGCCTGCGGTGCCACCCACCCCACGCACCAGCCCCTCTGGGGTTTTCAGGAATGCAGGAGTTACATTCTTCTGTCTGGGATTTGGAAATTTCCCTAATGCCTTCTCCATTCAGCAGAGCTAAGCAGAAGTTTTCATCATGACAAGGTACAATGCCTCAACAGGAATGGTTCTCATTTTGCTGGTGCCCCCACCCTTTAGTGCTCCCACCCAGAAGTTAAAAAAAAATATAAAAAGATAACAGGATGAATTTCACAGACTTTTGATTTTTCCAGTCTAAACTTTTTCCAAACTTTACACTCATGAGAACTATAGAGTATCTTAGAATTTGTTGCACAACAAAGTCTTGAAGCTGAGACTTCTAGAGGTTTCAGCATCAGAAGACTGCCTGCCTGAAAACGCTACTCACACACAACACTTCAGGTCACTTCTCCATTAGCTGGAAATGGGACTGTTTAAACCACAAACAGTTCTGCTTCAGACAAGATCAGGTTTGAGAAAGGTTAGAACATTCACAAGTTTATTTTCTTCTTGGAGCGATGCAGGGCAGACAACCAGGGAAGAAAGGTGCTCTGAGAGAAAATACCAAGTACGCTTTTCAGTGGAAACGTGCATTTGTAGCAGTGGACCCAGAAAACCTTTAGACAATCCAAACAAACTCCAACCAGCAACTGAACAAGATAGCCACTGTCTCCTGATGGAGGCAGAGGGCTGGGGCAGAGGAAAAGGGGGGGGGGTGTTTTGTGGGAAAGGAACACTGCCAAAAATATCTTCAGCCCAGATACCCCCTTGGTTGATGTGACGTCAAACACAGAAGCATCCAGTGACAGTCTATGAAATTCACGCCGTGTTTTCCTTTCTTTCTTAGTTGAAAGGCACGTAACTGAAAAGACAACCTGCATCATTAAGAAAAAGATATGCTGCTGATCATATGATGACAGATGCCTTAGCTATTTCATGAAGAATTCTGGAAAATACATTTGCATTACTTCTCCATCTATTTAAGCAATATTTCCTATTTAAATAGATGGAACTAACAGGGGTTGCTTTTGAAAAACCGCCCTTCATACTGCAGCAGGCTCAGCCACAAAGAACACGACACTCCATTACACAGCCATGAAGACAAACTGCAGCTGAAGAGTTCTGTGGATTAAATTTAAGAAAATTAGACAGAAATTTTGAAGAACAGATGAAGAGGCAACACATGGTTGCCTCAACACATATCAGACAGTTGCTCTTAAGTTTTACAAAACTTGCATTACCTTTGCTACAGCTCCTCTTCCTTGCATTGTATGTTGACTCTTCCCTCAAGACTTAATTGCTCAAAGAGCACTTGAGCTGTCAGTGTCAGGAGTGGTCCAGACTCTGTCACGCATCCTTCCTCCGGTGTATCCAAACTTACTCATTCTCACCCACCCAACGTGAAACACGCCTCGTGTAGCTTTCCTTCCTCATTCTACGCAAGGAAACATTCCTTTCTTTTTTAAGCCTGTTGCGTGAGGGCTGGTGCCGTGCCTACCCCAACCCTCAGCAGTTCCCGTCTTCAAAGTTCACACTTAAAGAGATTCAGTAGTTCACTGACAGCATGCGGCAAGTTAGCCTGAGAGAACTGCAGGCTCTCAGGAGGCAGCACACCTCCTATTTCTGAGTCATTCCTCAAAAACAAATAACCATCGTCTCCGCTCCCTACAATATCCTATTCCTACTTTACATGGCTTTGATGGGAAAGTGTAGGTATTACCTTACCAGAAAAGTCAAAGATGCGCATACTAATGTCACAAGGGACGTTAAAAAGCTCGTCTGAGCCTTAGCCTTTGAAAAGGCAGAAAAAAGAAAAGCACAGACTGCAAGCAAATTGTATCTGCTAGAGGGAAGTGATCAAACATTGTTTCCTAAATATTAAGGATTTCTACTGTATCTTACAGCTTTGTCATCTTGGAGGTCTTAATTGCAGAGGATGACTTAATTCACCACCATCCCCGCCGCCAAGCCCTGCCTTGGTACAAGGGTTTCGTTACCAGACACACAGCAACCTTTCTGCATCGGGCAGCGTCTTACCATTTCTCTTCCACTCTCACAGCTACAAAGGTGACTGAATGCGAAGTAGAAATAATTAAGATTACAGGCATCTTGACTATAAACTTTTCAGCCGTGCCTGGATCATGCTTTCACAGGCAGCTGTAAAATTATCTTTTACTACCTTTCACCACTACTTTTCACCAAGGAAACATTTGAGGGCAAGTTTCTGTTTTGCCAAATTTTCTGGAGTGAATAGAACAAATGTAGAGAAGAGCATCATGCAGACCTAGTAACAACCCTCCACACAGGCTGGGGGAACAACCACACACCATACTGAGCACGCAGTACTAGCCCCCGCAGTAGGAAATAGGAGATAGCCGTTTTCTCTTAAACGGCAAAAACTACAAATTATTTCTGGTTACTATTCAAGGACTTAAGTTACAAGATACATAGAAAAGTACGTATCAGCTGCAGACAATATGAACAATAATTGTTTGCTACCAAGGCTGGGGGTTTTGTTTGTTTTAAAAAAAACAAAACCAGTTATAACCAAGACCTAAGGAGCTGGTGGTGTTTTCTTGAATTTGAGTAGCGAGTCTGTACGTCCCAACTAAATGAAAACATGTGAACAATTGCGCGTATCTTTTGTAACATAGAAATTGTTTATCCATCATGTTCTGGTTTATTTGTGTGATTTCCCAGGGCTTAAAATGCCACTCCCTTTTTAAAGGGAATCTAGGACAGCATGAAGTGAATATATTAAGATCAACACCATATATAATTTTTTTTATTTTGCAACCAAGTAAGAACTATTTGCTTGCTCAGAAGCCAAGAGATGGTATATTACCTTTGACGTACATCTGGGTGAAATGGAAGCTTCCGTTACAAATTTTGTAGCTTAAGGAAAACAACAGAAAATATCAAAAAGTTAGCTTACTGTAATGTATGCAGACCTTTTAAAAATCATATTCTAGTTAAGTTCTGGCAATGTTTTTTTCTTGCATTGAAAAGTAGGAATTAATAAAATCAATATACAGAAATGTTTTGAAAAGTCAACTTAGCAAAGGTTAGAAAAAAATATAGAGCAGTTTAAACTGTAACCATTAAAATTTAAGTCAGATGCCCAAATTTTACAATGTCTTTCAGGGTTTTTTGTTTTAGAATGTCATTAAGGTATCAACACTCCACAAATCTTTTTGTGAATGAAATTTTTATTTACACACTGTATCCAGAAGCAGATACATAAATCCTTATACAATTATTTTTCAAAAATGTGCAAGAAATTACTATAATTTTGTTTACAAACCAAAACACATTAAAATCAATGGACTTTGGATAATTCACTCTGTGGCGTGCTTAGTACAAATAGTGCACACCAGGTCTGAAACAGAGAAAAGTGTAAACTACAGCAATCTGGATTGCAAGTATTAACTTCATGGCACTCCATCATCACTATAAAAATTCTTTAACCCAACAGGTATTCATACAAAATTCTTTAAGAATTTTTCATTATCTGTGTAGAATTTAGAACACTTTCCAGATACAACAATGCCGTATTTCTCATATTATGAACTACCATCTAGCCCATTTTATATTTATAAAGAATGCCTGTAATTTTTGTTCTTTGCAGTCATAAAAAGATTTTAAGAAATTAAAATGGCAATCATTAATTTATCCATAGCTTAGCTCAGAATTTGAAAGTTCTGTAACAGAGAAATACGTCTCATCAGAATCATAGCCCATATATTGCTGGTATGCTGTTTTAAAGTTATAATTCCAGTATTCACATAGATGAAATGCATCAAAACAAAACCTGCACAGATTTCACTTAGCCCAGCAGTCAATATTCACAGAAAGAAATTGGCTTTAACAAAATGCAAAGTCAGCTCATCTGAGAACAAAGAGTTTAATTAATAGTTGCATTTCTGATCCTTCTGACAGAAAAACATTTTGATAAAAAGATGGCATTCACTATGTCAAGAGCAGGATAAGTGCTATATCCTTCAAATAGATCAAAGAATACAAATCACTTTCAGTTGTTTATAACACTGGCTTACAAACAAAACAAAAAAAACAGAGGAAATTGTGCAAATTTATTTTTCTATTTCCAAAACCAAGGTGTTGTTTTACTCTTCTAATTGGGAAAAGAGACAATGTTATCAATAACATCAATCATTTCAATGCTCAAAAAGGAGTTTTATTTCAAAGTTTCATTTTCAAAAACATTTTTCCATAATTCAGTTGCATAAAAAGCATACCTTTTGAACCCTTAAACTATTGTGCTGAATAAATAGCCATATTTCTACTCTATAAGGATCACAGTCAGTTAGCTTTTATTCCTAGTGTATCTACTTTCAAAGGTCCCCAAAATATCCTTATTTTCCTTTTATTTGTCAAGGACACTTTGTTCCTCTCATTTTCATGAAGCAGAAGTCAACACAATTTTTGTGGTTACTCTGAGTACTTCTAAATTGTCTCATAACTAAATGTTACTGTGTTTCTTTTATATTAATTTTATTATAAGAAATTGTAAGTATCTTTAATGTTTTCAAAGTCATTTTTCTGGGTTCCTTCTCCTGGCTGGCCAGTTACCTCAGTATGAAAAAAATACTGTGAGGTTCTGATTAATTAAACCTGTAGAAAAAGTATTTGTGCCTACTTACTACTGACTTAAAGTATTTTGAGCTTACTAGAAATATCACCACCATTTTTTATTTAAAACAAAGTGCTATATGGTTCTCACATCCTAGGCCTCAACCACTTTTCAGCATTCCTTTTGTGGAAGCTTTATGGGGGGGGTATGCAAATGACAAAGTTAACTTGACCTGATTAAGTTCGCAGATGAAGAATACAGCAAGGCAGGCAATTCAAAATTGGATAGCTGAACCAAAGTTTGTTTTTTTTTTTAAAAAAAAGCGCATTAACATGCATGAGTGAACAAACTGAAATTTATAAAGGCATGGGCAAGAAATTTAGCATGTGTGTTCTTGCACGGTTTTCAATTCAGCAATAAGACCAGAATATTATAGCTTCAAATATTTAAGTTTCAATGCAATGACTGCTAAATTAATGCATGTGGCATAGTATAAACATGTTTAATGCATTCAATAGTGGTATTAAGTGGCAAAGAAAATATTTAATATACTATAATCTTTCAAAGATTCTGTAGAATGCATAGGCCCTCTAACTTGTACGGGGAAAGAATTTTTAAAGTGAAGAAAATGCCAGAGTTTTTCTTCCAAAAGTATCTGTCTAAAATCCATAAAAATTATTTTCTTTTTCCTCCCCACAGACAGAATCGGAACACTGTACCATACAATAGGTTATTGTGCCTTTTTGAATAAAGTTAGTGATCCTGATTCAGGGAGAGCTGGGGCTGGGGGGGAGTCAGTAGAGGAAAAAAAAGAAAACAGAATTCACACTTTCATACATATATCTCAATGGCAGAGCCAACAAATTACGCATATAGACTGTTCTAGGGTTTGTTTTTTGTTTTTGTTTTTTTAAGTTTAAAATTTTAACAAACTAAAGAAGGAATCCTTATTCTCCCCCCTTTAAAAGCAAAGGCAGCCTTTATCTACCTTTGATTTTCTTTAAGTTTCTAGTTAAAACATTATGGTCAAAAAATAAATTAAAAAAATATAAATTTCGTCTATCAATTCAGGCAACTCAAGATGTAGTGCTATTGCACCACCTTGCAGCAATACTGTATTCATTACTAAAGACTCATTTCAGGGGATAAAAAGGCTAGATTAAACAAGGAGAAGAAAATGACCTAAACAAGAAAGCTGTTATCACAGATGAACAGCCTTTTCTAAGCTGATGTTTACTGACTAGCAACTCCTACCAGAGATGGGGAAGATGACACTGTGAAATACAAAATGGGGGCAGAGACAGGCAAAGCAAGCCTCCCTCCCAAGCTAGCTATGACCCCTTCAACAAATAACTCATAGAAGTGACAGAATCATGGGGAGGGGCAGGGAACAGAAACAAACCAGGAATATGCCGTGGATTACCCTTGCATGATAAAAATAATACAGTGTAGAACCTGTACTCCCCACTGAAAGTCTTTTTTTTCCCTACAGAAGGTTAGAATAACTGTAAGCTTTTCAAATGCCAGAATCTTTGACAGATATCATAAACATTTACTTAATTGATTCAGTATTTCATATGTCAAAATGTATTTCATGACAGCAAACTGCAACATTTTCTGCGGTCAGTGTATATCCAATTCTCTTTTCCCTATAATTTGAAAGGCTATGAGAATAGAGCTTTAGAGATGCATTTTAAGCATCTTCCATCCAAAATGTTATCATTCCTGTTCCTTCCTCCCCAAAGAATATCTGAAAAAAGGAGAAAATTATCCAAAGGACATTAGTGTATTACTGCATTTCTGAAGCAAAAAAAATGCAGAAAATGGAAAATAATGAAATTTCAATTAGCTTGAATATATATTGTAGAAATCATCCTATTCGAAGTTTCACCCCATCCCTAAAATGGCTTATCAATTTATGTTCCCATAATAACAATTCCTAGAGTCTTCCTACAAACCTAGGAAATACACCCCACCCCACCTCCAAGAGGAAGTAGGAGGGAAAAGGACAGGAAGAGGGGACCCGGTAGGTGTTCATTTATTTAACTGATGGCATGATTGTAAAAGATAATATTTGACAAGACCCCAAATACCACAATTTCCTTACAGGTACTACACATTGACTTTCATAGACTTCTTTTTTTTTTTTAAAGGCCATTTTTAGAAGGACAAAATACTGAGACAAGAAGGCGGCTGAACCAACCTTCTCAAACACAAAAGAGTGTACAGACAATACAAGGCTTAGGAGAAAGGTGGAGCTTTTCTCCAAAGATACGCTGCATAACCATGTTCTTATCACACAGCTCTGTCAATAAGGTCTATGTTAGGGCATATCTCTATAGAAATTTATAATTAGGATACTAGGAAACCATTTTTAACATAGATTTAAATTCTGTAATTTAGAATACCAATTTTTTTTTAATGCATGATCATTTTTTTCAAACAGGCTATTTTAAAGGAGAAAAAAAAAATTCCATTCAACAAGTTTCATTTGACTTTTACTTATGGTTGAATACACATGAAATGTGCTTTCAATGCATAAAAATCACAGTGGATAGCAGCAAAGGACTTGGGGGAAATTAAGGAGAATTTGATCATTCACATTGTGATTAATCTGCACATTGATGAAAGATAGCTATTTCACACTTTTAAAAATAAACTTGAGATCATTCTTTAAAAAATTTAAAAAAAAAAGAAAAAAAAAGCCCCCCAAAATACACAAAAACCCCAAAACAAACATAAATCCAAATGCATTACTTTTGTTTTACACACAAAAATGAAATATTTTTATGGCAGCAAAAGATTTTGATAATAATCAAAGTCTGTAAACTGTAATTCAATCTCTTTTTGTTGTTGTCGTTCCCAAAGTGCAAGATGCAAGATTCCCATAAGCTTTCAGTAGTGCTTTTCCTGTAAATAATCCTTCATTTTGTTTGGCAAAGGCAGTTTCTGAATCAGGTCTATTCTGGTGTACTGACGTATTACAAAACGACACAGGTATTGTAAAGAACGCACCTGCATAAACCGAGATACTGGATTTGTCAGTCTCACTGGGTAAGTTGCAGATCCAGGCAGTCGGGATCTTGAATAGCAGAAAGCTCCATTTTCAGAGTCCCTGATTGAATGTTCAATTAAGTCAACTATAGATGTATGTCCCTCCACATCTGGTTGTTCATAAAAGCTAAACCTACCATTTGAGTGTTCAATTCTAGTGTGAAGAGTTTTTCCATGGGAACGAAAACTCAAACTTAAAAGATAACGATCATCAGAACTATCTCGAACAAGAAACGAGCCATCAGGCACATTAGCTAATTTTCCCTCTGCCTCCCAACGTGTAATGGGGCCCCAGTACCATCCTTGTTTTGCAAGTTTTTTCAGTTCTTCTGTGAGACTTGTCACAACCATAGGACCACTGTTCTGTACAGAATCATAAACTCTTCCAACCCCAGGGGCAGTGTTAGGATCAAAATTCAAATGGCAGCGCATACTTTCAGCCACGTGGGCATCTGTGCCACTCAATCCATTGAAGTTCCTTTGGATTTGATTATTCTGCATTGGAGGTAGCAAAGGTGAGAGTGGAGGGACATCGCTGTGATTAACTCTTGGGCTTTGCAACATGACTCCTGTGGTACCAATCAACAAACCATTCACCGTCTGGTCCACAAAGATATCTGGTGCAACGACTACATCCTGATCCACCTGGCTCTCTTCTTCATGGAAAGCATTTCCCCCCACTTGAGAAGAAACAGTTGAAACTTCCATGGGTGAGGAACTATCCAGACAGTAACTACGTGATCCTTCCAAAGGATACATTCCCTCATCTAAAGGCACAGTATACTGAATGTAGTCCTGAGGCATTAATCCAATAACTACAGGCACATGTTCATCAATATGAAGATGCAAGTCCCCGTTCTGAGATTCCGTATTTTTTAACGCATTGTTTTGTTCCTGGAACACGTTGTCTGACTGCAAGTCATGGAAGTCCTTTCGAACACCATTCAGTGCCGGGCTTGGATTAGAGGAATGGACCAAGGCCTTGACTTTCACCTCCATTTTGATGCAAGTCTCTTCTGAATTTGTAGGTCGAAGGGGCCAAGGAGTTGGACTGTAATGGTGATTACGGAGGGAAGTGGATCTCAGAGGTCTTTGAGCTCTCACATCTTTGAAGGTTATTGGAGCAGATGAGGAAGAAAAGGTGTCATCATCCGCAGAGCTTACAGATGGTGTGCTGCCTTTGCCTTTCTGTTTTTGTTTTGCTGAAAGCCTCCTTTTTAACGTACCCATTAAGCTTTCACTTTTTGATCTATTTTTGCCTCCTTTTTCATCTTCACTATTGACTTCACAGCTAGCCAAATCTTTACCATAGCAGCTGCCGAACAAGGAGTCATCTTTTCCAAATTCACTTAACGATGGCTGCTGAACCACTACAAAGTCGCTTTCATCTTTACTTTTATTTAAGTTAAAGGACTTGCGAATTGTTTTGAGACTAATTTTCTTCATTATGACAAGTTACCAAGTCTGGCTGATCAGCAGTGCTTGTGGTGATATAGCCCTAACACATGCAGAGCAGCTTCTGCTTCATTTATGTGTTTTGTCCAACCTCATTTAACTTCAAGAGCCATTTCCTGGAAACAAATAAAAAACAATTAACTTCACAAAAGAAATGTTTTTAAAATTATCCATAAGGTTTCCCTCCCTCTCCAAACAAAACAGAAAATGCAGTACTTGACTACCGGGCATCCAATAAAAGTAAATACAGAGAGCCAACTTGGAAACCAATCAGGCTCAAAAAATTAATCTGCTACATGTGCCTTGGAGATTTCCACAACTTTTTTCTGCTTTCAGTATGCTATTTTTTAAATATACACATTACATCACAATCACAGGCACATATATTTCATGCTTGTATATAAAATTTTCAAGCACAGAAACACCCCTCTCTTTCGGAAGGTTCCTAAAATATCCCCACAGAAATAACTACAGAAGATAAAGCTATAGAAGATACTCTGTCCAACAGGATCCCTACATACAGGTTAAACTGTGATTAGTCCTAAAAACATGGTCTTACAAGATTGCACGTTCTTTACACAGGAAAGTTGAGCAATATTCAAATAGTTATACAATTATAGGAAAACTAACTCTGGTGAAAAAGTAGAGACACATTAACAGCAAAGTAACATCTGTTTAGAACAAGTCATAGAAGTCCCCTCCTGAACTTCTGTGAAAGAAAAGTTGACTTCCAAACTCTGTTTTAGGCATAGTGGAGGTCAACTCACAGGCTTTCCTTGCCTAGTACTATTAGAGCTTTTCTTCTTCCAGTACTTCTGCCAAGACTAAGCGGACACATCTGCTCAAGTCCCAGTCAATAGCTCCCACCTTACGTCTTCCAGAGTCATGTACCGACCCCCTCCATAAATCTGACTTTTCAGCTTATTTTTTTTGTTTGAGATTTGTTTGGGTTTTGGTGTGCGTTTTTTTGTTTTGTTGGGTTTTTGTAATGTTAGTTAGGCTTTCCAAAGCGAGCAGCTCTGCAGAGAGGAGAAGAACAAGAAGGGAAAGAGAAGAGAGGGAAGTCACTGCTGCTGCAGAAGTAGGTACTACCATTAGTAGTAGCCATTACTCCACGTACCTCCAAATACATGTGATGTTAGCAGCACAAACTGCAGCAGCAAGCCTGGCTCCAGGCTAAGCATGACAAGATGGAGGAGTCTGAGAATCTTTCAAGAAATCTTCCAAACTTGAGGGACTGAGGGGAAAGTAAAACAGCCCTTATGTACACACGTCCCACTTTTCTCCCATGGCATCACAGTACAAGCAACTGAGAAAAATATTGCAATGAACTAAGTTTTATCAACTAAACAATATGATTTTCTTAAATAACCATTCAAAAATTGCATAAAAGCATGTACGCAGAATGATTAACTATAATCTAACAGCAGTCCACTATTCCTCTTGTCCAGCCCAACTTTTGTGGTCCTCAAGTACACAAAGGTTAAAGGATCATATCCAAACTAAAAAACAATGCAAGGCAGCTAAGGATTCCGAACTTCAAAATACCTTGGAAAATTTTAAGTAAAGCCCTGCTGCTGGGGGGTTGAACATTGTTCTCAAACAGCAGAAGCGCTAAAGCTTAATTTACTTAGATTTGTACCCTAGTCCAATCTTCAAATTCCCTACACTATCTGCACCACCCTACCTTGAAGAGTTGTTCTGTGTTTGCCATAACCTCTGACATTTCCCAAGTCCATCTTTAGAGTATCTTCAGCTCTTCCCATTTCCTTTTCTTAATTACCAAACCGAACAGCACTTTCCTTTCCTTTCTCTCAATGAGGGGAAGCTAAAAAGTTTCTCTTCTGTCTGCAAACTGATTTAC
This sequence comes from Aviceda cuculoides, assembly GCA_035590195.1. Taxonomy (NCBI): domain Eukaryota; kingdom Metazoa; phylum Chordata; class Aves; order Accipitriformes; family Accipitridae; genus Aviceda; species Aviceda cuculoides. Next base: position 7,414,631 of record JAVJGG010000048.1, on the reverse strand, counting down.
TTGCCATCAGCAAAGAACAAACATTCCCCCAAAACTTATTTCCTAAACAAACAAACGACTAAGAAACAACTCTTGCTATAAATGAATATTAAAACCTTAAAAACCAGGACCAGTATTTTATTAGAAGTTCACTATTTATTTCCCATTGTTAACATGACTCCTGTGGTACCAGGAGTCCCGACACCTGAAAAAACGTTTTGCCCTTACACAATTTGAAGAGGATACCGAGATATGCATATGTATTTTCAAAGGTTAAGACACTACTTTTATTTTCCTTTTCTTATGACACATACATGAAGAACTGTAAAATTTCATGGTTTAAAATACTGATGTTTAATACGAGCTCCATATGTTCGGAATAACTGGGAAATATGGAAGTACTGAAAACCAAACATGAGTAGAATACATTTAGTGGGTTTTATACGCCTGAAATCTGGCATATCAGAATAACTGACAAAGAACAGTAATTAAGAAAGAGCTACAGATACAGAAAAAGGGAGAGTTACATGTCAATTAAAAATAGACTTGAAATGCCTGTTGATCTTCTATTCCTAAACCATTTGGGTTTTGCCATCTTACCAATTTACAGTACTCTCTTCATCACATGTAACTAAATAAACCTACAAAATGAGTGAAGAATATAACTTCAGGTTCTATGTTGCTCCTAAACTGACAAAGTCAGAGTGTTTGTTCATTTGATAAATTTAACTGGGCATTTGTGTGTGGAGTACAAGAAGCCTGGGAACCCTCACATTAGCCCCACTTGTGAAATCCACAACGTTCTCCAGCTACTTCTGACTGACATCCGCAAGCTGATACGGTTTCCACTTTACCAGATACAGTCCCCCATCCTTGTGGGAAGTACATCATACCGTTTGCAATTCCTAACCCTAAAAAATCAAGCATGAAACAAAGTAAAATCTGCTTTGTAAGCCAGGGAGAAAATAAAAGAACATTACCACATTGCTGACTGGGGAGAAAAGATTATATAGAGGCCCAAACTCTGATTCACCAAGTTTTTTTATTGGTGTGTTTCGAAAGAATTAGTTACCTAAAATTTGGCTGAAGGAAAAACATTTCTTCAGTTTCTCCATGACTGAAAGACTACAGAAGTCACTTCAAAGAACAGGTTTTTATCACATACTAGTCCTTCTGTATCAAAATGTAGGTTTTTTTACAAATAAAAATCCATCATCTAAAAATAACCTCAACAGATAAATCTCTATGGCAGCATACAGAGAAGTCAAAACTTTTTACTTTGAAAGTGACTACTGAGCCTGCTGGAGCAAAAAAGTGGTTTATATCTGTCAGCCTATCATAATAGCCAATATCATTATCAAGCAAAATGCACGATTGTCCAAATGCAGGACTCATTACTTCTATCATTTTAACATTTCATATATAGAAATAATAAAGGTTTGAGTTCAAATATAAACCACATAAACATGCATATATCCAGAAGTCCAGCTCACTCATCCAGGAAAAGATGCTAAAAATCTAGTGAATGACAGTCCAGGTCAAAGCTCCCTGAAGTAAATTCAGCACACCTACAGATGAGAGCAAGCCTCTGAACAAGTCTTCCATGTGAGAACCACTCTACTTTATGACATCTCTTGCACATATTTCATCTAAGACAGGAGAAAGCAAATATACCCTGAAGTCAAATACTCTAATTGATACAGATACTCTTCTTTCTTTGCATATACTTAAAGAGTATCAGTAATTCTGCATTGCATATTAGTGTGTTTAAAGCGCTGTATAAACAGCCCTCCACATATGATACACTCATACATTTGCAAGTGTAGAATTTTCCACGGTCTGCAACTAGAAGAGCCCAGCGTGCACCCCCTCCTGGAATCCATTAGAATGAGCTATGCAACTTCATAACCCTCAGCACTGTGACAGCTTCACTAGTATTTTGTACTAATTACGGCGTCACGTGCCCTTCCAGTGCCATCTGCTGTACAGTGAATTTAGACAGCCTAACTACAGACACCTCTAGAAATTCTTCTGGCAGGTATTTGTGACTATAAACAGACTCTGAACTATGCCAACGTACTCCCAAAGCCTGGTGGCTATGTACGCAGAAATACCTGGAACACACAGATTGAAAATGGGAGATTAATCCAACTCAGAAAGAGAATGAGAAGTTAACACACAGAATAACAAGGTAGAATGAAATTCTGGCTTATGAACTTTCATCACAAATTCTGCATCTTGGAATCCTTAACATTTTGCAGGTTGACAAAACACAGGCTTCTGGACAAAGACTACCAGATCACCAGCCTACCAGATGGTCCCCTTTGTGCTTATAGAAATAATCAGAATTAAATTTGCACACCTCATTTTGAAGAATAACATGTATTAATCACGTATAAAGTGAAATTATTAATGAAGATAATTAAAGCTAAAACTTTACATTACAGGCTGCTTCTCAGAAATTTGAAGAGCAGGTCATGCAATCATATATTAATTTCTATTATGGTGGCCAGCACTGAATTATGAAAAATTATGGAAGTTTTAAAAAAAAATAAAATAAAAATCAGTCTGTGCAAATCTAGTTTGAACATTCAACACTTCAGAGTAGTTTCAGTTTGATGCTACAAAATGGTTTCAACAGACTATCTCAATGCAGTGTTTGCAAAAGTACACCAACAAAAAGATTGATTATTTTTATTTATATGGCCTCTATTAATTTCTTATCTTTTTCACACTTTCAGGTTAGGTGCACTCATTTCCCGAAATGAATACTGTAAACAATACTGCCAGAATACACTACTATAGAAATAATACAGCATTAACTTTCAAGCGTTGGGATGGAAAACATCATACTGGAAACATACAGCAAAATACAAGTCATGGTTGAACAAAGAATTGTCTTTAAAAACTTTAATAAAAATACCACCACAAAAAAGGCTTGGAACTATTAATCAGTGCTGCTTCAGATAACTTAGGCTTTCCTAAAATAAGTGTTAATCTAATAATAATTTATTTCCATAAAGTGAAACAGTGGAGCACTGAACTTGACTTTTTTGAACCCACAGCTGCATTATTGCTGAAAAGTCTGGCTATCCATTACAAATATATAATCTTTATTCTTATACTGAATCATAGTAAGACTTACATTATTTACTACTTCAATTTATTGTATTTTTAACATAGTTGTTTGTATTAAGGAAACAACTAAAAATACCTTGCAAGTGAAAAAAGTTTCTGTACTCCTGGGGCATGACAAGCACCAGTTTTTCATTGCAGTCAGATAATGAAGCCTAGTCTAATTATCTGCTGCCCCCAAACTCTCACCAAAATACACTGATGCATTACTTGGGTGTTTCAAAAACAGCATCTTAAGACAACACAGATTTCAAGTGCTATATTTCAGAAATTCCTATGTATCTAAACTTATTCCAGAGTTCCTAAATCAATCTATGTAAATTACTAAGAAGTTGTTCTCCATACCTGTTCCCACTGATTTTACTTCAATAATGAAGTCTGTATCACTGGGAGTTATTTCTTCAGACCAGTAACAGAAAATATTGACTCAAGATACTTCCTGACATATACTTTAGTTTCAGTCTGTCTAAGTACAGAAACTACACATAAAATACTCATTAAGTAAAGAGAGATTAAATATCTATTTCAAACACCATCAGTTTCTGATAGAACATATACATTACATGGCAGCTCTCAGCTTTCTCACTATACATGCCATTAGCATACTGAAGATGGTGAGATGATGATACTCAGCTTGAAGTAAATTCCTACATTGTATTACTTCATTTAAAGACTCTTCATACTAAAGATTAATCTAAATTACACTGCATAGTCTTATACCTTGCAAACAACAAAAACAGGTAGATGGTTTTAGTAGTGGCTTGCTTGCTAAGGGATGAACACTGTTTTAATTTTATGAAAGCCCATCCTCTCCTGCATATCTGCTTTTCTAGCAGGTGTGGAGAAGCTCAGGTGCACACCTCCATATAAAATTGGAACAAGGTAAAAAACATCTAAGAAGCTCATCTGACAGTACTTTACACTCATAACAATTCAAGAGTACTATTTAAAGCCTCCTATTTTCAAGCTAACTAATCAAAGACCTGAACACTGAGTAAATGTTATTCACCACAAATTTAAGCTTCCACCCTCTAAGATTTGAACAGCTGAGGAAAGTACTGTCAGCTTCTCTACAGGCCGATACAGTTTAATAGGTATTACACAGATTACAATTTAAAACAAACAAACAAAAAAACCCAACTACAATAAGTCACGTAATTTCTCCTACTGTGGTTTTTTTTTTCCCCTTCTTTTAGAAAGCTTAAAGGGAAAACAGTCCATGGCCACTAATGTTCTAGCAACATACAGAGTAACCCTAATCACTATTAGCAACCTTTAGCAGAGAATAAACAAAGTACACCTTTGGTGATAAGTAGAAAAGTGGCATAAAATAATGAGCACTTGACACAAAGGGATTTTTCTTCACCATCATTAGTGCAATTAACTGTATGCAAAACCTGGAACAGAACCATTGAATAAGTCTGAATACTATGACAGCTTGCCTCTGGCCTGCTGCTGAAAAAGCATGTCCCTTAACATCTGGATTTCCCTAACTTTTTTTTTTTTTTTTTCCCCTTTAACAGTACTTAATCCATGGCTGCTTGCAGTAAGTCCTGTTCTTCTTTCCCATATTTGGTTACAGGACAGAATATTTCTATCTGATTGGTAGTATTCCTCTGGGGAGTAACTGAAGAGTGTTAAATGGCATCTGTGTATTACAGTTCTTCTGTGTATATAGTCTTGTAACTACAATAATCTCACCACTACAATAGCCAAAACCAGTTACTAATGCTCACAGTCCTCACCCAAGGTTACATCTCCCCTACACAAGGAGGGCCGATCAGGATGCATGTCTGCTCCCGAGCTACCACAGACACGCTAACCTGGTATATTAAACCGAAATCGGCACCAGTTGATCTCAGCTGCTGTCAGCTCAAGAACACACACAGCATCACGATACCAGTGTTGCTGCTGGAGTAGGATGCTCTGCGGGAGCTGGATGGACAACAGCCAGAACAGTAACCACTGCAGCCACTCCTGCTACATCTCTAGCCAACCGGGAGTCAACACCCAAACAGGGAACAAAGCAGACCGTACTTTTTATACATTTACTAAAAGACTGGCACAAGTACCACCTTTCGTCACGTTCTTTTAAGCAGGTGTCTGATAACAAAGTATACTGCTAACGCAAATTTTCAAGCATGCTGAAAAACTGCAGGAAAAAAGAAAGCCACAACTTGGTTCCAAGACCCTGACAAACTAACAGCAAACAAGCAAAAAAAAAAACAAAAAACAAGCAAAACAAAAATAACCCAGCAGATCAATAAATAACCCAGCCAAGCCCCTAAAGAAGTGAAACATTTTTGCTGAATCAAAGGAGAGAAATCACTAAAGAAACCTGATGTGTCTAGTCCATGTGCATGTGTTTCACTGCAGGACATCACATCCATCGAGTGCAAATAAACCTGTTTTTCACACAGCTGTGCAGAAGCAGACAATGAATGAGACTAATGCTGAGGCAGGCTCGGTTTTCACTTCTTGCTATTTTACAAGACTGCAGCAGCCAGCCTTGCAGCAGGCTGTCAGCAAAAATTAAGGTTACCTTCATAAGCAAAGGTTAGATTTCCTGGGAGGCGATGTATGAGAACTCCTTTCTGAGTATGGGTCCGTCCCACTCCTCCACCATGGCAGAAGGTAGATACACCAAAATGTTTCTCCTCAGTTGTAAGGTATGGTGGTACCCTCAGCATGATAACAAGTAGGATTTTATGCTTATCTATGATTCTTATGCAATCCACTTAAACTTTAATACAGTTATGTTAGGAGTCTGTAGTCTTACAACTTTTCAATGCTTCTACAAACCACCTTCTCATTTAGCAATAAGGACCAACACCACGTTCTGTAAAAAGGAATAATTTTTAAAACAATTTTGCTCTAAGATTTTTTTTTTGTAAAGTTACCTGTAGAAACCAGTATACAACTTATAATAATAAACTTCCTTTAGCAAGGAACAGATTCTATGCCTACTAATTTGAGAACAACAAAATTGTTTGAAATTAATATAGTGAAAATGAAAGGAAGAATGGGAAAGACATTCAGTGAAAACAAAAAAATTGCATTTCTGTGCTTCTTTTTATGAAGAAGTATGCACAGATGACTAAATCCTGGAACATGTGTTGAAAAGAATATAACCTATCTAATTGTATAGATGCAGGCACTAAAACCCAATTCTAAATACAGCTTGTTTCTGAATCTCAATGCATTTCAAAACATAACTTTAAACAGATGGACAGCATTTCTAAAGCATATGCCAGAAAGAAATAATAAACCAGACCATTCTCTCAAAGTGATTTTTGTGGTCAGCAATAATCTGACCATTCTTTTAATACTAGTGAATAAATAATATAATTGTGAGAAACAGTTTTCCAGCCCTTCCCAAAAAAGGAAAGAAAACACTTAGCAGACATGCAACAGCTGAATATTAACACTTCATATTGACTTGTATTGATGTTGGTTTCGCTTTCAAAGTTTACGTCGGGCTACTTCAGGCTAGTATTTCTACAACAAGCAGAGAAACACTGTTACTGTGTGCAACTTCCAAAACATGAACTAAGCCAGCTGAAAAGGGTCTGCTGCCGACATATTTTTATGACGAGACATACATCAGGTACCATGAATGATCTTTCCTACCGTGCTATCAGAGCAGACAGTCAGCTTCTCAGGTCAAACCTCTGCCACCGATCAACTCCTCAGCACACGAGACATGCACCCAATGGACAATACAGAAATACACCATTCACTTAACACATGTACGTGCTTGTCTGCATCCAGGAAAATAGTGCTAGAAAAGAAAGGATGACTCTGTGAGGGTGTTGTGGTTTAACCCCAGCCGGCAGCTCAGCCCCACGCAGCCGCTCTCTCACTCCCCACTGGGTGGGATGGGGAAGAGAATTGGAAGAGTAAAAGTAAGAAAACTCATGGGCTGAGTTAGAGACAGTTTAATAGGTAAAGCAAAAGCCACGCGCACAAGCAAAGCAAAACAAGGAATCCATTCCCCACTTCCCACGGGCAGGCAGGTGTTCAGCCATCTCCAGGACAGCAGGGCACCATCACGCCTGACGGTGACTTGGGAAGACAAACACCATCACTCCGAACGTCCCCTCTTCCTTCTTCTTCCCCCAGCTTTATATGCTGAGCGTGACATCCTATGTTCTGGGATACCCCTCGGGTCAGTTGGGGTCAGCTGTCCCAGCTGTGTCCCCCCCAACTCCTTGTGCCCCCCCAGGCTCCTCGCTGGTGGGGTGGGGTGAGAAGCAGAACAGCCCTTGGTCCTGGGTAAGCTCTGCTCAGCAACAGCAAATATATCCCTGTGTTATCAGCACAAATCCAAAACACAGCCCCGTAACAGCTACTAGGAAGAAAATTAACTCTACCCCAGCCAAACCCAGCACAGAGGGGGAGGAGGAAAATACAGGAAAAGAAAGAGAAGCCTCATACCATACTTCTGCTGAAAATTATAGATGTTTACACAGGATCATCACATACTCCACTATACTACTTGTTGATATAAAAACTTTTTTTTTTAATGTTGCCATTCTCCCTAAATTACAGCCTGTTAATTTGTCATAATCATTTTTGCTTCTGCCTGTCCACTTCATCTGGTGTGAAAATGAAAAGACAGGAAGTAGCATTTACACACTGTAGCACCAAGCAAGTATGACTGATAATGATAATTATGATTTCATTAAGGTGCTAGATGGGATACTCTCTTCTTGAGGAGCAGAAATGAAAAAACCTAAGCATCACATTCATGGGGGGCTGGGAGGGGAAATCAAGGCTAAACCTAGCTTTTATTTTAAACACCTCACTAGCCACACTATCTAGCCAACAGCTGGTTTCATAGCACTTATTTGTAAAACTGGTATCTTGACCAGCAAGTTGTAAACTGCTCACCTTCCATTTATGCTTATCTGACAAACAGAAACATATGTAATTGGCCTTTGTTCCTACAAATAACGTTCACCTGGCACCAAAGATATGCAAAAACGGAAAAAAAATCTGCAGAAATTATTTCAAGGTAGTACAATTACTTTCAAAATAGCCAGATGGAAAAAAAAAATATTTGTAAAAATACCCCAAGAACTTATTAAATTAAGATTAAATTAAGCACATGCTTTTCTTCAAGCAATAATCCAAATTTAGTTATCTAATCTATTCCACCAGTAACAAAAGAAATATTGTTAAACTCTAAAAGAGAAGTTTGACACAGATTTGTCTAACACGTACATGAGCTGAAACAAAAGCAGCTGCAACAAGTTTTTAAAATAAATAGAGACTGTTTCAAAATTTACTACACAGAAAAAGAGAATTCTACTTTTCCACCATATCAAGCACAGCCATGTTCTACAATTGGAGGACCTGTGCTTGAAGTAAAATTAATTTTCCTATTTCTCAGCTTCTCTAGAAGGCCTGAACGAATGGTAATATACCACAGTCTTACACTGCTCTTGTACCTACCCTTCTGCCTTGGATCTCATGACTGATGATGGCTTCACATTAACCTCAGCTGGGTTAGTTTCTGACTGGGGCTGAATTACCCTTTAAAATCATATGACCAAGGAGGATGTCCAAGTTCCTTGCATCTATCACCCCACCACCTCTACCACACCATTTTCAATAACAATAAAAGCTTTCTTTCATTAGAAGATAACACTCTATCCTCTCAATTTAAGTTAAGATGCAGCAATCCTTTATAATGCAGTTAACCCTCTACATAAATGGAAGGATTAAGCAGACCCATTTATGGTCTGAGGGGAAAGAGAGCACAGTGACTTGATTAAAGAGAAATAAAAGCCAAAGGGTCTTTCCCACAGCATCTGTACAGTGTTTGCACATGGACAGAAATCTCCAAGCATGCCGAGGAGGAAGAAGCAGTTAATAAAGACATTTCTCAGAATCACGGAGAGGAAGGGACTGACCTCTGGTTTGGGACTTTCTTCCCTAAATTGTCAGAGAGAGAACTACAATATATTTGCTATACAGACACCACAAAGGTCCCACCATTCTCCTCCAGACAATACAAAAAGGTTTAATGTCAGTACTGCATAATACTTGCCTCGTATCAAGGCATTCAGTACTCATACAGCTCAAAGATTTAATAAGTTTCAAATCTGCAGAGTCTCCTACTTCCACAGCTTTGTTTTTTTATGCACGTTAAATCAGTTGGTACATTTACTTTCTCAAAGTGGAAAATTCTGACAGCATACAAACAACAACAACTAATATTATCCTCATTTCCCAGGTGTGCAATGTGAAAGAAGTCTCATTTTTGTGAAATTCACATAGATTTCATTCGTTTTTATTAGACAGTGACATTTTTCAAAAGTAATAACCAATTCTTTTACTACAAATGCACACCATTAACACGAACATAACATAGATATAATACGACAGTATATGCACCCATTCTGTATAAGAGAAATAGACATTCAGTGAAATATGAAGTACCTTGGATGAAAAGGCATTGGCTGCATTTAAATAATAATTACTTTTAGTCAGCCAAAGATGTTCCAATCCTTGAAATAATAACAACTAAATAAAAATACTTTAATACAGTATCTCATATAAAGTACAGGCTACTGCTCAAGAAACTGAGCTCCCTAGTAACTTCTAAAAAGTTCAGTGTTAAACTCACATTCAAAGACTACAGTTTGTTTTAGCATTACTTGCTACAGAAAAAAAGCTCAACCAAGCAAGGCTCCTTCTGTCTGTATGCCCTGCAGTCCCTTCAGGGCTGCCCAACAAAGTTTTATCAAATAAGCAGACAGGTAGTGTCTCAACTGAGGGAGCAGCCATAGCAAAAATTCCTATTTTCTTATATATAAAAAAAAAAATCCAAGGCATGGACATTTCTAAATACAGGAGAAGCTTTCTCTGGAGCTCAAAAGTATCTCCAAAACCAAGGAGGAAAGTGGCATAAAACAACTCTATTCCTCACAGAGACACATGTTTCATGAACTGTTTCACTGTAACAGAAAAAATGTTTACCTCCAACCATCAAGATGCCACCTATGTTCATGAGAAGCAAAAGTGGTCTGTAACTGTGATTTGGTTTTAATTTCTGATTGGCACTTAAAAACAGAAAGGCTTAAGTGATAATTTTTATATCACTGTGGTAAGAAATCACTAGCAAAAAAACATTAAAAACTAAAAACATTTTCTATATATCATATGAATTCAAAATTTGAGAGTCTTTAGTCCCAAAGTGATCAGTAAGTTCCACTAGCAATTTTACTTTCTTGAAAATTTAAAATACAATCACTATAATAATCATAGACAACTTCTGCCAGTGAGTAAAATCCTTTCTGTTTTTCCTCTTGAACAACAGCATACTGAGAAAAATAATTTTATATCCTCTATCTGAACTATTTATATAGGAAACCTGGTAGACAATTTCATTAATGTTCAAAATTCAGGAACTCAAAAGCTGAGAAAAGCCAGAAGAGCTGCCTGAGCAATTCTCTTTCTTGCCTCACATACAGGACAAAAACGTTTACATTAATTCTATTCTCCATGACACTTTAAAACATGCAGTCCTGTCATTTACTTATAGTACACTAATTAAACTCCAAATTCCAGAGCTCACAGACAGAATTATTGGCTTCATTAGGGAAATTTTTGCTGTCTCTGTATCTGATGCTTAAATGTTAATGCACAGGCATTCAATGCTCTATTCAACACTTCGTGAGCCAGAACACCAAGAGCTCAATTTCCACTTTTTTACATGGATTCATAAGCTGAATAATATGCACATCAGGCCAAATTAATGTAATTTAATTCTGAAACCTGAATTCTGATTTTTCACAATGTGCAGTGATATGGGAGGTGGGGGGGGTGACCTGTTGGGGTCTTGAGTAAATACCTACCTACTCAAATCTGAAATCTCCCCATCTCTCCATGTAGGTTTAAGATGGCAACAGAACCAAACATGTGTGACTCCAGTACCTGACTGCAACAGCAAGCTGTCACCCACTAAAGGAGATCAGTTAAAGCTTGTGGTCCCTTTCAGAAGTTTGCTGACAATGAAGGAATAAGCTAAAAACAAGATCTTGGGTTTCATCATTCTGTGGAGACATACCCAACCTTTCAGGATACCTTCTACCACTGTCCTATATTTAGTCATGATTCAACTTCCTGGCTTTCTTTAAAACTTCACAATTCAGCAGGTATTCTACAAAGTCTTTTCAGCCCAACTGTTTCATTTATCAAAGCGGTAATCAAATGAATCACCCATATTCCAGTACAAAGAAGTTATCAGGTAGCTGGATGACAAGCAGACGATCCATCAGTGGTATATATCTAAAGAAGTTAAAAAGATGCAAGAAAAAAAAAAAAAAACCAAAGAGCAAGATATCAAAGTTATGGAGGAGGATAATAATAATAATAATAAAAAACCAAAAACAAGTCCCACCCCCCCCAAAGAAAACCCCAAACACCCTTCAAGGTTAGTACTAAACCATCAATGAAAGTGCAACCTGCAAGAAAGTAAATTCAGACTAACAAATAGGCCAACAATATTTCTGCCCAGAGTTTAAGCTTTATATGACACAAACTCTGAGCCTGCTAAACTGGTGTCTCCAGTGAGACACGGAGTATTCTCACAACCCCTACCACATTCTGCTTGCAACACAACAGATCTGAGGCTGATGGCCTGCTTTCCAAAAATACAATTCAGAGCAAAGTACATTTTGACAAACTGCAAAGGTCAGAACTACAACCAGTCTTACCTAAAATAAAGACAAAACATCTGATTTTTGTCCAAGTTAAGATTTTTTTTTTTTACTACCTAAGCATAAGCAACTCTAAAAATCAGGAGTTGCAAGTAGTTAGGGCATACTAGAAGTTAGGTTCCTTAAGACTCCATGGACATGAGGACCTTATACTTAAAAAGTTGTTCATCACAACCCTTCTCCCCTCCACGTACAGAGCTGCTTAATCTAGGAAGTACCAGAATTTCAGAGGTTTGGCTTTTTTTTTTTCATTAAAAACTCCTCGGTAGCCCTTAGCCTTATTTTTTGAATATAAAAGCAGAAGTACTTAGAGTTAGCAGAACAGTATCAATGCCTACCTCATGGCTACGCCTTCACCTACCTCCTTAGGCATGTTCTAAAACTGTCCATCATCACCTCAGAATCATGTTGCATAAAATACGGTGGCAACCACTTCTTTTTATGGACATCGTGAGAAGTGGAAGAATGATTATGGCATCCCTCTGGACCACATAAGGAGCTTGAACGAATGGAAATCAAACTACAAATTCTAGCAACTTGGACAGTGGTCCTAGCCCCTGTGGGAGGGCAATTCTCACTTATTCTTGATTAAGATACTGTACTGTGCAGCAACAGTTTCAGATGCAGGATTAATTGGGCCAGAAAGTCAGTCCCAGGTTTTCCCTCTCCAAGGCAGTTGCTTACTCCACTGGGATGAGAAAACATACCATGTCTAGCCCTTTCTTTTTCAGGTCTGTTTATTTTCTGTACAACAGCTTTAGAAGAAGGAATAGAAAACTTTTCATGCTACAGAGCAGCCAAAAGGCTGATGTTCAGGGTAGTCCTCATACATAAAGGATAGAAGTGGAGAATTAACTTGGCTATCTTGCATTCTGAATGAGGGCTCTAGCTACTGAGCTGTTACATCCTGCGTTTTACATCACTAGGAAATGCAGCCTGTACTGCTTGCAGTCTGTGAAACCTGTACATGCAAATGACAAGGGAATTTTTAGCTATATGTTTTTATATTTAATTTCATATTTCTTTGCAGATAAATTTTGCCCATCAAGTGGATGCTAGACTCAATGTCCACCTATTACATGGTCCCCAATAAGTAACAGTGACAACAATATACTTCACTCACACACACAGTTGGGAATCCATTTTAAAGGCAAAAGAGCATTTAATACATCAAGTGTAAGGAACCCACTCTTACATAGTTGTATTTGTATCTTATTTCTATTCTGAAACACCCATGCTATTTAACAAGACACAATTCAACTGAGATTAATGTTGGTTTGGTCTAGCACTTAATAGAAGGGAAAACTTAATCTAAGGCAAAAAGTTTGCATAAATAATGTTATTGGAAAAATGTTATTGATAACTTCTTTCCAAGTGAATATACTTCTCTCTGTCACTGTTAGTAGAAAGGCTTTACCCATATATAAGTTACCAAATAGATTCGTAACTCCATCTTCATTGTGCCTTTAACCACCTGTAGTTTAAACCCCAAAGAACCACCTCACCCAGAAAAATAAACGTGTTCCACACTGCTTAAGTACCTTACACAACCTTGGATATATGCAAATCATAGCATTAGCAGTAAATATTCTGAAGTAATAAACACTGAAAGAGTCTTTCAAACACCAGCAGTCAAAAGTTAGTACAACACAGAAGCAACTTAATCCGCAAAGTCAAAAAAAAATCATTTTAATCCAATTTTCTGAAAAACTAATGGTACATGGAAAGTGTGTCATTAGGCTGGATTTGTTTGGTATATTCTGAAGTAAGGAAAAAAAAAATCCGTTCTGAGGGATACAAGACAATTTAAACTGCCTTTCAGCAATTAATCTGAAAATAAATCCAAATATTCCTTTTGTTTGAAAAGTCTATCCCCCACTATTCGTACTTAAATTAAGTGCTTATCATAAAACTACCAGCTTTGATAATATTTGGCAAATACACAAGCTCCCTACTGCCTGCATCTTCATTTTTAAGTACTGCAATCATTATTTTAAGCTCCTCTAAATTCAATCAAATTTGGAGGGCTGGGGAGCTGCGTGCAAGTAGAAGTCTCACTCACTCTTCAAAAATTCTAAGTACTGAAAGATGCATTATTTTAACAGAGCTACTCACATGTTCACCTTGATGAACCGATACCCAAGTAAAACAATAATACAATATTTAAAGCTTCACTACTGATTCTGAAGTCAGCTTCAGAATCTTCAGAATCAGAAAATCCATTTCATACAAGACAGCTAAAGAAGGGTCACATACTATCAGGTTTCTTGCAGCACAGCATGCAAAACCAAGATTGAAGAAGGCTTGTGATTCTGTTCTATTTTCCACTATTATGACTCCAAATTATTTTTATTGCAATCCCTTTTTCAATATTTTCTATTTCCAGTATCTCCAGCATTTTATTTCCTCCCTTAGACTCTACATGATTCATAAGCTAGCTTGTCAACTGCTAAACAAAGTTAAGACAGTTTTAAAGCTTTCTAAGAGGATAAATCCTTAAGAACGATACATTTGAAAACAATCTTTCTAAACTGTCGTGACTCTTAAGTGAATATTCCTCACTTAAATAAAGCTGGTACCTGTATCAAACCACACACAGGAAGATTAGGTTAGGATCACTGTCAGCCTCAAATCCAACTAATTTTATACATGAAATATCAAACTGGCTACTGAAGATCAGTCTTTCACGGTCGGTAAAATAGATCCAATCAGTGAAACAGAAAGCAGGGTTCATTTTACAGACAAGCCAGCACAACACAACAAACCAGAAGGGTGGGAAGAGGACTTCTTTCTGTTTCAAGATTGGGGACCTTCAGTCAGGTGGGTGCCCAAGGGGAAATCTTCTTCCTCAGAGTACCTCTTGTAATTAAGTGGCCACCCCTGGAACACACTCCAGCAGCAGAACCCGGATCAGTCAAGCAGAAGTCGCACCCGGCTGTGTGCCCACTGGCCCCCTGGGCATTCAGCCTGGCTGCTCCTTCAAGGTCTTACAACTCACCGGGGAGAGTAATCCAAGCTCCGCGTTGGGAAAGCGAGAATGTAAAACACAGCTTATGTTAAATATTCCCCTTCCCATTTTCACTGGCAGGAGGCCCAAAAAGAACAAAGAGTAAATTAATTACCTTCTTTATGAGCCTATCCATATATGGGAAACAGGAGACAGGGCTGTGCTCAAAGTACTGTCAAATACACAGGGTAAACACACCTGTACTGAAAGTATTATCTCCACCTAATCTCACAGAATTACTTCAACATTTTGTTTCCCTTAAAACAGATGGTGAAACATTAAATAGGTTTTCCAAGTTGATGGTCCTTTTAAGTCCAAGGGGTGCTTTTAAGAAGGCATATACATTAACACTGTATAACCAGCACACTGACCAGAACGGGAACAGAATTGTGACTGCATGGGCAAAGCTGCTTAGCCATCTTTTTTATGAAGTCCTGATTTGTCAGACTAAAACCTTTTTACAGGACTACACCAGTTCCAACAAAGCTTACTCTACATTGAAATTTTCTAATTTTGGGTCAAAACTAGAGAGACTCTTAATTATTCATGATTAAGATCAGGAAGTTCTTTTTTTCCTCCTACACCTACACTATATAATCACCTGCAGACAGAAATGTCTCACTACTCCAACCAGCGAATTTGATGGAGAATATTTTAGTTAAAGTTTTAGACAGACGCTGTTTTGTCCTGATGCACACTGGAAGACGTTTGGGTTTGGGTGGGGGGTTTTTTGGTGGTGGTAGGGGTTTTTTTAAATCTTGTTCACAGAAGCAGAAAATAATTTACCACACGTCCCTAAACAATCTTATTTTGCTAATATTCAGTCCCAACACAGTAAAAATTAACTGTGAGCAGACATTTAAATCAATGGGACTGCTCACTGTACATTATGTTTACCTTGCGCATGAAGAATTGGGGCCTTACATTCAGCAACTTCACATCAGTGTATAAATTCTTGCATGCAGGATCAAAGATAAAATTTCACTATCTATATGAAGTAATATGCTCTATGAGATCTACACAAACTCAAAGCCCTTAAGATAGCCATCTCCAGAGCAAGGTCAAATTTCTGCAGAGGCAGGAATATAGAAGTCCGTCTGCAAAATCTAGCTACGCTTGAAAGTATGAAAAAAAATAAGTCACGTATATGCACACAGACTGGTTTTTCTCCTCTTCTCTCTGACATACATTTAAACTTACACACACTATAAATAAAATGAAAAAATGTATTAGCTCAATTTAAAAGAAAATGAGAACAGATACATACTTTTCAATGCTGGTACACAGAATTTCTGTTCCCGTTTTCCATGTCAAACAACATTTAAAACACTGCAGATTCAAAAAAGCACTTCTTTTTGTAACTCACAGGACATCTGAGTCAGTACTGATGTAACTTCCCTTCACTGTCATCTTTTGACCATCACTGGATTGGACTGCAAATAAGACTAGCACATTCATCAGAATTTACTCTCTTTTATCCCTTCAGTAAGGGACTGAGAAATATTTCCATTTACATGTAAGTATTTTCCCAAGTAACTGGATTTTTTGCACAAAAACATGCCAAAGGCCTATGGCTAATCCTTTATTACTTTTCAACATTACTTACTACTAACCAATAGTTCTCTTCCTTTCAAAAGCTAAGAAAAGGAGAAAAGTCAATGTTCCAGAGAGCACTGGATCAGCAGTGGTTTTCCCTCTGCTTTCCACTGAAGAGAGGAGAGAAAAAAAAAACAAAAAAAACCAAAAAAACCACCAGGTACCTACCTTACACAGACCCAGACTTAAGATCTTACACATAACCTAGTGACTCGTACCTCTGAATGCACAAACCAACTATTCTGGAGTCAAGTCTCCTCCAGCTGACCAAAATTCCAGCCTGAAAAACTTCCCCAGCACAGGTTTCACCCAAACCAGCATGCCTGCACAAACAGCTTCTGTTCAGCGAATCCGGCGAGAATTCCTCACTCGCCCAGTTCCCACCAGCTACTGAACGGAGTCGACCTGAAAAGTTCCCTACCCTGTTTCTGGAGTACAGCTACCACAAATCTCATCCTAGAAGGCACACCTTCTGTAATCAAAAACCTTTGCCTTCATGTCACTCACCTGTATTTCTCTATTTTATTAAATCTCCTAATCTGATACTTGATTACCAACCAAAAGGGACTCCAATGGTATTAAAACCCATTACTGATGCCAAAACCACAGTCAACATTATAGCTTGTAACTGCCCAGTCTTGTAGCAGCACTTACTGAGGCAAAGTCAGGGGAGATAGGATTCTCTAAATCAGAAGGAACAAAAAAGAAAGCAAGCTTGACCACTGTATCACAGACATCTTGGGATCAAACAAACATGCTTCAGAAATGCTTGGAGTAGCCTACTAATTTGTTCTCAACCTCTTTGAGGAATGCAGACTGCTTTAGAGAAGGAAAAACAATCACCTACTCAAGACTCCTACAAACTGCTGTTTTAGCACATTTACCAGAGAACGTCAAGATTAATTAAGAATAAAACTACTCAAGAAAAACAGAGATCACACATTGTAAAACCAAGCCTGACTGGAACCTCATTTACAGCAATTTTGTCATTAAGAGTAGCACTCTATGTATTAAGTAATATGGAATATACTTGAGGAACAATACTTAAGATATTAAGTCTGCAATCTCAAATCCTAAAATTAATCAATTTATCTGCTAGCTGCATTCACCATATTAACTTGAGACCATCAAAACCTTACACAAGTCCCCTTGCAGATCAGTGCTGTATACCATCCAAGTTAAAAAATGCAAATACAGTTGCCGATTACACAGCTGCACTGGGAAACAAAGAACAATACCACATATCCATACAATTTACCTAACAATACACATAGGTTAAGTCTCATTGTTTAAATTTCTTAACTAAAGACCCCTTAAACTCTGAAAAAAACACTAACATCTACTATTTATACCTTCACTGCCAGAGAAAACGGGCTCTTAACCAAAACGGGTTTACAGCAGTTGACAGGAAAATTATTTGGCGTTTCTAACAAAAACCCCACATACTTTACAAACCTGAGATTTTTTTTAAAACTGCCAACCTACTGCACTTGGCAAATTACAAAAGAAAATAATTTTTCACATAAGACAGGAAGCCTCTCGTGCTCTATATGCCCTATATATACACAATAGGAAGCAATGTCTGGAGAGCAGCACCTGGACAGAAATGCCCATATACGGCATCCTTAGGTTGGGATTACCTGCAAGCAAAGATATTTTTTGTCATAGTCCTTCAATGGAGTTTTAAAGTCAGAGGCAGAACAAGTGGGCCAATGTATCTGCATCCATGCTAAACAAATAAAGACTTATATGTAACTTGCATAGTTTTCTTGGTGATGTGGCAACCAAGAAACAATTTTTTTAGGTAACATGTGGCTTACATCTTTGTCATAAATGAAGCCAACTGATCTCCTCAGAGTCCAAAGTGTTACGTGAATGGTTAAGGACACAGAAAGGGCCAATGGTTTCCACAGTATTTTATTTTAATATTTTCCAGAAGAAAATTTAATGACAGATAGTAGATAAATATCTAAAGATAGGTCCTTGTATCCACATTACAGACTCTAAATGAATAGCAGTCAGATTTGCAAAGCCATACACCTCAAAACTTGCTAAAATTAATCTGGAGTTGCAGAACCTTATTGTTTGCATGCCTGTACATGACAAAAGCAGGAGTCATAAGACCATGAAAACCGATAGAAGAAAAAATTTGGAGCAACTCTTATTTAAGTGAGCTTAAGAAATCAGAGAGCTAAATTTCTAACACTTTGATCTGAAAGTTAATTCTCACAATAAGCAGACTAAGTCAGATTCTGCATCATGTTGCCCTTTCATATTCATTCTGTGTCAACTCTAGCAAAGTTTATGTAACCTTCTTTATGTATCTGATGTATCAGACAACACTTTACATACAGTCAGCTTTCACTTTTCATTCAGGGCAGTAATTCAAGGGCAGCTTGTTTTGTTTTGACCACCAGGAGAGGCTGAAGTAGGTGACATGTTTTTGTTTCAATAGCTTAAGATCATTCAGCTACAGTGGGGAAAAAAAACCTACTGCAACAACAAAGCCAGGAATTTTTAAATGTTTGTTTCAGAACTAATGTAACTATTTTCAACACAGAAATGTATCCAACTTACATAGTACAGAGTTTTTATTCAGAAATCAATTATTTCTACAGGAAAAAGCAAAAATAAGAATAAAAGAAGGAATTTACTGTGTGCCATAAATCTTTATCCTCTGCTGTATCAGAAGTATATTTGAGTGGCATGAAGCTGCTTTTTAAACATGGACAATAAATATTCCACTACAAGCACAATCTTCTTGTTTTCTAAGAAAGAAAACAAAACAACAACAAAAAACACACCACAAAAAAAAAAAAAAAAAAACAAAAAAAAAAAAACAAAAAAAACCCAAACCATACTGCTGTATGTAACCTGCCATCTGAAATTGTCAAGGAAAATTTTCAGGATTTTTTTTTAAAGGATACTTCCTTGTCTAGTACTTCTACAAATATATTGGGAGGCACTGGGACAGAGACTGTAAGAACTTGGGAGCTCCGCATCAAGTACACCTATTGTCTTCTGAAGACTGATAGGTATATCCAGAAAAATAAGCGTACACTAAAATGGAATGAAATTAGATTTTGGCACAAACATAAGGATAAGCAACGTTATCAGATATTGTTATTTCTCTTAAAAAAAAAAGGAAACTCAAAGTTCTCTTTCTTTTCAGTTTAATACTTTACAAAATACACAGTTACGTTGTGTAAGAAAACTCTATTCTGCTTTTCAATCCCAATCCTATCCAATTTATACTCAACACATTTTAGCATTTGCATTCCTAAATTAGATTACATTTACTTTTATACTACTTGTACTTTATTTTTGTCCTTGGAGCATCACAACTGCTTGAGCGATCCCCCCTAATTTGTTGCTAACACACGTTAAAGCACTATCAACAAAATGCTGAGACACACACCAGCAGAGAACAGTCTTCTTTCTATCTACTTTATGTTATCACTCACCTCCCTACAGCATGTTGTACTACCCAAACACTATCAAAATAGTGCTGTGTAGGCCCAGGAGGGCAGTAAAGCAATAGCAAATAAGGCACTTGAGTAAGGGATTACCCTGGACTGTGGCCTCAGTTTTGCCAGCAATAATAGTGTAGCAAATACGTAGTGAACTCAAGGCAATGCTACTAGATGAAGTCTTTCAAGTGTTTATGTTCAAGTTACCGTATGACTAGAGAAGATTTCACAAGAAAGAGCAGAAAGAATTAACTTGCTTCCTAAAAAGAACTCTTAAGAGGTCACCCTCTCACTCCACCACTTCACTGTATACGGAGGGTTAGGAGGTGTAATCTACTTGCAGAACAATGCAGGCCAGTTACCATTTCTTCAAACCATCCCTCTCTAAGAGTAACCCAAGGTGTCTGACTGATCAACTTTACAATCTAGGCTCAAAGCAGTTAATAGCTTAGTATAAATTAATATACATCTTTTTTAGATTTCAGTATGTCAAGTTCTCAGGAAGTTTAGGAGGATTATCCATCACGGCTCCTGAATCCACATGAAGTGACGGTCACAAAAGCTCTGGAATCACCACAGTGCTTCGTCCTCACTACTCCATAGCCTTGCAGCTTCCCAGGGAGTCAGCAAATGCAGGTATCTCTATATACTGTGACCACTCATACTTAAGTATTAAGGCTTAATTTCATTGAATTTAACTTAAAAAAAAAAAATCTACTTAAATCTCAAAACTCAGGATATAGGGAATACATGCCTGATTAAGCATACGACAGGTAAGCCTCCTTTAAGTAAAGGCTCAGTTCCAAACACAGTGCAATGCCACAAAACCAAGAAATACATAATAGGAAGCGAAGACTCCATTCAAGTACTGCTTAACACTTCATGAAAACAAGCATTTCGAAAAAGCTGAAATTTGCTTTTCATAAGTTACACATAAAACTCTGAGCTATGATTAGTGTCTTACTGCAGAAGACTCCAAAAATACCCACACATTCTCCAGTGTTTTAAAGTCTTCCAGCCAATCTAAGTAATTTATTTCATAACTATATTGAAGCTTCCATATTTGCTACAATACAAGGCTGTGTTTATTAACATGAAACAAAAATAGCGCTATTTTTGGCTACTTGTGCAGACAGTAGCTCTCTAAGACAGGAGGCCTGCAGCAGGCATTTTTTAACTCCAGGTGTATTAAGAGGCTGGACATGACATAAACCATTTCTGGCAGGTAGGAAAGAAGAGTGGGGACCTAACAGTAAAAGGGCACAAGAATTTAGTAAGTGAAAGAGAAGCTTTCCCTGACTTAAGTGTACTCTGCAACCAACCCCTTTAACAGAGTAACCTACTCCACCAAAAAAAAAAAACAAAAACAAAAAACCATGTTTCAAACTAAGTTGATTTTGAAAACGTAAGAAGCCAAAAAGAATAAAGGAGACAGACAGAAAGACAGAGCCAAAGCACCTCACATCGCAGAAGCATCATCCTCTGCATCTCTTAAAATCTCAGTGTTTTGCACAGGCTTTTTTCTTAAGCAAATGGGTAGGCATGGGCCGGGACCAGTTGTTTTCCGAGAGAAGCGGCACCTTTAGGGAAAGAGAACGTAAGGAGCAGCTTAAAGAACAATGAAAGCCAGTAAAGTTTGGGGGTTGGGTGCTGGGTTTGGGGTTTTTGGGGGTGGGTTTTTTTGCTGTTAAAGTCAAGTTTTTAAGTGCCGCCCGTCACAGAAAGCAGCCGTTCTCTGGCTCACCCCTTCGGGAGTCCTTGGCGCTTCCCTCACCTCACAACAACCCGACACCCGCCGCCCCGGGGCTCCTCCGCCCCACCAGCCCCCGCAGATGGCAGCCCAAACCGCCGCCTCCAGACACCCGTCCAGCTGGAGAAGGGGGGGACACCCACCCCCCCCAAGCCCAAAACTGAAGGCGGGTTCCGGGGGTGAAGGGAAGGGAGGGAAATCAGCCTAATTCAGCCGCCCTCGAGAACGGCGCCGGTATAGGAGCGGGGT
>JAVJGG010000048.1:7370311-7391470 GCA_035590195.1 Aviceda cuculoides | reverse complement strand
TGGGCCCGGCCTGCCCCCGCCGCCGGTGGTGCTGCCCCGCCGGGAGGCGCCGGCGATGGGCGCTCGCCCGCGCCGCGCCGGGGAGGGAGGGAGGTCGTCTCCTCTCCGCTTCATCTCCCCTTCCACCTCCCCCGGTGCGACCCCGCTGCGCCAGAAAAGGCATGGTTTTGTTTTTTGGGGTTTTTTTTGTGTTTTAACTCCGCTTCGCGGGCCGCCGCGAGAGGAGCGCTGCCAAACTTGGGCCCCGTCAGCGGTGCTGCGGCAAGTTCAGCCCAGGGGGCTGTTCGCTTGCTTGTTCGCCGGTTCCTCTTTTAAAAATAAAATGCTAAATCAAGAGCAACAGAGCGATTCTTAATTTAGGATGTGGGAGGCTGACGGAAGCGGCTAGCAGGGGGCAAAGAATTAAAATCTGTGGACAATATGGGTCTTAAAAGTTGTTGCATGTCATATGTGCTGACTGATGTGGAGTTAGTAAAATACTACCTTTGTTTCCCGATTGTGGTATAAAACTGATGCAAAACAAGAACCTGATTTGCAAAGAAATGCATCATTTGCTTACCTGTGTAATCGCAGGACAGTCAGTGAGGTTATTTGTATGACTCGTTATGCAACTACTTTACTGATTTCAAGGTTAAAAAGCAATCGCTGAAACTCACAAGATTGTGAGAATATTCATGCACATTCTGCCTGAATTCTTCTACTGAGACCAAAGGTGTTTTGTGGGTTGAGGTCAGTGAATTGTTTACTTGCCAAAGTTATATGAGGTCAGAACGCATCCTGATTGCGTTCAGGTTTTTATATCTCAGGCATTTATTGAGAGTTAAAGGCTTCTCTTAACTCTCATCCAAGGGTCATACGCTTCTTTACGTGTCTGATCAACCTCAGTTGCTGGCAGGCCAGGACCGTTTAGGAGATGGTGACTCTAATAACAGTTGCAAAAACAAATTTTTTTTTTTTTTTTTCAAATACAAAGTTCGGCTTTTTCAGATATATCTAGAATGATTTACGGTTTTGTTAAGTGTTTTATAGTAAAACTGTTTGGTTTACGATTATGATGACATGTTATCAGTGGTATAACAAAGGTAAAAATAGCTCCAACTGGATCATTTCAGAAACCTTATGGATTGTACCTCTTGCTTGTAAAACCAATACTGTCAGTATGAAAAATACGAGTACTTTCTAGGTTGGCAGTAGTGTTCAAAGAAAGAAAGAAAATGAAATAAATAACAAAATAGTAACTTTTTTTTCCAACATAGTAAGTTCCTCCTTCCCTAGATAAACTGTTGGGAGTTTAGCAACCTAATCCAAAGAGAGCCACGTAAGCAAGAAAGGCCCTGACTGGGAAAGTTTCAGTTTAATTCTTTATAGTTCCTCAAACAAGTTGGATGGGGGGGTGTCCTTACCTTCTCAGGCCTCCTTTTCCTTTGGATACAAGCATTTAACAAGTAATTATTTTCAGGATCCAGCTGGTATTCTTGCTTGACGCATGTATGTAGTATTAACTTAAGTGTCTTCAGCAGCAGCTGCGGGACAATAGTAGCCATATGTGAAGAAGCTAACTGAGCTAAAAATGTTTTTCTGCCTTCAGCCAGCTTTTACCATAGGCAACTTTTGCAGTAGACTATATTGCATGTGAGACAAAACAAAAAAACTGGTCTTAAGAATCTTATTTTACAACCTCCTACCCTATCAAAAAAGTTGGCTCTGGATGACAAAGTTTTCCAGCCCGTGTGTCAACCGAAGGTTTCATGTGTTGGAAACTGCCTCCTTGTCACTGTTATGAATCAAAAGGCACTGATAGACAACCTTACAAAGTTGAAGGAAAGTAATCCAAAAAATATGTAGCTTTTTCTCCCAGTTTGTCTTCCCTAGCTTAACTTTCTTCTCACTGGGGATGATGCTAAATATGGCTTAAATTAGTATCACTACTCAAAGTCGTGACTTTCCTCATTTTCTCTCCTTCCCTCCTCCTGCTCATACCCACCTTTCGTTCTCTCCATAGTGGCTCCAGTCCTCATTGGACCTCTCTTAAGTCACCTCAGGTAGCTAAATCTCTTGAGGTTCATTTACCTAACTATAAATCACGACATAAAGTAGAATAGGTGCCTTATTTTTCCCTCCCATCATTTAGAAACTGTCATCTGTTGCTGTAAGAGTTCACCAGAACAGCATTTTCAGATTGTTAGCATTAAGCAGTTTACGAGAAGTCAGGATCTTTCAAGGCAGACACACAAACTGAATAAGCAAAACCAAACAATACGTTCCAGCTGGATTAGCAGCTGATGTAGTTCAACCTGTTATCAGGCGAGTATCGCAGCCTACACAAATAAAAGAGGTAGTTTGCGCATTTGGAGTGGTGGTAGAGAGACAAGGGGAGGAGGACTGGGGATTGCAATCTTCTCTATAGGCTACCAGTGTGCTGTTGGCTTGTCTCAGCCTTAACGTATAGCATCGTGTCAGGGATAGACTTTTTTTGCATCCAAATGTGTCAACAAACAGCCATATCCCAGTAGGAGCGATAGTTTATCACTAAGGGTGAACTCACTGAAGTGCGCTATGGGCGTTGCCACTTGGATAGCGGACGAGGAGGATGTTAGCAGGATCGCTCCGATGTATTTGTTCTTGGCTTAAAAACACATATTGAACTAAATTGGGCAGTTCATATATTCAGACATCTTGTTTTAATGCTCTCTGCATATATCACCTATTTGACTTGCCTCACAGTTGCTAGCTTTTGTTCAAAATGATGAGGACTAGAAATTTGGTTTTAGTAATGCAAAATTCAAATCTTTCATATCCACTGTCCTTGTATGCGTGAGCTTCTAAAATCAGGAGCTCCAGATCCACTTCTGATTACTTTGACTGAGGTCTGCGTGTTGATGAATTCCCTATTTTGATATGCTTATGTCTTTTTTTCTCCCTTTTTATATTAAAAAAATTATTTCAAAATAAGTTATTTCATAACTTTTTAGTCCAATCTGTGTACATACAAATCTGTAGTTGAGAGAGACAGGTCAGAAATGTAAATTACGATGGTTCATTGACAAAAAAAGCTGATGTTATATCCACCATATCCACTTTTTATCTTATTGCTGCCAACCTGCCTGGCATAGGTTACCGTCATCTTGTAACAACTACTCTCCTCCTGGCTCTTTGGCCTGAACTGCGGTGGGAGGTTAATGCCTTTGTCTTCTTATTGCTCTTTGCAGGCATGTAACTGTATGTGATTGTATTTTAAGGACACAAATACCTTCTTTTCTGCTTCTGTTAATTGAGAAAAGGCATTTGTCATCATTTTATTAAGATTTTCAAATTATTGTAATGCTTTACAGGAACTCGATCTTTTAGATGGTAAATGTTCAAACTGCCTTGGAAAAATCGTAGACTTTTAAGGAAAGCAATATACACAAAATCACTGTAGATTGCTGGTCATATTTGGTAACTGTGGCCTAATTTTCTGATTTTTTAATTCCTGTAGTCCTTTTTTGTTATATGTATTTTATTTATTCCTGTATTTTTATTTTTAGATAATATTGTATATTTATATTCCTATATTATAGCATGTATTAGAAATCTATATATCTCACATCATCACATACAGTTTTTGGACACTGTAGGTTAAATTGTTCAACTTTGTTTTCTTATAGATTCTTGTACATTTTCTGTTAGTAAATTCCATTTTCATTATAGCAGTTAATTTAAATATTTTCAAAGTTGGTGGGTTTTTTTCCTTTTTTTGGAGGAACTTCACCCAGTTTAATAGTAGCAGTAGCGTTTAAAAAACAAAACAAACCAAAACAACAAACCACCACCAAAACAATGTGAAGTTCTTTCAGGAAGTTCTTTCACACCCCTCTTTGTCTCAGATTGGAGTTAAATTTGCATTGTTTACGGCACTGCTGAAATCAATTTAAGGTACAAATGGCATTAAGATCTCATTATAGCTACTAAGGATAAACTATCCATAACACAGATATATAAATCATGTGTCACATTTTAATCAGAGTAGTGCTATTACTTCTACTCCATACCGTGGTTACGTTGTGATATTCTGTATCTTTACCTGTTATGCTTATGCCTAAAAAAACCCAGTGCTTATTTACTTAATTTTTTTCTAATTTACACCTATTTGAGTGCCACTCTTACCTGTTTCATGTCAAGAGGAAACATACTTAAAAATGATTTATGAGCACTTCTGCAATTAACATTTTTTAATCCATTACAAAGTTTTCTGTTGATGATAGGGGTGTTCATTTTTTAACAAGAGCACAGCTCAGTATTTTCTTAGATCAAAGTTCTCTAATCATTCTATGGTGGTTGATAACCAAGTGTAGCAAAATGACATTTCTAATAACAACAGAAGAAGACTAACTTCTAATCTGCTGAGTAATGGAGAAAGGGAGGAGTCATTTTAACTGTTTATGGACCAAAAGCTGAATAAAGTCAGGGTAAATTGGGCCTCACAAATGTATTTCTGTTAGAGTCAGGGAAATAATTTATCACTTTTCTCGTCATCGAAGATACACAATAGATCATGACAATAGTTGCTGTGAGTAGCTCTATACGGTTAGGTTAGCCTATGGATCTTATTCATTGATTGCCCATATTGCCTGTGCATTCGCTTGTAAACTAGATCAGGTCTGCTGTGAGTCACGTAGATGTGGAGATGCAGAAAGATAGGCAAGGTGGGGAACTCGTCCCAGCTCAGATCGCATCTGTACAAGCACTGTTGACACAACCAGCCTGAATTTCTTGGCCTAGTGGATTTTAACCTGGAGTAGGACATAGCTAACAAAGACAATATATATGAAGTCTGTACTCTCAAAGCCAATGCACTGGAGTACATGTAGGCTTCTTTCACCTGTTTCCCCATACTAGTTCTTCAAATTATTATGTAGATAAGGCTGGGGTCATGTATTTTTCTATAACAGAAGAGCAGGAACTTCGTTCTTCAACTTGTAAAGTTTATTCTGTTAAAACCTAAAAGTATATCTCCAGTAAGAATTTTTATGGGTGCCGGTGTCAGACACTTTTTAAAAAAACATACATATATTTTTATTTGGAACATTACATTCTCCCCTGTAGCCAAATTAATTCTATTTAAAATCTTAATCGTTCTTTACAATGCAGCTCATGGGCTTGGCTTTGTAGCCTTTACTTCAGTATTCACAGCTGGCCCAAGGAGTATTGAGCTGACCAAGAGGCAATCATTTTGGAGAGTAAGTGACAAAGACAAACCAAAACAACTCCGGATGTCACTTTACAATATTTAAACATTCTGAACTTTTGGTTATGGGTTTGCCATAGGTCTGGAGGATCAAATGAGATTTGTGTGATTTGACTGAGATCGTGGCAAGGGCGTGTGTTGCTTAGTGTCTCTGTTTCTTGGTTTCCCTGTCAGGGGGGTGAAACTGGTCCAGAAGATGTTGCACTTGAACTGTTTTTTCAGGGTAGAGTTCATAACAAAAGTGTGCCCCAAACTTTTCAAGTATAAAACTGGTCATTTAAAAATAACTCCATTTGTCAGAAGTTTATTGTTTTTAAGCAGGACTGCTTAAAAGGAAAAAAAGCAGTAGTTTATTTTGTCATCTTTAAGGTGGAATAGAGGATGGAATAAAAAAGTGAAAAGGAGTTAGAAGATGACTTTACTTTTTCACAGTGAAGAATATTTTTGAAAACTAGAGAGGTAATATTATTTTTGCATTTTTTCTTCAGCTAGCTCCTGTTAGAATTCTATGAGGACTAAGCACACAGCTATAGCTAGAAATTTATTAAACTAAAAATAAAAGTTGTTTAGACCTCAAGAATCATACCTACTTCATTAAACCACATAAAAGAGAGCAAAGCATAGATATCAAGTCAGTGTTCACTACAAAGGATTATATTAAATTTAAAAATGTCTAGAACCAGTAGTAGCAGGTGTGCCTAGAAATGAATGTTCTGCTAACGACTAACTGTTCCTCTTGGCTTTAAGTGTTACAGCCATTTTCTTAGTTATGAAAAGGAAGGTTAAACAGGTTCTTTTCAGTCATCTTCTTAAGAATATGCTTTTAAAAACATGCCTAAAAGCATAAAAAATGCTCAATTCATGGGCAGAAGCATATTTAAAAAACCAAACACTCCCTGCCCCCTAAAATGGATGTATGGTTGCAGGAAGTTAGCAGATTTCACAATGCCAGCTGAGCAGTTCTTGTCCGGTCTTGATCGTCCTTTCCTTTCATTCACAGAAAAGATACACATTTACTTCAACACTGTAAGGCTGTGCCTGTAATGCCATGAGCAATTTCTCTTGATTTCTGAACTCCCACTGACTTCAGATAGATCTGGGGCTGCTCCAGTATTCTCATTTCTTGAGGGCTTATTGTTACGCAATGTACTTTCAGCTAGATCAAGAGTTGCCCCAATACTCTTGTTTCTCAAGAGCTTATCATTAGAGGGTGTACCTGCAGCTGCTAGTTTTAATTGAACGTAGCTTGTAATTAATTTTAACCCATATTTACTATACTTATAAAGCTCAAATTAAAAAAACCCAAACTCAACAACAAAACTTGGGGTTATATCAGTCAAGCAATACAGTTCACAGCCTTCTGGAATAAAATTTCCTGTTGTTGAAGAAACGGTATTTAAATCTAGATGGCTCACAGAGGTACATATGGAACTTTACACATTTAGGTCACAAGTTCAAGCATGGTCTTCATTATCTGCAAATTAAAACTATCAATAACTGACATCTGTTACATAGCCAATATAAAATGAGCTGCTTTCTAAAGTGGATAGCACAGAAGACGTAATCAGTGAACTTGTTTCTAAATGTGCTCTAAACACGCACATTTAAATACGTTTCTTCTCAAAAATGAGGTCTTGTCTCTCAAAAAGAAGTCAACAGTACCAACTTCTACAATTTTGCAAAACACTGTTTTATTACCGTTGTCCCAACAAGTCATAAAATACTGACATTAAAAGTTCTGTTGTACATGAAACCTACTTTCCCATTGAAGTTGGAGCTTTCAACTACAGTTCTTTACATATGTGCTGATCTCTCAGTAGAGGTGAAGCTGACTGGCAAGGCAGGGTGGAAAAGCTCCCGTTGCCCACGCTACGTGTTTTTGATAGACCTCAGTCGCAAGTCACATCACTGTAAGATCCTGAAATGGCCCTGCATTCATTAGGAAATAGCCTACCATGCCTCTGCATATAATTTTCAAAAACATCCTGAGAACATTTATGAAGACTTCTATGCAAGTGTAGAGCCACGCTGAAATACAGTCTTCATTTAAATGTGAGGAGGCTTTACGATCAGTTCATTAAATTTAGGTTGTTCTTCAGAAATGAGTTTGTCAAATTCATCACAGAAAGTACCTTGAACATTTAAAAAATATAAGAGGACAAGATGATGTTTCACAGCTTTGGAAGCAAAAAAAGTTAAAAATCTTCATATTATGTTTGGGTTTGTAGCTTGTCTTCAGTATGCAAAACTGAAATATTCTGTCAGCTTCTCTGCCTGCTACTCCATGACCAAAGACAGAGTCATAGTAGTTAAGTGAATGATCTTTTGTATAAGCCTTCTTCCACAAAAGCTTTGCAGATCTTTCTCCTCTTTTTCTTAATGAAGCAGTAAATTTTTGTCACTGTGATTATAGCATAGCAAAACTCTTCTTAATCATTCTACTCTGCTCTGGATAGAAGTGACTAGAAGGCATCTTTTGGAAGAAAAATAAAAGAAAGGCTCCATGACTACAACCTGGGCATGCTGAAGTTCATGTCACAGCTCTCATTCGTTTCATCCAGGAACTTTATCAAAGAAACGAGCAGTGCTGAATACGTAATGTCTTGTTCCAAAGCTGGAAATTATTACTGATGCAAAATAATATTGCAGCATCTCCCTCCCACTGCAAATGCAGTGTATTTGAATGTGCTCCTCAAAACATCACTAAAATGCACATCGGTAAAGACAACACTAAGAATGATACAACCTTAAACCCCAGGACTGAGAGCTGTCAGCTGAAACTGATAAATAAGGCTGTTCTTTTAGAAAAAAGGAGGTTGATATGTTTGCAAAATGTGCTTACATAGTGAATACACAACCACAGTCTCTTTTGCAGGTAAAAATCGGTCTTTAGCTGGATATAGAATTTTGCTCCAGAAAAGAAAATGCTTGCTTTGATGGAAGCAATGTCATTCTACTAAGTAGCATGCATTCAGGGCAGATTTTCAAAGACATGATGGGCACTTAGATACATCAGTTAGGTGCCTCGTGAATCTTCATGCTTTTGAAAAAATATCCTCTCTTGCTCTGTTAGGTTTTTTTTAATGCAGAATTTCTTTTCTTTTATGACTCATCTCTAGCATGTCTTTGCTGTATATAAAACAGTATCTTGGTTTTATAAATATGTTGATAGGCAGCATGGAAAACATTAATCACTGTAAAGCTGAAGGATACTTAGCAAAAGTGAAGGGCATGAATTGAGGAATGTTGATTTAAATAGCATTCAACAGCTACAAAAAATGCCAGGCAACGTCACTATGACCAGAAAGGCTATTTTATCATACATGAGAAATAATAAAATCTCTATTTGCCTAATCTGAAAAAAAAAAAAGTGAAACAAAGTTATTTAAAAACATATTATGTAACACTAATATTGAGTAGTCATAGAACACATTGACAAATATAGAATACTAATTTTTTTGTAATGATAGCCATGTTTGATAAAAAGAAGAAAATGCTTAAAAAGATTGTAATATGTAAGTATATACCTAGTGGGAGCAATTTTTATATGTGTATAACTAAAGGTAGATCCTTAAGTATCAATCAGCATTTAATTTTGTATGGTGGGAAGTTCGAAACAAAGTCTTTATTCCATTTAAATCTTTAGCAAAATTGCCGTTCACTTCAGGACTGTGGTTTCATCACTGTTGCTTAAATACTAACTAGAATGGCAGTATTACATATACTACTGAATAGTAAACCCCTCCTGTAATAACCTAAAGACAAAATTAATGGGACTTCATTTTAAAGTCTTCCTGCTTCAGACTGAGAGGAAGTCAAACTACTTTTTTAAATTAAAAACATCAGAATTAGCTAAATGGAACATCAAAAGCAAATTAACATAAACAGAAGTGGCTATTTTTTGTGGTGTTAGAAGAGTCAATTGCTCTTGTAAAAATGCTCTGTTTAACTAATGCTCTCAAATTTTTTGAGAAATTTCTTACTATTGTTGATCGTTACTTCAAATTATTGCTGGCTGTTGTTCATTCTTAGTTGAACTGGTATCAATAAATACTGATTGTTGTACAGTTCTGTGTCCAGAGCATTCAGGTTCAGTGTTGTAAGTGAAAAACTGTCCTTAAATATATCATTTGAATGAGATTTAATCTACTCATTATCACAACGTTTTCTTTTACGTGTATTAAATCTTAATCAAAGGCTTATTTAGTAGTAAGGTAAGTGCCAGCCTATCACATTAATATTATTTCGCTTAGCAGACAAAATTTAGTCTCACAAAAAGTTTGGTTAGTTTGACAAGACACACCTTTCATAAACTTACAATATTTGGCAATTAATTATATTTCCCTCTTTTAATACTTTGTTATCAAAAAACCAGGCTGGTCATTTTCTCAACTTTTTTCCAGTCTTACTGAACACCCAGAGAAACTTTGTGGCTGATTATACTTCACATGTATGGGGGGGTGGAAGGAAACTTGTTGGGCTTCAGCTAGTGATGAAGGCAGCACTTTAGGATTATCTGTTTAAGTAGAACAGATAATCCTGAATTATATTTGGCAAAGACAGTGCTGTAATTGTGCCTGTACGGTCCCTGTGACGCGGAGTCTGCAGCTCCTCCTTGGGCCTGCGCACGTCAGGGCACCCATCAGCAGATGGGGTTAATTTAACTCCCTGCCCAGTCTGTACTCGCCGTAATGCAAAACCCACACCCATAAGCAGGGCTGTGATTTTGAAACGGTTACAATGCTGTGTGTGATTTGATGTGTCGTATTACATCTAAACTGGTCTAATCTGCAAACGTCTCTTCATTCTCCGCTCCCAGGAGAGTGTCCCTGATGCTTCCCTTGAACTGAGCCTGGAGAAGGACAGTGTCCCTTGAACTCAGCCTGGAGACCGTGCTGCTGCAGAGGAGAATCGACTCAATCCCTTCACCACACACGGGCTCTGCCAGGGAAGGAGGTGGGTTAGTTCTCTGGCAGATGGACAAGCTGATACAACTCACAGTGATGTGCGATTGCTAGATCTGGTACAAGGTGGGCAGGAGAGGCAAAAGAGCAGGATCACCCTTTTACCAGCAGCCCATGCTCACACCAGGTGAGGTGTGAGCTGAAACCCCATCCTTAGGCTGAGGTTTCTCAGTTGGCAACTGCCCCGCTGAGCAGCCCCGCACCTTCTCGGGGGGCTGCTCCCTCTCAGCCCTGCACGGCCTCCTGGCTCTTCCAACACAATGGTTGATGCAGCTGCACAGGGAACAGGTCGAGGAAATGATCTAGGTGACAACATAAAATTAAGAAACGCTTTCTTTTTTGCAGAAGTACCATCCCCTGCAGATCACTTTGGCAGCCTGGCTGCCGGTGCAGCTGTACTGCTCGCAGTGTAGGGGGTGACGCAGGGCGCACGTGAGAGAAGAGGCAGCTGCTCCTTAAAACTCTGTCTTATGTGTATTATAGGTAGTCCCGCCTCTGCAAGAGTAAGAATTGAGGGTTTAGGACTTCCCAGCCTGCTAGCCGCTTCCTCTTATCACCTTCACTCTCACTTTACAGCTATGGAGAGACCAGTTTCCCATTACTTTGTTTGCCCTTCTTCATCTTTGACATGGGCTGCAACTTAGCCCAGTTCTGTGGGCAAATGTCTGTCTTTTCTGCCTGTCCTCTCCTGGTCGGCTATTGGACTTGTCCTTCTCTGCCTGTCCCAGAAAGTCACATTCCAGTGGCAGAAGGAGGAAGAGCAGGACAGAGATGGGCTAAGTCAAGACAGAATAGACAGAGACTGTCACTGCTGTTACAGATGCTGCTGGGGAGAAGAGGGAGAGGGAACAGCACCTGCGGCTTGGGACAATGAAATTCAGGTCGTGAGCTGCAAACTGCATCTTACCTCTTAGGAACACCATCATGGGATTTTTTTCGCTAGCGAAGCCAGAGTTGGTCAAATGTCTTAAAATGGGTTTTCAATAGTAAAGATGTTTTTTAAAGAATTCTTTAATTTTAAACATTTGTTACATAAGAATAAATAAATGTTGGCACTTTTTAATCACTTTGTAAATAACTTAATAAATCACTTAATAAAGTGTCACATTGTACAGTGGGAAGAAAACTGCACTTGTTCCTCAAGTCTGTGAAATGGGATTTCCTCTGCAAAAAGCACGCCCAGAAACATAAATGGAAAAATATACTTTTAATGAAGCACACTGATGGGAAATGAACAACTTAATTTTCTCTGTATTTTCCACAAAGAAGAATGATATTTTTGATCAATCCAGAAAGCCTTCTAGAAATTTCTGGAGAATTACATTGTTATGGTATGGGCAGAATAAATGAGTTACAGGTGTTTCACATCTGTATGGGGTGACTCAAACTAGTGACTCCCTCAGTTCTGAGCATTTCTTGTCCTTATACCTGTGCTCTGTCATTCCTGGCATGGAGGTGACTCCCAGAAGCTCTAACTGACATTAAGATCTCACTCTCTTGGGCCTTGAGTGCATGAAATCCCTGATTTACAGGTACAACAGTGTGAATAGGCAAGACAAGCAAAGGATGAGTGGAAGGCATTGTGCTTTGACCAAGGCTCAACAGCACTTCAGCAGCAGCAGACAGCTTTTCAGAGTATTTTTTCAGCTGACTACTGCTGTTCTGTTCCTGAATTTATTTCCCTACCAGGTAAGAGCTCTAAAACATTTATAGGAAAAATTCTATAAAGGATTCTAGAAGGAACCTCATTCATAAACTTTATTTAGTCACTCTACACCAGGGGAGGACTCTTCTGGGAATGATCAGTGATTTCAGATTTTCCAGTCTGCTAAATGGCTGATCTTTGATGACAACCGATTCCGTTCATTGAAATTACACTAACTGATACTAGGGGAGAGTCTGTTTCCAGGCAGTCATTTACTAATCCATCACTGGTGCAACAGAAAGTGAATGTAAGCCATGCCATGAAAACTTTCAGGTTACTGGCACATAAGATAACGATTATGGTGACTTTATTTCTCTGTAGTAGTTTATACTGCTCTACCTATCACTACTCTGTAAGTCACTAGACTCCTCCATACCATATTGTAACTATTTATATGCAGGTAGTTCTCACCAGCTCTCTAAGGTCCCCCTTCATATCAAAGTTTAATTTGTATATGATAATTTACTGTTAAGTTTCTTAGCAAGATTGCCCTAAGCAAATAGGCAATGCATCTGAAAAGGGTCATATTTCTCTAAGAATGAAACTTAATAGAGCATTACTTACACTTTAGCATTCATCTAATAACCAAAACACATTTCATTCTTGTTATTTTTAGATATCATTAATTCACAGGGGAAACTTGGACATTTTTTCAGTCTGTGACTCTCTTATGCAGATTCAAAAGACAAAAGCTGTATTGTCTGCTTCTAAGGAAAAACTGCCGGAGGCACTTCTTTTGTTTTTCTAATGAACACCATATGAAAACAGACATAGAACAACTATGTACTTACACGCAGTGGTCTACTAGGGTCTCATACACGGGCTACTTCCCTCGCCATGACACTGAACGTGTTACATTGGTCAGTCTATTTACAAGACTTTTCTTCTTTCCTTTTATTTTTTTTTTTGGCAACGCAATAATTTCTATATTACTTTGACCTGAATTTTTAATGATGGTGCTCTGTGTCTAAGGGTGAATGACACTGTTATGTATCGTTTACCAGACTTAAACACATCAAAGAGCAATAATATTTCATAGTTTTAAATGTTACGAAGTCAGTCTTGCTCATTTCCTTATTTCAAAGTTCAGATTTATTGTTTAATAATACCACAATTTTTATTGTTCCTGGTGCTAGAAGCTTCTCATTTGCCTGGTTAAGGATGATTTGGAGAGCATGTTGGAAGAGGAATGAATGTTTTTATAGACTTTCCTGTATTAAACATCTATGGTTAGATGTGGTTTTGGTGATCGGGTACAATGATTTACAGACTTGCTTTCCAGTCTAGCATTTTCCACTGCATCGGATCCATACCAAGCAGTATATATTTTCCTGAGTCCACTGGCATAACAGCATTAGCCATGCTGTGAAATGTGTCAGACCTTGGCTTCCACCATTCTGCTGCAAAACGGAGGGAAATACTAGCTGTATGGTAGAATACTGTTAAATGTTTTTTTATCCCTTTACATATCTATGCAGGTGCATACTATTAGTTGAATATGGCACTATAAGGAACAGCACTTTTTTGCAAACAGGATACAGATACAGACTATATATTTCCACATATATGCATTTCCCTGTACAAGTTATTTTCTTCTTTTTGCATTACTAATTTTCTTACAGAAGAAAATTTTCTTATAGAAGAAAATTTGACCTACTTGTTTCAGTAAGTGTAACTTTATTTTATAATGAAGAATAACTTCTAGCAGACTTTCAGCAGGTGTCATGGTTTAAGCCCAGCTGGCAACTAAGCACCACGCAGCCACTCGCTCACTTCCCCCTCACCCAGTGGGATGGGGGAGAAAATCAGGAAAAGAAGTAAAACTTGTG
Source organism: Aviceda cuculoides (assembly GCA_035590195.1). Classification (NCBI taxonomy): domain Eukaryota; kingdom Metazoa; phylum Chordata; class Aves; order Accipitriformes; family Accipitridae; genus Aviceda; species Aviceda cuculoides. Next base: position 7,377,745 of record JAVJGG010000048.1, on the reverse strand, counting down.
GGTTGAGATAAGAACAGTTTAATAACTGAAGTAAAATAAAATGCAATACTAACAATAATAAAATATAGTAATAATAATAGTAGTAGTAATGAAAAGGAATAGAATAAAATAAAATTTTAAAAATTTAAAAAAAAAAATCAAGAAAAGACAAGTGATGCACAATGCAGTTGCTCACCACCTGCTGACTGATGCCTGAGCTGCGATCTGCCCCTCCTGGCCAGCTCCCCCCAGTTTATATACTGAGCATGACGTTCTACAGTATGGAATATCCTTTGGGTAGCTGGGGTCAGCTTCTTGTGGACCTCCTCACTGGCAGAACATGGGAAACTGAAAAATCCTTGACTTAGGATAAGCACTACTTAGCGACAACTAAAACATCAATGTGTTAGCAACAGTATTCTCATACTAAATCCAAAACACACTGTACCAGCTACTAGGAAGAAAATTAACTCTGTCCCAGCCAAAACCAGGACAGCAGGTAAAATATTTCCCCGTACTAAACCTTGTTTGAGAAATAAGAATATACAGTCCATGAGAGACAGGCTGAGCAAAAGTATAGAAAATGACTTGCAATTTTCCAGTTTCTCTCTGGAAGTTTCAGAACAACTGACCACCATCAGCTTGACATTACCAAGCTTGCTACTAAAGATATATAGTTTTCATTCAGTGAAGAATGACCTGTAGAAAACTTGCATCAAAAGCCAATGAAGTGAGGCAATGATTTATTTATGTGCATCCCAGTATGAGAAAGTGACTTCCAAAGATAAGAGAAGTGTTCTGAAAAAATATTGCCTCCACTTGAAAAAACCCTATACTTTCTATTGAACACAATATATTAAAGTGAGATGGATAACAAATATAGCTGAAAGTGATTGCGCAAATGTTCGGTTCAAAGAAATCATATGTCATTGGTAGGATCTGACGTGGTCAAGGGCTTTTTCCTATTAAAAGCTTGATAATTAAAACCACAGTTTGTATAGGATAAATAGCTACAGTTTTTTCCACTGACCTATAAACTGAGTTAAATACTTAACTTCTGTTAAATAAAAATATTGAGATCCACCTAATATTGAGATCCACCTAACAGTACCAAATAAGAAATAGTGCTTACGTTGTTAGAAGAGCATTGGCAGGAAAAACATTGCATGAAGAGTTATTTTAAGTCTTGCTTCCCCCTGCTTACACCTATTTTGTCTAAGATCGTAACTAATGGTGTGACATCTGGCAACCATACTACCTCAGGCTGTGACCTTGTCAGTTCTTGTAAAACTGTGGGAAAAGTTTAACAGTGTAAGCATCAGGTCTGGGTTTTTTTAAACTGTCTAGAAGCACAGAATCAAATATAGATACAAGCTACTCAGCTCTTTTGTCTCTAAATAGCTAAATCTGGTTTCCTCACAACAGATTCTTTCAAGAGATGCAGTTCATTTTTATGCAGGCGAAGAAACTAAGTGATTGGGGCTTTTGGTGGGGAGCAGTTCTTAAAGCTTACAGGAAGTCTACTTTATGTTCCCAATTAATTTATATCATCCATCTTGAAGAAATGTATAGCAAAAGAAAGCTGATTCTGCAAAACTGTGAAGTACGTAATTGCAAAGTTTTGTAGCCAGGAAAGTTTTTGCAAAATTGGGCATTTTTGCTATCCGTTTGAAAAGGATGCCGATTTCATTGCTAAAGGGTTAATATAAAAAATTAAGTGTGTTGTTATCTGATGAGGTTCAGGATCATATTTGGAGTTCTAATCATAAACATCCTCTCTTCCAACCTGGAGCCAAGATAGTAATAACAAGAAGAGAAACCACCATCCTCAGCCTGCTTTCTGGCAGAGGTCACTGGCTGTGAGCTGACACTGTGTTACAGAGCGAGTTGCTTTGTTCAGGCTCTGGAGAGTTTGTCACCGTAGTTTCTCCTGGCATGGCAATGATCACACAGCAGAGTTTTTCCTTTCAAGGATGATCATTTTGCATTAAGCACTGTGAGGAGTGGCATCTGGAGAAAGCACATCAGTGTAAAAAGGGAAGTCAGGAGGAACCTCAGCAATAGCATTGGGTATGAGTATGAAATTGGCGTTATCACGAAATGGGAAAGAAGTCTTGGCTGAGTTGGCAATCTCCAGTTACCCAGAGACCATCCGCATTCTCTTCTCATCAGCAGGCCGTTCCATAGCTGTCTTTTCCTAACAAAACTTCTCATGGCTCCTTCAAATTGCCAGAGAAAATTGTTCTACTGAAGAGATGTATTGTCTGGCCATCCAGTATTAAGGAACTTACTAAATTTCTTTGGATATCTAAAAGCTTTTGCTTGAGAAATGGCAGATATGTTTGCTGTTCTTCCATATTAAAAAAAAAAAAATGCAGGAATTGTAGAGTTCTGGTTGCCATATCACCTATGTACTGTAACACCAGAGTTACACCTATGTATTGGTGTAACTTATGACCTTAATTATCTATGGTTGTCCTTTATCAAAGATACTATCTACATTTTTAATGCTTCTACTCGCATTAAAAAAAAAAAATCTCTGTTCTAGTAATGTACAAAATAAAGTCCAGTACTATCCATAGGAAACAGAGACATCTGAATTTATTATATTAAATCCAAAATCTAATCTATATAATAATACAGATCATAAGCTAAATGGTACTCTATTTCACTTATACAGAAAAAACAGTGAGAACTAAAGCAACCATGTTAAAAATTAAATATGCAATTTTACAAGCCTTGATATTCAAACTTCATTTTTTTATAACCGGTGATTCCTACCTAACAATCAGACTAATAGCCTGTATAATGTTTAGGAGTCTGCAACTGTAATAATTTAAAAAAAAAACCAAAAAAATTCACCTATTTCAAGATACATTAAAGGCAATGTAATAAATTGAGGCAACTTCTTACTTATGTCACAAAATCAAGAACTATAAATTCAGTGTATTTTGCCAACAAGTTCACAAATATTTGGAAATCTAAATCTTTATTAATTTGTCCTGAATTTTAAGTGACTCTCAGACAACTTTGGTGTTAACTAGCTTAAAGTTATCTTTGTAAAACTTTTTAAATTTGTCTTTTCCTCAATGTTGATATAGTTTGATAATTGTAGTTATTTCACTGACCATAATGTCCTCTGATGTCCAAATCCACAATTCTATAAACTGCAACTAGTTGGCTATGATTGAGTTTCGGGATTCCAGTTAATATCAGTTCAAACTAAAAAATATTTTCACAAAGCCTGTCTGTAGAAACTGGACAATCCTATGCAGCTGTACTGTGAACACATTTGTTACTTCTTTCAAAGGGCAATCTTACCTTTACTCCAATAATGAAATTACACCAATAAAAGTATACTCATCCAGTGAAACAGTACTTAATAATATTCCTCGAAGAAAACAAACAAAACATTAATACCTTTTGTCATGCTTTAATTTTAATTTTATCTTGGATAAATGACATTTTGCATTCTTGACTACTTTCAGCTTCTGAAAAAATAATTGGAATTTCCTATAACAATTTGGTCTTTTTTTTTTTTTTTTTTTTAATCTTTCTCAGATGAGACAGAGCTTCCAAGTTAGAGCAGATCTTGGTTGCAATTTGCACCAATGTAACCAAGTTTTGAGAAAATGGCTTACAGAATAAACAAAGAAATAAAGAATCAAGTGTTCTCCGTGTAACAGCGGTTTAACAATAGCTTCACTTTATGTGTAGAGCTTTTGTTTCTGGATCTGGGAACAGCATATGGGCAATTCCTCTTACCCTCAAAGGTCAGATTCCATTATATCTGACCTCCACATTACAAATTAGCAAACAAAGACATTTGTGAGCCTTCACTGCTTGTCATTGTTATTCATGCAAATTTGCTGCAATGTGCCATTTAAGACAGTCATTGTTGTAACCCAGCTACATGACAATGTATGCAAATAACCAACAGCTTGAGATACAAAGAAAGAAACGAGAAGTTAGCATCGATTTTCCCCAGTTGGCCACATCTGTTGGCACTAATAGCAGGAATATCTAAAAACAAATGAGCCAGTCCTCGGTGGAGGAATGAGGGTCTTGCACCCAAGAAACAATGGAGAGAAGCCTGCAGAGAAAAAGGAAGAAAAGGTGTGAATCCAGGTTAGCAGAGGGTTCAGAGCTGTTAAAACCCCAGGGGAGGAAAAAAAAAAGAAAAAAAGAAAGTTTACATTGAGAAGCAGGTTTATTTCAATCCGTAAGTGTTCGTAGATATTCATTCATGTCTTATTTTCTCACAAGGCACATTGAAAGGGCATTAAATATGACTAAATTAACAGCATTGATTGATTTCAGTGTAGCATGTCCTGTAGAGTATTTCTGGTGCAGACAGTTGCCGTCAAGTGTCAAGATCCTCTGAAAGGGTATATGTTATTCCCTAAAGATTATGCTTTAAGCTATATTAAATTGGGGAAGCAGGGAGGACGACACTAGTCACTTTGGAGTTGTCCTAAAATAGCAAAATATTTAGGCATGACAGTTAGATCCACTTAAATGCAAAATCTGTAGTACGGGGAATTCAGACTATATTAAGTGCTCTTTTTGATGATAATGAAATGGACTGTACTGGAGAGTGTAGAGAACAATCCTGTAACAGCCCAGAGATAGGCTGTTTGATCTTATAAATTTGTTCTGTATTAACTTACATAATTTCTTGTGACTCAGCAGTTGTTTATAAAATAGGTTTGCGTTATATAAAACTTTAATAAACTCTGAGTCAAACATCTTTGTAACATTTGTCCCTTGGAGTTTGACTTTTAATTATGGACATTTCCATGTAAAAGAAAAAAAATAATCTATTTCATCTTGTTAATCATAAAGGAAAAAATTCCAAAATTTTATGGTACATTGATGTATGTATGTGGGACATGCAGCACTTTGGCATTACAAATGAGTTACATAATCTGTAAGGTAGCGAATGAAGAAAACTTTCTCTGTATTCCTAGCTCTTCCTGTTCCCATGTTTTACTGTCTTTTCACTACATGTGTATGGAAATTGTTACATGTAATATGGAGTTGAGGATGGGTAGTAAGTCTCCACTGAAAGGCATATAACCAGTTTCCTTACTACCACTATTTCTATGTCCCCTTTTCCTTGACTTGAAAAGTTTAATTTGAAAAATCACTGGGAACATTTTCCTGTGTCAGTTAATATAAATGTAGTTAAATACAGTCATTAGGATTTTCTGTTTAGGACCTTCCCATATGCTTAGGATTTCCAACAGAGGTTTTACAAGCCATGAAATCACATGGAATGCCATAGAGTAGAGTATTAATGTCTATTAAAAAAAAAAAAAAGAAAAAAGAAGCACAAATACTGGTTTGTTAGATTTATTTTTTTAAATAATATACAACCAATAATATAAGGAAGTGTATAATTCTGAGTATGATTGATCATATATTTATCTCATTTTCCTGTTTCTTAGGTTTAATGGCCAGGCCAGGCCAGCCCTTCCAGAGTTTCAAGTCATAGTCCCACTGATTTCTATGATGCATGGAGATAAACCCCTCCACACAATTATAAACCAACCTCAGTGCTTTGGTACAATATAAATCTACAGAAGTGCTGTATTTTTTGCCTTCATTGAAATTCTCTACCCCAGCCAAGAGTCAGACCTTCTTTCAAAATTCGACCTGCTCCTCCATATGCAAATAAAAGAGCAATTTAAGCGTAGACATTTTCTATCTGTTTTAGTTATGATTAGGTAGTTCATAATTCCTTTGGAGGGTTTTTTATTTTTGCTTTCATTGTCATAATGTTCTAGCCAAACTAAAAGTTATAGTCCATAAAGATCATGTATCTGGCAATCCAGAGTACCTTAGTGTATCTTTCCACATTTTGCAAGAATTGTTTCCATGCCATTTGCCAGGAATAAGCACTAAAGTGCACTTCAGTGTCCTGAAATGCTGCATGGTTCGTTGCAGCTGTTCTGATACACTGCTGAGCTGAACTATCTCTAATATCAATACCTTTTCTTTCCAAAACTAGTCATATCCGGGCACTTAAGAGTGTTTACTTCAACTGGGCCGGTATCTCTTTTTGAAGTTAATTTTCTCAAACAAGGAAGTTCTATTAATATAAGTTTACAGGCAAGAAGCCCATGTCTACGTTCTTCTCTGACTCATCTGTTATCAAAAGAATGAGTGTCGTCTTTAGAAAGCTCTATTTTACAACTGCAGCCTGAAACTTCAAAACTGTTTAGAATCTTTCAAAGTAAAAAATTTGCAATGTTAACATCTTAGATTAAACAAAGAGTAGCAGAAAGAGAAAAACACTAGCTTTATTTGTGTCATGGAAAGATACCAAGACAGGATTTACCATACCTGATCAACATCTCAGTTAACATCCTATCTAAACCTGGTAATCTGTTTAAAGCTTTGCCCAGTGTGGGATGCTTCATCTAAAGAGGAAGTCTTGCTACTCCCTCAAATACCAAGATAATTGTGTAATGCTGCTGAGAGTTTAGGAGATGCAACTACTTCCTAAATTGTCCAAATACTAAGCTGAGCCCCCGGGTTTCCTTAATGCACGGGACTCTGCCCGAGACCAAAGCCAGCACGGGGCGACCGGCTCCCCGGCATCCCCTCCTCCCTGGCAAATACACGTCTCAGTCGACAGCTGTATTTGACACTTCTCAACCCACTTAAAGCAATGGGAACTGTGAAAATAATTCCTTAAAAACGTGAAAACCAGAGGCAGGTGCTTTAATGAAAAGCCAGACGTAAGACTGGAGGGTAAGCAGAGGGTTGCTACTGAAAAGCGCCTGTGACAGTACGCGTGTGCGCACCCTCACGCCCGCGCGCTTTAGTGAAATAGCCGTCACGCACGAGGACAGGGTGTCTTCTAGAAAAGGACATTTTAGTGCTGCTGAATGAGATGGCTTGCTGTGCTAACTATGAAAACTGTCACATCAATAATAAACTTGTGATGAAATATTGAAGTAACAGCATCTTCTTGGATTTCTGGCGGCGTTCTTTCACAGAGCACTCACGCCTTCGCAGCTTATGAAGTCAGCAGAATTTCTTTAGTAGTGAATTACTGCTCATTTTCTCAGAAAGAACTGTAAATGTAACTGTATATTTTATTGTAATATATCATTTTATCTTAGAAGCAGCAGAATAGCTGGGGTTATCTCAGTGTCACCCTATTAAGCTCTGCTTTTTGAAGCTGGTAATTGTCAAACAATTTCAGCGTGAATATTTATCATGTAAGGCCTCAGATCTGGAAAACATTTAAAAAATTAGTTGTAAAATGTAGGGTGCGGCATTGGGAAGATCTCGCGATGTCACAGAAAGAGAGAGAATTGATCACCGCCTCCCTGTGGCGCATGTGTAATCCCGCCTACCTTTGCTGGTATATAAAGAGTTAACTGCGCAATAAACGAGGAAGTTGATGCTCACACCGTGTGTGCTATCTGTCTCTTCCCTGGT
>JAVJGG010000048.1:7338578-7358551 GCA_035590195.1 Aviceda cuculoides | reverse complement strand
CTCAAGCAGATCCACCCTGCCTCCCAACTTGGTGTCATCTGCAAACTTACTGAGGGTGCACTCAATCCCCTCATCCAAATCGTTGATAAATCATTCCCTGGCTTCCAAATCTGGGCCATGAGGGCACTGAAGGATGAAGAAACACGTCATGACTAGAGAGCAAAAAAAAAAAAAAAAAAAAAAAATTCCATCTTTACAGAAGTCAATGTTGCAAATACGCATCAAAGAACGACGGCAGAACTTAAGACACGACAATCCATCGTGCTACAGGTGCGTGCGGAGCTCACACGCCCTCGCCAAGCCGAACACCAAGGCCACAGCCCCTCTCCGGGCAGAGAACGGCAACTGCTCTTGACATGTTTACTACCCCCAGCGCTGCCAGACGGGCAGCCCGCCCGGCTTCGGGGGAACTAACCCCCCGGACCAGCACCTCGTCACCCGGGTGCCGCACTCTGAGCCCTAAAGGTAGGAATACGTGGATTTTTACACTGCAGGGGCGGATTCCCGCCCTCAGGCCTCCAACCCGCCCGGCCCCGCCGGCTGCCGTAGCGGGCCGAGCGGCCTCGGCGCCGGGCCGCATGGGAGTTGTAGTCGCTTGTGCGCCCGCGGCGGGCCGTGGAGGGGAAGGGACACGGACTACGTTTCCCAAGACGCATCGTTGGCTGCCGTTGGCCCGGCGCGGCGGTTGAATGCCGGCGGGGAGAAGGGCGCGATGGAGTTGTCGTCGCTCGTCAGAAAGCTGGGTAATGTTTCCCCTCTCCCTCCCGGGGCAGGGAGGCTCGGCTGCCGAGGGGCGCCGGGGCCTTCCCGACCCCTCCGCGGGGCTGCGTATGTGCGTGGGGCGGCGGCGAGGGGCCTGCTTCCCCCCCCGCCTACAGCGCTGTGGGGGTTTCACCCGCGAAACGGGCCCGTCGGTTGCGTGTGGGAGCCCGGCTGCTGGCCTGGGAGGGAGCGGGGCGGGGGGCTGCTTCCTTCCTCGGCAGTCGCGGAGAGCGTCAGTCCCTGCCCGACCTCCGCTTCTACACGGCTGCCCCCCCCCCCCCCCGCCGCCGTTTTCCGCCCGGGGCTTTTGCCCTCTTCTCCCCGCCGCAGACGTGGGAGAGGACAGTGACACACGGTGGTGCTTCTCTAGGAAAGGCCGAAGGCTTTCCCCTTCAGAAAGGGTGCCTGTCGATTCGATAGGCTTGGGTAGGTTTTTGTCTGATTTGTGAGTCCGTGGCAGCTTTCGGTATCCACAGTGTACTGTGGTAGAAGTTTTCGTAATTGTGTGCTTCAAGAAAAAGGCCATCCTCCTGTTTTACCCTTAGCATCAGATTATATCAGTGTATTTGTTAGTATTCCACGCTTTTACACTGGGCAGACATACTTGATTAGCTTACTGCTGCTGAGTGCAATCATGTTTCTTTTCCTGGTAAGTATAATACTGACAGCATAAAAGCCAGCCTTTTCACACATCTTCGACAGTATTCTGTTTGTCCAAATAAGAAATAAGTTGTGTCAAATGATTTCATGGGGTTTTTAATCTTTTTTTTTTTTTCTTCTTTTTTTTTTGGTGGGGGACGACAGGTCATGAACTGGCAGAGATAAGAGAACGATCTCTGAAGACTATTCTGTTTAAATTAGATCATAACTTGATTTCATATGCTGATCTGGTCCATGAAAAAGTGCTTTTCCTTAATCTTTTGGAGTGGTTCAATTTTCCAGTTGTGCCAATGAAAGAGGAAATACTTAATTTTGTGAACATCTTGATCAAGGTATGACATACTAACATTTATTCCCATTTAAACTATATGTTTTTAGCATGCTAAAACTAAATAAAACTGGATATTATTTGCTTTTGTAGCTCCATGTAATGAGATTTTTAGAGTGTTTTATAAAGACATGCATAATAAAACCACACGTGTGGCAGGAATGAAAACAAATTAAGTGACTTGTAATGGATCAGAGGGATAGCTGGAAAAAAAAATCATTCTTTTCTGTGTTTCTACTTTAGTTCCTCTGCTTCAGTTTCTCACTTAGTGTTAAATTTCTTCTTTGGGATGTGATTTCAGCTAAGGACTTGCACTGTTCCTGGAAAGTGAAGATTTGAACAATGGTGCAACTTATTTTAAAAAAGTTCAGAAAACATTACAGGCATTTCAGAGATCTCGGATTCTTACATTCCTTGTGTTTTAATCACTAAACAGCAGCTATGCAGAGGAAAAAAAAATCCCATCCTTGATAATGATGGATGGTCTAAACAAATAAAGGCGAAATCTAACTTAAGTTTCGATTACAATTCAGCCTTTTCTTTCCTATCCCTGCCCTGCCGCTCCCCCCCAAAAAAGAAACCCAACAACGGAAACCTTGAGACTCTTCAGGCTAACTTTGTCACTTGTTTGTCCTCATGTAGCATCCACCTGCTGCCCAGAAAATGATTGGAATTGGTGCAGTGGAATTCTTCTCCCAGCTTCGTCCCAATGTGGATCCAAACTTGCAGGCTATAATTGATGGGATTGTGGACAGACTGTTCTTTCTTCCTTCTGGACTTCCTTCTAGTTCTTTATCAGTATGTTATCAAACTCCGTCTCAGCCTTCAGTAGATCAACCAGGTAATTTACGTATTTTGAAGTATGATTTATTTCAAATGAAAATCAATTAAATTAAAAGCTTCTAGGCTATGAAAAGTTGAGGTTTTCAGGCATAGTAGGCAAATTATTCTTGAGAGATCAGTGAAGTGTATGGTAAGAGAAATTGTGAGTTAAATCAGATAGTGCCTTTCCTGTAATGGGATTCTCTGCACAAGAGCAATCCTGTTGTTTGTAATCAGACCTTTTCTGTCAATTTCTTCAGTGTGTGATATCTTTGCTATGATGTAAAAGGGCATGACACAGGAGTAACTTCCAAAGACAGCTTTGTGGCAGCAAGTGTAGCAACTTTGAACAAACCTCTAATTAAGCCAGTATGCTTTGCTGCTTTTCTTTGTATAGTAGACTTTAATTTTGAAAGCAGTTCAAATCTTAAAACAAAAAAAAAACCAACAAAAAAAAAGGAAGCAGTAACCAATCCTAGTAGAATTATTGTTAAAAATACATTAGTTGTATGCACCATCTGCTTAGTTTTGGATAAGTATTTGTCATAGAAAAATACATAAACTTTGTTTAAGATTTCATATTATGTTTGAACTGCTTCACATACATGTGAGGTGCTATTACTTGCTTCTGTTATCTAGCTTATCTATCTGTCACAATGATTTACGGTGCCTCTTAGATGTAGTCAAGAAGTAAACCCATGTGGTTCTCTTCTTCTGCCTTAAAGACTTTAGCACAAAGTATAGAGGAGAAAATTATGTACCATGGAGGTCCATACTTCATCCTCCTGGTTCTTTTGCGAAAGACTGCTGTTACACTGCCTGTCACCTCCGTCACTCATACTGTGCAATCTCAGAAATAAAAGTAATTTTTCTATGGTTTCTGCAGCCTATCTAATACTTAAGAGTTTCTGTTTGCTAGAGCTATGTGGTGGCTGGTGATTGATTTTTTTTTTTTAATTTTTTTTTTTCTTTTCTGTTCTCTCTTTTGCTCTTTCTTTCACATAGGGGCAGATTTTTACCTAAGATTGCCACTGTACAGGGAATAATATAATAATTTTTTACATATGCATACTTAAGCTATATCTTTTTGAATCTACCCAGTTGAAGTGTTGTACATGATTTCTACTTATGCTGTAAATTGTATACATGTGTGGATTAAATAATGCTTAATAGCAGTAGTGTTGTTTTTTTTTCTTTCTATTTCAACTTCAGTTACTGGGAAAAATTGTAAACTAATAATCTGGGCATTATCTAGTTTGATCCTTTGGACCAAATATGTTTTGGAGAGATTGATTTTAATGGTGCATACCTTGTGTGTATTTTGTTGTACAGTTTGTGTATTAATTACATGTATGTAATAATATAGATACTATATACAGGGGGACATCTTTTCAGCTAACCTGAAAAGATAGCAGTTTTGGTAGAAAAAGGTTTTGAATGGTTAATTTAAAAAGTTAATTTTATTACTACATAGGTAGATTAGAGGCAAATGGTTTTTTTGGCTGCCAGTTCTCCATCAGGCAATACATTTCGTTTAATTGTTTTTGCTATTGCTCGTATGGTATGTGAGGTAGTGTAAGAAAATGGAAAAAAAACTTTACAGTTGCAGAATATGATTGTAAAAAACATCAACACATTCTTTTTACTCCATTTTGCTGATCATCTGGGAGTATTCTAAATTGGTTTCCTTAATAGGTTAAAACTCAAGGGCAAGAGGGAGGCAGTTCAGGAAAACCATGAACAAAAATTGAGTTTTGCTTTTGGCTGGTGGGTTTGTTTTTTTTTTTTTTTGGTGTACATTTTTTAAATTTACCCTTTATTTGTTTTAGTTCTGCCTCAAGAGGAATTATTCACTGGATATTTTTGTCAAGGTAGAAGTCATGTGCCGCAGTTAGAAATACCTCCCAAAAGAACAGTTGGTATGTGTAGTTATTAAATAAGAATATATTAATTACAGAAAGTGCTTAGAGTTGTAATTTAGATGGAATTCTATTACAAATATTGTTATTGGCTATTTTTTCCTGTTGTTATTCTGTGAAATCTAGTATTACAGAAACTACAATTATAATGCTTATAAAAATGATGTTCATCTTGATAGATCTTTCTCTTTTCTAGTAGATAGTGTAACTCTTTGGAATATGTAAAGTATGTTAAAATATGCTGTAATTAAAAAAATTATTTAAATTACTAATGCTTTTCAGAAGGTCTGTGTTCCATAATCAAAAGTGGCTGTTTAAGTACCTTTTTATTTCGACAAAGCTTAGTGTGAAGTACCTTTCTACTTTTTGGAAAACTAGATTAGGTGCATTAGAAATCTTTACCTTGTATCTAAGCGAAAACCAGTGTTATGCTTGTATTTTTTGTCAGTAAAATTATACAAAATGTTTCACTGACAAACACAGACAAATATTATTTTGCCTGTACCAATATACTAGCAGTTCACAGGAGAGTGTCATATTTAACATACAGTACAGTGCTGAGAACTAGATTTTAAAAGATGGCTTTGGAGTTTCTGTATATAAATCACCAGATTACTTTTTTAGCAACATATCAGCTATCTTTAGAATTGCACAATAATTATTACAAACTTTAACTTAAAAATAGCTTTGAAGTTATGTTAGTTAAAGAGTTATGATGTGTCATAATTTAGTAACAACTATAATTTGTACTGTTTTAAAGAGTAAAAGCACGAGGGCACTTTTCCCGTTTTAGAGATCATGCTAATAAACATTCTGTAGTAACAGAACAAATTATAATTTGGAAGCATGATGTGGGGGATCGAGTACTCTTACACTAATGCTGTGTTTTCTATTTGCTAAAACTTTCTTCAATAAACATATTTCATTTTGATTCGAGATGACCTTAGTACTTTTTTGGTATTGCTGGAAACTCTCATTAGAAACACTTGAGTCTGTGTGAGTCTATACTTAGTAAAAGGTATTTCTATTTCAAATGGTATACAGTTCATAAATTTTTGACTTTACCATGGAAACATACGGCATAATACTTCTACAAAATATACTCCAAAATGTCCACGCTCTTTTATTTTTGCAGTGAAATGCTTGAAATTTTCCACATTTCCTTGGCTAACTCTTACTTCAACGGATAGACATGTTCTGTCATCAAATGAAAGGTACAGTAGTAGAAACATTAGTTTGCTTGTAGTTTTTATTTTTCTCGGGTAAGAGTGGTTCTAAATTTCAGTCCTTCTGCATCATTAGACTGTTCCTGTAAATAACCTAATGACTTAATTTTTCATAAACGATCATAAAAGCTGCGCTGAAGTTGGGCAGAGCAGATAAACAATGAGTTGTAATAGCACAAGTTTTCTTTTAATGTTACTCTCCATTCTTTGTGTTTAATTCAGAATACCTTTTTTTTTTTTTGTTCATGCCACTTCAGTTTGTCTTCTAAATTTCTCAAGTGGATCAAAGATTTCATTCAGTTAATTTTAGAGCAAGCTGGAATAAAATCGCTATATACTTCACGCCCACGACCACTTGGCAGAGAAATCCATACTTCCAGTAGTAAGATTTAGGCCAATTACTTTAGGCCAACCTTAACTAGATTTAGGCCAAGAAGTTTAGGTACAATCCCTCATCCAGGCATTGAGTCATTCAGATCATCCTTCTGCAGCGATTTTTGGGGGGCTTTAACTTTCATTTAGAAAAAACAGTGTTTGAAGTGGCCCCAGGAAAAGTTCTGTAGTTGGGATTCCTTATGAGTTGATCTAGTGTAGTTAACAATGCAGTATCATAGGCTGGACTACTTAACAAGTCTACTCTTAATTGTAAGCTTTCTTGTAATAGGTTTTTGGGTTTTTTTTATTTTCTTTTGAAAGATGTCTGAAGCTGGAAAACCTCTTTAATATTTAATTTCCTTTATGCCTTAGTCTAGAAAAGGGACACAGATCCTTAAAACTGGACATGTTTGATTTTTTTTTTTTTACAGTGGTTTCAGAAACAGTGTTTTCTGAAACAATAGAAAAAAAAGAAAAATGAAGTAGAATACCCAAAAGGTTCTTATTGTTTACTAATATATATGCTAGAGAATAACTAATAAATTTCTTCCTTTATGTGACTTCCCACATATGTAATTCAAGTGCTTTGAAGTTAGACATGAACCTTAGTAATGACAGAAACTTTCTTATTGGTAAGAATTAGATTACTAGCTGTATACCATTGAGATAATCACTAGCTTCACAGGGAATTTCCAGTCTTTCTTAATTTCAAATTCAGAATCAATAAAGTTATTTCTCTTCTGGGAACTTAATTTTACATGTGGTTTGATAACAGCTGGAATTGAGTTTGTTCTTCATTGTATACAGAATTAGCATAGCTAAGGAATAATTCAAGTTTAAAAACAGTGTAACAATAGAATTACAGCATTATTTTTCTTTAGATTCTTCAGTGTTGTGATTATAACTGTCTTGTAAAGACTTGTTCAAGCTTATGCTTACCGGTTGGTTTTTTTTGGTTTTAATACATATTTAAATATGAACTGCATTTTTAGCTCTTTGAGAAGTAACAACCAAAGTTTAATTTGGAATACGTGTGAGCTTCTTCAGAATGTAATTATGCAAGATTTTCCTGCTGAGATCTTCCTTCAAAGGCCAAAGATTGTACAGGCAAGAATTCACATAAAGTTTAAGGTTTTTATTGTGCTATAGTATAAGTTGTGCCGAGTAAAAATTGATGTCAATGATACAATTTGTTTCTAAACAAAATAGCTAAACAAAAGTTCCTTTATGTAAACTTTAGGAACATAGAAAAGGGGACATTAGCTATGTGTTGTGTTTAGAAAGTTACTTGGCTGTGATAATGTATATTGCTAATCAGTAGTGAAGTGTGTTGTAAAGTAATACTTTGTTTCTTCTGGATAAGATCAAATTGTGTCACTGTCATATGCACACCCTATAATGGGCTCCTATAATGGAAGTAATGACGTTGTTTGAAATATAATGTGGAACTTGGCTTTTCCCTTAGGACTGGTACCCTTGCATTCAGTACAAAACCAGTAGTTAAACTTATTTGTTCTTTGCTGTGATTTTTAAACACTTAGAAACGTCTGTGAACTATATTTACTGCAGGACTTTTGTGGCATGAGTGTTCATGAAGGTGCATTAATGTTCAGCTACTAGTGTTGATGGTTTTGTATTTGCAGAGCCTTTTGTCTCTACTAAACCTGGCTTTTGGAGGAGATGGAAGACATCGCTTAGCTTTGCAGGCTGTGTCATGCCTGCAACAGTTGTGCATCTTCTTGAGAAGCAGACTTAACTTCCACAGAGATCCAAGTTTTTCTTCCACAGAGCAAAGTAGGTGTTCTTAAATATTTGAAATACTGTTGTGTTTTTACTACAGTTAAGATTATCTAAAATCATATTAAAAAAAAAAAAAGAGCCAACCCACAGCTTCATAGCAAATGCAATCTTGTGAAACTTTTGCTAAGTGATGTTGGTCAGTACTATTCATGTTAGTGAATATTTTTGGACTACCTGCATTATTTTAAAATACTTACTCATTTTTACAATTTCCTGTGATTCTCCACTGATCAACTTTTTCCCAATATCCACCTGTTTGTGTGTCAGCAGGAGAGGGATTTTAAACTAAAACTAAATGAAATCTGTAAAATAAAAGTGGGCAGAGTTTCAGAAAAGTTTTCAAGCTATTAGTGCTTAACAATTTAGTTACTAATTTCATGAGCTGTGTTAATTTTCTTTTTTTATTGTGATCACTGAAAATAGTTTAATCATCGTTTTGGATTTTACAGTCATTAGGGCTGTTTCACAATGTTTTTAATGCTTAAACTTTGTAGATTTAATAGTGTACATTAGTTATAATGATCTTCCTGTTTCCATTCTGTCAGCTGAATATAATCAAGTTTTTTTTCTGTAAATTGGTAGTCTGGTTCTGTTCATAAGATTGCCACTATATGTGGTGTCTTAACAAATGATACTGGCTGGTTTTTTGCTAATTCACTTACAACATCAACAAATCCAATAGCTTTAGTCAGACACTATGTTTGTATTTTTAAAACTCAAAATTTATTATTCAGCTGTAATTTTCAGTGGTTTTGCCTTGGAATTGAGTTTCCACACTCTGCCACTACTTGCCAGTGATAGGTTGTCCTAGCTTGCCAATATTTACTTGGTGTTTTCCATATCCTACTTTAGTTACTTTTACCATTAGTTCACTATGTAGTATCTTTCAGAATAATGGGTTCCACTAAGGAAAAATATATGATTTGTGTTACATGAAGGCACAGCTTCCCAGAATTCATCTATATCTTACTGTCAAGAAGCAAGAGGTCATCCTCGTTCTCGGAATCCATCACCTGGAAGTAGTAGCCCTCGGCCATCTGTGATTGGACGGACAGTTCAGCGTCCTAGAGGAGATGGTCAAGATTGGGATGCAGCATCTTCCAGGTGAATAAAATAGGAAATAACTTACACTTCAATTAAATAATTATTAATACAGGATTATATTGTCAGCCGCTTGTCAGCCTGTGGGATGATGCGAGAGTTTTGTTAACCTGGGAAAATTCAAACCATGTCTATGAATTGAACAGTTAGTTCTTTAAGTGGTGTTCAGAATACATAAGAACAGTTTTACCTGCCACATTCTGTACCCACCCAGCATTTTTAACGAGATCTTAGTGTCAATTGTTATTGCTTGTGCATGTGTTTGTAAGAGACAGAAAAGCATTTATTCAGGCTATTGCCATGAAGTCAGGGATTTTTTCTTTTCTTCAGCAGGTGACCCCATAAGTTCTTTTGAGTTGAATGGCCATCCCATGGGTAACAGTGTACACTATTGTCAAAAACGCTGTGCTGTATGAGGATTTCCATAAAGTCTTGAAACTTTGTTGTTAAATCTGACAACAAATTTCAGTTGTATAACATCTAAAAATTCAACTCCTATATGAAATCTTGAATCGTCTGCATACCCTCAAAATGTTCACGTGTTTGTTTGGTGTGGTTTTGTTACTCATCTTGACACAACAGACTTAAAGCTGCTGTTCAAGATCCAATGTCTTTTAGTATGTGGGAATTTAAAAGTTCTTGTGAATCCTTACTGTGTTCTTGTTGGTAGTGCTTTTGAGTCTCATGCTCACTGCCCATGAATGCCATTTCTTAAAAAGATGTAATTTAGCCCAGAGACAGCATAAAGGAAAACGGGATGTTGAACAGAAAATACGATAGAGGGAAATGACTGTAGTGTTGCTCTGATGTTGCTGATTTTGATATGGAAGAGCTGCTTTTAGTGAATCTTGTCTTTTTCAACATAATTGCAATATAAATTATTTGTTTATTGCCATTCTCTATGTAACTCTTCTTTTTCCTTGTTCTTAAATCTTGAGACTCTTCAATCTTATCTGTTTGTCTGTTTCAAATTCTGCCTGGAAACTTAACCTTTCCTCTTCTGAATTGTTTTTATGGTTGATACCTCTCCTTCCTTACCCTCTGGTAAGTGCAATCAGAACCACTATGTATTGCTGAACTCTTCTATTTTGCTTACACTCTTCTATTGCCCTCTTAAAATGAGTTGGCTTTTAAATTCTTAATTGCTTTTCTTTAGACATCTTTTACATTTAGTTAGACAATATAATGTAACACAGCCATGCCACAGTTCAGTTTCTTCAGCTTGTTTAATAATAAAAAACCCCAACCAAACAGAGAAACAAATATAAAAGTCATACAGGTTTTTAAAGCAATTCAAGATTGTTAAATACTGTTTAGGATAAGAAAAAAACATTAAAAAACATTTGTTCTGAGTTGTATCAATTATAATACTGCCAATAGAATTAGATTCTTCTTGAAAGCAGTTGAAAAATAGTGAAATTGTGAACTATATATAGAGCTCATATTTTAAAATAATTATATATATAATAACTATATGCATATTTTGTATTACATACTAGGTTGCAGTTAAGGTTTTTTTGGGCAAGGGAATATTTTCTGTTTTACAGTGGACAAGGAAGTCCTACAGGCTTAAACATAGGGCACTCTTACTTAATTTTCCTTCTAAGAATTCTTGTGGCTAGCCACATAGAATGTTTTCAATGTAGTGGGTATAGTTCAGGCTGAAATCTGATTTAGTAAGTGGCCTTGCTTCAAGCAACTGATAAGACTTTGTTCATCAAAAATAACATTTCAAATAAACTGATTTTTCTCTTGCAATATTGTATTCATTGCGTGTGTATTTTTTCCAGTACACACTTCTAATGCATTTGAAGATGAGTGCCAAAACAGTAGGCGTTCACTTCTGATGCTACCAGTTCTGACATTTAAAAAAGCCAACCAAACAAAATCCTCCCCTTCCTGCAACACTAGAGGATAG
Source organism: Aviceda cuculoides (assembly GCA_035590195.1). Lineage (NCBI taxonomy): Eukaryota > Metazoa > Chordata > Aves > Accipitriformes > Accipitridae > Aviceda > Aviceda cuculoides. Next base: position 7,347,640 of record JAVJGG010000048.1, on the reverse strand, counting down.
CAGAGGAAGATTGGGATCAAAGGAAGGATATGCTTAAGGAGGAGGACATTAAAATACTTGATGCTATTTTTAACATCTATAGATATATGGGTTTTCTCTTTGCAAGAGTTAACTATGTCTCTTTTTTGTTTTATTTTGTTTTGTTTGTTTGTTTAAGTGGAAACAGTACTCAAGTAAATGCAAACTCCAGAATCTCTCTGCATTCCCCACTTGATGTAGGACATATTGACCTAGCAGGTGCTGAAAATGAGGACACTTTGGAATTACAGATGAAGCAACTTAGCCTTCCTCAGTTCTGTGTTTCCATCTTGGAAAATGCAATACCTCTTCTAAGAACAGGTGAGAAAGTTTTGAATTAAGCATTTCAGTTATGTATTCTTCCCATCTTTAATACAAACCTCTTAAGAAGTTGGTATTATGAGGCGAGTACCTCGAACAATAAGGTACAGATGATTACTGATATACTATAGCTAGTTATAACAGTTCTAGGGACTTTGTTCAGATCATAAATTTTGAATCTTCTGGTTGATTTCCAGAATGCCTACAGAAGTTTCAAGTGCTTTTTACTGATGGTGGGAAGTAGTGGTAGGAAAAAGTGGGGGTGTGGTGGAAAAATGGTGTGGCTGGATAAAATGTCATTCAAGAAGATGAAAAAATAATGACACTTAACAAAACCTGTTCTGATCTTTTTGAGCATAGAGTTTTTCTCCTCTTGAAGAAATAATAAACAAAAATTCTGGAAAAAGGTTTGTTTTGTCCTTATGAATGCAGTAACAAATTTTAATTATGTTTTAAGAACTATAAGTAATGATAGTCTAATTGCAACAAATAATTTTTATTTTAATTTACAAAGGTTCTAAATTGCAAAGCCTTCTTGAAGGATAGTCTTTTTGCTCTTAAGCTGTCTAAAACAGTATTTGGTTGTAAAACAACATCCTTCAAAACAGGTATTGGTACATGTGGTAAGGTTTGCAAATACAGGAGCTGGAAATGTGTATCTGTCTATAACTAGAATACTGAAAGTTGTTTTTTTAATACACCTGTCAACATTTCCTGAGTTGGGTAGAGGCTTGAACTTATAAAAATTGTATGAAATATGTATGAAACTTCCGTTTTCATGATTGTTTATATCTTTTTATAACTTTCTGTTCTGTTGCAAAATACTGGTTTACTTATGTGTTTCACAGTAACATCAGCATTAATATGTGTCCACAGGAAAATTTATTCAGTCTTCACTTTTTTGGTAATAAACCAAACTAAAAGGAATAAAAATTTTGTTTTCCCTTTTCAGAATAGTGATATTTGAATATTCATTCTTCACAAACACATTCATGACTTCTGGCATCTTCTCTTTTATTTATAATGTAAAACTGCAGAAAGTGTATTTTCTATCTTTTCCATTTCTGGTGCATGTCACTTCAAATCTGCAGAGTTAAAATATAGTGAGTTTTTCCATCTTTCAAAATTCTTTCTTTGCATCTTATCATAGAACTAAAGTATCATTTTCAGATGAAGTTGATCTGTCTTTGTTTCTCTTGCCCTCAGTTTTTTCACACTCTTTAAACTCTAGTAGATGATACTTCTTCTTCCTTCCACTGTGCTGTAATGAGACATAGATTGTAAGCAAACTCATATTTTTGTCCTGTTCCCATTGATCTGAACTCCTGAGATCTCAAGGCACACTGTGATACTGTGAGGCAGTAACACACAGTAACACCCTGTTTCTCATGTGGGTTATATTTTCTGAATTGTTTTCTTCAGTAAAATCAACAGGCACTTTTATTAATATTATTATCACCTTATACAGTATAATGTAGATTTTTCTTTTTTTTTTTTTAAACTGTTTAAATTAGTAAAGGAAAAACAGTAAGATTACTGCAAAATTTGCTTGCATTTTACAATGTAACATGTATTTCAGTTAAGCTCAAATTCTGTTCCTTGTGGAGATGTTGACTGGAATCTTTTTTTCCTTTGTCCTGACCTGTTTTGTGAGTGAAGTCCTTTGAGAAATCAATAGTGACATGGGTTGTGGGTTTTTTTGGTTGGTTGTTTTTTTTGGTTTTGTTTTGGTTTTTGATCAGTTTTAAGCTACCATACTTGTCTGAAGTTCAGTGTTGATACTGAGTGTCTTAAAGTCAATTATTTAAACTGGAACACCAAAAGATTTGTTTCACAGTCATTGTATCTCTCTTACTGTGCATTTAGTAATAATGACCTCTTAGCACATACTAATTCTCACAGGTGTTGGGAAATGAGTATTTTGCTGATTCATGTAAGAGTATGGTGGAATGAACTTGCATGTCTGTAGATCATGACAGCTACAGCAAAGCATTGTTGCAGACGTTATGTTTAATTATTAACTTGAAAATATTTCTGAAACTATAACTTCAGTTAAAACCACCATTATTTAGTACTTGCATTATAATGGAGAAATTTATTAAGTTACCTTTTAAATATTTTAAGCACAGACATTTAATTAAGAATTTGCAAAATAGTTATGAAGAGAGAAAAAGTGCTTTTTTGAGTTTTCAGGCATACACTTTTCAAATTGACAACGTTTTGCCTAAAATAAATGGAAAACAGCACTTCTGTGAGACAGGAAAAAACAAGCTTTCAAAAAGGCCCTCTGCATTCTCTGCCATATGCTCACTCAGAGCAGATCACTTAGGCTGCAAATTGCATGAGCTGTGGACATTGTCACTACGTATATAGTCTCACACACACATATATGTTTTTTTCCTCGAGATATCAGCAAGGCTTCTACAGTGTGTAAGATCTACAAAAGATAGAAAAAGTGACAAGGAAATTAATGTTCAATCATAACAAGCAGTAGAGCTTGCTTTTTTTTTTTTAAACAGATTTTGAAGGATGCAAAATTTTTATGCTAGATAAAAAATAAATGGGAATTTCAGTAGTGATGTGTGAAATCCATCCATGGTCTTAAATAGAAACATACCATCAACAAGTAACTAAGCCAACAGTTGCACTAAATTGAGTATTTGGGGGAAACTGTTACCGTATGGTTCCCTAGGTTGCCAGACAATTTTGGCATCTTCTGTTGTATGAGGTTTGAAAATATTTGGTCTGGCTCCAGATATTCTGCCTTGTTCTTCATGAAACCTTCTAGCCTTTGACTGCTTCTCTATTGTCTCATTATCTGGGGACATTAGGGGGAGGCTTATATTTGTGATAAATGTAGACTGTAAATGTTTAAGCTCGGGCCAGGTTTCTTTGCGGACCTGTGTTCAAGCGTAAAACTGTACAAAGTATAAAAGCCACTAATAGACAGACAAGGGATACTTGTTGGGATACAAGGGATACAAGTTGTTAAGGGATACTGAGTCAGAAGGAGCAATGAAATGAATAAATATTAGCCTAAAAAGAAGCAGGGAAAATTGTTATGGAGAAAAGTACAAGTGGATAAAGTGGATATTCATCTCCTTGCCTTTCAAAAGATCTCAAACAAAATAATCCAGGAAGAAAGCTACTGCTGCTATACTGAAAATGCAGTTTAATAGGAATAGGTGATACATATGGAAGATCTGTAACCTAGTTGACTGGGTGGGTGAAATAAGTGACTTTATGCTGAACTTCAAAGAAGTCCAGTGATAGGATTTACAGCTGTAATAAAGTTCATGTAGTACTTTAGGATTTAAGGAGATGCAGTCTTTTTCCAAGTATATGATTGTTGTCTTCTGTGATTCAGAGCTGTTGGTGGTTGAGGGCAGTTAGCATTAGTTTAGTAGAAGTGTATAGCAAAACTAAAATATCAGAATTTCAGATCTGGAATAATCCCTTGTTCAAAATGGTGTTTTCTGAGTATCGTAATATAATATTTTGTCTGTATTTGAATTTATCCTCTCATTGGTATTCCTAGGCAGTAGGAGAGTGACGATGGAAGTTCTGGAATTGCTTGTTGAAGACATGTTCCTTATTGGTGATGCTATTTCTGAAAATGTTTGGGAAGATGATAGCCTTTTTGCATTGGAATTGGTAAGATTCTTTAGGCTTTGATCAGCCGTTTTTAACAGTCTGCTTTTATAAGCCTCTGACATTTTATGCAGTGATTCATATACATATCTAATCTTCTGCTGAGCTACCCTTTTGAAAATCTTAAATAGTTTATTACTAGTTCTATCACTGGCACATTATTTTTTTTTTAAATGCAAGTTCTTTTACTAGATGATACTTGAAGTTTCACCTCACAAAAATAAGTAAGGAATTTTGTCTTGTAGTGAAAGGCTGTTAAGCAGCCATTGAGAGAAACACATGTAGGGAAGGAGATCTGAGGGAAAAGTACTGTCTATAGATGTTGGAGACCAATTTGATGTAAATGACAACTTTCACTTTCTTTACTCCTTATAAACTATCTGTTTAAAATTAGGGAGGTAACGGTTTAGATCCAAGAGTGGACTTGTAAGATATGTGGTACCCATTTCCTACACAGGACCTGTAGACACCTGCACAGATTTCAGCTATGCTTAACTCTGTTGCTTTGCTGGGAAAGAAAGGAGAAGGCTTTTTGGCCCAGGAGAGATTCAAAGCATTAAGGTGCTGTTGACCAAACAATTTAAAATGCTGGAAGTATGTACCAGAGCACAGCTGAGAGTTGTTATGTACACGAAACATCAAATTAGTGAATGACAGATGAAGTAACAATGGCTGACTTGCCTTTTTGAAGACCACTGAGAGCTGAAACAAGCCAGCATGACTTACGTATGTAACAAACATATCAGAGTTGCAGACTGAAACTTGTCTAAAAACCTGAGTTAAGTGTAGTCTTAAATGCACATGACTTCAGTTAGAATTCATGAAAATACTACTGAATATGAAACAATGGTATTTCAATAATTATTAATTAATAATATTACTGTAGGCTTCCCTATTCTCTATTTTACAAATTATAATTTTTTTTATTTATAGGACCTAGCAGTGAATGAGAACTTTTTTGTTTTAATCTAGTGTACTGATCTGTCAAAATCTGTTATAATTGATCAACATCAAGTCAGTACTGAAGATTCCTTGCAGAACATTTAATCTAAGGAGCTTAATATAATCTTTTGTCTCATTGTTGTATGACCTGAATCAGTATATTCCACTGCATATAAATCTGTCAAACCACAGTTTCTACTGTGAGAATCATCACATGTACATCCTACTGATTGTTGTTAGTAGGATAATGTTTGTTTCCAGGCTACTAAGAAGCAAAACTGCAAATAAGCTGGGTAATTGTATACAGTTATAGTGATTAAAAAAAAAAAAAAGACTCCATGGTCTTGAAGCAGAGCCTCTTTCTTCCTCCTGCAAACTGTAGAAGGGCAGAGAGAAACTTACTTTTTCGAACTCCCGAAGATGAAAATGAATCCTTTTCATATTCCAGTGTAACAACATGTGTTGATAATTACTTTAAAAGACTGATTCGATTTAGTCAATTGCTTCTTGTCATTTTCTTCAACTATGTTGAGTCAGATAAACAGTGCTTAACTGCTTCACAGCGATTCTCAATTTCTGGAATTAATAAGCTGAATATCACATGTGCTATTGCCTTATTAATCATTATTAGGCATTCCAAAACTGGTAACTGAAATTGATTTGACCTTTGTTCTAGTGTCCTTAAGTACAAACCTGGCTTTTTCAGGTGACAAAATTCGAGAAACTAATTTTGTTTTCTCCAGTGTCAGTGAGCTGGATTTATGCAAATGGTAGTGGTTCTTCAGTACGATTTTACATAATCTGGGAAATGTGCTGCTGTTTCCTTTGAGAATGAATAGGCATAAAAAACGTTTGAAGTTCTCAAAGTTTGGATTGAGGGTTGTTAGATTTTTATTAATTTTTTTTTTTTTTTTTTTTAGGTTTTAAGTTAAAGCTTTATTAGCAGGTTTAAACCAGCTCCTACTATTTCCATATTAAAAGTGAACTTCAAAATAGTTAAAATTCCAGAAGTTCAAAAGTGTAGTGAGCAGAAATTAAGGGGGGGGGGACTGGGGGAGGGGGGAGAGTAACCAGTAATGGGTAATTACTGACCAAAGTATTCAGAACTACAAGTGAAGGCAGAGTGAAGTCTAGATATAAGGCACGGTTCTGTTCAGATGACAAACAAAATGCTGTGTATGTTGTACCATTTCTGCATTTTTAAGTTATTTGGATAATTGTGTTAATGATGCTATGAGTGCTGTATAAACACTGTAAAGATACAGTAATGTTTCAATTATTTCTAATGATTGTATTTCTGATTTTGTTTTCAGAAAGACAAATTGCTTCTGGTTTTGGGTTTGCTTGGAGAAACTATATTATATCACAAAACTAATATAAGTGCAGAGCAGCCCGAGGTGATGTTGGTGCATCACAGAATGGCGTTTATCAGCATTTCACTCTTCACTGTTAGATTACTGCAAATACTTCTCCCTGTAGAAAAGGTATGCCATCACTAATTTTAAGTGATTGTTTTTTGGTTTTGCATTTTAAGAGGGCAAAAAGTGATACCTTCCTCAGTAATTAATACTGGGAAAACAGCCACTGGACAGAGAAATTAATCTTATTTACATTGGCTGATGTATGATCACGTCTGTTGTTCAATTATCGGTGCATTCTACAGAATCTCCTGCGTATTTCAAGTCTTAAAAAAACATTTTTAATAGAGTATTTTAATGAGTTTTTGAAATTCAATGTTCTTTTTCCTCTTGGTAGTGTTTTTTTCTGGTATGTTGCATGGTCTGCAAAGCTATGCTGCCCCCTGCTCATTTATAGTGTGTGTGCAAGTAAGACTAAGTAAGACTAGGACTACATAATGTTTAAAATCATCACTCTTAATCTGATGGAACATAGTAAGAAATTATGTTTTGTGCATCATAGTGATTTTAATTATTCTTTGCTTCCAATGCTCTTTAAAAGAAGTTCTTTTGTAGCTCTTGAGTTCGTTTATTTATTATTTTTTTTTTTTCCTGTTTATTTCAGGGTGGGGTCTGATATTTGGAAGTTTTTGTGGGATGGAAAGTCTTATAAGATGTTTAAATCTGTATGGGTTTACTTTTTTTGGATCAGTTTTTATTGCAGTGTAGCTCTTTTTTAGACATTGTTCAATCTGAGTAGTAGATTGATTTTCAGTTACAGGCCTTTTGTCACAAATATTAAGTCTTTTACTATTAATATAAGCAGTCTCTTGTACCTGCAAATAAGTGTAGACATACTAATCTAATGACTTCATAATTTTTGTCTTTATGTTCTTATGTACATAATAAAAAATTTCAATTCTGTGTATGACAGAAATTGGAAAAAAGTTAACTATATTTGAGGTCAATTTTAGTTGAAGGAACACTGAATACTTGCAGTAAAAAAACCCCAAAACAACAGCAACAGAAATCCCAGTTCTTAGTATGTGATATTACTATATGGAATTGTAGACGGCTTTTACTACAGAAGTAATTGTGGTCTGTGTATTCTCTGCCATCTAGTGGTTAGACAGTAAATTGACCCTGGCCAGTGGAGTTGGTAGTGCCGTGGCTAGATCGATCACACACAACTTTTGTGACTGGTTGCAAGTCTGACATAAGGACTGACATCTAATGAACTCTCACTTTTAATTAAAAAAATAATAATTCTTCATATAGAACTCATTTGATATGTGTTTCTTTCTCATTTTTAAGTAGCAGCAATAGTGATTGTACTTGTTGAATGACTGCAAGTGCTGTTGTTGGTTTTATTGTATTTTCAGGCTCTTGTTCTGACAGTTATTTTCTTTTTCAAAGGCGAGTAAAGTTCTACAAAAGAGTTTGCTGAATGCTTTATTTCTTCTCTCTCTGGATGTGTCCTTCTCCTTGGAATACCCAAGCATTCATGAATCCATTGCAGCCTATCTGGAGCAGATGAGTACTGAGAACTACAGTATTTATAAACAAGCTTCAGAAGCTGCATATTCGATCGAATGCACTTGTAGCTTTATGGTTGAAGTTCATAAGAAGGTGTGGAATTTTGTTATATAAAATATTCCTGTAGGCAAATTTTGTTCCTCCACTTCCCTTTCTCTGTGGTAAAAGCTATAGTCTAGCATAGCCAAAGAAAATTCATAAGTATGAGTATTCCATACCATGCAAGGTGTAGTTAATTTATATTTTTTCCACTAATACAACTCATAATATTTGTAAAAATCTTATCCTAAGTAAAAACAAAGAAATAAACACTTGGAGATGGGAAGTGGGCACAAGACCTTTTATGGGCAAAGAAGTAAGAAAGAAGCAGATAACTCTAAATATATAATGTGTGTGTATGTGTGTGTGTGTGTATGTATGTTGTCCAGTATTTAAATAGTTCATGAAATTTTAATTCCCAACTACTTGGCAATTGTAGCTCTAATAAACTACTACTTTAGACTGTGTGAGATTTGTGCTTCACTTTGTTATGAAAACAACTAAATTACTTTCCTTTATTAGTTAGTAGTTAAAAGACTCTAGCACAGTGCCAAAATACTCTTTTCCATTATCCAAATGGACAAGTAATTGTGCAAAATACTTGATCCATTGTTACTAAAATAGATGAATAAAATACAGCAATATAAATGTAGTGGTATCTTAAATCTTGAGTTAATCTATCCTTTATGTAGGCAGGTTCTGAACTTAATAGAAGCAATACTTTGCTCACAAAATACTGTGTACAATGAAATTAACTCCATCAAATTTAAATGGCTCATGTTTAATGTATTTGGTAACCAAAAGTATGAAGACATTTGTACTTAAATTTAAAAAAAAACCAAACTTGCTCTTTAACATTAATAGTGAATTGTACAAATTTTAATTGTTAAATCTTTCATTATTCTTCTCATATGATGCATGTTGATATAAAATAAAAAATTTGATTAAAAGCATAAAGTATTCAAGGATGAGTCTGTTCTTGGGCATTTTAGACAGTGTTTTGAACAGAGTTATAGTGCTCATGTTGTGAAATGTTAGACATACATTATTCCCATTGACTTTAATAGAAGTTTATTTGTATTCAGCAGCTGAAGGGTTTTCAGCTCCCAGGAGTAGATTCTAAAATTTGTTTGTTGAAAATCTATTGAATTTGTTAAT
>JAVJGG010000048.1:7325622-7335837 GCA_035590195.1 Aviceda cuculoides | reverse complement strand
ACCCCCAAGTCCTTCTTGGCAGGGCTGCTCTCAATCCTTTCATCTCTCACTCTGCTTTGATAGCAGCGGTTGCCTGGACCTAGGTGCAGGACCTTGCACTTGGTCTTGTTGAACCTCATGAGGTTCACATGGGCCCGCTTCTCAAGGATAAGATTTTATTTCCTTCATAGTGATTTTTCACTTCCCTTTGGTGTTTTTGTTCAGTTTCTTTTTTGTACCAGAGCAAAAAATAATTTTGAGCTGACCGCTTTTCTGCTTTTTGCAAAGATGTTTACTGAAGGAAAAATAAACCAATAACATATTAATAAAATACTGATGCTTTCAAAATAAATATTTTAATCTAGATTATGCTTTAATTGCTTAGACCTTTTAAAAATGTGTAAGAAAGATACCTTTTTTTTTTCCTATGTATAAAAGCTTGGGTTGTGTTTAAGAATAGTTTGTTGTTGTTGTTTGTGGGGGGTTGTTTTGGATTTGATTTTGGTTTATATGGATATTTTGTCACTGCCTTAGCTTTTTATAAAAATAGCCTGGGGGTAAAAGTATCACTGTACTCTATATTAAGAATAACAATGTCGTATTTATTAGCTCATTTTAGGTATTCAGGAATATTGGTTCACAAAATAAAAATCACTTTTCTGTTTTGCTATAATACTTTGTCGTTAATTCTTATTTTCTGTAATGGACATCAGCTAAACTTATTGTATATTATAGCACAGTTCACTAATCTACAAAGATGCTGGAGCTAGACTTTTGCAAAAAAACCCACCCCTATCTCCACCGAATGACATTTGTATCTTTTTGAGATTTTTACCTGCCTGTTTTAGGTTTTGCTTACTTTAAGCATATAAAGTTTGTCTAACTATTTTCACTATTATTTAAAATAAAAACAAAACTATTTTTTATTTCTTAGTCCTGTGTAGCAACAGGAATTTTCAGTCAGCGATTTATTAAGATGGTGTTTCTTCCAGGGCTGTAATGTTTAGCTTTCAGAATTGTAGTCTTTCAGTCTGCATGGAGAAAGCCTTTCACTGGATGACAACTTCAGGCAGTCTATAAAACAAGATGTAGTAGTAGAGACTGTCTTGAATTTTAAAACTAACCAACTTTTATTTTTACTGAAGGACTGTTTAGGTATTCATAATATCTCTAAGCCTATGTCTTCAGTCTGCCATGGAGTACATTTTCTTCTTCATCCAAAAGTTTTATATGAAATCTGTACGTTTGGCCTTCAGGAAGAGAAGAATGAGGTACTGTGTTTAGTAGCTATATTTATAAGTTGATGTGCATGCAAAGTAGGTGTTGATATTCTCCACGGTGGTCTGAGGCTTACCTGAAGTTTTAACCACATACGGTTTCTTGTATATAGAAAAGCTATGCAAACAGTGAAGTTGTAGTAAATGGAAAGATTTTTTTTGTGATGAATTCAGAGACAAAATAATGTTCTATGAATAGGATGCTATTAAATGTAATAAAGACCAATGAAAAATGAAGTAAACTATGTTTTTTAATCTTTTCTTGGAATATATTTGGCCTTAATAAAATGTACATGAAATAGTATGTATAATGCTTTGTATTTTTGTATTTATGGAAAATGTGAAGTCTCAAGTTTTTGTAAAGGTGGGATGACCTCTGAAATGTGTGCATTGGTTCAGGAGCAAAAAGAAGTTTTAAATCTGCAATGTCTTTGCTGTAAAAATGTATTTCATCACTACAAACACATCTGTGTTTAATTACCTAAGTATTATGGAAGTGTTTTATAGCGTTCTAGAATAGGACCAAATTTCTGTTGGGTTCATTTATATGCATGAATGCTTAACATATATCCACTATTTCCTAGCTTATGTATAAAGCTGAATAGGGAGTTCTGAGAGGGGGAAGAAAATTATTTAGATTATTTGTAACTGCTTTATAGCTGATCTATAAGGTCCCTACAGTAGGAAAGAACGTTGACTAAAAAATTTTTTTTTTTTTTTCAGCTTGTCTCCTGAAATGAGATTTATTTTTTTAACACAATACTGTGTACAGTTACATTTAGAAGGGATTTTTTAGATGTTAACATTTTAAAAGGAGAAGCAAAATATCTTTCATAATGTGCTATGTATTTGTATTTGTGCTTTGTAATTCGTCTTTTCCAAGGAAAGCATTTATTTTGTTTGACTAATTCCTTGGATGCCTTATTAAAAAGACTGCCAGTTTTTTCTTTTAGTGATTGATCAAGCAAAACAAATAGACTTCAACTGATAGTGAATTTAAAAAGATCACTGAGACAGAATGCATGTTTACAAAATTATCTCATTTTGTTCTCTTTACCTTATAATGCATTCTTATTATTCTTCTAACAAAATATATAATGAAGATCATTTCCAAGCATTTTTTTTAATCTTCTTGGATGTATATCTGCTACTTAAGTTTTCATAAAGCATCAGTTTAATCTTTCAGGCATGTGACAATGAGAAGAAATTGAGAAGAACCTTGTATTACAAGGTTGGGCTTAAGGTTTTCCATGTGATTTTACAAATCTAGTCCCTTAAAGGTAGGCTAGAGTGATATTATTAAAGGCTGTTCTTGTTGCCTGGGGTGAGAGGATTCTTAGCTCTGGCATAAAATGCAGGTTTTTAGCTGCTAAATGTAGATGTTTTTACACTATATTAAGGAAGAGTGAATTCTGAGAAGCTGGGTTTTTTCTCTCTGTTCCCATTGTAGTAATAATATTAGCTCGTAAATAATTTAATATTGCATGTCATATACATTACATACTGTATATGGGATATATTAATACAGTATAAGTGCTGTATCATATACCTTTTTTCCTTTTTGATAAAGAGCTTCAATTAATTAATGTACAATTTGAAAGATTTGGTAACATTCTTAGTATGACTCTTTGCCTCAAGAAAGTGAAATGGCCATGTAACAAACTTTAAGTCTCTCTTCTTCCTGTATCTTCAGAAGTGTATCATAAAGACTGGGAATGAAATGCCCTAGAAATGTAGGATCAAGGAAGAAAAGAAACAGAATTTGTTTTACCCACAGGTTAGAGGGGTCATTAGGTGTATAAGTTGAAGTAATTATTTATTTTATTTCAGAAAAGGCAAACCAGAGTTCTAAGGGGAAAATGATTGGGTGCTATTTAGGCAGAACTATTTGTGTTTTCTCTGAGAGTTCTAGCAAATTAATGTTTAGTGTGACTGACAATTTAAAAGTAGCATTCTGCAGTGACAATATTTTGTCTGTAGATCTTTACTTTTTGAGATATCTTTGTATAATGTTTCCAATTAGAGCACTGACAAACTGACCTAGTTGCGTTAGTTTCTTTTCTTTTGTTATTGAGCAGGTGAACTCTACAGCCAAGGCCATTCTGATGCATCTATTGAAGGGACGATTAGTAATGGCAGTATTGACTTGGAACAAGTTTATTGAGGCCCTCTGTCCAGTCATTCCTGTTTTGCAGGTACTTTTAAGTGCTTTAATCTGAATTTGATGTATGAAATCATGTGAACAGCAACACTATCATGTTAAACAACAAACAGAACATTCATCTAAGTAGCAGATGGAAAATAGATTAACAGTAATATACCTACAGACTTGTTTTGTCAGATGGCAAATGGAGAAATGTTTTATAGGGGTCCTAACACCAGTCAAAGTTACTACTTTGAATTTGTAGACAAATTTCAGCCTGGTATTACTAGAATGTGAAACTTTGAAATGTTGTAGTAGAAATCGGCAAGTACTGACTGGGACTTAAATGGTTTGAAGATATGAGTGGATAATCCAAGTATAGATTAAAACATTGCATGCTTTCTAAAATTAGTTAATAATTATTAGAATGTCCCCCATATTTTAAATTTGAAAATTGTAACTCCTCTGTGATGATTCTGTAATTATCTGATCAAGTATGTGCTCAATAAATAGCAGTAGGTGTAAGCTGTATTTTGTGTATATTTTGATACATGTTTTTTGGTTTCTTTGTTTCCAGTATTATAGAAGTGTCAAAAGTCAGTATTATCCTTAGACCTCTGTCTTCAGATCTCTGACAATGTGCAAATTTTCTTTTTGTTATCTTTACTCTTGGTTTGATCTAGTGGGAACTTTTGCCTTTCTCAGTCTGATTTTCAGCCTAATTGCTCCATACAGATTCTTTACTGTTTTTTTTCTCTAGTGCTAGAAATTTCCCTTCTATGATCTGCATATAGTCTTCCAGATTAGATATTTTGCTGCACCTATCTGATGTCTGTTTTTCCTGATGTCTGGGGTTTTTTTGCCTTATTTCTGTTTTTTATTTAACTTGGCTAATACATCCAAGTATACTTTTTGTCTTTGTTTTCGCCAAAAATATCACTTTTGATAATTATACCTACTTATTTATATCACTGCTACATATTCACTCATTGCCTGCATCTCAGTATTACCATAAGTTGAAAAAACTACTTATATAACTTAAGCCCTTCCATAAATTGCACAAAAATCAATGTGAAAATGGGGAGGAATTGCAAATAATATGGGCCATGAAATAGAAGGCTCAGACAGAAAAATATGCAGAGGAAATACACTGAGAACTTGAAAGTGTTGGGAGAAAGGTTACTTCAGAGCTTTCTCGCCCAGTAATGTCAGCTTTTCTGTGTTACCCACATACATATCTTCCATTGATATTCAAGATTAAATAGGTGTGGGTTTCATATAAGCTGTAGGCTAAACATGTGAGAGAACTTATCCCTGCTCTCATTTTTGTGAGTAGAATTCTCCTCTATTCTATAGCCTGTACTGGCTATGTACAATAGATACTTGAGGAGAGCATACAGGAGGCTTATATTTACCTAATGCATATAAAATGTGTTGTATTTTACTTTACTGTTTAAACATTTGCAATATCACTATTGGACGTAACTGATTGTGGTTTGCCTTGTTTGTGTGTGAAAATGCTTTGATGAAATATCTGAAAATATAGAAGATATATGAAGAATTTAATGTTTTGAAGTAATTTTCTTGTAGGGACTGAATTTTATTTATTGAAATGGAAACTGACCTTATAGAGTAGCACCATCTTAACAGATTGAAGGAGAAAGCTTCAAGTCAAAGTACTTCTGGGCCGTGTACAAATTTTTATTTTTATTTGTATACAGGATCACTTACTAATTTTTAAAATTGTTTTGTGGAGGAATATTAATCTGCGGAGAATGAATGTTTTCTTAAAAGTTACTGCTTTTTTTCTGGGAGGTGTTGCTCCTTCCACACCCTCCTGTAGCCCCTAAAAGGGGAATTACCTTGTCTAATTTGCTAAGTTAGTAAGTGGATTTTTTTAATTCTGGAAATTTTTGTTTGTTGTTTGTTTGGTTTAGGGTTATGCCGATACAAAAGATACTGTAGGTAACTGTATCCTCACCTTGAGCGAAACAACCTCTGACAAAGGAGAGGGTATTCTCCCTAGAACTACTAGACTACGGGCTGCTCTGCGTCTTCTCTTCTCAAAAAAGCAGTTGTAAGTAATTCCCTGTAGCATTTCAGCACATCTTCTAATGTTGATGACAAAAATGTCTTCACTAAAACCCCAACTGATTACTATGCAGTGGGTTGATTTGAAAGGTAGATTAGTTAATATTCAGTTGAGTAAGTACTTCCTCCCCACACTGTATGAATTTCATAAACTAATTAATTTTTACCTATACAGCTAAAGTTTTACAGTATGAGGACTTTTTATATTTATTTTAATTGTTTACTCCTTTAGGGTTCGTTCTGTAGCACTTAAACATTTAACATTCCATCTTTTGAATGAAGAAAGGGCAAACCTGAAACGCCCGCATCTGCATGGTAGTGTGCTTTCCAGCATTTTAAACTTATTTATTATAGAAAGAGCTATTGAGCTAAAATTGGATGATAAAACAGAGTCAGTATTTAAGGTGAGTAAACTCTGTCTAAATATCGTGTCATTGATTAGCTCTTCTACCTGCCCAGTCACTGAAGTTAACGTTCTGAAGGTTGCAATATTTCATACAAATTGGCTTGCTTCATAAAAAGAAATCCATTGATGCATTCTTTCTGTGTGAACTTAAACAGTAGGTTTTATGCTACCCTATGCAACAACAAGAAAAGAATTCCTTCTTATTTTTTTTTCTCTCTGCAGATAAATTAACAGCAAGATTTAACTTGAGTACAGAGAGCACAGGCCTGCTCTGTTTCCAACAAATTGATTGTGTATGGATAGAGTCTGATTTTTTTTTTTTTTTCGCTCACATAGAGCTTTTTTCCCCCACAAAATAATTTTTTACTGAAACAGGCACAAATAATTTTTAGTATGAAATATTCTAAAAGATATTACAAATTTATGTCTGTGTTTCCTAAATAATGCTGCTTTTGCAAAGTGAAAAATAAATTACAAATATTTGACCTATGGGAAAACCTCTCTCTCTTTGTTGTTGTTTTTCTTTTTTTACCATCTCCCCTCTGTTCTTCTTCCTTCTTTACCCTCAATGTTTTCAGGTTGACAACATGTCAAACAAATGCTAAGATGCTTGCCATTTGAAAAAAAAATTTTTTCTGACCGCTCATTGTACACTTGATTTATACTCTTCCGCTACATCCTTCAAAAAGTTAGGACCTATGGATATAGGTCCTATATGTATATGTAGGATTATTTAAATTTCTCTAACCGTATTGTCATTAAAAAGTCAGTCCCCTTCACAGACTTAAAAGCATATTCTAGCATTTCTGTGTAGTGTTGAGCTTTCTGTAGTCCTACATAAATTAAGCATTATTTGTTAGAAATCTGCATCTGTTCTGCACTAGAAACTGTTGTCTTGTTATATTCCACAGGTATTATTAGATATTTGTTGCAAAAAGATTGCAATCTAATCCTTTCTTATTACATGCATGTGAAATGTAATCAAATACATTCTAATAAGGAATTTAGATCTTCTTATTTTCTCCTTTCTGTTTGGAAATATGGCTGGTTACCTTGCTTCATAATAGTGTAGTGGATGTAAATCTAATATAGGTTTACTTTTAGGCAGACACTGTTGAAAAGCTGTATGACATCTTGACTTCTGATGCTGTTGACCTAGTTTTACGGAAGTCTGCAGCCGAGCAGCTAGCTATCATTTTGGAAGGTACAATTCTTCAGAAAATTTGTGTTCATGTGCTGATAATTGCATGAGCTTGCAGTTTTGCTAGGTTTTCTGTATGTTTGTGCTAAGGGTACTCTTCGTAATTTTTGTGTGTGTTGTTGGACCAGAATCCTAACACTTGTGGAAGATCTACCAATTCAAGTAAAAAAATTAGTTATTTGTTGTTGTTGCTCTCAAGAATTAGAAAGAGTGGTCTTACTATTTAAAAAACCATCTCCCTTGGGTAATAGAGGAGTAAGCTGAATTCTGTGAGCTTTGCAAGAGCTTTTTTTCTGCTTTTCCTTTTTAATGTTTGTGAGTTTGTTGATCTGTCTCAGAACTAATGGTGCTCTAAATTTTTTGCTATTGCTAACTCAATAGTCGGTCTTGGGTGAGGGAGGCAATGTTCAGTATAAAATAGATGTATTTTTGGTGGTGGTATATTTTAATTAGGAAAGTACTTCTTAGGTTACACAGGCTAGCTAAAGGGATTTTATATGTAGTGAAGAATTTCTTCTGTCGTTCTGAATTTCTTACTCCATTTTGAGTTAGCCTAAGTAGTAACTACAGTTAAAATGGATTGAAATGTCATTTGTGTGAATGAGGGTTCAGTAAACTCAGGCTAAGCTTCCATGATTATACCTTCTTTCAATATCAAGAGGAAGACTCCCTGTGGCATTTCATCAAATATATTTGTAAGGAAAGTATTCCGTCCTTTTACTATTTATGATTTAAGTGAATAATGGTAAATTTGCATCATAGCTGCTTTTTTATAATTGTGTTGCTCATATGGGGAAAAATTATGAATTCTGGTAAAGAAGATCTGATCGATTTAAGATGCAAGCAAACAATCTTGCACAGAGCATTATTTGACTCAGTGCAGGGTCATAACTGTAGAGTTTCAAACCTGGATGTTTGTACTCTACCTACTCAAACTAATTCAAGTACGCTTTTTTTGAAGGAACTCAAATCCTAATGACAGATCGTAACTTTTTCACCATGGGAAGGTGAAGTCTTAGATAATATTAAAATTAACATTTTTCTTGTCAGAAAAATAGTCCCCAAAATGAGGAAATGTCTACTTTGCCTCATAAAATACATTTAGCTATGGTTACCAAATTTTCAGATGTCTAAAGATAATACAAAACATAGCATAGGAGGAAATTGTAAAGGAAAAAATGTAGCTTTATTAGGACAAATTTCATATGAAGGATCAGTTCATAATTATTTAAAAAAACCCAACAAATACAACTGACCCTAATGTCATAGCTTTTTTGTTGTTGAATATTCTTAAACCAGATGCACTGAAGGATTAGATCAGTGGAAAACACTCTCATGATGATTGAGTAAATACCATTTTTAGTTCCATATTAAACTGTTGAAGGCTTTTTATTACAAGTGAAATCCTCGTTTGACTGAAATTGAGTTGCACGGGGGATCACTGTAATTGTGGAACACGAAGTTCTTATGGGAAGTTATGTAAGATATCTGAGTTAAGTGTTCAAGAGGCTACTATAGTCAGATAACAAGATGTTGAAGAGGCTTGCCTTGGTAGAGCTAGAGCTTTACTTGTTCTGTTGATTGGCAATTTTGGAAACTTGTTCTCAATAGCAAGAGTTTGCGATCTTGCAGAAAGAAGTTTAATATTAAAGTGGTGCAGAAACAGTGATTCTTACTAATTTTTGTTTTTCCTACAGATATCAAAATGCATGACATTGTGAAAAAGTTGGGTGCGATAGAAAAGATTTTGGCTTACCTTAATGAGTGTATACATGTGGATGGCAAGGTAAAACTATTGTTACAAGTTCTTCTGCAAGCATTGTACAGCATTACAGTAGTAGAATTTACCTTTTTCTGCACTTGTAACGCTAATTTTTGTGCATTAGTACTGCATAGAATACAAATGTTTAGTAACAATTGTAACTGCAATATGTATTTTGTTTATTATATTTTTGGTAATGCTAAGGTTCTCTTAATGAAAGAAGATTGGTTTGCCTACTTATGACAATAGTTACACAGAGAACTAACTGCATTTGGTGTGATTCTGAAATACATCAGAACTTCCCTGAAACCTTCCCAGTAGAGACCAAAAAAATAATTTTTAATGACCTTCAAAGAAAAAAAAAAAAAATTATTTTATATCATGGTCTCTGAACTTAAGTCCTGACGCAAATTATAATTTAAAATGTAGATTCCCACTTACAATAACATTTCCTGTCAGATTGAGTTTCAGGCGTAAGTAATTTTCTGACTAATAGAAGATCAGCTCACCAGGGAGGGTCTCAGGAGATAAGATCACATTTAGAGTTGAGGGTATATTTGTTGTAGATGACTAAACTTTCCACTTTTTAATATTCTGATCTGATGCTTGAATTTTTCTTAAATTCATTATTTGAAATAATTTTATGCAAGCTTATTTAGGCTAAGTTCCTCAGTATCACTTCACTGGATAAACTTCTTCATATTTCTTAGTTTGCTTTCATAGTATTGTTATAGTAGTCCCACAGTTGAAATCTTGAGTTATTTTAAGAAACCATGAGAATTTTTATATAGTAATGACTTCTTTCTCCAAAAACGTACAAGAGAAAAGAACTGCTTGATACTTGGTGGTATTACTCTTATTTGTCAGACTAGTGAAAATGACATTTTTTGTTGGTAATGGTAATTTTTTTTTTTTTCCAGATAATCAATATCTAAGATTATTTTATCCCTGTGGCATTAAGGAATGCCTACTCCAGTTCATGATAGCTTGAACATGAATACTTTTGTAAACCACTGTCCCGACCCAGACTGGACAGACCAGGGAGTCGCGTTTAGTTCAAAATTCCCTTGGGTGAAATGACACCAAACGATCAGTTAAAAGTTTTTATTCATGACAGAAGCAAACTGAACTGGGGAGGGGTAGTAGGTGGCAGGGTTTCTCACAACAGGAATTGGCATGAGACTACTTCTGTAAGCCGTCTAACCCAGGGTAACCATATACATCAATTCAGGGAATAAGGTGAGCCCTTTTGTTGAGTCCCAAGGTTCAGAGCAGACCCTCTTGCTTTCCAGACTCCTCCTCAGAGAATGGCCTGTGGCGGCTGGATCCACTCTTAGTCCCAGACTTGGTGTTGGA
>JAVJGG010000048.1:7238223-7281717 GCA_035590195.1 Aviceda cuculoides | reverse complement strand
GTCCACCCATCAAATCCATATCTCTCCAATTTAGAGAGAAGGATGTTGTGGGGGACTGTGTCAAAGGCCTTACAGAAGTCCAGATAGATGACATCCATAGCTCTTCCCTTGTCCGCTGGTGTAGTCACACCATGATCTTGTAATAAAGTAAACATTCTAGATCCCAAGAAAAGAGCCTAAGTCAGCATTTTGCATTTGAGTCACCTGAACATTTGCTTTCCTTTGTCTCACCTGAGATGCAGCAAATCAGCTGCTGTTAGGGAAGAGTTGGGTAACAAATGCATGGCCTAATGTCTTGAAGCTTCACTCTTCAAGGCAGCATTGTTGAAGATATTCTGAAGAGTTATGAGTTGCTATCCTCTTCCTCTCAAATCATCTTCCCCTCTCCATCTTATCAGTTCCTCGTTTGGGCATTCCTCTCACAGGTCTGTTGCAAGAGGACTTGTGTATTCTTGCTTCTCGAGATCATTCAACCAGACACATTCTATCTCCGAGACTGGTAGTTACTTCCTGATAGCAAGAAGATAACAATGTATTATGAACTCACAAAATTTGGATGTCTGAATCCTTAAATCTCAGTTCAGGAGGGTAAGGGTAATCAAGATCATTGCAAGAAAGGCTTTTTGTGTTTCATAAAATATTTTTGATTGCGAGTGACCTTCTAAATGTTAATTATTTTGTATTCCAGTTGACCTGATAGACAGCTGTATAGAAAACATGAAACATATTCATGCACAGCTGAATTTGGATTCCCTAAAGCCTGGGAAAGCACAGAAGAAAAAGGTAACTATAAAAACCGAAACACTGATATGGTAAGGCATTTCCTAGCTCTTTTTTGTTAGTTTTGTGGTTTTTTTTTTCTGGTGGTGGGTACTGTTGATATCTGTCACGAGTGAGACAGAGTAAATGACAACTGTGTAGTAGATCTGGATACTGGGGCTTCTTTAAGATTCAGTGATTTTAGAGCTTTTATCAGCTTACCTCACACACTCACTCTCTGACCCAGAGTTATGTTCAGTAGGTCTCAACTTCCTTTTCCAATAGGGAGATGACTGCTGCTTCAGGAAAGTCAGGCAGAAAATCACATCAGTTCGTGCTTTGCAGCTCAGTTACCAGTCTTGGATGTTACTGGCCAAAGCCCCTGGGCATGTGCTGGCATTTGTCTTCATGCATCTCTCTGGTCTCTAGGATTTTCTCCCACTTGCAGGGTTGTTCCTCCAGCCAGGATCTTCACATTCTTCTTTTTGGGCCCTTTTCTTTCCAGAGCTCTTAAGTTCTTTTTCACCTAATCTAAATAATCTATGTGTGAATTACAACACATGATCAGCCTCTGAATTAGTGGTTTTGTCTCATGTCTTCTCATTAATTGGAGGATTCAGGACTTCCCACTTTTAGTCCAGGTTATCAGAATTGGCAACTAGCCCATTCAGGTTGAAGCCAGCAACTAGCAGGCTTCTGATTGAGATTGCAAAAGTTCAGTTGCAGTTCTAATTTTCTGTCCTCCTGCATACTTGGTCTGGACGTCTCGGTCTCTTGTCATCAGACTCAGTCACCCCTGACTTTTAACTTCTTGTCAGAGCTTTTTTGCCTCATACTTGTGGTCCTGCCACCGCCTGTACTCCCAGTGTCTTCTTCCCATTCGCAATTTTTTGTTTAGCCTTTTTTTTTTTCTTTAACCTCCCTTCCAGTTGTTTCAGACACATCACCCAGCTCTTCCTTACCACATCTAGACATAGATTATGTCTTACCATCATACAACAGTTTCATAAGATTTTTTGTTGCAATCTGCTTGTTTTCTACCACTTTCAGCTAAGACAATTATTAAAATACAGACAATAACCTCTGCTGTCAAGTTTGATATCTTGTCCACTCCCACTTAAAGCAGAAATTGCAGAAAACATCTTCCTGCAGGATATTTCTGCATTGTTTGAGCTCAATAGTATTTTTCTCTGAGGCATTGGCACAAACATTAGCCTTAATTTGTGAGAGTGTGGAACTGTGTCTCATAACAGTAAACTCTTCAAAAATCTTGAATCATCTTGACCCTGACATTAGAAGGCTACAATATTTTTTTTCTTGATGACTCCTAAACACATTTATTATCCCTTTTTCAAGGGGTGGAGGCTGAAAGGTGTCCTGCCTTGGATATGTCTAGTGAGGTTGAAGTCAGCTGGTTCTTTATGTTTCTTGGGTTGAGAAGGGGGAAGCTGGGGTTATTTGCTCCTCTGCTAAATATAAAAGGAATTTAAAACTTCAAAGAAATTGAAGGAAAGGAGCCTCTGAGAAAGGTTAGAAAGACTGTTTATATTTCATTAAGAATTCTTTGAAAGAGACTTGCAAAAGACTTTGTGGCAGATTACCCTGTTGACCTGGTAAGGTCAACTTGTACGTTGCTACCTCATATGTCAGCATGCTGTTCATCATATGCGATGCATAACAACAAGCAATCTAGTTTCACGTGAGGGAAACTGAGACATCACTTTTATAGTCAGATTTAGCTGGTCATTCACAAAACTGCCCCTCAGCCTACTTCAAAGCACAGCTCTCAAAGGGAAGTTATCAGAGCTCCTTTTCTTTTTCTCTTTCTTTCCTTTTAACTGTTGGGAAGAATGTGTTTGACCTAGCTTCATTCTCAGGGCAACTGAAGTATTTTACCTGATATTCCTTTTCTTTCACAATTATTACTACGTTGCTAAGAAAGGGCATGGAAAATATTTACAAATAGCCAAGTCTTCAAAAAAACCACTCAAAATAGGATCTTAGTAAAAATCAAGATATCCTAAAATAAATAAAGAAATACAAACAGTGCCATCAACACAATCTATAACTTTTTCAACCTCCTAGAAATTTACACATCAAGTATAAGTTGAAGCTTGTGGCATTTTATAGGATTTAGTGTTATTTGTATTTATTAAATTAACACATATGGAAGTTCTTGAAGGAACATCTTAGAGTTAGCACTTTATTTAGCTAAAAATGAGACAAACCAGTCATAAAATGCATTTGTAATGATGACTTGTATGTTTCTTTTTCATCTACTGCACATGGCTTTCATTAACTTTTTTGAGATAGACTTTTACTTCATCTCTAAATGTCATCAACTGTACATGATATGATTTATAAGCAAGCATTGTTGCTTCACCTTTTTTGAGATTAACCATGAATCCTATTTTACGTTTTTGTTCCTTTATGCTTGATAAAACAGACATAGTCTCCTGTGGTGAACAAGCTTATTGACATTTGATCATCTTTCAGAATTGGCTTAGTATGTCAACCTTATAGAAATTAGGTCAGCCATCATTAGCCTTTTACTGTCACATCACTGTCATGAAGATAGAATTTTTGTTTACTTGTATACTTGAATCTCAGTCTAGTACCTCACTGTCCAAAGGTCTGTATTTATCTTTGTAATATTCTTATCAGGTTGGAAACTATTTCTGTTATTAAGGATAGGGAACTAAGACACTGGGAATACAAGAATGGATTAGTCTGACCAAATGTAGAGATCTGCAAGACGGAGCTACTTTGTCCTAGTTTTTATCCAAGGAAGAAGAATAGGTGCTTCTAGGGAGTGATTCATTTGACTTGTTTTAGATGTCTGCTTTAGGATGGAACAAATACCCAGAAAGTGTTCCCACCAATTCTTCATTAGCTGTAAGAGAAATGGAGTTTTACATTACAGATCTCTGTATTTAGGCAGATCAGTGCCCCTAGAAATAGTATCTGTGTTTTATAAAGAAAGATGAGGATGACTCCAAGTAACTTGTTACAAATGTCTTTGGTATACATGTTCAAAGCTAGCTGAGATGAATCCTACCTGAGATCAGAAGGAAACTCTGCTGAAGAGATGTGACCCAAATGTTGATGTCTTAGATTTGCACTTCTCATTTGAAATCTCTTTCTGCCTTGTACAAAATTAATTCTGGTCTTATGTTGATGATCTTCAAATATTTTTCTCTGGATAGGAGGATAACCTTATCAAGCAGTTAAGGTGTTCTATGCAGCTCCTCAGAAACTGTCTCTTTGAAAATGACGAATGCAAAGTAAGTATTCTTATACTGAAATAATGTGAGCACAATCAGTTAGTGAATGAAGATCATAATTTTTTTTCCTACTTTGAAATTATTTTCAAGCTGGCTAAATTTAAGCTTGATATTAATGACAAGAAGTACTTCAAATTTCATTATTATTGTTCCCACCTCCTGAGAGTATTTCATACATGCATTAGGAACTCAGTGTTCATATTGAAACATCGTCTCCCAAAGGTTTCAGATGGGTATCATCCTTTATATCCACTTCTGCTTTGCTTAAATCAATAATTCCAATTTTCAAAGCATACAATGTGAAAAATGGAGATGGAGAAAAGTGTGGGTACCCAAGAAAAAATACACTTCACATCTTGGAAAGTAGTTTTCTCTCCTTATTCCTCTCTCCTTTTTTCCTTTCTGAAAGACAAAAAAAGGAAAAAAAACCCAACCAAAACCCAAACCTAAATAATAATTTTTCTTTGTCTGAGTTAAATTATGCTAATCCTGCAAGGCACAATTTTTGTTTCCATCTTGATTTTTTTTTTCATCATTTTTCTTGCTCAGAATCTTGTTTTTAATTTCTTCTTTTCATTTCACATTCTTTGTGTTTTTCTCTGTGCTTTTCAATTTCTTTTCTACTTCAGTTTTTCTACCGACCTGTTTTTTCCATGGGGAAATTTTTTTTTTTTATTTCCATTCTTTCCTGTATTCCTTCTTTCTGATGACTACTCTTCCTCTTTCTTATTGCTGATACCTCAGTGTCCTGGTTTCAGCTGGGATAGAGTTAATTTTCTTCCTAGTAGCTGGTACAGTGTGTTTTGGATTTAGTATGAGAATAATGTTGATAAAACACTGATGTTTTAGTTGTTGCTGGGTAGTGCTTATCCCAAGTCAAGGATTTTTCAGTTTCCCATGCTCTGCCAGTGAGGAGGTGCACAAGAAGCTGGGAGGGAGCATGGCCAGGACAGCTGACCCCAACTAGCCGAAGGGTTATTCCATACTGTAGAATGTCATGCTCAGTATATAAACTGGGGGAAGTTGGCTGGGTGGGGTGATTACCGTTTGGGTACTGGCTGGGCATTGGTCAGCAGGTAGTGAGCAATTGCATTGTGCATCACTTGTCTTTCTTGGGTTTTATTTCTCTTTTTTTTGGTTGTCTCCCTTTTCTTTATCATTATTATTTTATTTTATTTTATTGTAATTATTAAACTGTTCATATCTCAACTGATGAGTTTTACTTTTTTTCCAATTCTCTCCCCCATCCCACTGCGGGGGGAGGAGTGAGCAAGTAGCTGTGTGGTGCTTAGTTGCCAGTTGGTGTTCAACCATGACATTTTCACACGTTTATTTCCATTTTCTCTTTCATAGTTCAGTTTGTCTTGGCATTGTGACACAACTTGTGCTACTTTTAGCAAATGCATTGGTGGAACCACAAGATTTCCAGACCTTCCAGAAGTACCCCTATTGAGGGCATGTGTTAGCATCCCTTTTGTATACAGAACAACATGTAAATTATGGGTCTGAAAAGACATCTGGTTATCCCTAAGGTCCCCATAACTTGGTTGTGCCATAATTTCAGATAAGATTATTGTGGAATATTTTTCTTGTTTTGATCAGGGGTCTGAAGAGACAGTTGCTTGGAGGAGAGAAGGAGATTGCTGTTGATAACTGAAGTTTTCTGTCATTTGCTCTGTAAAGCTGCACTCTTCCACTTCCATGCTTTTTAAGTTCCAATAATTAGTTTAGTTGGAGTAGAGCAAAACTTCAGAGCTCTTGAACAATCACAGTTTAGCATGAATAAATGTTTACTTTTGTTTGTATGTCTTTCAGTAATTAAAATGTGTATGCTGGTTTTGACTGGGGTAGAGTTAATTTCATTAGTGCTGAAATGAGGGTGTCGGTTCTCTCCATACAATCTTTTAAAGCAAACTTAAGGGGAAACAATACGATAAAAATATGCTTTTCTCCCTCTATTTATACTTCCTTTTCAAAGTATTTAATAATACAGTAGTTTAAATTCTTCCTCATGTTCTTGTAGATGGCAGCACTCAAAGCTCATCTTGTCCCTGTTCTGCATTCACTATGGCCGTGGTTTTTAACAGATGACTCCTCAATGCAAATAGCTCTGCATTTGCTTTGTGTCTACACTGCAAACTATCCTGCAGGTATGAGAGTTACTCTATGATGTAATACACCAAAATATTTAACTAGAATAATTAAGACAGAAAAGCATAATAAAGGGAAAAGAATTCTTGCTAATACCGCAAGAGGAAAGTAAAAAAGCACTGGTACATCAAGGTCTATCAAGAGTTTTGATTTTAATATGTTCAAGACATTTGTTCAGATCCTGTTTCAGTCTGTTGGGTTTAGGAAGAGTAGAACTGAGTACAATTTTAAAGGATTAAATAGCATTTAATTAAAACCATTATGTTTGAAGGTTACACTGAAAGTCCTGACAAACTGAATATTATAATGTAGAAATACTACTCTAGGAATTCTCTCACAGAGAACAGTGTATCAGTACTTTATACAGTTTGTACTTCAGCCCTCATTGAGAACATTCTGGTTTTGAAATAGTCAATAATCTAATTTAATTCTGTATTAAATTTCTTCCATTTATTTATGCATTGGGCTCGGTAGCTTGTATTTGTAGTTTTTTCATAAGTATTCTCTTCTTCATTTGAGGAAACCTTTTCTTTCCATTGATGAGTAATTATCCCCACAAATAGAAGCCTGTTCTTTTTTCTAGTATGAATTTGTCTCATTCCAAATCCTGGTTACTGACTCAGATAATGATTTGCTAATGGCTTGAAGAGACATATAAGTATCTGTTGATTTCTCCCTGTTGAGATACCATAAAAGAGTTAGCATCATTAAAATATACTAACTGAACAGTCTCTGAGGTTTTTTACCCTCTTTTTATGTTAATGTCTCCAGACCTTAAATAAGCTTCCAATGTTTTTTTTTCGATACAGACATTTTTTTAATATGGACTGAAGAAAGGTTAGTCAACCACATTAAAATGTAATGTCCTGAGATGTACTGGGAATGAGGCTGAAGTTCTGAGTGTCTTTCTTGTTTCTTAACTGAGTGACTCTAGGCTGCTTTTTTATTTTCCTTGCTAATAAGGGCAAGTGGTTTTAGATTAATCATGTTTTTTCTTTCTGTTCAGAATAGTTGGCTTATGAGGTGACCCAAACTTACCTACTCTGAACTGGTTAACCACTTTCTCTTAGCGTCGTCAGACAAAGAAATGCATGTAGAAGTTTGTAACAGTTAAAAACTGTCTCACTTTTATTTACTTTTGCCATGTAAGAAGTGAACCATTGTTGCAGATGGCAAATGCCACTAAATAAAAAGGTATATATGCATATTTGTGCACAGACATCATGGTAGTAACTTAGTAGTTCCCTGCCACTGTATTAATTTGAGCTTGTAGCTGTAGCATAGGATTTTGCATGCTGCTGTGGTACAAGGTAATGACAGATGCAGACAGCTCTTTTGTTTCTCAGAAAAATAGTTGAAGAAACTTACTGAAACTTTTCTGAGAATATTTTAAGAAACTTACTAAACCTTTCAGATGAGAGACCTCTTTTTCTTAACCGGTTTCAGAGGGTATCCTCAGATTCTGATGCCAAATAATTGTATAATGCCTTAGATAGAATGTTCCATTTTTTAAGGAGACTTTGACGGAGCAATGATTTCTCTTTAACAGCAGAATCACCTCTTGGATTCTAGAACAATTGAACAGTAGATGCCTATTCCAGTAAACTCCCACATTCAGGCACATTTCTATTTAAAACATGTCCTATTGACTGCACTGTGGTTCAAAGAAAAACAAACCCCAGTCCTTTCAAAAGTCCTGTCTCAATCTTTGAACTGTTAGACTGCTCTTTCTATAGATTTTTTTTTTTTTAAATGTATATGTGCATTTCTCATATGGTAAACATTTCATTTCTTTAAGGTTGTGCTTCACTTTGTTGGGCCAGTAGCGGACAAACATCACTTCCGTCTGCACGAAGTGCAACTGGCAATTCATTAATGCATAACATCTTGAAATTAGCTTCCCAAGTGTCAAATGATAACAGCCCAATTCAGCAGGTGGTTTTTTGTCTTCTTTCTAACCTTGCACTGTCTCATGACTGTAAAGGCATTATTCAGAAGGTAAGTAAATATTATTCTTGATTTTAGCAATGTGATGGATGCATTTTCCTTTTTATTAAACCCTCATATTTCAATATGGAGTGTCCTGTGATCATACAGAGATGCTTCTGTGGGAATCAAAACCGTTGTGCCTTCTCAGTTAGTTGTGTTACTGTTCCCTAAGTGCAGTATGTAATTTGGTCATATGCATAGTCTGGACAGAAACAGCATATGGAACTACACAATTTTTGCTAGAGCTCTTTATAACCTCTCGGTTTCAGTGGGGTGTAAAATTTTTAATACCCATATATATTGATAGCAATCACTAGTGGATCATGAAAGTGAGCATACAGTAGAACAAACTGCATGTGAGTAAAGAAGAAATTAAACTTTGTATAAATCATTACGTATACTGTGTGAGACATTATAAACTAACAGTTTTAGAGAAGTTGTCCTACATGTCAGTAATTCGCTGTTAGGTAGAAATCCTGTCTTATTATATGAATGTAAGTACTGTCTTTTCCTTTTTTAATTTGTATATTGAATGATCCTTACTCTATTTAAATAAATATATTGTGTTGGGTCAACTTTTATGTATCTATACTGCATAAATATTACAGAAGATGCTGTATTTTACCATATTAACTTTTTAACCAAGTTGTGGATTCTTTTTCATACATAATTCTTTCAAAAATCTTTGACTAATAATGGGTTCCCTGAAATATGTAAATGAAACTTTAATACTAGCTTTTGGTCAAGTATGCAGATTGGAAGGTCAAACAGGAGTGAACAAACCATGGAATACTTTAAATTCTGATGTGCTTTTTCCTCCTTCTGACAGAGTAACTTCCTGCAGAACTTTTTGTCTCTTTCATTACCAAAAGGAAGTCATAAAAATCCTGGTAATGTGTCTACTCTTTGGCTAAAGCTGCTACTGAACATATCTTTTGGAGAAGATGGACAGCAGATGATCATGAAGATAAATGGGTTTTTAGATCAGATCGTGGAAATGTGTAAATACAAACACAAGAGCAGCCAACATCTAGCACTTCTTATTCTACATAACATATGTTTTAGTGCAACTAATAAACCAAAGATATTAGCTAATGGTAAGCATCTAAAGGGTATACAAGCTATTTTACTCTGAGGATATTGTCTTCCAGAATACCATAATTTCAATGCAATTTGGACTACTGACCAAGAACTCAATATTGTTATTTAGAAAAGCATTTTTATAAAAATTATTTTCATAGAAGTAATTTTAGAACATATGTTTTGGCAGAAAAGCAATTAAAATAATAAACAGCAAAAGGAAAAGCAAAAAAAATCAAGATTTATTGTGAGACTGATAATTTGAATATAGTAACACATGAATGAAAGGATTTTTGCAGTTTTCTC
The DNA here is from genome assembly GCA_035590195.1 of Aviceda cuculoides. Taxonomy (NCBI): domain Eukaryota; kingdom Metazoa; phylum Chordata; class Aves; order Accipitriformes; family Accipitridae; genus Aviceda; species Aviceda cuculoides. The sequence goes on along the minus strand of JAVJGG010000048.1, from coordinate 7,272,148 downwards.
AAACAGCTAGTTTTTCAGGGGTGTTTGAAGGATTCTTTGTGTCAGTTGGTTTGAAATAACTGAAGTTGCTATCTTTCAGTTGGACAAAACCTTATTAGCTCCTGCAAGTCGTGGATGTTGAGACAAACTATTTTGTGTTCTGTCATGTGCAGAAAATGTTTATGATAATGATAAAATTATGATCATGGCATACATATATTTCATGTAATAACATGCACAGAACTTTTTTCTCAGTTGTTTGTAAAAGGCCTGTTTCTTTCCCCCATTTAATTGCAGAGAGAATGCTCCTGTCTGTTACAAGTTGTCAGCAGGTTTTCCATGGTGTCCATGGTTTTAATTTTTTTCTTAAGGTGCTGATTTGCTGCCTTAATTAAGCATACATTTTTCAGTTACATAATCTGTAAATTTTTATTATCAAATGAACAAGCAAACTTTAAGAGTATGGCTTCAGAACAAGGCTAGGAAATTAAGGCACCTACAGTGGTGTGGCAAATATTTCTCTTTGGTTACAAATCATTTATGTAATAAGTACTAAGGAAAATAGAAACATCTTAATTTCCATCCTGATGCGGCTCTACTTGTGGCTACTGGGAGTTATAAAATAGTTTCATGGCTTACTCTGTCCCTGTGCATAGCTGATAACTGTATATAACATGCATGCTTTATTATTGATGGCTTAATTTTTTAGCATTGCTTGTTTTTCTGTGTCTTTTTAACACTTCTTTCAATGTAGTCTGCTGATTTCATGATCATATTTAAATTCAATTAACCTGATAATAAAGTTTCTGTAATTCCTCTGCCATACCAATACTTGTCATAGAAATAAGTGTACTCCAAGCATCATATTTGTGTGCTTTTGATGATATTTTCTAGAAGCCTTTTTTTTTTTTCTTCTCATTAGATAAAGCGATTGCAGTACTGTCTGCCTGTTTGGAAAGTGACAGCTGTGCTGTTCAGAGAATAGGAGCAGCTTCACTTTGGGCTTTGCTTCACAACTATCAAAAGGTCAGTATTTGAGAAATACTTGAAAAAATTGTAATGTTACTTTCATTATGCTGTAAGTAATACAGTAACCTTTAAGTAAATAAAAATAAAGTTTACAGTAGCAGCTCCATTTTATTATTTTAATCTCAGCTGCTCAGGCTAGGAGGTTAAACAACATGGTAAGGAAGCAGCTTGTCCTCTGTGATTTGTGACTGCTTATATAAATGCGATCTGTGTGATGATAGTCTTATGCTAATTCTAAAATTCCTGCATCTCATGTTCTGCTGAATTACTGTCATTTTCTAAACTTTGCTGTTAAAGTGTGAAAATGCAGGGAAGAAAGTCAAGTCATTGTATTTTGTGTGTTCATGTGTGCTACAGGCAAAAGTGACTTTGAAGAATCCATCGATAAGGAGAAGAATTGATGAGGCTTATGCTTTAGTGAAGAAAAGTAAGTCTTACTTCCAACTAATGCAAATTCTGTATGTTTTCCATCAAGCAGATCATTAATACATTTCAGTCAATGTATTGTAAGTTTTTGAAAGGATACTTTTGTCTCTAAAACCATGAATAGTAATATGGTTTATGGTTAAGCATCTTATAAGCACAGATATAGAAAAATGCCTCTTGGTTAAAAAATTACAAATAAGCCCTCAGGTAATTGCTAAGGTTAGTTTGTAAGAATAGGTTTGATCATGCTTGCAGTAAGGTGCTTTCTTTGCACAGAGCACTTCTGTGTTAATTCTTAAGTTTAGTGATGAGAAAAATTGTTCATTTAGCATTGTCTCTGCTTAATAGTGCTCAACTTCACTGTGTTCAACCACATAGACATGGGATCGGAACAGACCACTGTGCCAGTCTTAAAATACTGTGCCATGGGTTAGCTGACTTTCTGAATGCTTGAGTTTTTTGCTCAAGTAACTGAACATAACTATTGTTTGATTAGCTTTTGTATGATGGGTTGCTGTCTTCAGCTCAAGAGCATTCATTTTGAAAGATGTTCGAACACTGGTCTGTAGCTGCAGCTTCAGTACCTAATAATGGGTTTACTGGTTGTTACTCACATCAAGACTCTGATCTTGCAAAAACATGCAAATGTCTCATTTTAAGCTGATGAGTTTTCTTACTGATTTTAATTGCTCTATAGATATACTCAAATAGGCTTATCAACTGGGAGGGCTTATAATACTGGGTTCCCATAGTATTTTGCACAACAGAATTGCCACAAAATTTCTGCCTACATTGAACATTGTCAGCATCCTAGTAAGGAGGAGATATATTTTTGCTAGAATATTTCGTGATAGTTCTTCCTGTACTGTCACCCAAATCCATTGATTTTGTCAATGTACTGTTGTTTCAAACACAGTTTACTAAGTCAATCATTAAACATAATGCAACATTTCATACTGTGCTGATAAATCGATAAGTTTGTGTTGTTCTTTATAGTGTAAGTGCCACTGATCAGAGACACTTCAAAATGCTATATTGAATCAACAAGGTAGAAATATGTAGCTTTTACAGACTAGCACCTCATAACATTAATCCCCATTTATTTATGTACTGCTTTAGAACATAAAGTCCTAGACTGAAATAATGATTTTTAATTCAATAAACATTTAAATATCAAAATACTGAATATGAAAGATTTTACACAACTGTAATTGTTACAGTTTACAGTCACATGAAGTTGTCATCTGTATTTTCCTGCATTAAGGTTCTCAATTAGCCTACCCTAGTAAAGCTTTGACCACTTTACAGTGATAATTGGTCTAAAATCATAGATTGTTTTTCTGAGTGTAAGTGGGGGAATTTTTCAACATGGCTATTGTTATTTTACATTTCCTACTTTGTCCTACCCAAGGAGAAGTTTGGGAAGAACAAGGTACGACCTCATTGTAACATAGCATAGTCGAAAGGCAGTTTTCACTTTTTTTGTCATGACTAAGTGGGGGCTTGGAAAGCTGCAAAATTCTAGCTTTTTAAAAAACCAAACCGAAACAACAGACTTTCAGCATAAAATATTAGTAATTGATTTGCTGCTCACAATATAGAGGTTAAGATCATAAAATAGCATGAATTCCAGCAAGGCATTTGATACAATCTTTGAAAAAGTAATTTTTTATTAAGAATCAACTAGAAATTCAAACCTTGTTTTTTTTTCCTTTTAGCTACTCCACAGCCTGACGAAAATGAGCTACACGCCTACTATTTAAAATGCTTAGAGAATGTAGTGCAGCTTCTTGATTTTTAATGGTCATCAGATGACTTCTTACGTTGAAATCAGACAGCTTATTCAATGGGAGCCTGAAATTTAAAGAAAACACTTCTAATTCACAGATCTGTGGCAGCAGTGTATATGCTATGGAAGAAATTTATGAAGTCTTTGAGGAAGAAGTTCATCACTTTGAACCAAAGAAATTGCACTAAATGTGGTTCAAACTATTTGTACTGTAATCCCAATGGGAAATCATAATGATATTACTATGTAAAGTATGTACACAGAGGGAGGAATGTACAGAGGAAAAGGATGTGAAAAATCAGTAATTTTCATAAATTATGCATTGAAATTTTTACTGTAAAGTATTAGAATTGTTGTTTTGAATTGGTCTTAATAAAGGGTTTTTTAATTGGCATCAGCATTTGTTGTCGGTGGATAGTAATTTGTAATGTTGCAGTGCAGATGTGCACAGCACATACTTAGATTGAAGAACTGAAAAAGTTGGCAGTCATGGTGTTGTCCTAAAAGCGGATTCATTACCCGGTGTGCAGTAAACCAATCTCACACACTCAGGAGAGATATCGCTTTATTCTGCACAGGGTGCTTGGTGGACTTTCCACAAATCAAGCACTCTGGATTCATCAGGTGTGTCTCTTTTATACAGCAATTGCATCTAATTTATTAAACTACTCCTACCTAATACATATTCAAATTATCTAATGCATATGCATATGATTACGTAACCACGACACAACAGATGCCTTCTCCGCATGCGTGGGGGTCTCTGGTGGTCTTTGGTGGTCGTTTGAGGAGGTGTCCCCTCCTCACTGTAACCACTAAGTCTCTCTGTATCGGATCAGTCGTTCATTTTCCTGCCAAGAGGTTTGCGCCATCAATTGTGAAGAATAGAAAGGATCAGAACTGGTGCTCCAGGTGAGGCACCATTAAACATGAAGAATAGAAAAGATCAGAATGATCTTGGCTAACTAACTTAATTTAAAACAGGACTTTCTAATCTACTACAGGATTTTCTGTATCTGACATCAATGGTGTGTTATACCTATTAGGTATAGAACAACAAGGTGTGTGTTTTAGATTTGAAGGTGTTTTCAGTTCAAACTGCTGCCTTTTTTTAAGATGCTAACAGTTGAAAGAGCTCTCAGTTGCTGATATTACAAGTGATGCTTATGTTAACATAGCAGTTTATTCAGGTTATGAGGTATGTGCATCAGTTTTCGTTAGTTACATTCCAACATTGTAGAAAATTTGAGATGCAATCTGTTGTTTGCCAATTTATAAACACTTCAGATCTTTTTCTTGAGGAAAAATCCAGTCTGTTATCCAGGCTTGTGTTTTCTTTGAACTGCTACTATGTAACTATTGTCATAAGTTTTTCAGTATTCTGTGCTAGATGAGTTTGAGAGAAAAATACATTGATGCCTGAGCACATGACAGTTCTGCTGAAAGTGCTGCTGAAATACCTGGCAGGGTGTTTACATTTCCCTCAACACAGAAGGTTTTTGTTTTACGTCAGGGACAGATAAAAGTGAGCAAACAGGAAGCAAAACTTGGGTAACGTCTCTAGAAGAGTTGTAGCAAGGGCATGTCTACTTGCAATTAGTCTTTTCTTCCTAACCCAGTGAGGAAAGTATTTTTCACTGACAGAGGGGATTTTTTTGGTTTGTTTTGCGAGGCTTATAAGTAACGTGTGACTTGATATTATTCAGCTGCCATAAGCATGATGCTTATAGTGGCTGGACTAAATCATTACTAGAAATGTAGTTTATCAGCTAACCTCCCACTCCTCGGCCAAACAAAAAGCAATGATAGACCACCAGAACCTGACTCTTTTCCGGTTCATACATTGCATAATTATTGTAACTTGCAAAATGGTTGTTAAATGCTGTCCCCTGCCCATCCCATAGTATTGCAGAACTGAAAGCTGCAGGGCAGGAGAACACTCGCCTGTCTGGGTTTGGTGGGGTGGTCAGAGACTTGTTTCAGCACACTCAACCCCAGTGATTTCTGTTATACATCAGATTGTAAGTCAAAATGCAGATTGTTTGCCAGTTTGATTTCTTTTTCAGAGACGCAAAAAATGAGAGCACCCTATGCCCAATTAATTCCAATGGAAGTAACCACTCGGCAAGGATGGCGAGAGCTCTTTCAAAGTGTAGAAATACACATGGATCTAGTGAGGTGAAATAGGGCTGCATAGTTGAATGACTTCATTAAAATGCAAGTACAATATAATAAAAACATAGAAGAACTGGATGCTTGTTTTCTATTAAACATTTCTATTTTACTCAGCTGTACAAATTCTTGAAGAAATTATTCATATTGAAAAATCCAGATAAATTGCTAATACATTTGTTGTTACAGTAAGCCTTAGTGCGAGTGCTGTGTTTTATCCCAAAATGAGCATAGATCTAACTGCTATTTTCTCAGTATTTTGTAACACTTTACGATTGTGGGAAGCAACTGTAGCCATGGCATAAGTAAATACTTCTGTTTGGTGTTGCTCCTCAGGAAAATCAAAACAATTTTTAGTCTCTAAGGGCACATACATTAAATGTCTGTATTCCCTTTGTGTACAAAGTCTTCACAGAATACGTAAAACTTTTCTCCTTCAAGATGAAGGAAAGAGGAATTTGTTTGTTTGTTTATTTATTTCTTTAAAGGGCAGCACTCTTCATTGCCTTTTCCCTCAAAAATCAGGGACATACAGTGGCTGCATCCTGTCTCCCTGCCTGCTAATAAAGAGGTGGGTTATAAAACATAAATGACCCTACTATTTCTTTTCACTGGCACTTACACTAGCACAAATAGCCTCACAATAACCTTTAGTCTTAATAGCTTTCATGAAAGATAATTAAAATATTGAGACCTCGTTCACAGTTAAACCCAATTTCAGAAGTTCGGAGATGCCTCTGTTTTCAAGGATGTGATATTTATCATGTTTGGGTTTTCAAAGAAAATTAAATCTTAAAATACCTTCAAATTTTAAGAGCTGTAAAATAATTTATCCTACAGAGGAAAGTGCAATTAAAGTGGAGATGGATTCCCTGAATAGACTACAGAATTTAAAAGGTAATATTTAGCATGAATCTAGTTTCTCTAATAAAAGGCATGGCCGTGCAAACTAGGAGTCTCTTGAAAAATCCTTATCCAGGAGAACACAATTACCATTTGCATTAACTGCAGATATATTATGCTCTTACTTGGTTGATTTATCTTTTATGATAAATTTCTAATCAAGAAAGACGTTATTTTAAATTCAAAAGAGGTATGTACATAAAATCCACTACAAAATGAGGCTTTCTGATTTTTCAAGACTGATGTGTCATCTATTGCTTGTTCAAAACTTTCAAAGAAATAATTTTTGCTTGTGGTAAAAAGTTGTGGATTAAACTTAAATCATTTAGTTTTGATCATGTGTGTGTTCATGCAAATAGAGACATAAAATCATGACTTGGTGATGAAGTTTTCAAACCTTTGAGTAATAGATTTTCAAGCCTACTTGAAAATTCTCAGAAAAAAATTTCTTATGAGAAAGGCACTATTTTTTTACTTTTCCAGCAATTTGGAGTTACAGGTTCTCCTCACTCAGTAATACCAACTACACAGCCCCTGGTGGATTTTTTAATTTGTTCCTCCCCATATCAAATTTGGAAATTACAGCAGTTACAGGCTGCTGGCTGCAGTAGAATGATGGAGCAGCACTGGCCAGACTGGGGAGGGGAATTTTCTATACTGAGACTTTGGCCTAGCTTTATATAAGGATTTCCCTTCACATTAAATTAGAAGCTACTGTGACAGCTTCTCAAATCTGATCATCCTTCAGAGAAGTGTTTTAGTGTCTTCTGGGGTGGGGGGAAGGGGGGAATATATTCGCAGACACCTGAAGATCGGTGTCCTCTAGGGACACACTGCAGTCCACTTGAGATTTCTTCTGGTCATAAAAAATGTGATCCCTTCAGATCTTTTCCCCAGATGTCCTCCTGGAGTAATCATCTACAGCTCCACCACTGTGGTAGCAGTCATACTACCATTAATTTAGAAGAAAGAGAGTTGTGCTAAATACAATTTCACAACGCTGCAGTCCTTTCCAGCTCATCTTTTGGCTCCCAGCCCTCACTGTAGGAAGATGTGTGTTCTTCATTTATCACCCCCTCCTCATTTTTTCCCGATTACCTGACCTCATTCAGCAATCCTGTGTGGCCTCTGGGCATTCCCAAGAGCTGGTTAGTCTCCCTGCTGTGTAACCCGGAAGGGTTTGGCCCCATGGATGTCCTCCGGCCTCAGTGCCAGCTGCTCTTGGGCACCTCTTAATTTTATAACTGGTGGTTTAGGTGCTGAAGAATAACAGTGGGGGTTTTACAGTTCAGTTTGGTATTCAGCTGCGTGTTCCCCCTGCCAATCCTATCTCAGCCACCACAACCTTTTCAAGAAAAAAAAAGGGTACGGTGTGAAAGCTGGTCCGATTTTCACTGGAAGAGATTCTCACAGCACCTGCTTTCCTGCATCCAGAACGGAGAGTGTCAGTCTGTATTGAATTTACAGCAAACGTACGTGCTCAGGTTCACAAATGTTCTCGTTCTTCATAAACACACGGACCAATTCTGAACTATCAATCACGATGTTATGTCACCATTCCAGCTTCTTAATTGCTTGCCAACAAGATGATGAAGTTTTACATTTTTAGATCTTGGTCCTTAGTGTTTAGAATATGCGTGCAAGACTTTGCTGAGCAGAAATGTAATTTTAATAGAAACCACTACTGCGTATGATTTTTGAGTATGATTCCGTAGTTTTATTCAAAATGGAAATGTTGGGAGGCAGTTGGAGTTAGATGGGTTTTTAATAAATACATGATAGAGCTGTTTGGAAACGAGTTCATTTTTTTGTTCCACGAAATTTTTACATTTCTACGTCAGCTGAAAATACAAATAATCTAGTATATAAAGAAATCTCAGGAGACTCATAAATAGGTTTTGATTAATACTACATTTTTGTGGTTTTTATTTTTTATATATTTTTAAGATGCTTGTAGTTTTTTCAGAGAATTCTAAGAGATTTTGAGTAACTTCAGTGCTAGTGTTTTTCTGCTTTTATTCTCTTTTCATTTGTTGTGGATTACTGGTACACCATTATCTACCTTTTAGATCCAATAATGCATTGTTTAGAGACTAAAAATATAAATTCTTCTGGCCAGTGATTCTGTTAAATACATGAATCTTGAATTTGATTTGGCATTTTTAATTCTTCTCAATATGAACAATTATGTTATTTAAATTATCAGCTGTTGTTATCAAACTAGTCACTGAAATAGAATGTTGATTTTTTAAAAATTAACCCAGAACCAAACACATTTCAATATTCCTTGTTGTTTTATTGAAAAATACATGCATTGTTACAATTTTTAATTGTTCTTTTATTTTTTCTAAGCATCATCTGTTGTTTCTTCTACTTTCCCCAATTTAAGACCAACATTCACATGATTTTACTGAGATCTCGGAGGTTAACGGTAATTCCTGCTGCCCAATGCGACTGATGATTTTCAAGAAGCTAGCAGGTATCTGTTGGCCTGTGGTTTTGCAAAGCACAGTTGATGCATGCAAGCCCCTTTTGGTATTTCTAACCTCCTGTCAGAGAGATGCCCTGCAACCTAGAGAACATGCTTTTCTCTGCAAAAAGCTGAAAACTTTGCTAATGTTGCTTCCTTGCCGTGCAAATCTAGTGCAAGAAATTATCAAAATAAATAGTTGTGACAGTTATTTATCACATGGGAAAATATTTTATTAATGCTAAATTATGCATATATAAACAATGGTGCAATGTTCTAAGCACTTTACCCAAACGTACCACCACATGCAATGCTTTAAACCTGCAAACAAGATTTCTTTGTTTGTATTGGAATACTTGTTTAATAAGCATTTTGTAGCAAACAAAACATTTCCAAATGTGGATTTTCATGTAGCTGATTAGAAATAGTCTTCTATTATCTCATGTGCGGTATTTTGTTTGCTTGGATGTTGTGAGACTTTATGGGATCTGGTGGGAAAAAAACCCCAAACAACTCACTTTCAGAATTGAAATAAGTAACATCCTCAAAACTCAATAGCTATTTCACAGTAAAGTTATGCTGGGAGAGAACCAGCCCAAATCTTGCACGGCTGAGATCACCAGCCATGAGGACGTAGAGTTGAACCTAACTTCAAAGTGACAGGAGAGACCGCATTCACCCACATCGCTTAAAAGGACACACGGTCAAAGACTACTGATTCACTTTATTTGGAGCAGGAAAGCTCTGGTTGAATGCAGTTTCTAACTTTATTGATAGGAAGGAAAAACTGCAACCAAGTTCTAATTTGTTTGTCGCTTCTCTGAAAATGAGGGGAAAGCTGGTTTAGGTGTGCCTTAAATGTTCTTGGTCCATTGCTGACAAGGATAGGTAGAAGCTGGTTTTTTTTTTCTCTTTGATTTGTGAACAATTTTAGTGCAATACGGGTTACAATTTTTGGAAAAGAAGAAGGAGGGTCAAGAAAAACTGCTGTACTTCCTTTCACAATTAATGCTGGCCAAGCTGTGTCTGCTTTAAAAAGAATCACTCTGTAAGGGGATTTCTGACTGTTGGTGTCAAAGCTGATATTCTGTCTTGAGAAACCTGAGGTTAGCAACCCCAAATCATGCATATTATATGACTGCTTTCTGTAAAATAATTTCTAGCTAACTTTTACTGTTTAAAAACAGAAATTTAGCATTGTCTTTGACCTAATGTTTGCCAAGAGCAGCAGAAAAGAAGTAAGGACAAAAAAAAGTAATTTCTAAAAGTGAAAAGACTCATAGGAAACTGGGGAGAAAAAATATTTTTTTATGTGTGTGTGAAATAAATTTCTCATCAGCCAGGCAGGATTGATTAAGTCACAGCAGGTTCTTATGGCAAATAAAGAGCAGATCTGGACCCAGAAGCAATGCTTATCCCTACATACTTTCTGTAAGAGCTTTTGCTTCTTACTGGCAGGTAAAACTTATGTTTTATTTTCCTTCTTTTTCCATAGTAAACATGCTTCTAAAAACAACATGAAGCATGGGGTAGCACGGCACAAGAAACATTGCTAGCGAGTTGAATGTTTGAAACATTTGAAGCCATCAGAATACAGGCTGGCAATTCCCAGTGCTTCGTGTAAATAATACAAGATTTTGTTCACTAGAATAAGTAATACACAGGACTTTCAATTTTTCAGTGGTGTTGCCTATCTTTCTTTAAAAAGGCAGTTTTAGAAATGCTTCCTCATTGAGAATATTCTCAGAAGACTGACCTGGAGTTGAAATACATATAAGGTTATCAGCAGCAAGGAATGTCTTTTAAAACCAAATACTTTCTCTTCTCTGTCTTTCAATAACCCTAAGTAGCAGTGCAGAGCTTCATGGAGACGGAGCAGAACAGGAGAGAGAGGGGATGTCCTCACTGCCTGTCGCCCGGTATCTTACACATTCTGGGAGTTAAAGGCTCACCTGTGTCCCTGTTTTAGATCCAGGAGTAATAAACGTGTGTTGTTAAAAACTTGCTAGCCAGTTTATATGAGGTCTGCTAACTGAGTTTAACAAGAAGATAATGTCTCCTCAGTTTGATTTCCTGTGTTAGGTCTGCATCACAGGCTGCTACTGACTTCAGAAACCAGTTAGTTAGTGTGGCTTAGTGCCAATCACTAAACCAAACCCTGAACAGTTTTGAGGGGAAAAAAAAAAAAAAAAGAAAACCAATAAAGAAACCCCTCTTGAAAAGCTCTTTTGAGAGAATACAATTGTCAACATCTAGGTAAGTTGACAAATATGCTGCACTCTCAGCTGAGGCAATGGCAAGCAACATGTTAGTATCAGAATAGCAGTACTCATCACATAACCCCAAATTTAGAGTGTCGTAGAAAAGCTCAAAGTGCTTCCACTTCAGAAGAGGATTTCACTAAATCAGGAAGGGGGAAATTGTCTTTCCTCGCGGTTTTCATTCTAGGAGACTCTGTAATTGAGGATTTGCAGAGGGCCCTTTTCCCATCACGGTGGCAGCTGGAGTGTGGCTTACTCCTCAGCCGGAGTTTTTCTTGCCCATCAGGAGATGTTTCCAGAAAGGGGTCTTCTAGAGCTGAATAACAGCACTGGATAAAAACTTTGAGTTGCTTCCAATTAAAGCTACTTTATCTGAATTTCACAGTTTTCCTGAAGCTGGAATTCAGTGAATCCTGAGACTATGTACAAGCTGTAGTGCCTTTATGATTAGATTCTTTGCAGTTTGAAGGTTTTCCATAAATGGCAAATAACCCTGAAGTTTTGAGGGCTGACACAAGCTTCTCCTGCAGGTAGAAGCAGTGTCACTGGAATTCACAACTTTTCCTGAAACTTCTGGTGTGATTTTTAATCTGTTTGCATAAACGAAGACATCAGCTGCTCATTAATCTGCAGCTCAGGAAACTGTTCCTTAGACGCTTTGGTGTGGTCGCTTTGTGCCTGCAAGATGTACAGTTTCCAGCGTTAAAAATAATTTTAAAAAAGGAATATTAAATTCACCTGCATGCTGGTTTCTGACCTAATAAAAATGCTACACTTGAGTAAAAAATCTTGCATTGTCCAGAATGACTGCAATAATTAAAGGTTTGCAAGGCTCAGAGTTTTTCGGGGTGCTGCAAAGTCTGGGGCCACCTCTGCAGCCCAGGGCTCACCCTCCCTCCCTGTCTGCACCCTGTGCCGGGTGTGGGGGAAAAGTCAGCAAACAGCTGCCAAAATAACAAGACTTACTGGAAAGTGACTGGTGATTAGTGTAAAACTAATGAAGGTTTCTGAAAATCTTTCCTTTACTATTTTTTGCATTTAACATTTATAGGAGAAAAGCGCTCTCTGCTCACTTCGGGTGTTTGTTGACAGTGATTTGCCATTGCGTTGTTTCCAATTATTGCATTTATCATAGATCAACAGGGCAACTCCCCCCCGATTTGAATAAAGCAACTATTTTTATACAGTTTTAAATGGCAATATGACTGAGGCTGGACTCACAAAAATGCCTTTGAAGATTGTTTTTAAAGCTGACTTTCTTAGTAACAGGAAGTTTGCATCCTGTAAGACTAAAAATGAGAAGAAATTGTAGCACAGCAATGGATTGTAAGGATTTGTATTCTTCCTTCAGCATTATTCAGAGTCTCTATGTGGTTAAACATGTAGTTTAATATTGTGGGTTCTATCCAGTGTGCTTTTAAAAACATTTTATGACAGAACAATGAGCATGGAAAAAAAATGTTATAGATGTAACCACTGATTTTAAGAAGCCAAAGACCATAAAAATCAACAGAAAAATATAACTTTATGTGACGTTGGACTAGGTCCCAGCAGGGGAAACATTATTATATGGACAAATTCACCAGGGAATAAATCAGGAATTGAGGTCAAAATGTAATCACCCAGAATGTAGCTCTTCAGGGTGAATTATTTTATTCTCCCTCTGAACTGAAACATCTCTTAATGGTAATAAATCTCCTTATCCTGTGCTGGGAGTGTATTTGCAATAACATATCAGAAGAAAGATCCTTAACGGCCTATGCACTTTTTCATATGACTCTCTAAAATATTCTGTGCTTTCTCCCCAACATGCTGGCATAATTTTCTTTTCTGTTCGAGATAAAATGGCCAACTGGAAACAGTGGTAGGTGGCAAGTGCTAAACCAAGGGTTTGAAATCTAACTAAAACTGAACAGGAAAAAAAAAAAAAAAAAAAGAGGGGGAGAGAAAGAGAGAAAAAGAAATAGCATAACTGATAAAATAGCCTGGTATTGTGGTAAGTAAGTTCAAAAGACCACAGTAAACACTTGTGAAACAGCAGCTATCTGTGCCATCATATTTTGTTTGAACTTAATTTGTTTGATCTTCATTTTCCTTTTCTTTTTTTCTTTGTACTTAGCAATGACCTATTTAAGTTTTTTTCCATTGCTGTAGTTCTAGAAACTTTTGTTGAACCTTACTCTATGAGTTGTAATCGAAGCACTTAACAATCAGTTGACAGATTTTGTGCTAACCACTTTAATGTTGGATCTTTTTATACCAACATAGTAACAGTACTTTAAGGTGGGATTTTTTTCTACCAGTGTAACAATATTATTAGTGACTCTCTTACAAACACATTACATAAAGTTGACTTCCATGTGTGTATTCACTTTCTATATAGGTGAGTGAAACAGTGTGTGATGAATAAACAGAATTTTGTGTTGGTACAAATGCGCCTGCCCGAGGACGATGGCATTACTCTAACCATGGCAGTGTAGAGATACAAGTTGCATGCACAGCAAAGCCCTTGATCTTTTCCATGGAAAATAAAGAGAATATATGATGATCTACTTTGCCAGTTCTATACTTCTTCTGCTTAAAATATCCTCATTCTCTCACTCTCCTATGCTCTGATAGTAGTTCTTTTTTTATTTTAGTTAGAACTTTTCCATCTTTTCTTCTGATTTCACGGGGACTAGCAGAGTCTATTTCAGAATTACAGATAACCTGATGCTGACCAGCAGAGAGTGAGATGGTGCGCCAGCCCACCACCAGCTTCTGCCCTGGACAAACCGGGAGTAGCTCACCCATTTGTGGGGCCAGGCCGGCTGCCTCACCGGGCAGCGAGCAGATTTTTGTGCTTCTGTTCTCTCTTGCAGTCAGTGCATGTTATTGTTACATTCCAAAGGAGTTAATGTCTTTGTACAGAAATCCTCCTACAGAAGAAGTAAAATCTATGTTTTGGTGAAGTCGCTGGCAATGCCTTGCTTGGTGGGTAACAATGCTAATGATGCATTTTATTTTGTTTTGTTTAATTTAATTTCCCAGGGTTTTCATTGGTTATGTCAGTACACCAAACATGAGAGTCTTTTTCAAATGCAGCAGGAGGTCATATGTGTCAGAAATTTCTGATAGCAGAAGTAATTAACACCGTCAAAATCTCTTCAGAAAAGCAAACTGAGACCTGATGCTACCTGTCCTATACAAAGAATAGCTAATATCAGGATGACAGGAAATCTGTATCTTTTTCTCAGAATTTATTCACCATTTGATGAATTAAGTCAGCTGCCACATTCTGTATATTATTTTATATATATATGTATATGTATGTATGGTTTTTTAAGCAGTAGAATTTCTACTTAAATTGAAAGGGGACATATATGTATTAATCTCAGGCTCAGTAGAAAATACAGTTGATTTAGTTGTGAAAAAATAAAAGGCCACTGAGACTGAGGCATAATACCCAGGAAATATGATTTACTATCATCTACAACAGAAACAACAAAAAACAGCACACAAAGCTCTCAATTCCAGGAATCCAGGCACAAAACACAGCTATAACAATACAATATATATTTCATTTTATGCTTTGAAAAATAATCAAACAAAAAAATACTAATGCTATATATCCAGGTTTCCTGTTGCAAAATAAATATAGTGTGCAATGGATACAAATGCTACTGCAAGGAAGTTGATAAATGCAATTTTGACCTTGGAGCTCTTGATCCAGGCTATTAGCTTGAATAACCCAAAACCCTGGAGCTGTATGTGTGAGAGCCATGTGTGTGCATAAGGAGCCCTCTCCCATTTTATCTTTAAGAATGAATTGTCTGCAAAACCAAGGTCTCTGGTTATTTCTCATCAACATAAATTCAGTCCACCAACTCTTTAAAATTATGCTAGCAAGGTTTACTTCGGATTATCTGCTTAGATTCCTGTCCGTCTAACGCATCAGATTATTCTGGTAAGCCTTTGAACACTCACACACCATAAACTCAGATTGCTACCTTTTAAAAAAAATCTCTTTCACATTAACAAAAAGAAACAAAAATTCCATCAAAAATAGAAAAAACATAATTGTAAGTAAAGAAATATCTGCAGTTTTTAATTTTGTATGGTTCAAAATGGGTTATATTTCAAACTGTCAGGGGCTTCACACATGATTTCAACTAAAGGGAATTGAACCCAACCATAAAAATAAAAGCATAATATTTTCAATTGATCAATTGTTAGGATCAATATGTTAGGACAGTTGATAAGCCTTTTTGGAGCAGATATGCTACTTTACAGGCATTTTATGATTCCTATAGATCATGCACATAATTTAAAAAAAAATAAAAAATCTGTCATAGATCAGTGCCTCTTGTTATGAACACATTAATGTAACAAAAGATCTATGCAGTCACAATAATTCAATTTAAAAAACAAATCCTCATAAAATAACTTGTGATGATTCTGTAATGGGTGCTCTAAAGCCCTATAGATGTAATCAAACTTTCAGGTGCTTAGAAATCAGTGAACACAGTTACAGGCTAAATTTTGGAAAATAAAGAAAAATCTCTGATATTCCTTCTTGAACTGAAGAGAGTAATTGAGAATATGACTCACTGCTGCTTTATGTCAGTGTAAATGTCATTGATTCCTTTGGAACTACATTAGCATAAACCAGTTGTAATATGTTGTAGTGTATCAGGCAGGAGTTTATGGTACAGTTATGCTATTTCTACTAAAACAAATGATTGCAGCAGATATTCCTTGGTTCCATTAATTTACAGTTGACTCTGATACCTTTCTTGAAAAAGCTCTACTGTTTTGTTGGGCCTAAGCAAATGAACTTCTGCAAAGCAATGGCATGCTTAAGAAACCTCTTTTCTAGATTTTAGCAGGAAAGGGATTTTTACTTGAGGCATTGCTGTGTATCAGTATAAGGGGGGTGTAAAGGTAAAAAAAAATAAGCTAACTCCAAACCTGACAGATTATCTTAATTCATTACAATAGAATAGAATTTAATTTTTTTTTTTTTTTTTAGATTTTGTTGATTCTTCCATTTCATTACATATTTAAAGATTTGGTAGGAAGTAGTTGTTCTTACATAGTTTCTGTGTCCTTCTAAATCTCCCCTCCAAGGTCATTTTCCCACCTAGAGTGGGGAGAGTTCAGTTTGTTTTTTGTTCAAGAGTTTGCTAGCAAATTTTTTTTGTTTTATATTTTGAGCATCTTTAAGCAGTGTACTTGTAGGGGAAGAAGTTGCTTGTTTGTTCTGAAGTATGCTTCTGTCGAGGGGCAGTTCGAGGGGAGGGGTGGGGTTGGGTTGGGTTGGTACCTCTTACAACATTTAAAACCAGTTCCCTGAAGCCACCGCACCAAGGTATGACCTAGGTGTACTTGGCTGCGTTTCTCTGGAACACAAGTAATGACCCAGAACAAGCCAACTCTTCATTTAAAAAGCCAGATCTCAAACCTGATAGGTGTGACAGACTAAATAAAAGACTTTGAAAGTCATTTTCGCCCCGAACCCCATGTTCCCCTCTCCCCTCCGCCTGGGTGAGCAGCCCCCGGCAGCCTGACGCTGAGCCCGCGGGTCTCGCCTGCTTTGGGATCCCACCTCAGCGGCTCCCCACTCCTCCAGCCGGCCCTTCGTCCCCCATCTCCGTCTCGACGCCTGGCTGTACCCAGCTCGTCACAGCAGCGAGGCGGGGGAGGGGCCGGCCTCCACCGGGGCAGCCAGCCCAGCACCACCAGCAGCTTCCATCTCTGTGGCCCAGCGGCACCCCTCCCCGCCATCCCCCCTGGCTTCTTTTTTTCAAACAGAAAAAGCAATATGCAGAAGCCCTCAAGCTAGAAATAGCTAACAAAGCAGCTACCTGATTTTCTGCTTTTATGCATCATCACTATTAACTTGAGGACATTTGGGGTTGGTGTTTTTTTGGGGTGGTTTACTTTGATTTTGGTTTTCTCTGTGTTTTTTTGTGTGTAGGAGGGAGATTTTAGATAGCATTAGCTACTTGAGTTGATCTTGTAGGAAAGAGATGTGCATTATCAGAAAATGATTAACTGTCACTTTGCTGGTTACCAAGCTTTTTCTCAATAAAGGGGTACAGAAAGGGCTTAAGAAAAAAAGATGCATGAGTTAACTTTCTTTGCGAGAAAGGTAGGCTGGGTCATGTCCTGGATGCATCAACAAAAAAGGTTGAAGATACCATACACTAAAGATGCATTGTTTGCTCTCTAGCTTTCTCCCTGGATTTTGAAGGCCATTTTAGAAGTCATAAGCTTCTTTGCCATATAAAAGTTACAGATCTTTCTTGGAGACACATCTGAGCTGACAACATCCTATAATTAAGGATAGCCTCAACCTTAAGTGAACCACCTCTGCGGGAAGTTTTCACATTCAGGCTGTATTTGAGGGTATCGTTTAGGAAACAGCTCTGTAAGCCGCTGTCAGCAAAAGGAAAAATCCAGCAACATTCATTTCCTTAAACTGACTTTCAACAGGGTTTTTTTAGCAACATGATGGGCATAAAAAGTAGAGTTGAACCAGGAAAAGGATAATTCAGGAAAAATAATAGGTGTATGAGAATGGCTGTACTCTGAAATGGAAAGGTCCACATCCCGTCCCAGTAATGGATTTGTGTGAGAACTTTGAAGCCTTTCTGCTTTCATTTTTCTTTCATTAAAATGAAACTTTCAGGTTTCTGCAAATAATACCACTTTTTGGAAACTAATAAAATCAGAGACTTCAACAGGAAGACAAGAACTAAAGTGAAAGAAATGAGCATAGTCAACTACGCAGTATGAGTACATTAAATTCTTAGAGACTCAAATGTAATTTACTACTTTCCTTTGTGAATTAGTTTCTTCCATGTCTTTCAAATGCGGTCTTCCATGTTATTACTGGATGTAAAGGCACAGACTAATTATCAACAAAATGTGAATAGAGAACCAGTACTATCTTCCTATTATAAAAGTGGAAGCATTTATTAAATATTTTAAGAACAGTTTTGATACCTTATTGACCTAATCAGTATCAGATATTTACAGTCAAGATCACTGAAGAGAAAAGGTTTAGATAGAAGAAAAAGGTGTGGTGATAGCTTTTATCATTAAGCAATCATAAATAAAAATATAAAGAAAATAAATTAACTGGGTATATTCTTGGGATTATTTGTTGAGGTTTTCTCTCTCTTTTTTAAGTTGATCAACCTGGCTTTTTTCATTGACTTTGAAATTATCTTCAGTTCACCTTTTTTGTCATCTTTTGACTTTTGTTTTATTCAAATGGACAGAGGAGTACTTTGAATGGCTGCTTTAAGGATTTCCCCCTCACATGCAGACACGCAAACTTCACTAAAGCTCAACAAGTCATCACAAGCGGACTTTCCTGCTATGAACACATCAAAAGAATGTTACATACACAGTGAACTTAAAAAATACCGCAAACCTTGTTATTTCCTGCCAACACACCTTTCCCTTGAGAGTTGGCAGCAGTAGTGCTTTATGGTGTTCCAAATTTGTTCAGCAGTGGCGTTTCTTTCACTACCTAAACCACACCTTTATAGCATTAGGACATCTCACCATTAGCTTACTCTGTCACTAAACATAGCTTTTCTATGTTCAGGTGGCATCCATTACTCATGAATAATCTCCCTGAAAAAAGCTGTGCAAATACCCTTCCTGAAACTCAACATTTAGTGTTATCTAGCCTTCACATTACAGCTGTGGGTTTTGTCACTGTGGTTTATCTTCCCGACCCATTTAGGTGTTCAGTGTTACGTTAGGATGAATATCCAGTCAGTGGTCCAGTTCCAAAAAGTAAATAATTTTGCAGTTCCAGACATGTAGAAACAGTCCTTTTTCTAAAGATTCCTGAATGTGTATCCTCTTGCAAAGATTGATTTTTGGGGGTTGAAGCATTTCATCATAGAACTATAATTTATATAATGTAGCCTCTTGAAGGCCAGTATGTTTAACAATAAAAAATTATTGAGAACTTGAGTGTGTAGATTATATTATCTTTACTTTTCTACATTTGGGAAAGCCTTTTAGATTAAATTATTTTTTCCTCTCTGTAACATCTTTACAGATATATCCCGAAAATATGATGGTATTTTAATTCACAACTTTTTTCTTTCTCTTTGAAGGAATATTGGGCGTTAACTTTTCCTCTGAGGTTAATGAATACATACTGAAGAATCCTATCCATCATGTTACTGAATCCGGCATGCCCACAGATTAATCCAATTTGGGGGGCTTTATTGGTTCAATTAGATTAGATGCAGAATAGGAAAAAGCAAATCAAATTATTGTGACTTTATCCAGCTGTACCACTCAGCCATCCTGCTTAAAGAAACATGGAATGGTGAATGGAAAAAGTATTTTCCTTGACAGTAGCGCACTGGCAGAGGGGAACCCTCATCCGTAGAGAAACAGGGAGCTGATATATATCACTTGTTGCTGAACTGTTGTTCTGGGCTGGTTAATCTGGCTTCTGCAGGGTTAGAGCTAATCTACAGGGATGCTCACACCAAGTGCAAGACAGCTAAAACCTCCCTCCTCCCAGCCCATCTACTTCATTATCTTCACTGACAATTCATTGAAACAAAAGGAGCTTTTTGTCCTGATCATTTTCCAGCTGGTCATGTTTGTAGGTAAAGAAGTGATACCTGGAGTGGTCTCATTTTTAGCTGTCTCCTGCCTCACTGCACTGCCACAGTCAAGGCCTTTTTTTCTGGTGGTAGCAGCAGTCTGCAAGAGTATTTGCCACTCTTTTTGCACTATTGCTACAGGCCTATCTGTTAAATCTTAAATACTAATGAATCATTAAAAAGGGTATTAACATATTGTGCTGGCCCTGTATGTGTGTCTTATTCTTCACAGTTTTATAGCAATTTCCATTAAAAAACCTCATTACAGAGATTATTGTGACATGCTTTGAAACAGCAGCATTCATTATATATTATCTATGTATTGGAGTTTGGGAAATTAATGCACCAGGAAATGAAATGACTCACTCAGGGTCACTGAAGATGTATATTCAAGTCATGATTAAAATCCAAGCTGAGCTGTAGATCTCCATTGTGTTTGCTGCACAATCTTTTTTGCTCTTTTTCTTTCTAGTTTGGGTTTGTTTTTTTTTTTTTTTTTCCTTTTAAACCACATCCTACAGTTGTACATTCAGCTGGAAAATTCCACTGTGCTGCTTTCGTTGTCAAACTGTAATTGGCATTCAGCCAACAACTAGTTAAATATGGCTTGTTTGTGATCCTTCTCTTCTTTTGCTTTGGGGTTCAAAGGATAGAGAGAAAGTGGGATTACTGGGAAAGAAGAGCCAGGCTGTGAGGAACAGTGAGCAGAGAACCAGAGAGGCAGAGCCCAAGGAACTGCTCAAGTGATGGAGAGACCGACCGGGAAATGTGCTGCTGCTGCTGTTGGGAGTCTCTTACCCACAGACGATGAGAGATGTGTGGATTTTGCAGTCTTTCAGTGCTGGGGGGCTAGGCACAACCAGAGGTAGGAGGTAAGGGAGGTACAAGGAGAGGTTGGAAGGGAGGGGGCTGCACGATGGACCTTCCCTTACACTCCCTGCTCCCACACCTCTGCTGCCCAGAAGGGTAGGGTGGAGACGGCGTGGACTTCTTTTTTTTATAGGTTACATCTTCTGCAAAAATAATGCTTTAACTGTGAGCCTGCTTCCAGATTGTACCAACAGAGTCAACTTTCACAGTAGCCTTTAGATGGAGACCCAGTAATGCTCTGGTTACAGGCTGCTTTTTTCAGCAGGTATGACAAGGGTCCCTGTTCTTGGGACTAGCTGACCAAGAAGCCCTGACATTTGTAGTAACTCTGTCTGTTGTACAGCCAATATATGTCTTTAGACATTAATGTTATATCATCGATACTTAGTCACCATGTGGGGTTGGACATTAATTTCTTACCTTCTGTTTTTCTTTCAATGCCAGATGGAGAGAAATGAGCATGAAATTCAGAGCAATAAAATTGTAATTTATATATATAAACAGATGAGCAAAGAATAATTTTCATTTAAGGGAATTTGTCTTCAATTTGGAGACTTCCTGAGTACTTTATCTTAGCTTTAATTAAAGAAAATGGATGTGTAAAAAGTTTCATTTGTAATAATAACAGCAAAAATATTAATGTATGTTTATCTTTTTCATTCCACTTTAGATTTTGTGGAACATCACTCATCTGTAAACCACTATATACATACGTAGCAGGACATAAAGAATAATATTTCAGGCTAGAGAGATACTTTGTCTTTTTGCCTCTTTTGCAACTGTAATTTGAGAACAGCTAGCCACTGAGGTTAAAGATGTAATTGTGGGAACCATATAGATCCTGTGTGTCAGGTTTAAAGGCCACGATGCTGCACAGCATCCAGGAACTGGACCCCTTTGACTCACAAGATCCTTTCTTTTCCAACACAAAATCTGCAGTTTAGTTTCTGAAGCTTCCCATTTCCTGCTTTTCTTATCAGTAATGCTTCTGTTTCCTGAGACAAGCTAAATGTAAGTTAATCTTTTGATCTGTTTAAAAAGATAACTTTGTAATGCAAATAAAATACAACTCAGTCTCCAACTCAATTCCCTTCTATTTAGATTTTTACACTCAGCATCAGATGGACTACTGATTCTCTAGGTGTGTGTTGTGAATCCAGATTTTGGTTTGGCCAGGACAATTTCAATGGCTCAATTAAAATGTAAGTAAGTACTACTCTTATAAAACATGAAGCTGCTTAAAAGAAGCTGGCCATATTGTAAAACTTTATTAGTCCTCAAAGCTTGTGCTGCTCTGAAGTTCCAGTGTTTGAGGAAATTCTCAGGATATTGAAGTCTTTGAAATAGAAACAATACAAAAATGAAGAGACAAGATCATTAGAAATTTTTATGAGGAGGCATTTTTGTTAAATATCATCTGGAAGGCTAAGCTCAAGTTTCTAGGAAAAGATTTTGGATATAATATTTATCAAGGAACTTTTGATCAGTGAGTAACATATCTGATGAAGTCAAAGGATACAACTTCCTCATAAAACAAAAAAATTCCTGTTGAGGGGAAATACATTACCTACAACAAAGGCACTTACCTACAGCTGTGAACACGATTTCTCAGACAGGAAAATATAGGAAGTCATTTGTAGAAATGAAAAATCACAAGAAAATAAAAAACCCCCAGCTTTATTGCGTTTTCACAGTGAATCTCATATTTTTTTCCCTTCCAAGGAGAGGCCCTCGAGAACAAGAAAATTAATAAAATACTTGTATCTTCTGTGAAAATCATTCTAGGTGACACACAAGAATCATGTCAGCTTAAGGGACTGTGGAAAGTAACCTTTATAATTTTATTTTTTCTAAATTTTAACAAATACACATCATTATTAATATATTTATATAACTACTACCTTTTACTGTTTCCTAAGAGTAAATACAGGCTCTCATTCAGGTAGTATTTTGAGTTAAAAATGTGGTATAGAGTACAATTTTTTTATCACTTCATCATTTAGTGGATTCTGTTTTTATTGACAAGGTAGAGTAGAAATAAGTGCAACCTCGACAATGGAGAATTACAGATCTAACTAGGGAGTGGCAAAATGGAGTCACTGCAAACATATTGTATAATAATCCTAAAACATGCCTAGCTTAATACAGATAAATATATACAGATTTTGGTTTCCAGACAGGTTGTTGCATTGTGGAAAGTGTTTTAAACAAATCTAATGTTGAGTCCTGATCAAGCTTATCCAGGCTATTACTCACCTGAAATATTAATTTCTGTTACCAGCTTTAGTTCAAATTACATTTGTTTATTCATTTGACAATTTTAACCAGTCGATTCAAGCTTAGTTTTGACTTCAAATCAATCATATTGTTCCAATTTTAAGCAGCTCCATGAAACTATGGTCTGCTGAGGTACACAAATACTTGCTGCTGTCCTGAGAAAAATCTATAAAAAATGTAAGTGTGGCTTGTTTTCACAAATTCCAACATGAGTCATGAATGCCCAGGATCCTTACACCTTTGAACAACAGTTTTCAAGCTGCATAATTCTGATCCTAAAATACTATCTCATGACATGTTATCAAAAATAAATTCTCAGACCTTAAGACATTACTTTTATAACTAATTACATAATTATGACCTCTAATATATAGGAACTTTTTAATCTTCTTTTTAGATTTTATACTCCCTGAATAATAGATAAAGGTTGAACTGCAGTGTCAGAAAAATGGAGAAATTCGGTTGCTTTTGGATACATGGCATGGAAGAATTCTGTTTGCTTCTGCTGATGAAACCTAAAGATCCCTGCTTCATCAATTATCATAGTATTCATGCATATTGCTAGAGATGCACTAGTAATGAAAACTTTACTCTGAGGTGGACTTTGACAGGAATTTAGACTCTCTCTGATGCAACTGCACCGAGACCTCAAACTTGGTGTTTCTTAGAATGTGAAAGTAAAAAGCGCATGATGTTTTTCATATATCAAAAGTAAAAACATCCTGTAAGAAGGGTACATGGTGCACAGAGACTGAATAAAACCATGTTGCACTGCAATCACTGATTCCAGTGCTCTTTGGGATGGACCACGCAGCTCTCCTTATTGTTGTTCTCCAGCTTTGTGGAAGTAAGGTTGCTTTCTTATTCCTAGCTAACATCTTTCTTTTTTTTATCACATCATGACAGATACAATCACAATTCACAAGTGTGTTACTGTGTGGTTCAGGCAAGTTTTAACCTTTCAATGATACTCAAAAGTTAGAAGTAATATTTTCTACAGTTTGTGTTTTGTTTTTAGTGAACTTTTTCTTCAGTGTTTTGCTTGTAGTGCTGTCAAAGATGTTTCTGAGTTTTTATATAATTTCAATTTTCAATTATGTTAATTCTGAAACTGAATTTCTGTGTGTGCTTTAGCCAACGTGGAAGGAAGGTTTGTGGATTCAGCTGTAAAACTTACTGAGAGGGTGAAACTGGAATGCATATATCCAAAAAAAGCCACAATAATCCAGACATCCTGGATGAAACTTAATGTAACTCATAAAGAAACTATAGCTGTCTTGCATCCAATCTATGGCATACATATCGAAGACAAATACAATGGAAGAATTTATTTTGAAAATGCTTCCGGGGAAGACAAGTCCTTATCCTTCATCAAGAGCACTTTGGACGATGTTGGTCTTTACTTTTGCTCCATTGTAACTTACCCAGATGGAATTTGGGAAAAGGTAATAGAAATTATTCAGCCAGGTAAGTAAATATCTCATTTTTTAGTTTTCTGATATATGCAAACCATAAATCCGTGTCAATTTAGGGAGTATCAGGTGTTGTAATTTTTTATTTTCAATTATATAGCATGCAGAAATTGAGTAATTTGGGGAAAAGAACTATCATGACAGAAAATAATTATATTATTTTGACAAAAGGTCATTTTAAGAGAAGTGGGAAGTAAGCTGGGGAAATGGAGGAGACAGAAGTCACAGCAGCAATGTATTACATGGCAGACTTGAGGTACTAATGGTCATTGCAACAGTGACATTTCCATTGGGCTCAGGTTCTCACAGCATTTCAACTGGCTGTAGGATCTCTTCAGGGGATGAAATTGCAACTACCCATGAAACTACATGGATGAACCTTGTAACTACCCATGGACAGTACCGTATTTTTATTATTATGTTATATGGTGAGGACATTTCTGGTCTGAAAATAGGATTTTTTTTTATTTTTTTTTTTCCTGGAAGCTCTTTTGTGCTTGCTTTTTCAGGAACAAAATAACCATTTAGAAATGGTGTGGAAACAAAAGGGAGGGAAGTAGGGACGTTTAAATGAAGGAAAAAGACCTTTTCTTTAAAAGGAGACTTTTTTAAAGATGGAAAAGGGAAGAAGGAGAGAAAAAGATCCAGCTATACCCATGTACTTTCTGTGTAGCTGTCCATGTACTTTCCAAAGGCTCTGTAATTACCTGACCACTTATTCGATTTGGTTTCTTTTCCACCTCTATAAGTAAGAGAAGAACGAACCCTTTTCTGGTATTTTTCCATGCATACCTATTCAGTATTCATCAACTGACAACTCTGATGCAAATTACCAAGCTTCTTTGATAGGAGAGAAGTCCTCAGAAGATCACCACATACATACAATAGAGTAGCCTTCAAAAGATAACTAGTTTTGCTTATTGGTTTGTTGATTTGATATTGTGAATGTAGAAAGAATCTGTTCCTCTTTCCCATTCTCCAGAGTGAAAATAGACTCTGTTCAATATTTTACTGTATTTCCCAGCTAGGAAAGAATGGGTTGAAAGGAAAACTTAATTTCTAGCATTTGAAAGACCAGAAGATAAAAATAACAGTTCTTTTCCCAGCCTGATCCTTCTTGAGTCTTCATTTCAAACTTATTTTATCTACACTTCTGTGATTTCAATGTTACAATGAAACAGTGGACCTGACTCTAGTAGGAGATATTTAAACTTCAGAAATTCAAGGCAGATTGTTCCTGCCTGCACCAGTGAAGGTTTTTGAAACTTGATTTTAGCCATCTCATTTGTCAATGGCACTCATAAAATAGGAATCCCAATCTGTCTTCCTGTCTCTGCTAGCTTTTTATCGGTAAACATTGCTGCTCATCAGATCAGAAATTAAGCCACACACAAATTATTAGCCTGATTTTGGAAAAAAAAAAAAATAAAATAAAAAATATATTTCTCTCTCTCCGGGTTGTTTAGTTAGATAAGATAGTTTGGAATTTAATTTACTTTCCCCTGTGTGGCACATCAGCACAGCCATACAATTCCCCATCATTCACATGTAGAGAATGTCCTGCCAGTGAAAGAGCTGAGCCAGGTTTCTCTGTGTGTGTGTGTCTGTGTGTGGGGGAAGGGTTCATTTGCTATAAAATACTAGAAGTTAGATGCAGTAGAGATCTGCAAGCTCATTTAGTCCTTTTCCTGGCCAAGGCAGTACTGTTCTCAGGCGTCTGTTCCTGAAGGTATTGGCCAGGGATAATCTGAAACGATGCAGAAAACAGGGCAGTCACTTCCCTGTGGGATGTGACCCTTCCAACACATACCTTTATTAGGCAATCTACTTACAGACTTCAGCACACTGTAAGCCACACAAAAAAGTGGATCAGTTATCAGAAGAATGGTTTTTTAAACAATACTGTGCGATTTGGTATTCTCAGTGTGTAGGATTTCTCTCCTGCTTTGAGCACACTAAACCAGAAACCTAAACCAACAGCAAACCCCCCGTTTTTCAAGTATATCAATTTAATCCTACTATGGAGGGAGATAATAATGTTGAAAAGAAATTAATCCTTTTCCATTTAGAGAATCAAGGTTTCTGAGAACAATCCTGTTCAACTCTTGATAGATGTGTATAAATGTGATCCTTATAAACACTGATCTGAAGAGAATGAAGTGTATCACCAGTGATGATGAGATATTACAATGTCAAACTACACTGCAAGTTAAATATGTTCTTAAACCAGAGTTTAGAGAAGGTATTTATTTAGGTAGTAGTCATAGTAGAACTGTTATTAGTCAGGCTTTACCAGCACCTTCATCAGTACTAAATATTTTAAACTCCCTGGATGACATCTTGCTTTGATTATATAAAGAGTAAACTTCAATTTCACTTCCTTTCAGCCTGTATTTTAGCTTGCTGCTGACACTAGATATATATTTTTATTTCTTTGTCTTCCAACCTGTAAAATTAGGACACTGATGTTCATCTTTAAAGTTTTTTTATTCTGCACCAGAGAAAGAGCATTGAGAAAGCTGAGCATTAGTCTCATAACTTCACTGTACATGGATCTTGTTCTATAGGATTAATATACACAACTAGTTGAGGTCCTGGAATATGAAGTGTTTTTTAAGGAATCTGATCTTCACTGGAATAAAGAAATCCAACCAACATACTAGAAAGATCATTTTATAGGTAATTAGAACTTTTTTCCAATTACAGTTTTCTTTGTTTAGGATTTATAATTTATTTATTCCCAATAGACATTACTTGTCTAAAAGCATTAATTTACCTACAGTACTCCAGACAAATAAACGACTCACTGCAAAATTCATTTCTTCTAACAGTTAATCAACAAACATTTAATAGACTTTTTTTTTTAAATATATTTATTTTTTTAGGGAATTGCATGATGTCTAATGCCTTGCCATTTGTGGTTTTAGTTTTAAATATTGGTTGACTAAGTTCTCTCTGCCTTTAAATGGATGTAACTTTGTGGAAACATAATATTCAATATGAAACTTAAGCTTGCTCTAGTAAATTGGCACAGATGAAGTTAAGTTATTATTAAGGTTTTTGTGCCAAGCAAAACTGAAGCCTGGTTTATAATTTAATTTTCTCTACCAGGGCATTGAAAATTGTCAGAATTTATCTATACTGACCTGTTACTGTGGGACCCAGAGACACTCCTGCACCAACTTAAGCACATAAGTACGCCATTGAAGAATCTGTAGTGCATACCTCAATGAAAGCTGGCAACAGAATCTAGATATAGAATATATGATTGGCTTTCAGAACTTCCATTGAAAGGAAATAGTGGAAATAAATGGAAATAGTGCCATATGGCATTATATTCATGATGGAGATCCTTAACGAGATTAAAGTGTAAGGTGAAATGTTCTTCACGTGGCAATTATATCTGCTGGGAGTTACATAAATTTGGTTATCAAATATCCAAATATATTTGGATATCATATATTTAAGTATCTAAGATTAACTTTTGCTGGCTCGCAAAACAATGACTGTTTCTGCACTCAAACTATTCAAAGTTGCTCTAGTGCTTCATTCCTGGTAATCAACAGAGGTCATGAGTCTAATTCTGCTTTCCCATGTGCTTTCTATAATTTTTTAAAGCTATGAATACAAAGTGAGTAGAATTGGTATGATTCTGATTTGCAACATTTTTCATTTGCATAGTTTTTAATTTGCATTTCATAGAAGCCTCAGGTGCTGATGCTTAATGGGTAAATATTTCAGGCAGTGTCTAACAGTTACACTAGTGTCATTAGAACCAGCAACTCAGTTGTTAACAAGACCCTGACACTACAAGATCAAGCAGTTAAAAAAGTTTGGGGATCATGACTTGCTTTTTCAAACAAAAACACAGAAAGAGAAGAAAGAAGTCAAGCATCTGAAAAGCATTAAGCACATGTCTTTTTATTAGTATTTCAACAACATCCCTATCTCTTTCCCTTTAGAGTAAAGGTGTCTTTACAAACAAAAGGTTCACTGTGGTTACACTCTTTCATATGTGATTAAAGATGCTACTCAGTGAATAAAAGATCACAACAGGATTGCAGCGTATGAAGTGGCAAAATAATACTGGAGAAACTCTATTTAGGACTCTGCTCCTGGCTTAGTCTCTGGTCACAGAACAGCAGTTCACCTCACCATAGTCTGGGTGAGGTGAATGTGATTCTTTTTCAATCAGGGAAAAGAGTGAAAAAAAAAAAAAGAAGAAAAAGAAAAAAGATTAATCTTGGATAAGCAATGGCCGAGCTGTCATAAGGATCTGAGCAGAGTAGGTTCTAGCTCTCATTGCAGAGGTCTTTTCTTGGTGTACTATCCTCATTGCATTACTGGCAGATGGAAGACCCTAGAAGTGGTGATAAATCACCACTTATATAAATTTTTAAATGTAAATATTGTAGTAATTCTTTTTGTTTGTTTGTTTTTTTGGGTTTTTTTTTGTTTTTTTACTAGACGTGGTCTCAGCTTACTCCTGGGGCCATATCAGAATATGTAATAAAAATGTTAGGACATATTTTATTATTTTTGCCTTAAAATTTGGCTAAAGATTTCCTATGACATCTACAAAATAGGTGAGAAAGAACCCTTGCAGACCGTACAATATTATCCATGCTTTCTTTATTGGCCATTACTGAAACATATTGACAGAAAAGCAATAATACTCAGGATATTATATTGTAAACTTCACATGTTATGTAGCTACAGGATATTCTTACAGGTGGATGCAGTGCTGAAATTCTGTACCATAATTGTGAAGAACTTGAGAGTATGTTCTGCCGCTGTTACACATGACTATATTGGCAAACAATAGTCTAGTTATCCCACAGGAAGATACTTGCCAGCTGGGTGAAGCTGTTCCTTCTTTTTTTTTCCTGTAGTGTGAGCATATATCCAACAGTTTTCAGAACTGAATTCAAGGGATTTTTTTTTCCCTTAATGTTCCAACATTTTATGAGTCACAAATACTCCTGCACTAAGCAAACAAAACTCATACTTTCAGAGAAAAAGATGTAACGATTATATAGGAATAGTCAGTAGTTTTATTTCACCTTTCTTAATGAACAGTTTAAGGATGATCTGCAGTTTCTTACATACAGTGCTTAGAGATGTATGTCTGAAGACTGATTTTGAGTGCAGTATAAAATGTGAGGATCAGAGAGCGAAGTCACCACTAACAGAAGAAGCATTAGAGTTGGAGACATCATGCGGGAATTGTTGATTGTCCAAAATATGTTATTTCATACACTTGCCTGGAAGAGAAACAATTTGAAGCTGCAGGTGTTGTAATTTTACTTTCAAATGAAAGAGCCTTGAGAGAGCAGTGTACTGGGTCAGTCCATCAGGCAGGTGCGTACAGAGGTGCATGTTTAAATGTCATCCCAGGTGGCCACTCAAAATGCGGTATTTGGCTCTGTCATTTTCCCAATTGTCAGCCAGGTACCGAACAATAGCAAAGCAGCAGCAGGAATTCTGCAATCTTTCTTTCTTTTTCTGTATATGATAAATTTTTGAAAAGAAATGTATACAGGGAAAGGATATGTTTCCAGTCTCTAGCACTTTGGAATGCATACTTGGATGACTTTAATTTACAAAGGAATTGGAAGAAGTATTGGCAAAATTCATTTTTTCTTTGTCTTTGTATCTTTTATCTTGTATCTTTGTCTTTTTCTGGTTTGTCCAGATCTTTGCTTACCTATGGCCACTTGAGGCATGGCTCCAGTTGTTTACTTGATCCTTTTCCAGACCTGTCTTTAGTCCTTTGGTTCTTCTCTCTTCAGTTAAATCCATCAGTACAACAGTTACTCATCTTTGAAGGGATTTTTTTGAAGTTAGAATAAAGTATTAATTCACAGAAAAAAAAGTGTAAGGAATTATTCTGGCCTTTTCACTATTTAGTCAAGAGAAATTAAGGTCTGGTCCTGTCACCCTGTCATGTGTATCTGCCTTTAAGTTCTTATTTTTTTCTGTTCTTTTTCAGCCATTCTTGACTCCATGGGGCATTATAGTGAGGATATATCAGTGGGAAAGGTTAAGACAAGACCAATAGACAAATATTTGGTTCAAAATATTATTTTCATTAATATCTGTACATCAAAAACTTAAGAATTCTACAAATCTGAAGTGTATTTCTGTCTTGTTCTCAACCTGGCAAAATAAATTAGTGATAACTTACATTTAAAATGTCTTCCAGGTTCAATACTTTGTTGAACTTAATGGGTTTAGTTTAGGCTTCCTATATAGACACTACGTAAAATGTTTTTCCTATTGCACTCTCATATCTGTGATGATACCTTATGTACCATTACTACTTGGTTATCGCTTTGTATTTTTGTTTCATTGCCCATAATGATAATTTTGCCCTTTTCTGTGTTGCCCTTATGAAAGTATGAGGCATTTCTTTGTCAGCTGCAGTTCAGTGCAATACTTTTCACATTACCAGACCACTGTATTGATGCTTCCTACGCAACTACAAACTATCCTCTGATTCATTCCGCCTTAAGAAGTACTGATAAGGACATCTGGCTTCATGTGCTTCACACATCCTCCCGAACCACTTGGTCTTATTAATCGTTAGTTCTCTAGGTTGCATTGCATCAAAATCCCTGAATTAAGAGGTTTTAAGTTTCCATTGAAATATGTAGTTAGAATATTGATTATTTTATATTTAACAGAATCAGAGATGATCGAGCATAAGCAAAAACTATCTTAGAAGCAAAGTAAATTAACTTGTGATGAACTTTGTAATGCAGAACTCAATCAGTTAAAGTTGTATCAGTAATCTTAAAATACATGTATTGGCTTTGTGTGGCAAGGTTTTGGTAGTGGGGGGAGGGGGGGTTACAGGGGTGGCTTCTGAAAGAAGCTGCTGGAAGCTTCCCCTGTGTTCAACAGAGCCAATACCAGCCGGCTCTAAGTTGGACCTGCTACCGACCAAGGCTGAGCCAATCAGTGATAGTGATAACACCTCTGTGATAACATTTTTAAGAAGGAAAAAAGTTGTGAGACAGACACAAACAGCAGCTGGAGAGAGAGTGAGAACATGTAAGAGAACCAGCCCTGCAGACCCCCAGGTCAGTGCAGAAGGAGGGGGAGGAGATGCTCCAGGCGCCGGAGCAGAGATTCCCCTGCAGCCCATAGTGAGGACCATGGTGAGGCAGGCTGTTCCCCTGCAGCCCAGGGAGGTCCACGGTGGAGCAGATATCCACCTGCAGCCCATGGAGGACCTCATGCTGGAGCAGGGGGATGCCTGAAGAAGGCTGTGACCCTGTGGGAAGCCTGCACTGGAGCAGTCTGTGCCTGAAGGACTGCAACCCACGGAAAGGACCCACGCTGGAGCAGCTTGTGAAGAACTGCAGCCTGTGGGAAGGACCAGCCCTGGAGAATTTCATGCAGAAGTGTCTCCCATGGGAGGGACCCCACACTGGAGCAGGGGAAGAGTGAGGAGTCCTCCCCTGAGGTGGAAGAAGCAGCAGAAACAACATGTGAGGAACTGACCACAACCCCCATTCCCAGTCCCCCTGCACCACTGAGGGGAGGAGGTAGAGAAAATCGGGTGTGGAGTTGAGCCCAGGAAGGAGGCAGGGGTGGGGGAAAGGTGGTTTAAGATTTCATTTTATTTCTCATTATCCTATTCTGATTTGATTGGTAACAAATTAAATTGATTTTTTTTTTCCCCTCCCAAGTCAAGTCTGTTTTGCTCTTGACCATAATGGGTGAGTGACCCCTCCCTGTCCTTGTCTCGACCCATGGGCCTTTCATTATATTTTCTTCTCCACATCCCACCAGGGAGAGGAGTGAGTGAGCGGCTTCATGGTGCTTTGTTGCCTGCTGGACCTAGACCATGACATGCCTTCATACAATGGAGTTTTCTAGCTGCCTTCATTTAAGTCCTTTTGGGCGTTGCCCAAAGAAGGAGCCTTGCAGCTGGCTATGAATCTCTTGGGCAACAAATGCAAAACATAAAAGTAGAACAAAAATTAAAAACAAGCATGCATTGAAGTTAGTGACAATTTAAATCAAGAATATGCTTGGAACCATATGTTCAAAATTATGTGTACATATGCAAAAGAAAACAATGCCTGTTCTGCTTGTAGTTACATTTTGTTGAACTCAGAGATGCTATACTGATCTATAGCCAACATAAGGGGAAACAGAAGCAAGGCCAGTGGATATTCCAGTAAGTATAGAAAGAAAGAAAGAATATCTTATGTCGCTGAGAGAAATTAATCAAAATCAAATTAGTATTAACATTGCCTAGCCTCGATAACATAAAAAAGGCTATTAAAATATAGATAATCCTACAAGTTCACATAAAAGCTGCTTTTTCTGTTGCGAAGAGTGTTTGAGGTATTGATAAAAGACCTGATCATTTATCTTTTGTTGAAAAGTCTTCTGCAATTTTTCAGATATAAAAACATCGTTCCTTGGAATTTTCTTATCATTCCTTCTTCCTACAGAAAATTTCATGTGTTTTCTACTCAGCAGTCGAGTAATAGCTTTAATGCTGATGTTCCTTACATTTTTACCAAATTTGTTTGTGCTTACGTATTTTAATAGTTCATTCCCTTTACATGCTATGTAACAGAGATAACAGTGGCTTGACCTAACAAGCTATCTCTTCCAAACTAGAAGACATTTGAAAAAATTGTAAATCAAACAGAACTATGCTATTCTAAATATTTATATGAACACAGCTTTTCTAAGACCTACAGTAGAAAACATGCAGAAACATATGAAGAGTCAGCTAAAATTGTACACAGTATAGAAAACGTGTTAAATTTGGAAATATGCACATAGTAACAATATATAAAAACACAATGCTTTCCTTTATGTGTCTGAAAATTCACACAATGTGGGTTTAGGCAAATATGTGGCAACATCATATTCACTCATAAAAAGTCAATTAAATATCCACATTGTCATAGTTATTTCTTCTGCAATGAATGACATTTTGCCTGGGAACCAAGTCAAAAGTATGTATCAAACAGCACAAGTTGAGGAATTTGGTCCAAAACTCTGTGTAGAGACAAATCCCTTCGAAAATGTTCATGTTTTGTAACCATTTTACAACAAACTCATCTCTGCTACTCATAGAATCATAGAGTCATTTAGGTTGGAAAAGACCTTTAAGATCATTGAGTCCATCCATTAACCTAGCACTGCCAAGTCCACCACTAAACCATGTCCTTACATGCCACATCTAGACGTCTTTTAAATACCTCCAGGGTCGGTGACTCAACCACTTCCCTGGGCAGCCTGTTCCAGTGCTTGACAACCCTTTTGGTGAAGAAATTTTTCCTGATGTCCAGTCTAAACCTCCCCTGTCACAACATGAGGCCATTTCCTCTCGTCCTATCGTTTGTTACTTGGGAGAAGAAACCAACACCCAACTCACTACAACCTCCTTTCAGGTAGTTGTAGAGAGCAATAAGGTCTCCCCTGAGCCTCCTTTACTCCAGACTAAAGAACCCCAGTTCCCTCAGCAGCTCTTCATAAAACTTGTGCTCTAGACCTTTCACCAGCTTTGTTGCTCTTCTCTGGACACGCTCCAGCACCTCAATGTCTTTCCTGTAGTGAGGGGCCCAAAACTGAACCCAGCACTCGAGGTGCGGCCTCACCAGTGCCCAGTACAGGGG
>JAVJGG010000048.1:7223794-7238123 GCA_035590195.1 Aviceda cuculoides | reverse complement strand
TCTTTTCTTTTTTTTTTTTTTTTTTTTTTCTGTTATATGATTGGAAATGGTTGGGGTTTTTTTTGTTTTGTTTTTGTTTTTTTTTTAAATTCCCGAGTAAATTTGTGTTTCTGTCAATCAGTGACAATGGACCATTTGCTCAGGGGATATGTTTTCCTATCAGCTCTGAATAACAATGGAAATTAATTAATAGAGTATTTAAATGCCAGATGTACCATGAAGTACTCCCGTATTTAAAATAGAGTGATCAACCTCTTCTGCGATAGCAGAGACAGAGCTTTTCTATTCTTAGCTAGTGTGATGATATCCATGCCATTCAGCACTTACTTCTGTATTAATGTTCTTCTGCCTGCCAAAAGCAGCACATTCCATAGATTTTTTCAAGTCCCTATCCACCTGAAATAGCTTGCTTTCTATTTATCTCTGTCTCAATTTAGAATGTGATTCATAGGTCTACAGTGAAAAATTATCAGCCCTTTAAAGCACATGGAAGCAAGAACTAATCCTGAGGGATCTTCATTCTTTGGCTCTTAGACTCTGAGCTCCCCAGAGCAAGAACTATCTCTATATCTTACACAGTGACAACGACATTGTCAGCACCTAATTAGAAAGCAAGAGAATAGAGGCAAGTGAAGCTGCCTTTTTCACATATCTGCTGTGATTATTGACCTGTTAAATGCTGCTTTTCTTACTTTTTATCTTCTTTGATGAACTGAGGACTGGATGCCCCTTCAGTATAAAAGGTTAGAGGGAAAAAAAAACAAACCAGACCTGTTGGGAGTAGAGCACATATCACCTCTTCCTTTCTGAAGGAAAAGCTTACATCAGAAGGAATTACAGAATTGTGGAAAACTCAGACTGGAAGAGACATTCCAAATTAATCTCATCCATCTCTGTGTCCCGAGGCAGGATAAGTGTATCTGTATAATCCCTGACTGATTCCCATGTTGGAAATGCATGCATAACACTCTTGTGTAGCCATTGTAGTGCTTAACCAGCCTTGCAAGCAGATTTTTCCCCATTATATCTAACCTAGATATCTCTTGTTTAATACTGAGTTTATTCACTGTAGTCTGTCTCCGAAAAAAAAGAGGAGGATTCTCATGTTGCCTGTCTTCAGTCATCCCTCTGTACTAAACAAACACAGTTCTTTTAACTTTTCTTCTTAGTTCATGATTCAAAATGTCATCATTCTTGCTCTCATCAGAATTTTCTTCGGTTTGTATATAACCTTATCAAAATAAGATACATAGAATGAAACACCATTTTCCATCTAAGGTCTTAACCATTGCTAAATGAAGCAGAATAATGCGTCCTTTGTCTTGTATATGACTCTCTGTTGACATACCTGAGAAAATTTGTCTTTTGGAAATAGACAATGTGATACCATTTTCGATTCTATTTTGCTAGCAATCAGAGCATCGAGATCCTTTTATTCAGCACTGGGGATTTTTTGACTTTTTTTTCCCTCTTTTCTTCTTTTTACTCGTTACCGTTTTGAATGTTCAGTTAGTTACTAAGAATAATGATGCTGTTATGTACTCTTGGTTACTTTGTTTGCATCAGAATATGCTATGTTAAGGAAAAAAATGTAACAGGACCCATGAGGACTGCTGTGTTTTTACCAAAGCAAGATAAAATTAGAAGGGTTGTTTTATATGTTCCCTGTGAGCATTGTTTTGATGAACATGCATTGCATGTCAGCTGGATACTATAGCTATTAACTGTTTTGATGTTGTGTGAGAATTTGGAGTTGACTCTCACTTCACATCTGTTCATCTGCTGACCCAAACTGCTGTCTGGAGAGATTTGCTGCTTGCCAGGGTAGACTCTAGGATGCTGCAGAGAGACTGCCAAGGCTTGCCCAGTCCTCAGACCCCTAAGCCCTGCTGCTTTTCCACACATACACCAAAGACGAGGCCAGGAGAGACCTGGAGCACATCGGGCTTGACTACATGGTGCTGGAGGTGGTGGTCAAGGACATGGGTGGCTTAGGTGGTATCTCCTTGATCCTGATGAAGAAGGGAAAAGCCATGGGAAGAGAAGGTGGATTCTGTGGATCAAGACCCAGTTGCATGCTGGTGTCAACAACAAGGTGTTACCTTTTATTATCATGGACCCTTTTTGATGATCGGGGACTGCTAGGAAGAGACAGGATCCACCTGAGCACATGGGGAAAAAGCATCCTTGCCAACAGGCTGATGAAGGGAGCTTTAACAGGGAAGTGAGATGACAACCCACAAGTGAGCGAGGAAATGGACTGGGCTGACAAGCAAATGGTGTGGGATTATATGGACAGGAAACACCTTGCAAACAACAAATCAGGGCACAGGGGTGACCATTCCAAGTATGTCCACACAAATAAAGAAATGCTGAGGGGGCACATTGTGGGGAACTCTCATACCTGTTCTGGGAAATCAGCACGACTGGATGACCATATGAAGTGTCTGTACACCAGAGAACATAGCATGGGCATCGAACGAGCAATCAGAGCTCCCTGTGCAGTTGCAGGTCTACAATCTCATTGGAATCACAAAGACATGGGATAGCTCACATGACTGGGGTGCTGTAACGGCTGGCTACAGGCTCTTTAGGAAGGACATGCTGGGATGGAAGGGAAGGAGAGTTGTCCTTTATGTGAGAGAGCAGTGGGAACTCAAGAAGTTCTGCCTTGGAATGAATCGTGAGCCAGCTGAGAGTTTATGGATCAGGATTAGCAGACAGATTAACATAGGTGACATTGTGGTTGTGGTGGGTGTCTGCTACTGACTGCCTGACCAGGGTGATCAGGCCTGATATAGATGAGGCCTCCATCAGACAACTGGAAGAAGCTTCACATTCTGTGGTCTTCACAGGAGAGTTCAACCACCTGGTATCCGTAGAGGAGCAACGCAGCAGGGCACAACCAATCTGGTAGTCTTCTGGAGTGCATTGGTGATAACTTCCTCACTCAGGTGATTAAGAAGCTGAAGAGAGGAGGCACTCTGCTCAACCTCAGACTTACAGAGAAGGAAGAACTTGTTGGGGTGAAGATCAGTGGCAATCTTGGCTGCAGAGTAGAGTTCATGATCCCAAGAGAAGGGGATAAAAGAAAAAAGCAGGATCACAACCCTGGGCTTCAGAAAAGCAGACTTTGGCCCATTCAGAGATGTTACTGGAAGAATCCCAAGGGTGATGGAGAGAAGATTTTCAAGGAAAACCTCCTCTAATGGTCCATCCAGACAAGCAGGAAATCAAGCAAAAATGCCAGAAGGCCTGCATGGATAAACAAGAAGCTCCTGACTAAAATCAAACATAAAAAGGAAGCATGGACGCGATGCAAGCAGGGACAGTTGACCTGGAAGGAACTTCGAAACACTGTCCAAGCATGAATGGGTGCAGTTAGATAAGCCAAAACTGACCTGGAGTTGACTCTAGTTGGTTAAAAACATGTGGTGGGGTTCGGGGTGGAGGGTGCGGGGAAGTATTCCCCTACCTCTATAAGCCAAAAATACTTCATCTCCTCAGTTACTATTCCCTAATTCTATGCCACTGTAACCACAACTGGGAAATTCAACTTAAGTATGGTATTATCTCTAGTATCAGCCAAAACTGCTGTGACACCCAGTAGGTAAATCCAGATCCAAGAGTTTTATAATTTTGGTTTTTGTTTCTCAAAGTGTAAATGTGATGGCTGAAATTTTGGGATAATGGCATTTGGAAAACATTACAGGATGCAATTGCAGGGGAAAATGGGAAGTGCACAGTGAAAGCTTTAAAATATTCAAAATTAAGGAGATAGTATTAATTTATCTAGGACAGACTGAATAATATTTTATTTGGGGAAATACATGTTAAGTTATAGAAAGAACAGAGGTAGGTGAAAAACAGAGGGTAAAAGGAATTACAGAGTCAGATAGTTAGACTTCCAAATACTCTAAAGGAAATTACTGAGGTGATTAATATTTTAAGTTCTAAAATTTTCCCATCTGCACAATGTCTTTCTGCTGCTTGTATTTCTAATGATGAACCTTTCTTTCCACTGGCCTGTCAGGCAGGAATCTAACTTATAACTTAATAAGGACAAAAAGAAATGGAAAGGAAATATTCGGTAAAAAATACTGATGATGCATTGAATTGTTCCATTTTCTTACCTGGTACCAAGCTGCATAACAAACTTCTTCTTATGAAATAAACCATATCTTCCCTTCTTCTCCAATATATTATCAGCCCATAAAACAATCCGTTAAAAGTCATAACTAGGATCTGACATGCAGGGCAGCAATTTCCCACGGTGCATCCTCATGCTGCACTCCTGGGTGTTATAACGCTTCTGGGGCCGGGTGGCTTGGGTGTGTACCCTCTCCATTACCTTGGCACCCTTGGCTTTCCCTCCTGAGAAACATCGGTTCAAATAGTTCTCCTCAGGAGCCAGTTTGATTTTTCACACCCTTTCCCTTCCCCTCTCCCCTGCCTTTTTTTCTTCTGTGTGGCTTAAAACATTATGTCCTTTTCTCTGCCTGAAGTCCAGCCCTCAGGAGCCTCGTGGAAGGTATGAGCAGGTAGGCACAAACACACGCGCACACACGCATGCTGTTTTTCAGTATAGCATTTCTCTTCACCCGCTGTGAGACAATATGGGTCATTAACTATACGTGAAGGCTGAGCACAGTATCCTGTGTCACTCCTTCTGTCTGCTCACTGAACTCCTATTACTGGTAAATTCCCTTCATCCAGGACTGATGACATTCCTGGAGAGGATGAAAATTTGAAATTCTGACCTCTGATATCTTCAAGACTCTTCTACAGGTGAATCCTGGCATAGTGCATTATATGCTTTTATTAGATGACTTCTTCCCCAACTTTCTCCTTGCTGCAAGTTCATGGATGTTTATACTTGAAGAGAGGACGATTTTCTCACTCTTATTAGCACTGTACTCTTTCTCTCTCTCTCTGGCTTCTCCCTTTCCTTGCACTCTAGGTAACTAAAGTTCAGCTTAAAAGAGTAAAATAACAAGAAAGAATAATTGAATATATGTAAACAAACTGGAATTGGCATTACAATTGAGTGCCAAGTGTTATAACATCATGCAGAATTAATAACTGGTACAGAAAGATTCACCAAATTGTCACAATATAATTTAATATATATTTAAAGGGATGTTTTAAGGGTATAGGAGTATAAATACTTTCATTTTAACTTTTATGATCCAAATAGTTTTTATTAGAAAAATATATTCTTTTCAAACATCGCACTACTGCTGGTTTCTGATTTTGATTGATTGTAGAACTGGCATCAGTAGCTCATTAGAAATTAAGAACTTTACTGTTCCAACTTATTTAATAGCTATGCATCCATGTTTCCCTGTCTCAGCCAAAAAGGGGCAAAACCATTTTTTTAGAAACTCAACAAAATTGTGTGGCATGTGCTAATAATGTGCTAATGTTGGAAGACATTAGTTCAGGAGCTAAATATAATTCCATATTTAGCCTATTCAGGAAGGGGGAAGGGGTCACTCTTGAAGTATTTTCTCATCTGAAAGTTGATTTTCTTGGTGACAAGAGCAGCCCTGGGGAAAGTTCATCTCCATAAAATTTTAAGCCTCCTTTTCATCTGCAATTTATTTTGTCACTTCTTGCCATAAGCAGAGGAAGAAGATTGTGTTTGTACGCAGAGTTTCATCAAACCAAATGGGACCTGAGAACCCATCTCTGCTGTAGAGCTAGGTTAACTTTGCAGTTTTGAAAAGTCTGCTAAGGTCATTAGTTATTTCTGATGGAGAGCATTACTTCCTAAGGGTAGCTGCTTTAAAGGTAGCTTTGTTACCATCAGCCTGAACATTTTGAGCTTGTCCTGACCTTGTGGTACCTGGGAGCACATGGAAAATATCTGTGTGCTGGGGTGGCTGAAGGTAGGTGTGACTCCCCGCGTTTGTTGCTCAGCAGTGTGTGCGCTTGCCTGCAGCAGCTGATGTAACTCTCTTTTTGTATAAAACCAGCTCTGGTGGTACTTAACCTCTGCTAAGCTCTAAGCCTCAACAGAGATGCAGAAACATGCTAAGCCAGAACAGTGTTTCAATGCATTTTATCTTACTGTGCTGAATTTTGCCTGTCTGAAGTTGCAGAACTGATATCGAAGTATGAATATTCAGTTTTCTTTGTATATGGTTTTAAACCAGGAGGAATGTATGAGATTCATGTGCAGTCCAGAGTGAAACTCTGGAACCTTGTCTAAAATTATAAATCTGGGACTGATGAAACTTGCAGTGAACAGTAATTAAAATGTTGTAGATACTGACTTTAAAAACAAATAAACTAGCTGAAAACAAGTACAGCTATCTCAGCAACTTTCCTCTGAAGAAACAAAACCAGCTAATTCTATCAGAGACCAAAAAAACAAACCAAAAAAAAAAAAAAAATTTGAAGCGGATAAGACAGAAACAAAAAAGTAGGAAGTCTGAAAATCTCTACCCAAAAGAATGGGGACCAAACTTCTACATAACATTTATTTTTTATTTTTAATTGCTTATAGCAAGGGCAGGAGGGGGAAAGAATGAAAAAAGATTACACTGTTATTTTATTTTCCCTCCAAAGAGAATTTCTTAACTTGAACAATTTCCCTGCTGCAGAATTTGAGTTTAATTGCTTCATCCTTTAAATCTTGGGAAGTTGGTTTGTACACTTTTATACCTCTATATTTCTGAGATTTGCTTTCCAAGAAAATTATTTGAAAGATTAGTTTTTTAAAAAATATGAAAGCTTACATTTTTTTCTCCTTTAAATATCTAATAGACCTAAAGCAGATGATAGAAATATGTATAACTGCAAAATATGATGAGGTAACATCCTGCCAAAAGAGATGCGGGGAGGATACCAAACACAAAGCACTTTTTTATTTAGTGGAGGCAAATGCACCTACTGTGAGTGCTGTCACCTCCTCCTACTTTCTGTCCGGGAGGCAAGACGACGTGGCCATGGCAGGGGCAGAGCAGGCAGCAGTGGCAGAGGCCAGCATGAGCAGTGGGCAGGGGAAATCTATTTTTATTAGATGCAATGGTAATTTTTTTTAGCATTTCTGAAATGTTCACACATGGTGTGTCACCTTGAGCTGTGCGTGTGGGGGAGTGAAGGTGTGTGGGCGTGCTTTTTTCCCCCTAGAAGAATTTCTCAGAGCGGGAGGTTCTCATCCCGCATGTACCAGGTTGAAAGCAAAGAAACTGTGTTCAGAAAGGTGCTAAATAAAGAAAGTGGTTGAACAGAGGAGAGGGAGGATGAAAGAGCTATGCTGATGCTGGTGTCAAAATAAAATGGGACAATTGCTTGAAACAAAAGCCTGGAACACTTTAGTGTACTTGGAAGATTTAATTAGAACTATGTAGGCCTGAGTCTCCACTGCTTGTGCCTTACTTAATCATTTAAGTTGTACAAGGTATCATATTGTAAGAAGGGAGAGATTTACATCTTTCATCAAGTGTGAAAATAGTTGAATGTTGCTGCATACTGTCAAATAAACTGCATATGCAAAGCAAAAAAATGAAAAGTGTCATGAATTGTGTTTGAAAATGGTTATGATAGAATATACAGTGGCCAAGAATCTCAAAACTGTTTCTATTTTGATTTGGCTGCTTGTACATAGTTGTCACTATTAAGATATGATTTATTATTTGTATACCAGCAAATTATACAAATATATCAAGATTTGTACCTGGAAATTCTTCACTGAATTTGCAAGGCAACCTTAGCTTTATGCTGTAGTATTATATATTATTGTTAAATTGGGAGATATTGTTTCGCAAATATAACACACAAAGTTAACTAATAAATTATAAGACAGAAGGGATTTTCATGATTTTGGTGGAAAATGTTTTATCTGTTCACAGTTCACCATATGTGTAATGTACTTTTTTCTAGCAAATGTACAGCAGAGCAGCAGGGAAAGAAGGCTGGTTGTTATACAGCCCTGGTTGGCTACCCTTTGGGTCTGATAGGAATCCTCTGAAAGGTGGGAGGTAGCATTATCATACACATACTTTCCCTAGTATGCACGTTTAGATAGGAGAAACACTTGGAATTCAGGGTGGCATTGGCATGAAATGAATAGGACAGCGAGGATGGACCCAGGAGCTGATGGGGAGACTTCAAGGCTCCTAAGGAGAACGTGGGGAGCAGTTGGGCTTGCTCACAGCAGAAGACAGTAAAGACTTCACAGTGAAGAAGACAAGACTTCTCGGGGAAGAATGTGTGGTTTATTGTGAAGCAGGCAGTTGCTGGAAGCTAGTGGTCTGAAAAGTGGGACAGGAGGAAAGGATTGGAACTCTAAGCATATGATGTGCAAGGGAGAGAATTGATTTCAATCGCCTTTTCATTTACCCCTCTTCCCTAGCAGATCTGAATCTGAATCTGCAGATCTGAATCTGCTAGATACAAAAAAATTATCTGGTCTAATGTAGTGACTTTTGAGGGACTGCACTTCAAGGAATATATTTTGCAAGTGTAGAGTCCCATCATAGTAGTAATTCAGTCTAATTTGAATAATACTTAGGCTTCCATGAGTCAATGCTTGCTGGAACTAGCATGATATCTTAAATGATTATCCAGCCTTGGCAGTCATCTTCAGTAACAGAAATTTAGCTGTCTTTGGCAAGCTGTTCAAGGAGTTAATTAGAGTCACTGTGTTGTACCTTCTGTTTAGTTTAGTGAATTTCTCTCTCTTCTGTCCTTGTCTTTTATTAACTTTCTGTCTCCTTAATTGCAGTCTACATGGATCTTCAAGTTCTTCATTAATTTTTTTTAGGTAAATTCATTAGACACAGTTCCTTTTGTCTTTCAGCATTTCAGTGTTTTAATCATACTTCTGTTCTCCAAAGACAGAGGGAATGTAATTTTTCTGTGCTGTGGTCCATTGATAAAAAAATGCAGGCTAGATTTTTTCATTCACCATTTCACAGAGACTGCACAAGTCTCAGAAGGCACAGACTTCCACAATGAAGGTTCCATCCTGTCAACGTGAATAGAATCACTTATTCTCAGATTTAGGGTAGTATACTTGCTCATATGAAATCCTACAACTCTTTGCACCTAGCTTAGGAGGTGAGCTAGGCCACCCTGTACTAATGATTTCTCCAGTACCTATGATTTTGACAACCCTGGCACTACCAGCATCCAAAGCAATACAGTTTACCAGCATTTTTTGCTCTAGATTTTTGATAAAAATGTTATATCAAGGAGGATCTAAATCTAGCTCAGTCCTACAGTGTATTCAATTCCACCCAGCATGCTACTGCAACCATCCCATGAATCCAGCTACAGCTTCATTTTAGTTTTAATTTTTTTTAATACACAGATTTTAATGCATTTAATGACTGTCATTTTTCCTATGTAATTTTAATTTTCTGTCTCTGCTTTCAGTGGTTACCATAGATAGAGGCAAACACATTAGAAATATATAGTAGTGACATTTTTCGACTTAAACACATCTAATAAAAAAAGAAACTAATTGAAGAGCTTGAAAGATCAGTCCTTCCACAGTGTAGGAAAAGCAGACTGATCATTAAACTTTTTCAACATTAAAGTCTTCAAAAAGATGACAATGCTAGTCCTAACTTATAAGATATAGGTATTACAAAGCTGACTTTATAATCCAAGTGGCTATTGAATGCTCTGAATGTCAGAAACACTGACAATCTTTCTATTGATTTTGTAAATTTTTTTTTTCTTAATTTGTAAACAGTGAATTCTATTACTGAAAACAGTAACTCAGAGCATGGGGATTTCAGTCAAAATTAAGATATACCTATGGTTTATATGTGGTGGAAATCTTGAATTTGTCTGGAGGTCTCCTTTCATATCACAGCCTGACTGACTATCACAGAGCTTTTTCCCAAGTAGACTATAGGAATGGATAAGAATTTTTTCATTTAAATGGCGAGGTTTGTGAATGGGAGAATTGTAGTTCATAGGCTGGAATGTCTTTAAACATAATTTACTAATGCATGTCCTGAGGGTCACATAAAAACATTTTCTTGTAATAATTAACGTGAAAGCAGAACAAGACTATCATAAATTTAATTAGACTGGCCCCATAATTTATGCTGTTGAATATTTGCTGAAACTGTTAATAAAACATGCATGTACTCAAAATGTACAGAAATAGCCTTCTTGCAACGTCATTGCAGCATGTTTTGTCTAAATGTGCACAAAAATACAGAGGTAGCTATAAATGATAATTTTCAATATTTCAAATTATGATCTTTCTGCTGTAAGTCAATTTCACTCATATTTGCCATGCAGGAATTGTTGATACTAAACTTCTCTTGAATGAATTATAAGTAGTTTTTTGTTTATTTTTGTGTTTTTCAGCAGATGTTTCTGAAGTATCTGAGAAACAAAATTATCCCGTGTTTACCAAGCCAGGAGGAAATGTTGCTTTTGCTTGCCCTTATAAAATTGGAGATTCAGTGCAGCAAGTGATGTGGGAAAGGATTAAAGCAGATCAGGTTGATATCATTGCTCTGTGCGACTCGTCAGGAAAGCGAAGCTTTGGTTCCCATTTCAAAGAGCGTACACTGGTGGATTGCTCTGATCGGGCAAACTCCACGATTTTCATTCAAAACTTTACAGCCTCTGACTTTGCAACGTACCGCTGCATAGCTACGGGAAGAAACAAAACCTATGTGATGAGTTTTACTGTGGCTGGTAAGTAAAGGAGGAAGTGGTAAATGTTTTCACAACAGGACCTTCTGAGGCATCAACACTTTTACCCACATAAAATAACTCTTCGGTGACAAGAGAGGGTTTATTTAAATAACAATTCCAGTTAGCAGCACGTAAAAGATGGTAAAGTTAACAATTAATCTCGTTTCCACAGAAAGCTTGTCTGATCTCATTACAGGACTTCCGACCTGCTTGTGAGAACCTGGTTTGATGTTAGGAAGGAGAGGCTTTGGAAGAGGAGAGACTGCTTGAGTTTGCAGGGAGAGGTAGCACAGTGCACCGCAGGGTCCCGGGGGCAAGACCTACCCTCCAATGAAGGCAAAGAC
Organism: Aviceda cuculoides; assembly: GCA_035590195.1. Lineage (NCBI taxonomy): Eukaryota > Metazoa > Chordata > Aves > Accipitriformes > Accipitridae > Aviceda > Aviceda cuculoides. The sequence continues at coordinate 7,227,105 of JAVJGG010000048.1, read as the reverse complement.
CACACTCTCAGTTGAAAATGTAAAAATTTGTAAACTGGCATCTACCTTATTCATGCAGGGAGTTTCTTTAGGGGGAGCTGAGAAGCTCTCTAGGTTTTGGTGTGAACATTGTCACAGTTTGATTATAGTGGGAGCTTAGGTCCCCACATGTAGACACTTAAAATTTCTAAAACTGTGAGCTGAATCCCACCTTTAATTATATTTGCTGTTATGACTGAAAAATAATACCCCCCCCCCCCCCATTTTTGGCTTTTCTTTGTAGAATGAATTTTGAAGATATGGTTCTTGTAGTACACCAGTCCTTCTGTTGCAGCATTCAGTCCAGCTTTTGTGGTACTGCCTTTGCTCCTGGTAATACATGAGTGTTAGTAGGCATTTCTTTGGCAGTACTAAGAGCTGTAGCATGGGGTATAAAACTTCACAATATGCTTAATCTGTGCTATGGTTAATTGAGAAGTGGAGAATGTGCTTGGGAAAAATACGCTGACTTGCTTTACTCTGCACACTTGACCACAAAAGTCCATGAAATTGAGCAGAATGTGGAAATAAAAGAGGTGCCAGGACAAAAATTCCCCTCAACTCTGACAATTTTAAACATTCAAATTTCAAAATGTTGACTATAATCATATAATCAAGCATATCCAAATCGTAGAGCAATAGAAATATTTTCTGTTTGTTCCAAGTGCAGTGCTTCTCACACCAAAATGAATAAATACAATAACATTAAGAATTACCAGTCCTACCTGCACAAACTACTTCTCCAAAAAAAAGAGTATAGTTTCTGTGCTTCTTTTGCTCTTGAAACAAATCCTATTTATCATTTCCAGTTCTAACAATGCCAGCATAGTCATGCCTGTTTATTGGAGGAAAAAAGGTACGAAAGCATTGAAGAAGCTGAAGTATGGTATGATTCAGAAAACACCCCACTGTCTCCCTTTTAAGCCCTCACTCCGTATTATGAAGTGCATTTTGTTGAATTTTCATTAATTGCAAAGGAAGTGAAGTGTCAAGGATTTCCAATTATTTCTTTTCAACATTTGGAACTGTTTTATAACACACAATTAGTATTTCCAGTGAGATATGGAGAAACACCCAGGGGAAAGGAACGACAGGCCAGGTGTCAGCTCCCACCGCACCCTGTGGCGTAACCAGTGAAGTCTCTCACAAACTCACGAGTGACTTACTCTGCTTGATGCAACAGCTGTGGCTTGAATAAACCAACTGGTGACAGAAACTTGCTACGCTATTTTTTGGTGTATATTCTATCAGTTCAGTCACGTCATTTTCTTTGGCTTAGCATTACAGCTAAGCCACGCTCTAGCTTGGATTTGCTACCAACTGTTCCAATGTTTTCAGTCTGTTGGTGTGATTCTGCATGGGTACTGCAAATCTCGCCTTGCCCAGTTCCAGAGATGTTTTGAAATACTGAGTCTAGGAGCTTGGAGGATAGCTTCACTGTAAACAGTAATAGGGAAAACTCTGTTTAGGTTGAGAGAGAGTAAGAGGAAAGATAAGAAACCTTTTTTTTTTTTTTTTTTTTTTTTTTTTTTTTGAGAAGCTGTTGTTGAGAAGATCCCAAGAATTTTTGAAGAGGAAGAATCTTGGGTGAAAGGCGATAGAAATAAGAGCACAGGATTACTTGCAGAACTGGTAATACTTCCAAAACTGCTGATTCTGAGAGGTGGTACAGTAGAAAAAAGCAGCTTGCTTCTTGTCTAAAGGTGAATATATTTTTGCAAGGAAAAACAGCATGGAATTCCTAGGAAGAAAAAAGGGAGAGAGGAGGGAATAGGTATTCAAGTGTTGGGAAAGCCTGTGCCATTCTTGCAGTTGTATCAATAGAAGTCAGCATGCCACATTTAACGTTTTCGAACATCAGTGAAAGTAAAACTATGAGATCCATTCAATATCATTAAGTTTGTTCATTCTATCCCACTAAATAGTGTGATTGTTGTATTTCAGTAACAGGAATTTCCAGCTGAAATGGGACTTCTGCAAATCTTTTTTGACCTCAAAACCTGGAACACATAAAGCTACATACGTATGTAGTATAGCTTTTTTTGGGCAACACTTAAAGAAACAGAAGGCTGAACATTAGATAATTATATAATGTATTCAAGACACTTTGGATTAATTTCTGATGTGTTCTTCACCACACTTCTCCTTCTAAAAATTCTACTAATATGGAGATTAGTCATGTCACCAGATTCCACATCTGAACCCATTTCTGATTTTTACATACCATGCTTTTTACTTTGATTAGATTACTTTTTTTGAGCATGTTTTTGAAGGAAGGAAGCAGACTTAAAATCCATGTATTGTTTTGGTAGATGATTGGGAAAGAAGGGGAGATGTCACATGAAAGAACTGAAAAATTAGCAGGGTTGAAAAAGAAATGCTTATTCCACCCTGAAGACCAAGCCATTTTTAGAAAGATATAATAAGTTTTTTTCTTGCTTTAGCAGAAAGTGGGATAGCAAGCTCTCTTAGAAAAAGTAAAATAGAAACATTTTGTGTTGCTTTGTGTTCTCACTAGATCTGAAAAACTGGTTGGTGGTTGTGTTGTCCCTCACACGGGATTCATTTACCTGGTGTGCAAACCAATAACACACAGAGTTGAGGTATTTTCAAATTAACTTCATTGATGCGCAGGAATGGGTGCCTGTCTCAAGACAGCCCACCCTTGTCTCAAGATTTCACACATTTATATACTTAAGTAATACATATTCATTATTATTTCCCTTAATGATTGGTTCTTTCTTTGCCTCTCATGTAAATTAGCACGCAGACTCTGTCTTCTTCCTTGTCTTCTTTTGAGTAGGTAGTACCATTTGAGCAGGTGGTCAATGAGTCGGTGGTCGCAATCTCCCCCATAGGAATTACCTTTTACCCTCTTCTTCCCTAATCTTGGCAGTTCCAAGCAGTTCTTCAAGGTTTATTGACATGACCACAATCCATTACCTTTTCTGACATAAACATAAAGCCTGATTGTCTAGTAGTTGGTTTCTAAACCCTAACTCATGTCTAGTTGTTGTTTCCCTATTTTAAATATTAACTGATGTGGGCTGTACACAGAACTTTAGCAGCTCCCTGGTTATTTCAATCGTATTATACATATTAATTGATAACAGTTGTATTTAAATGTATGTTTAGGAGTCAGAATTACATTATGGTTTGTACTAGCCCTTTCACCAGCTTGGTTGCGCTCCTCTGGACACATTCAAGTACCTTAATATCCTTCTTAAATTGTGGGGCCCAGAACTGCACACAGTACTCAAGGTGAGGCCGCACCAATGCTGAATACAGCGGGA
>JAVJGG010000048.1:7203688-7223681 GCA_035590195.1 Aviceda cuculoides | reverse complement strand
CCCAGACGCCTTTCTGCGGGGCTGCTCTCCAGCCACTCCTCTCCCAATTTATACTTGTGCCCAGCATTACTCCATCCCAGGTGCAGAATCCAGCATTTGTTCCCTTCATTCACTAGGTGGGTGACCTTATCATGGAAAGCTATCAAATTAGTTAGGCAGGACTTTCCCTTTGTGAACCCCTGTTGACTGTGCCTTTAAATGTCTTTCAATAGCACCCAGTATGATCTTCATAGCACCCAGATGAAAAAAGCAGGAGACTACATGTCCAGTCACTGAGGGTTAGCATACAATCCTTCTGAGCTGGGAGGAGACAGCGGTACTTCTGTGCCATAGAAAACAGACAGAAGATACGGCTGCAGTGGGGGGTGAGGAGAATCAGGGTAGGAGTGAATTTATCTTCCTTTTTCCTTCATGAATTCATCCAGGATGAACACAAGCTCTCGGACCATGTCTGTGGGTCTCTACTCAACAAACCACCTTTCTCTGGGTGTGAATGCATTCATGCTGGATTTCTGCCTTTCGGCTGTGGACAAAACTCTTTCAGTGATGTCTAGTTAGCATACCATACGTGCCAGTCCAGCAAGGCACATGACAAGCTACATGAAGAACTTTACAGTGCAGTGAAAATCTTTTTGAAACAAATAACTCTCTGGCCCATAAGTGCTTCCTCCTCAAAACCAAAGTCAGTGCACTGAAGGTCGAAAACCTTCCTGCAAAAAAAATTCACAATCTTGCAGAGAAAATGCTGAGGTTACAAAGATGGGGGAGAGAGGGACATGTGGTCTAATACTTAACAGAAATTGTACTGATGCTGAAAATACACTTAATAGCCTCCTGTCAGCATATCACCTTTGATGAGAACACAAGAACTAAAGAGACACATGACAAGCCTCTGACATGTTTCTGCAAAATCTTGAATGTTATGTTAAAGTCAGTAATTACAAAAGGTTTTGTAGAGTTAAAGAAAACAAATGCCTCACAAAGGCTTTGCTCATTTCAAATGAGAAAAGGCAAAAGGGCTTTGAGTTGTTGTCGGTTCTAAAAAAAAAAATCTAATGATTTTTCTCATCCAAATTTAATTGACAGCTGATAATCTCAGCTCTCAAACTCATTAACTCAGAGATTATTATCTTGACCTGATAAAATTGAAGGTGAAACTTCAGGAGAAGAAAAATGAGGTCTGGAGTGCTTAGACTGAAGGGTGGGGATGCTGCTGGAGCCTAGAACTCTATCCAGATTCACCCATCCTTGATGATAATTGAATACAAGATTTTTAAATTTTTTCTTTGTTGCTTACGTTATGTTTTCTCCTTATTTCTGTAAGTACTCACTGGCACAGATAATGATTTTCTGTGGTGGGTAGCTAAACACTTGGAAAAAAAGACATTATAATTTTTCCTGAATTTGGACATAGCTATATGCACCATCCTGTCATTTTAAGTACACTGCTGTTGAAAACATGCTGGGAGTAGAGTGATTTCATATACAGTTATAATACGAAAGGCATCAGTTTTTGGTATCAGGCAGCCTTCTCTATACTGTCACATACCTTCAGCAGTGTAAACTTCTGAGAGAATTTTCTTTCTTTTTTCTTTCCAGTAAAATAATATTGGAATTCAAGGGTAAGACTCTCCAGTAATCAGTATTTTTTGTTATCCTTTCCAATGAGCACATTAATACTAAAGAGGTGTACCTGAGCAAATCTCAGCTGGTATTCAGGATAGCCAGATAAAAAGCTGTGAACCTTTTTGACTCAGGAGAGAAAAGCCATCTGGTGATGGCTCAGCAGCTGGTTAGCTGGGATTACTGACCTTAGTGATACTGATTGTTTTCCTTTGCCTATGAACTGAGCATGTAACATTCTTGTCTACCCAGAATGAAAGCTCTTTGGGGCAGCTGTGGTTTCATCTTCGGATGCTATCTTCCTCCGTACAGTGAGCAGAACCTTAAAGAGGGACTAACCTAAAGACAGTTTTTAGTCCCTGTTCACCACCAATGAATTGCTAGTGTTTATCTGAGACACAAGAAACAAGTTTGTGGCCATAAGGTATGACCACCAATTCTTGTAGTAAGTGATACAAGAGGCATTACTCCTTTTCCATACCTGAGCATCCTCACTTTTTTGTGCTTCTTGCTTTGTTTTACTCCTACATGTTGAGAAATTGAAGAACAGGCAGGAAATATTTCTTCTTTGGTAGGTAACTGGGCAGTCACACCCAACGCTTGCCTCATCAAGACATTGGTAACACATAGGGTTGCTTGATACTGCTAGAAGCTGGTAAGATCATCTGGCTAATGTTTCCTGTAGTAGCTGATACCGCTAGTCACAAATACACTACGTGCAGAAATGTTTATTGCATACTATTTGTTTTCACTTGCTTTTTGTGCTATTAGTCTCAAGTCTGCAGTGTGCTAGTGCAGAGATGCAACAGAAGAGCAGGAAGCAGGGCACTGAGATGGGCTGCAAAAAGCTGACTTGAAGTTCTGTGGTTTAACATGCTTTTTTTTTTTAATGCTACCACTAACCAAGTTCAGAATTTTGACAAGAGAAAAATTCCTAAGTGTTTTAAATGCACGACGACTGTACTGAGGACTTATGGATTTCCTGTGAGACTGAGTATATTACCTCTGTTTTTTCCTCCAGCTTTTTTCACCCCTAAAATGAGAATTATATCACACTAACCCTCTGCGAACTGGAACACCATAAGAATGTATTGACTTATACCCCAAAGCTATTTTCTTGCCTGTCTCTACCCTTTGGTTATTACGTGTCGCTCCTCAGCTTCATTTGAAGGTGTGACTCCATTACTGAAGAAGTCAATGCATTTTAAGCAAAGTTACTATAAATGTAACTTTCCCTGCCATGTTTGTAATTCTCAAAGAAAGCATTTTTGCTTAGGCTAGGTGGGTTTCCTGACATCCATCATCAAAGCATGTACAATACTAAGTTATAAAAAAAAGCAATCGCAATAAGAAAAAATTTTGTGGAAACATTTTTATTAAAAAGTGAACAGATATCTTTCTGAATTAGAGCAGAAAATAACTGCTAGAACTGTGTGCAGTACTGAATAGAAAACCTCTTGAGGACTGAAATGATCTTCCTGGTACAAAAGTGCCCATTTTCCTGGGCAAAAATACCTTGTTGCCCATGGAAGTATTGCATGATTATTAGGTATCTCTGTGGGACAACCTCTACAATGCCAAGAACGTTCACTTAGGTAGTCCGAGTGCTTTTATTATTCATATATTGAGTCACTTATGTATGGACTGCTTTCTCACCAGGGGAGGGGAGGAGATAGGAAAGGACCGTATAAGGTGCTACTGGTTTTTTTCGTACCACGGTGCTATTATCCTGGTTTTGGCTGGGATAGAGTTAATTTTCTTCCTATTAACTGGTACAGAGCTGTGTTTTGGATTTAGGATACGAAGAATGTGATAACACACTGATGTTTCAGTTGTTGCTAAGCAGTGTTGACACTAAGTCAAGGACTTTTCAGCTTCTCACCCCACCAGCGAGGAGGCTGGGGCGGGGCGCAAGATGCTGGGAGGGGACACAGCCGGGACAGCTGACCCCAACTGACCCAAGGGAGATCCCAGACCATATGGCATCATGCTCAGCATATAAACTAGGGGGAAAGCTGGCTGGGGCTGCTGCTCGGGAACTGGCTGGGTGTCAGTCAGCAGGTAGTGAGCAGTTGCATTGTGCATCACTTGTTTTGTGTATTCTAATTCTTTTATTATTATTATTATTATCCCTTCCTTTTCTGTCCTATTAAACTGTCTTTATCTCAACCTACAAATTTTACTTTTTTTCCCCCGATTCTCTCCCCCACCCCCCTGGGTGGGGGGAGTGAGCAAGTGGCTGCATGATGCTTAGTTGCCATCTGGGGTTAAACCACGACAGTCCTTTTTAGTGCCCAACGTAGGGCACGAAGCGTTGAGATAATGACAGATCTGACTAGAGCGTGTTAAAACAAATTTTGTTACAAGTGTTCGTTATTATTAGTTTAATAGTTGCTGGTCACAATGTCGGTTTATTTGCTTGCAGATTTGTTGTGCTTGTTCTCAGAGTTGTGTTAGCTAACACCTTACTTGCCATATTGTGTTCCCTGTTGTGCTGTTTGTCATCTCCGGGGGCTGGGTTAGGGTTATCATTTTGTTGTACTTGGTAACACTGGCTTATGATATGATAAAATTGCTGGTTGTGAGTCTGATCTGGTATTTGTACGCAGCATTGCCGTCACCTCTGTACTTCGGGAGCCATCTATCGGAAACTATTAATAATGACACCTTTTACCTTTTCTCCTCCGAGAGCCAACCTATGGGGAAGATACATACCTTCCTTCGTCTTCCCCTTCTCCTCCAGGCAAATTAAAATAGTTCTTGAGAATTTTTAATATCCTCGGGATGTTCAAACCAGCATGTTCCTATTGCTATGTCTCCTGAACGTGTTTCAGGTCTTGTTTGGGGTTAAACAACTATTTAAGAAGGTCACCCAGAGGTCTGCCCCAAGGCTGCACAGTTATGAGTGGCAGGGTGTGGGAGATAGTATGGGCAAGTGCCTAGGACAGTTCCAATGTTTTGGAACTTCAGCCCTGAACAGGTGCAGAATCCAGAAAAACTAGTAAAATATTTGGAAAAAGTATGCTGTCATCCTGGCAATTCCAGAGAGACACAAATCCCTGCAACGTTACTGGGGCCTGGCCCATGGCTACTGAGCCCTGTTCAACACTACTCAGTACCCTCAAGGGAAACAGAAGGTCTCTGGATCTGATGACAAAATGACAGGGACTGCGGCTACTCCAACCCTGGTGACAGGTGCTGCAGCTGAACCAGAGGACCAACCCGTGCCGGTATCAGTCACCCCTATACACAAGAAGAAATATTGGAAGTGGAAGTCAGCTTGTTTGTTTAGTAAGGGATGAAGGACCTTCTTCTAAGAGGGAGCAGGAGGAAGAAGTGGACGAGGCAGACTACTCTGAAGCAGGGTCATCACAAGAACAGGAGGAGGAAGAGATGTGGCTGCCGCTCAGGGAGGAGGAAGAGAATTCATAAACGAGGTGGTAACCACCCGATCCCTATCCCTGACTGAGCTGCGAGATATGTGAAAAGATTTCAGCCATCATCCAGGCAAGTACATTGTCACCTGGCTGCTCCAATGTTAGGATGACAGGGCCAGTAGCCTGGAACTAGAGGGTAAGGAAGCCAAAAGCTGGGCTCCATTTCTAGGGAAGGGGCCATTGACAAAGCGATTGGAAAAGGGACACAGGTCCTCAGCCTCTGGAGGCAACTTCTGTCAGGCGTGAAGCAAAGGTATCCCTTCAAGGAAGATGTTATATGTCACCCAGGCAAGTGGACCACCATGGAGAAAGTTATCCAGTACCTGAGGGAATTAGCCGTGCTGGAGGTGATTTATGATGACGTGGACAGCAAGCAGTTGTCCAAAGATCCAGATAAAGTCAGATGCATGTGACCCACGTGGTGGAAGTTTGTACGGAGGGCACCATCATTGTATGCCAACTCATTGGCAGTAATGACCTGGAAAGATGGAGAGGGACAAATGGTAGATGAATTGGCTGGTCATTTCCTGCAATACAAAGAAAATCTCTCTTCCTCCCTCATCTTGGCTGTGGAGAAACTGGTCCAGCAACTCAAAGAGGATAGATCCTACTCCCTGCCTATACAGACCGGTATCTCAGCTATTAGGAGTAAGTGTTCCTCTGCTCAAGAGAGAGGATGTAGTGGGTACACACCATGGGCCACCCTATGGTTTTACCTGTGTGACCATGGAGAGGACATGAGGAAGCAGGGTGGAAAAGCTACCTCAACCCTAGAGGCATAGGTATGTGAGTTGCAAGGAAAAACAATCACAAAAGGGGGTTCTTCCAGGAAAATTCCTGCTCCAGTCTCCAGTGGGCAGTTCCCCAGACAGAGTAGAAGGGCTGATCTTACTCCTGATCTTGATAAAGGGACTTCTGATTTCTATTTAAAGAAGTGAGTAGTGAATACTCTGACCAGGATTAGAGAGGCCCTGCCTCCAGCCAGGTAGAGGAAAGGGACAAATGGGTTTACTGGACTGTGTGGATTTGATGGCCTGGCACATCAGACCCTCCAGAGTACAAGGCTCTAGTGTACACCAGTGCACAGTGTAGCCTAGTGCCATCAAGTTACAAAGAGGCAGAACCCATCTGTATTTCTGGAGTGACAGGAGGATCCCAACAGCTAACCGTATTGGAGGCTGAAGTGAGCCTGACTGGGAATGAGTGGCATAAACACCTCATTGTAACTGGCCCAGAGGCCTTGTGCATCCTTGTTGTTGTTATTATTAATTTTCCCTTCCTTTTCTGTGCTTTTAATCTGTCTTTATCTCAACCCATGAATTTTACTTTTCTTCCCCAATTCTCTCCACCATCCTCCTGGGTGGGGGGGAAGTGAGCAAGCGGCTGCGTGGGTCTTAGTTGCCAGCTGGGGTTAAAGCACAACAGCTGTGTTCACTCACCTTTGGTCATCTCAGTCACAACTGTCATAAGAGCTATTTCAGCTTAACAAAGGCATTTTAGAAATGAGGAAATGGTTGTGAGGTCTGAATATTGAGCATGAGCTGTCATGGAATAATGTCTCCACACAATCTTTGATTTTCAACTTAGTTTGTCATAAAAAAGTTCATGCTGGTTTATACAAAATACTAATCATATTTATTACAATTGTATTTTAGCAAGCTGGAATCACAAATGGTTTATTATCTGCATAGCTGGAGGAATTTCTGCTGCTGTCTTACTGTTAGTTTTCCTACTGATTTTTTGCATCACCACTGCTTATCGCAAAAAGTGAGTTACAAACCAATTTGCTTAATATACTGAAGCAGGTAAGTATGAACCTGTTAACAGCTCATCCTACTATCCTCTTCAGAACCAATTAAAAAAAAAGGTATATGTGAAAATTGAATTTTATTGCCAAAATTTTAAACTTGAAAAAAATAATCAGTTTTACAGCCTATGAAAAAAGTGACATATACTTCCCTCCCTCCCCCTTTTTTCACATTATAAAAACAAATGGCTTTCTCAAGTTCCTTAGCCAGCTAAACGCTTACAGTGGTATTAGCTGAAACTTCATGCCAAGGGTGATTTGTCAGGAATAACAAAAATAGGCATAGGCCGTTCCAATTTTGTTCATGGAGAAGGACAGGTGACATCTTGAGGTTTTCTACCACTTCTAGCATTTTTTGTCTTCTGATTTTATGTTCCAAATTTGCTCAGAGCAGGATGCAAACTAATAGTTTAAATCATTATCTATGTTTGCTCTATTCCTTGCCAAATATACGCTAGTGGTCTGATCCAGAATCTCTGCTTCCAATGAAAAGAGAGAGTGAGCAGAAAAAAATTTTCTTCCCCTACCACAATATATGAGGCTGCTGGAACTTGTTGGCAATAATTATTGTATTTGCCCCTGAACCAAAGAGCCTTTTTATCTGTGTCCAGGTCTCATGCACGTTACAGTGTGCAAGTCAGAGGAGAGACTACTTGGATCTTTATTGTATATATTGGTTTCAGTGGGAAAGTAAGCAATACCAGCATTATCTCTTTTATGCTGGAATTTGATATTTTGGACTATGCTATCATGTATGATACTGTTCCCTCCACTGTGTTTCTGATTGAATGTGTGTCATCAGAAAGAAGAGGAAGAGGATCACAGAGGCCTTATCAAAAGCTTTTTACTCTACTCAGACCCGGGTAAGACTAGCTGGAGAGATGGAGTTTACTCATATTTTGTATTGTATATTTCTTAACGGCTTTCTCTTCTGTATCTGCTCTTTATATCCCTTGAATCTTATAGTCTAATCTTAAACTATACAGACAGGAAAAATTGAATATTTTAAAGTATGATTATCACTGTTCACTGCTTTTCTGATGAATATTCTTTAATGTTACAGCTACATTTAGAGACTCAACTGTGTTCCATGTTATTAACAAATCAGCTCTTGATTTGCTAGCTTTTGTAATATTTGTGTATTTTTTCCTCAAGTCACTGCTTGTAAAACTGAGGCAAAAAATTGTATCCCTGGATAACCTCTGTCTTTATCTATCTCTTCTAGTTCAGCTTCACTATGATTTGTTGGAACAGCTGTTTCAATGCTTCTGCTTTCTTTTTGTATTGTAACAATCAATGTTTTGGAGCTCTGAGTCCGCCCCCCCGCCCCGATAATCCTACGCAAGGCCTGAAGTTTAGAAGTGGAAAGATAGGAGCCAACTTCACTGCTTCTGCCTTGTCTCTTCACACCCTACGTCGGGGTATGAAGTTATGCTGTGCTTAGGGAAATGACCCCATTCTCACACTGGATGTGAGACTCTGGCCTTTCCATGTATCTCCTCTCAGATGGCACCGCTGTGTGAGCCAACGGTGAGCTCTGCTGTCGATAGGGGCTTGTAAATCCCGATGACCTCCTGCCATTTCCATTTCTCTCACTCTGACTGTTGGGTCACTGTTCATACCAGAACGAAGCTCTTCCTAGGATGACCATTTGCTTCAGAAACCCCCTTTCCTCCCATGCCAGTTAACCAAAGCACCATCACATTAAGTTCTCTTAATGACATGACTAATTCTTAGCATGGTCAATAACTTTAGGGTAATTAATATTTTAAGATTGACGTAGGAGAGACTATTTCAGTACCTGAAGTGTGTATGTGAGGGGAAGGGGGCATTCCACTGGTGCTTTACCAGGCACCTGATGTGGGACAGCTGGGAAACATATTCAAAGTGCAAATTCTTTTTTTTAATGACTTGAATCTGAAATGCATTTGTAGAAAACAAGAAGACCAAAAAAAATTGACCGATGGTTGAACATTTCCCAATAATAAATCAGCATATGAGGAATACTTGCCGGTTTTCTCCTTTTTCAAAGCTGTAGCTGTTTTGAGAAAAGTCCTTCAACTTTTTCTTTACTTTTTTTTTTTTTTTCCTAAATTTTTTTTTCTAGCCTGCTAACAGTTATAGAAGATCCAATTTTCATGGCACATGGAACACAGAAAGAAGAGGAGAAGAATCATCATTTGGGCAGACAGAGGAGATTTATGTCAACTGCAGAAGTCTCACACAAACCGAAGAAAAGACCGTAAGATTCCTTCTTAAGAATGAAGTAACCAAAGCGCGAGCATTAAATTTGCAGCTTAGACTTTATTTTCTTTGCACTGGCGAGACCTGGAAGGTCAAACTGGCTACTTTGGCTGGACAGCCAGCCTGGGACAGGTTACAGCAGGGGTGTCTGTGTTGTCTTGCAGCCTGCAGCATTAACGTATCCTTAGATTCATACGTAGAATTAAAGATTATCTGTACTTCTGCAATTTAAACATTTTTACCCAGTAGGTGTACTCTTAAGGAAGAATTTTAGAACAGTTCTGATATGCAGAATGGAGCTGCTTATGTTTACACAAAGTTAATTTGGTCTGAGAAAACTAGGTGTCTGAGAAGTCTATGTGACAGGGTGAGAAAGAAAAAGTGCTCGATGTTGTCTACATCCAATGATTTTTGCATCTCAAATTGAGAGCTCTACAGAATAATAAATATCCATGATTTTCCACATAGGAGGTGTTATTTTGCTGCTGGGCAAATTCAGCTGACAAAAGCAAATATATCGGGGATCCTTGAACCTAGATTTAGAAGTATGAACAGAAGCTTGCTATCTGACAGCTGTGGGGTTTTACAGGCTTCTTGCCACTCACCACAGCTATTTCAGCACTTTCTGTTTGGGGATGGAATAGAAGTGTAGCCCCTGCTCTCCTTCCTCCCTCCCTCCCTCTCTCCTTCTTCCCCCCCTCCACCTCTTCCCCCATGCCCAGGAGAAAACAAAACATGAAGACTCTGTCACTGTCAGGTTATATTTAATAATAATTTATTATAAGGTTTAGTTGCGCAAAAATAAATGAGAACATGGAAGATACATGAATAAATGATGCAAAGCAGAAAAAAGCATGATTGAGAACATTTACAAAACAATACACATACATATGTAGTTGTATGTGTGCATATGTATATATTCTGCTGAAACCTACAGAAGAAACCACACAGAAATTGAACAAACAGACAAAAAAGAAAAAAAAAATCCTTAAACAAACAGAACTAGAAGGCAGACCTGAGAAATAGGATTTATGCATCTTTTGGCCTTTTACAAATGTCCTGTATTACCGAGGACAAAATCCCAGTAGATGAAGGTGTTACCATGACAGCTGCTAATCATATATGTCTGCATACTGCAAACTGTGTGCCTGGCCCACCTATGCTTGATTCCCCTTTTCTCTTGAAGCGTTAGAACTGTTGGTGAATATGGGGTTTCCGTGTTTGGAAAAGGGGTGGGGGGAGGCATCATGAGTCTGCCCACAGATCCGTTACTGGTTCCACTTGTCTGGCTAGGAAGGAGCATCAACAGCCTGACATTAAAAAGCACATTTTGCATAGCTTTCTCCAGTGGAAAGCTTTCTTCATGTGCACAGGAACATAGGAGTCTAGGTTCTTCTGAGAATAATGTGGTCACAAGGCTTCTCTGAACTATTTGAGCACTAATAGCATTGTGTGGTTATCCTACACTTCAGCTAAAAATCTAAAATCCCAAATCAAAGTGTCCTTCAACTTATCACTGAAGACTTACATTGTTTACATTGTCATACACCATTAGAAAACATCTCATTTTTGTTTTGTGTACAAGGACACATACACATTGCAAGGGATATATATTGTTTTCTTTCACTTACTGAAGGTTTTTGGATATATGGATGCTTGTGTGTGAAGTTGATGAGGATACACAGAACTGTACTATTAATAAGTTGGATTATTTCCTGAGTTATCAAATGTCATAGCAGATAATTCTAAGTTGTGCACAGCATTACAAATAAAACCCTGTAGCATTGGGTTGTTTCTTTGATGATCCCATTTATATTAAAATGCCAAAATGATGATGTAATGAATTTGATGACACTAAAGTTCTCAGCTGGAACCCTGATATAGAAATATCCATAAGCTTAGAAGTTGGTATTGTTTCACTGCTTATAGAGACAGTTAAAATACATCCCTACTTTACTGAGGGTAAAAAAGGGAGAGAGGTTAAGTACCTGGAATACCAGATTATTTTGATTGTTTCTGGTAATGCCCTTATTTCTTGCCTCCCTTGGTACTTTTAGCTTGTCTTTTCAAAATAATTGCTTATTTTTGACATCTGAGGAAGAAAAAAAAAATCTGTAGTGCACATCTTTGCAGGTATTTAATCTGTTTTAATTCAAATTCCATAGACATATTACTTCTACCAGGATAGTCCACAGGGAAAATCACATCACACATAGCATAGTAAGAACAATATATTATTTTTTTCAAAAAGCAAATCCAAAACAACAGCTTCATTTTTGTACCATGGTAATATCAGTGAACAGCAGCTGAACGTGAGACTTATACAAATGAAAACCGAAAGAAAACCACCCCAAACTTATCAGTATTCTCATTGGCTTAAAAACTAGTAAGCTACACACAAGAGAAACTTCCAAAAGTGTAGTTTGAAATGTAATATTAAAACTCTTCAAATATTTTATGAGTCTGGCAGGATGGGACCCGGTTAGAGCCTGTTTGCTGTGACAGCACTTGGATTATGTAAATAGACTTTCCAGTGTAAAATAGTACAAACTATTTTTATTGCTGTTTATTTTCAATATTTTCCATAGGTTTGCCTTTTTCTTTTGGAAACTTTTAGTTCCTTTTGAGAAAACTTCAACTGTAATTTGGGAATTTTATGTTGAACAATTACTGTGCTATTTCATGCTGTACCGCTTGTGCAAATAGTTAAGAGTGAGGGAAAAAATATCAAGGAAGTAACATGACACAACTATGGGTAGCAACCAGCTCTGCATACTATCTAAACTGTAAGATATTTCTGTCGTTTTTCTTTGCTTTAAGACCTTAGAAACTTTGCTGAAAGGAAATAAAACCAGTAAAGCACATTATCATTAAAAAATCAAGCCTTGAATCACTGGGTAACTACCTTCTGTGTAACTGGGAAATGAATCTATGAGATTTTAAGAAAAGTAAACCCAGATTTCTTTTCCATAATAATAAAATTCATCTTTTATGCTGGGTGAAAAAGGTAGATGTTTAAGTCCCATGCTCAAAAGAAAATTCCATGGTTAATAGTACAACTAAGTCTTTAAAGGGTGTAAACTCACATCTCTTCTAAAAAAGAAATCAGGAAAAAAATTATTTGTGATCAGTCTTTTCTGGGACTTCTGAATGTAGGAGGGGCAGTCACCAGAGTTTGGATCAACACGGCAAATACAAAACTTACAGCCTATGAAGGAAGGTGAAAGTTAGAACAGTAACATACATTATCTCCCGTTATTTTATTTTTTCATCTCAAGTATGTTCCTTTACTTTAAAGAGCTTCTTTGACTCTATAATACATTCATGATACTGCTCATTCTGCTTGTATTCTGCTCTCCCTTGGCTGTGCACCTTGCGGTAAAACAATGTTTCTGTGGGTAAACAGCCTGCTTAAAGGGCTGGACCCACCAAGGAACACAAGAAGCTGGACTCCTCCACACCCCCACGTTAGGGAGGGTAGTCCAGCACTTAACCCTCTTTCTGACCTCCACCTGCCCTAAATTCCCAGGCACCATTTCGGTTAGGCACCTTCATTTTTCAAGAATACTCAGAAATAGCTTGTTCTAACTGTGCTGTGTAACTTAACCATCTACCTCCTATCCAGGTCTTATTGCAGGACTAGGGGACAGGAGAGGACCAAGGCAGCAAAGCAGGCAGAATAGTCAAAGTATAGGTGCTACCAGCATTTGTTAGTTTGATGACAGGTGGATGCTAGCTTACTCCTGAGAGATTCAAATAAGAAACCTTACTTCAGAAAAAGAAAAGATTTCAGAGGACTGATCTCACTATGATTCATTTCTAGTTGGTTTTTTTTATTTTATTTTTTTTTTTTATTTTTTTTTTTCCCCAGGGTTGGTGGTGATATTTTTGTAATCATAAAGACATCTGGAAACCAGAGCTCTGATATTTAAAAATTTATTTTTAAATCTTACCTGCATCATGCTCCTCTAAACCTGCTATGTTATTGAGCTATATGAAAGTTCAAAGCAATGGTATTTATTTACGGTAGCTGAAAGTCTGCCTTAGTGAGTACTCTCCAGCACAAGTGAAAGACTTATTTCCTTTAAAGCCGAGATGCCCAATAGGAGTTAATCCCCTAAACAGCTTTGCAAGTCTGACACTGAGGGCTAGTTCCAAAACCAGCCCTGTCTGTCTACAACATAGGTGCTAAAATGCTCTTTTAGGCTGTGGACCCTGGGACAAGTTCTCAGACTGTGTTATTTAAGGTGTAAGTAAGGTAACCCAGAAGACATTTCCAACTCTCACACATTCCTGGGGAACTGTTTTGGGCTAGAGCACAAGACGTGCCTCCACTGCCATGCCTGGCTGGGATGTGTCAGGGGGTGCGTGGGCTCCGGGTGGCCGCTGTCCTTTTGACATCCAGTGTGAAAGATTCCACCCTGAGGCTCGAGACCCACACCGGTCTTCAAAACGCTAATGAGCGTTTTCACCGTCACGTAAAATGCTGGCTGTTTCTGCTACAACAGTCAGTTCAAGCAGCATCCTACCCGCCAAATCAGCCAGGAAATGGAAGACCCTCCAGAATGGAGGGCCCAGCTCTCCCCCAGCCCGCATCAGACACGCACCCCCTCTCCCCTGCCCTTTCCAGCCTCCCCCCCTGAAGCTGGGCTCCTCTACAGAAACAACTCGTGTTTTAAGGCCTAAGAAGAGCCTGCGGGACTCTCTAGGGCACTCCTCCAGCAAGAGAGTCCTTGTTTCTGCTTTTGCCCATACTCTTTGGTTTTTTTTGTTATTTTCTAGGAGTAAAATGCATTAAGAGTTATGAGAAGAGGATGAGCACCCGGATAACCACAGGACAAACACATCATGAGTTTGCCAACACTTCCTTTAAAATAAGAGAGCCTCAGGATCATCGAGATAGATAGCTTGACCTGTGGGAGCTCAGAGCCTACCGGAGCAGGCTGCCACCATGCCACGGGACTCTGCCACTGCTCTGACTAGTTTCTTGACCCTTGATTTATAAAGCTGTAGACTTACCTTACTATCTGTGTTATAGGCTTGCAGTTATATATCCCTATGTGTAACTATAGGGCATAATGTTCAAGCTAGAGGTACCAAAGGAAATGTACAAAGTTCTCTCAGGCAAGTTTCAAAAGAATAATAAGTTTATTATTACTTCTACACTATCCACATTGGTAGCTGGTATAATTGGATAAAATAACTAATATGAATTGCTAGCACTGGCCAACGTATTTCTTCTAACCTTACGTTTATTTAAGAAGAGAATTTTGTAGTTTTAGAAAAAAAGTGTCTCAGTGATTCTAAAGGATATTTAATACTTTTATCAAAAGTTTATTTAATTAGATTGTTAAACTAAATAATTAATTTTTAGTATTAACCAGTGAGTTTTATAACATGATTTAGCTTATTATACTAAGATATAGCCAAACAAATACACACTATCTTTCCTTTTTTCTTTTTTTTTTTCATAACATTTCTCTATTTGTGCTGAAGTCTATATGTGTATCTGAAGAGAGAAATGTATGTTAGGGATATTTATATGTATTAAAATTAGTCTCTGTTAACACCATTTTTTTTCTCTGAAATAAAACTGTCTGAACCAGATATTTATTATTTTCTTTTAAATTTCCACAATTTACCGAACAATGGTAGTATGAGAGAAACTTTCCCACAGAACTCTGTCATGTAATCTTGTAATTAGGAGCATAAAGGCTGAGCACCTATGTATGTATTTTTATGCATCATAAATGCAGATGCTGCTTTTATTACCCAGAATTTGATCAGCTCTGAAATATTCTAAATCATATTTTTAGCAATAGCTGGCTGCACTAAGTTCCACAAAGTTATGTGATAACAATTGTGATGCATTGGGCAAAATACTACTTTTTTAAAGCATCTATATTGCATGCTGCACATTAGCTGGACTGGTACTTGGTTCTTCCAGCCAGGTTAGGGACAATGAGCCCAACACTCCTGAGTCCGCTGTTAAAGAGCAAGTTAGAGCTGTGAGTTGGATTAAACACAAAATATTGTTCCCAGCTCCTGATAGTCAGAAGTTGAATGCTCCAGGAAACTATTCTGCACTCAGCATGACCCACTGCTATGTGTTTAAATGTGTGATAAATTCTCCTAATCTTTTTAAAGGTTACAGAATCTTTTTTTAATTTTTGTTGATATCTCACCCTATTTTTCACTTTCTTTTTACCAGGTTTCAAAAACTTCTCTTTCTAGAATGATGTTTTTCAAAGAAGGAAAAAGAAATAAAAGGGGAGCATGTGTCATACTTCAGTAGGAAGTCATAAAACTTTTTTTCTGCATTGTCTGTTTTTCCTTGTAACCACCTTAAATCAATACAACTTACAAAAAGCAGTTCTGGGTATCTCCTGTCGCAGTCTGTCATCTACAGAAACTCAGGAAATGCAACAATTAACATCAACAAGGATAGCTTTATTTTACATAATTTATTCTTTTTTAGCTACAGGAGCAGCGATGAGAAACTGCAACCTTTATTTTTGTTACTGGGAGGGAACTGCCAAGACAGCTGCTTAATTTTGTGCTATTTTCTATGCCCACTGCAGTCTTGCTATCACACAATTTAAAAAAAAAGATTGAAAACAATGTGTAGCCTATATTGAAAACGAGGGTTAACTTCATTCACGTCAAATATTGTCACAGGAAAAAATCTACTGTAAAATGTATCCATTCACTTGACAATCCCAGGATTTTAAGAGAATGTGGTAAATCTGTTTAACCTCATGAGGATTTCTGTACTGAAGGAAAAAAAAACACAATGAAATCCATTCTTCAGGACTTCCAGTGTGAGATTTAAAAAGATTAACTTCTTCATCTTAGAGAGCCTATTAGATTCTGAGCTTGCATTTAGTTAAAAAGGAAATATTTTCTCCATTACAACTTGCAATATTCATAATAATATGGACATTTTAAAATGCTTTAATTATATTTAATCATACTTCAACCTCCGTTACTTTCATATCTGTTTCAGCCATATCCACAAAAATCTGTCAAGCTGCCTATGCATGCAAAGATGTGAAAAGCATCTTTGCAAAGTGAAACTTCCATTTTCTTCAACAGAACCGGTTCACCTGTGGTTTCTAATACTTAGGTTTCTAAGCATAATGCCATTTAAATAATTGAATACACAGCACCTTCACCTATTACCTTTTACTGTCTTGTAAGGGCCTGGACAGGGAGCCAAACTTCTTGCTACAACAAGTTAGTCAATATTCTTTGATGTTTCTTTCATTCCACCACATGCCTGTACTTGTTTCCAATATAACACAACTTTTTATCTAAAATCAAAAGTGAAGAGCATTTATTTGTAATATCAAGAACAAACAAAGCATGCTTTAAGGAGCGCAAGACTTTATATATGCAGAATTAATATATCCAACCTTATACCCTTTGATTTTAAAGTTATGCCACTACAATGGTGTTGCACAGTCATTATCTTCTATTTACAAAACATAGGCAGGCACCCCGACCAGTTGTCTGCGTTGAAAAATATAACATTCTAATATATACAGGTTGTGTAACAAGTTGGTTTGGAAAGACTCACAAGTATTTGGACGATGTACAGAAAAATGAAACTTTCGAGTGCTGTTGGATCTGTTCTTGTAATCAAACAGCAGCTTTTCATGCTTTCTCCACAGTCCACTCTATTCTACATGTGGATAAAAGCTACATTTATTCCTTTGCAGCAGGTATAAAAAGGAGCTAAAATACGCTGATATTAAACACTAAAAAAGAGATTAACTGGAACACCTTCCTCCTTCCTTTTTAGGAAGAAACACTTGTAAATAATTCTGTATTTCATGCTAAAAGCACAGCCATACAAGAGACTTCTATTTTCTCATGGAAAACTACCCTGCAGTTTCTAGGTTACCAGATTAAAACTAGTAAATGTGGCTGGTGAGCTAAGTCTGAATAGAGGCTTATATGCTACAGGCTGATGGTCTTTGTCAGTTCCTAGAGATCAAATATCTTAAAGATCACCGCTCCTCATAGTATTGCCTATTAGACTGGAGAGCTGAACAAGCGTGAGGTTCATGCCTTTTCTGATGAATGCAGTAAAGAGATCTGATTAATGCTCTTTTTTTCTCTTTACCATGAACAGGTAAGGGTCTTCACAGACTGCCTGCACTTAGCAACTCCTAAATAAACGGGTGCCTGAAGGCTGTATGTTGTACTTAAATTATTGCTATAGAGAGCACTTTACAATACTTTTGACATCAGATATTCAATTGCAACCCCTCCTCCAGTAAAGTCTTACTAGCTTAGAACGAGACTTGATTAGAAATGTGTTTGCTGCTTCCCAACAGGATTTCTATACACGTGTTGTGAAATGAAGTGTCTTCCCAAAATGTCATGGTAGACTTTTGTCAAAACAAAAGAGTGCAGCTATTGTTGCTGTCTAACAAACTTCTTTGGTTTGTCAATACATTTCCAAACTTTACTTGCTAGCTTTAGGGGAAAAAAAACCGCAACAAAAAACCCCAAGAGCAGAATTTTGCATGGACCTGATACATGTGAGGAGCTGGAATCAGAGCCTACCACAAATAGTAAAGCATAAACATTTACTCAGTAAAACAGCAAACTCCAAGTTACAAGATATCCTTTCTTTTTCCTTTACATAGGCAGGCAAAATTGTTTCAAAGGAATATCCTCACAGTTGATTTAAACTGTCAATAATAACATGTAGCTATTTAAAAAATGGGGCTACTCAAGTACCTTAGTAACATTTGATGATTTATTACCAGTGTCCTTCAATTTCTCCTTTTCTGCACCAAGTGACTTCAAAATCAAAAGTACCAGCATGCATCAAACTATAAGATTAACAGTTAAGATATATTAGTAGCTATATTTAATAATGCTGTGTGTTATTTGTTCATAGGGGTGAATATATTGTTATCAAGGGTCATTTTTTAAGAATTTAAATCATGGTTACAGTTATATATTCATAACACATCCTCAGAACCAAAATGAAAGCGATAGCCTTGTATTATTGCTTCTATTTTATAATGTACTAATGCTAAGTTCCATCTGTATCAGTTGCACCTAGTTACCACTGAAGACATTTTTGTTGCCCTCCAACTCTTCACAGCTCATTAGCTGAAAACAGAGAGCTCCTCTTGGGTCAGGAGTAGACGTATTATCTGTGCGCCTTGCACATGAAGAAAGCCGAGACTTGAACAGGGTCCCATGGGGTCCCTAGGCCTATTTAAAGGCCCTTGTAGTCTCCAGGCAGGCAGCTCTACCACGTGTGCCGAAAGAGTTTTCCTTCTGGCAGAATAACTAGGAGCTGTACAAAGTAGCCTCAGTGCGGAATCACTTAGATTATCGACAGGCATATGCCAGGAATTAAAGCAATTGCATGAAAACAGAATTTTCTGGCAAACTGTTGGTGCAGTGCCTGCCTGCTTCTCATGGAGCTTTTCTGAGGAACATTCCTGGAAGCTATGCAAGTACACAAATGTTACAGTGATATCATCTGCTGTTCTGGAGTGGCACTAAAGGCAACATCCACTGGCTGCTGAATATCTGTGCTTTGGGTGCCCAGTCTTCTTAGATTGTGTTACAGTACATGGTGAAGTTGCATCCTTATTTTCAACTTCCAGTGTGGTTGTGTTTACTCTCAACAAGAAATAGGTTCCCAATAGGTCAGGTTTGCTTTTTGTTGGTTGCGTTCTCCAGCTTTGTCCTGGAGTTCAGTTTCTGCCTATTGCTACGAGATGGGACTTTGCAGATGTTTATAAACATATGAGTTGAGTGGGTAGTTGCATTATGTAATGAAAGAAAATTATTTAGTAAAACATGGCCAATCTCCCATCCCCCCGTCCCCCTCTTTTTTTATGTGTTTTCTTTGGAAATAGCACCTACATTTTCATTAACTAGACAATATTCATGCACTGCACAGGAAGACAAAACCATCTGTGACAGACAGCAACTGTTCCCCAGGAAATGGAAAGCGCGCACTATATAGATCTTATGCTTTTTATCTAAACACAGCTAAAGCACTAGCTTTAGGATTTAGACAGGTTCTTATATGTGTATGGGCACTTGAGCTATAAAGCAGTTCTGATACTCTCCTGTTTTGCCTTTTCCCCTCTTTTGGACTATGTAGAATATGTAAATATTAAATGACTAGTATTCAAGTCACAGAGGAAAACAGTTACATGGACACAGCATAGAAATCTGCAGAACACAGCGGAAACTTTAAGGAATTTTAAGGAAAATACATAATTTTAGGGCAAGTGAAAGAATCGCAGTTGCATAGGAATAAAAGTAACTGGCCAGTTCCTCAAAAGGCATATATTTGGCAAAGCTGCACTGAATTACACCAGCAGAGTATCTATCCTTTTGTATCACATTTTGCATGTAACATTTGCAAACTGGAAATTTCCCAAAACAAAATGTCAACCAAATTTTTTTCTTAAATGAAAGTGTGAATGGAGCTTCCTTGATGGGTACAGCTCAGAGAGCACCATAGGTACAGCTCCCTGACAGTGTGGGAGAGCGGTTTTTCATTTTAGCTCATCAAAATACTCTCTGTAGGGAGCTGTTCTATTCCTGAGTATGGCAGCACTATGAGAAGGAAAAGAGGTAGTGAATGAGACAGGGAAAAAGAGGAGAAATAAATAAAGCTGATTGTGGTGGGGTAGAAGTGTTCCATTCAAGCGGATCACAAAGCTTTTTTATTCAGCAGCTGTTCACTGAGGTGTAGAAAGCTCTAAGTCTGCAAGGTCTCTTAGCCTGGAAAATGGTTGGAGAAAAGCTGGACATACTATATCAGTAAATGTTTAATCAAAAGCAGAAGTTTCTTCTGTACTTTTTAATACATATATATACATATATGTGCATA
>JAVJGG010000048.1:7150998-7193981 GCA_035590195.1 Aviceda cuculoides | reverse complement strand
GGGGTGAGAGTGGCGTGGAGGGCGGGCCGAGCGGGGCGGAGGGCTGGCAGCGCGGTTTCTTGCCTCGTCCCCGCTCCCCACAGCGCTGGGCTGTGTGGGGCCGCTCTGCCGGGCGGTTGAGGCGGCCGGGCCGCGGCGGGTCCTCCTCCGCCGTGAGGGGCTGCGGGTGGGGTCGCCGGGCGGGTGCTGTCCCCCCCCCCGTGGGTGGTCTGCGGGTGCTGGCTGGAAAGGGGGTGGTTGTCGTGACATTATAAAAGAAAGCCGACCTGGGTCCTGGGTCCGGCTGCTGAGGGCTGGCAGCATCCGAGAGCCTGTTCCTCAGTGTGTTGCTAGGAGTGTGGTTTTTTTGTTTTTTTTTAAATTGAATTTTCTGCTGCCGGAGAGGGTTATGTGCTGCTTCCTGTTTATTTCTGCCCTCTCCCTCTGTTAAACAGGAGCTTGTCAAAACTCGGGGGTAGAGTGTAGTTTTATGCTATTTTTAGGAGTAAAATCTTAGCTCATAGAAAAAGGCTACGGCTTTGTGAAACTGTGTCGTCTCTTCCCTCCCTCTGTCTTTATCCCAGATACTTATGGGTCTTTCAGCTGTCACTTTAAAGCTTTACTGTGGTTTTTTCATTCTTCTCACTTTTCATGAAAATACAATAAACTCATTGCAGAACTGTACTAATGGTTTTGGTGAAGACTTTAAATTCCTAGAAGGCTTTATTCCTTAGACTGTGGAGGAACTTCACTGAGGCAGTTGCTGTGTTTTCTTCTCTATTACTTCTACAGATTGTGTTAAAAGAAAGAGGAGATTAGGATAAGAACAAGCAGTGTTAGTGCATGGTGTGTAACAGTTGAATGACACTACAGCTAGTTTGTGTATGGGAAAAGTGGTGCAAAATACCTGTAATTGCTTACAGTGGGAAGAATGTGTCATTTTTTGTTTCCTGAAAAGGAAAACGACTGTGGAGGTCTGCAAGTTCCAGTGGAGAAGAGAGAAGTGACTTGTGGAAAAATGTTTGCTCTGTGTACCCCTGAGGGTGTGGGATAGGTTCCTCTCTAGAAATGTAACCACATAGCGATACTGTAAAGAACTCATGTGTCTCTAGGGATCATGTAAAAGAGGTGGTTTATGTGGGCAGGGCATTTTGAGAAGGGATTAAAGAGGAAAAAAGGATGTGCTCTACCCAAGTATTTTCCCTTAGGAAATAAATATGCATAGCAAACCTGTTTTGCCATTGAGGCGTACACGTGAGAAGCATCTTGAAAAGGAAAGAAAAAGAAGTTTGATTGGTGACAATGATTTGGAATTAGCAGAGGGCTTGGGCTGTTTGGAGGCTTTATTTTTTGGTAGCCCTACAGATGCGTATGTGTATATAGATGTGGAAGACTTCTACTCTTCCCACTGAAGTCCAAAGACTTTAATGTCAGTCAGTCCTTTGGAATGTCCCTGTGGAAGGCCTACTTTGTCTCCTTCCTTCTAACATATCAAGGATGTGGTCCGCCTGCCTCAGTGTAAACAGTATAGAAAAGTTACATTAGTGACACCTTTGCAAGCCAAAATATTTTTATAGCTAACTAATAAGCACTTGTGGCTTAAGTAACTGAAGTGATTTCTAGCCCTTAATATCTGTGTATGAAAGTCACCTTCAGGACATCAGTATATTGGAAGGCATTAAATAAGACAAATTTGAATGGGAATCACTTTCATAGATTCTTTTATGTTTTGCTAACATAGCCAAATAATATAATTGATGTCTTCAAACTTTAATGCGCTTGGAGCGCTTACATCTTTTGCGAGGGCTAGTAGCTCTTGAGTTGTCCTTAACTTCTTTTGCCCCTCTCATGTGGGAATAAATAAAGGACGCAAGAGTCCAAAAACACAGACCTGAGGATTCAACTAATGGCTGTGTTTCTAATCTAATGCTTAGCACTCCTATTTAGCTTTTATGCAGAACTGGTGCTGTTTAGAGTATACCCAAAATTTTCTTTTTTGAGTGCTTTCCACTTCTGGAGCTGGGAGAAAAATCTGATGTTGAAAGGAGGCTGTAGTTACAGAATGAGGATGAGAGATGGCTTGTGATATTTCAGTCTCGAAACTCTTTGGAGAGAGCTGTCAGACTGTTTAAAATAATGTAGAAGAAAGTGATAAATGCTATACATCATAAAATCGAGAGCGAAGTGGTGATAGGGATTTTGTCAGTGTAGATCAGTTTTCTAACTCTTGAACTAAATGCATGGAAAATTTCTCTGCCATCTGTGTCCTCATAAGCTGTTATCTATGCAGCCACCATTTTAAAGTCATGGAGGTTATCTGTACAGCAGGAGCTCCTTGCTCTCTTCTGTGATATTGTTTTAAGCATGCGGTTATTCCAGGGAAACATTTTTCCCCTTGGTTATGAGCAGATGAGCACTAGCCTGATGGGTTAGCAAGATTGGTATCATCTGTCATTAGGGAAGGGAGTTAAAATGGTCACCAGTCTACAGAGATGAATGTAGCCCTAAACTTTTGGAGTTCAGTGATTGTTTCTAGTATGTAAATTACAGATTTTAGCACAAACAAGCAGTCTTGAAGTGTACCACAGGTAGAAATTTCTGATTTTCTCCTTGCTCCTAGGGGTAGCTGTTTGGATTATGTAGGCAAAGCATGCTGTGCCATCTACTATGGACAAATCTTAGTTCTGGAAGAAAAGGTTGAGAGTTCATTAAAGTTTACATTGAGTAAAAAATCTCGGTCTTCTGAAACACTCGCTGTGTGTTTTAATTTTCTTGTTATTTTGTCTGTCCCAAACTTGCATTGGTGGTTCCTGCATGATAGTTACAGGGCTGGGATCTATTTCACAGGCGCTAGCCTTGCTGGAGCTGTTTAAGCTGCTGCCATGAGAAACTGTTCCAGCTTTCTGGAGCTGCTAGGTCTTGACCACAGGCTGTTCCTTGTGAGCTCCTGCCTCCCTCCAACTAGTGCTGGCACTGCTGCTTGAATATCTAAGTGGATAAACTGGACTGAAATCTGGCTGAGAACACATTTTTCCCAGTCCTCGTGAGTACCTTCTCAGCTGGATGTATTCCCTAGTCTGGTTCACTATGTGACTATACAGACTTTTGGGACTGGCACAAAGGAGAAGGTACTTGGGAGTAGGAATGATTTAGTTTTAAGAAAACAGCCTTAGGCGGAAGAGTGTTTCCTTGTTTGTAGTTTGTGTGCTGTGTTGGCAAATATGAAAAATGGGTTTTCTCTTGTTCCTCATAGAATTACCAGTGGTTCTTAAACCTGGTAAGAGTGAAAGAACTGTTACGTATAGCACAGTGTACCTTACAAAACCTTGTACTACATCTTTGCAGTTGGCTTCAGGAGGATCTGCTTACAGTTACAAGTGCTTGGCTGTTCAGCACTCTCAGAGAGAGAGTAAAGAGGAAGGGCAAGTGCTTAGACAAAAAAAAATAATACAGAAGCAGTACATTTGCTTTCCTCTTTAAAAGGTGTGTATGGTCTTGTATTAATAAGCTACATTTTCAGCCTTGTAGATTAAAGGTCTTGCAGACACCTTCAGGTGTCTGTTTCCTGTATGCTTTATACATACTCTATCAGTAGAGGCCCATAAACAGGGGATTAACATGTCAAGTGAGTTGAAATAAGAAAAGATTTTGAAACGGTTGTTGTGTAATCAAAATGTGGAAAAATTATGTTTTTTTCCTGTTTATAATCACTCAGGAATATTTATGGCTAATGGGAAATACACTGCAAATATAAAGGGGCTACTCTTGTGGTGTCTTAAACTTGAATCCCTGAAAGTGTAGGTGCAAAAATCCTAGCAAGATTGCTAGCGGAAGACAGAAGGAAGAGGTAGAATTTATGGGTAGTGAAAATAAGTATGCTACTCTAGCTGTTACTAGTGGCCATTGCTTACTGTATTTTCTAGTAATGCTAAAATATACATTCCTTCCCATATTAGACTTCTTAAAGCAAATGTTGGTATATGATGCTTTTCCTGCCTGGAATCTGGAACTCTGCATCTCCATTGTGACACTGAGACCTTCTTCTGCGTGTAAAGCTCAGTATCAATGAGTAATTTACAAGATGACTAGTATAGTAGGGAAATCTATTTTCTCAACAAGGGACATATGAACTTTTACAAACACACATGTAAGCCATCTATAAATAACAAGTTAATTTTCAGTTTTGCTGTTGTGTGCTGTGTCCTTAAACCACCCGAAGAGGTTTCCCAGGGCTGCACTGGGTCCCTGGGAGGCAGGTTCTCAGCTAGACCTCAAAGTGTCAGTGTATGAGGAGCATACAGTTCTGCAAATTACTGTGTAGGTTGATGTATATGAAGTTATTTCATAACTGTTACAGCTATTCAGGTTTGAGTTCAGTTTGGCTATTGTGCAATTAATAGATAAAGCAGGGTGCTCTTCCAAAATGCAGTACTAACACTATCTGTTTTTTGAGGATTCGGTAGAGGTGTGAAACTCCAAGCCAAACTCAGAAGTCCAGAGTTGAGCTCTCATAAATGAATCAACTGCATTCTTGGGCTTTCAAGAGTCAAAAGCTTTATCAAATTGAAGTAACAAGTCATGACAAAAATAGGTTATACTTGATGACTCTACTGTCCTCTCCTACTTTTGCAAGATACAAAAAAGTCACTAGGTCAGGCTCAGCTCTCTGGGCTCTCTTCTGAGGAAACTTTTGTGATGTATAATACCTAGAGCATGTGTGGTTTTGGAGGAGCAGTCAATTAAGCATGTAGCTTGAGAGTTGGATTGGCTTGGCTTGGTTGGTGGTTTGAGAGTTCTTTGGGGGTTTTGATGTATCTCTTAATGAGCCTACCTATAGCAGGAGCTTGGGAGCCCGGGGTAGGTGACACCTGAGTAGCTGTCGATTTGGAGATGGCAATTTAGCAGTGTTCCTTTGTGGCTCTAGTTGTGCATTATTTACAGAATGTCTTTTTATTTTTAACTACTTATTCAATTGCTCATAGTGGCTAGGAGCAGACCTCTAAAGAGACTTTTCTTTAAGTGGATTCTAGATTAAGCAAGCTCTTAAACCTTAGTGTATATTGGTAGAGATACATACAAAACCCCACAACTCCTTCTTTCCAAAACTGTGGATTAGAGTTGTAATTTCACATCTGAGTTGAGCAATATGCTTGATTTGTTTTAGGAAATTACCCTACATGTACTCAATTCAGGGCTGAACCTGGTTCTCTAGGTGATTCTAGTGTGTGTGTGAGAGGAGGTAGTTAAGTTAAGTTAGGCTATTACAAAATTTTTATGTGAAATCTGTCCCATTCTGTAGTGTAAAAACAGAGCTGAGTGTGGTTTAATGCTTTTTCTGTTTTTTAATTGCTTGGTAACTTTACTCTTTCTGTGTAAGAAGTTTGAACAGGGCTTTTTTTCACAACAGCACATGGCTAAGATTCCGAGCCTTAATGCTAACTAATTTTCCCATCATAGCCTTTCCTTACAGTCTCCATCTGTGGCATAACTTTTCTGGCTTCTCATATGTGTTCAAAACTAGCTTTGTATAAAAGGTGTTTACAAGAAAATTCAGAAGCTTTTCCTCCCTTGCCCCCTCCACAGCTAGCTAACTGCAAGTATTTAGATTAGCCCCACTGACCCTTAACAAGCACTTTCTTCAATGAATAATATTAACTCGGTGGAATGTGTTTTTTTTTTTTTTTTTTTTTTGTCTTGTGTGACCTTCAGACTATTTGTGGTCTCACAAGCACTTCTGTCAATAGTGTTTGACAGGAGAGGAACTCAATCTGCCTAACTGTGTGTACTCTGGAGCAGGAGAGTGTACTCTGCTGCTTCTGCTATAGCTATCCTTGCTCTTCCCCCTGACAGGATCTAAATTACAGTATTGTCGCTGAAGGTGTAACAGTGCTGCCATAAACTTGGGATAATAACCAGCTGGTAGGTACGGTTGCAGCTGATGGAATTCTGTCCTTAACTGTATCTTCCCTCTTTAATGCCTGAAACAGCTTTGTAGTGTCACATCCTCAGATGAAGAATAATATACCCCTACAAAAAAAAAAACCTCTGGTGGTTTTGATTCTAGCACATCAAATGATATGCCTTTCAGGTTGTTGTTCTGGATTTTATTTTTGGAGAGTGAAGAGAAAAAAATGAAAGAAGCAAAAAAACCCTACCAAAACAAAAAACAGAATGGGAGAGAACCCAGCATGTGAAATGGGGTGGAACAATTGCTTTCCACTGACTTTTTAGTTCCAGAATAATTAAGAATATCTGAATTGTACCAGAATAATTAAGTTGATCTGGATTACCTGGGACAGTGTATGCTATGTCTGCCGCTAGTGATTGGCATCTAAATTGTTTGTGAAGCTGTAGCAGCTTTCTACTCATGAAGCTTGGTCTGAGCTGACATGAGGTAGTGTGCTCTAAGGCTTCCTTTAGTTCTGTATCACAGGACTTGTGTTGAAATATATTGTTTTTGCTTTATAACATTATAATGTCAGCTACGTTACAAATGTGATGCCCTTCTCAGTCCTGGGGTGGTTTCTGCTTTCTTTGATACATGAGAAGTATCTACATCAGGCTAGAGGGCCTGATCCAGTTACTGCTAGCCACTGGTACTTCAGAACCAATATGAGCTTACAGTAAACTTAAGATAATTGAAAAATTGATAAAATTTTATGTTCACTGCTGTTGTGGAAGGGGCAGCTGAATTATCTAATGAACCTCTTTATATGAACATATACTTCCTTAATTTTTGGTCTCCTTTCTAGTGTAGTGTAGTCAGTCTTCATCCTTTTTTTTAAAGTCTTCTCACCCTAGAGCCTGTACTTTCTACTGCTTAGATTTCTGCAACTTCTGAAAACAATTCTTTCGGACAGAATTGACAGGTTCTGAATTCTGGCAGTTGCCAGTCACTGCTGTTAGGTGCTTCCTACTAGGCAATATTCAGTATTAGGGCTTTTTACAGTCTTTTATTCCAGCTGGGTGAGCAGGCATAGTTCTCCGAGAGCTGTCTGTATTGATGCAACTTTGGTGTGGGATCATTTATCTGTCTGATTATTTTTGTTTATGGCTAACTAGCTGCCATTATGTTGTGAATTGACTTGCTTAAAAAGTACCTATCTGAATCTCCTCCTTAATAATACACCTGCAAATCTGTCGTATCATCAATCGTGTTCTCTTTGAAATGGCTTTTGTATGCTGCTTTTTCCTGACATGTCATGCAAAACACTAAACTATAGGAGCTGTCTTTCCAGGACTTGGTTCAGAGCAGAAGTCTTGGAGAAAAGGAGAAAAAGGCCTCTTTTCTCCTCAGACCACCATCAGGGGTTGTGGTAGGGAAGGCTAGGAGCTGAACTAGCATCTAAAGTCTGTTCTACTTTTGCTCTCCATACTGGCCCAGTCCATTACCTGCTCTATTCCCAGCAGCTCCGTAGCAGTGAAGGCCTCTTCCCAAATGCAGCACACATGGATACGTGTTCTTTTGAGAACTTTGTAGGTATTTCTTGGAACAAGAAGGAAAGAAGGTGGTATAGTAGAGAGCTTATTAAAAAAATCATTTATACCTAAGCTAATGACTTCATATCTAGAGCTTCTGAATTGTTTTTGGTTACTGTTTGTTGGGTGTGTGCTTGTGGGAGGGCAGGTTGTCCAGTTGGTGGGAGAATGGAAGGGTATGGAAGAGTTTCCTCAAGATGTTAGTATGTGAACTGTTTTTATCTTACTGGAATACTGTAGCAGGAGAAAAACATTTTAACTCCCTCTTTCTTCTGTAGTGTGGAACACTGTGTTCAAGATGGTGCCTTATAACTTCACATAAACTGTATTCATCTGTCTATGATCCAAATGAAAAGGTAAGTAGTATGGTGCATGTTTTCTCTTAAACATTTTACTGTACCACTGACATTTGGCTTTTAAAGCTATCCTCTCCCCTGTGCTGCTACTAACAGTGGTAGTTCTAGTATAACCCGTGTACAGTCACTAGTTTAATAGCATGTTTTTCTTCCTTTTTTTAAAACCAAAAAGGAAGTTGCTTTTACAGTATACTTGTCAGGATTGGCTACTACTTCAAGTGCATACTTTAGAAGGTTGGATAAGTGATTGTGAGCTTGGGAAAGTTACGTACTGGCCTGAACATGTTATAATTATGAAACAACTATTAGTATTCTGCATGGGGGAGTATAGGCCTGTTAAAACACCTGGGAGCTAGACTAACCAAAAGCTTTTCATAGAAACAAAAGCATGCAATAGTGGCAGCATGATTGTTGGATGATCTGACACAGGGGTGAGAACTTTAGAGCTTGGATAAAGGTGAGCCTTTAAGGCCTGCAGAGAATAGTAAATCCTCATCTTGGGACTTGTGCAGCCATCTCAATTTACAGTTACAAGCCAAGAAAAACTTTTCTTGTGGGAGATTGTCTTGGCATGGCCTCTGAAGTAACACACTTGGAAAAACAATGTGGCTGAAGGTACACTAGTATTGAAGGGCAAGAGTGCTGACAATTCAGGACTGCTAGGCTTGCCCTTATATACCAGTATAGAAGGAATTAACCTGGAGTGAAACAGTTATTAGAAAATGGGGAAAACCTGTATGTACCTAGAAGTGTGGCTTAAAAAGAAGTCTTCTGAAGAAATCTGTATTCTTAAGGTCCTTGAAGGTTGCCTTTCTTTTCTAAAGGCATAGTTATGTTTAGGAAATGTAATTGGGTATTTGGTTTCTCTTAACTAGGAGCTATGTCGTTCCAACCGGTTGCTACTACAGATAGTTTAAGCTCTCTTCTGCTTTTTCAATTCACTGCCCCTTCCACTGTCTTTGTAATGACAAAAGTTTCATATGAGACCTTTTTAAGCTAATTAGTGGAAATGACATAAAAAAAGAAATGCTGCATGTTACTTCAAAGCAGCATGTGATTTTAAATTTTTTTAAATTTTTTTTTTTACATGCTGGACTTGAGACTTGCCTTTAACAGCAGGAGTGAGAGTCCAGTCTCTTCTTGTTAGTGTCTTTATTGCAGAATAAGAAAATTAAAATGGATGTCAAACATTAACATCTTGGTACTGAGAGTCTTGTCTTGCACAGTGACCATACTTGATCAATGAAACAACTCTTATATACCAAGAACTAAGTTGATGAAGTATTTGAATTATTAAACTTTTCAATGCCAAGTATTTGGGAGCTTTTTTTAATTCCCCCTCAAGTTCGTATGCCTAAAAATCTTCAAGTACCTAGAATGCTGAGATTTAGATTCAGGAACTGATTTGTGTGAGCATATTGGAAACCTTTCAGTTTTTTCACTGGGTTTTAGACCAGGTCCCCAGCTAAAAAAACCTCTCCAAATTGCTAGCTCCTGTGGTGTTCTTACAGTATTTGTACCTCTGATAATTGAGCTTGCTTAAGGATGTTTAAGAACCGTGTTTTGAGTGGGGGGTGTGTGTGCCCGTGTACAAGACAGTGGTACACATTCCTCAGCAGAGTTGGCTGAATTTACCATATAAGCTTTCTGCAGCTCTTACGTGGAAAGTTTTATCACTTAATTTCTGTAGATTGTTATCATGTAGTATTTTTAAACTGGTCATGTGATGCCAGCTCAGCCCTGACTTTGAAGAAGTAAATTTGGTCAAGGGCACCTTGAGTATGATTGTTTGCAGTAGGGGAGCAAACAATACATCCCCTAGTCTGTCAATAACGGCTCCTGTTGGGGTTTTGCAGTGTTCCTTCCTCTCCTCTTACGCCTGTCTTCCCCTCCCCAGATTAACTAATGACTGTGGGGATAACAGTTTTACTGTTGCAGTGGCAATACTTCTCCCCCCAGTCCATAAGAAGAACAGTTGTTTGGTGTAGGGGAGGGAGAATAGCTGTCGAAAGTCTTGGGGTATAGTTTGATAAACCTGATCTGGTATGACTTTGGGCTGCCCCTGAAGGGGAGAGTCCTGCTGGTTCCCTAACCTGTTTTTTGATTTGAAGCATGGGAGGCAGAGTAGGACTGTTTGATTAGTGTGTTGAACTGATGTGTCCTGGAGCTGCATCCCTGCTAGGTCTGATGCATGGAAAGCAGTGGGAGTAAGTGTGTAAAGCAGGATTGTCCCTTTCAGTGGCAGTCTGTATTTACAACCAAGCAGGTGCAGTATCGAAGTGCACCTGTGTATTTAGTAGCAAGGCCAGTGACAGCAATAACCCTTACTCCCAGCAATGAGATTTTTATGCTGAGCAACTCTGCTGCTCCACCACTCTTTCTTAATGGGAAGTTTTTGTCTAGAGTGTAAGGCTTATTGACTTCTGACAGCTTGTTATCCCCTTCTTACAGGCATGATAGGAGTATTGAAGGTATACTTACAGCATCAAGTTCACTCTAGTGTGAAAGGTGACAGTGAATTTCAGGAGTGTACTAGATTTGATTTGCTGTTCTCTTGCATTTTGGTTGCTGCTCTGTGTTGTGTGTAACAGTGTCATGATGGCAATGCAGGATTTTGCCAGGTTCCTTGCATGAGGCTCAGCTGCAAGGAGGGGCAAGGCTGGTACAACTCCCAAGTGTGCCTGTGCAGGGTAGAAGTGTTGGTCTTCTACCTTCCATGCTCTAGTCGGGGAGGAACTTCTCCTTATGAGTGGAGTGTCTTTTAAAGATGTCCCGTAACAATGAGTATTGTATTCCAGGTCACCTGTGCTGGTTAGAGGCATTGACCACTGTACCTGCCAGCATGTCTGTTCCCTGGACTTGTCTGGCTATTAGAGCTTCTGTAGAGTTCTAGTTTCCACACAGTGCATGGTAAGGAGATCCAGGGAATGCTGGTGTGAACAGTCAACACCTTTTTCTTCTGAACTTTTCTGAGCCTGTGCCTATGGTAGGTAGATCTAGTATAGCATACTGTTTATGCTATATCATCATTGTTAAATCGGCAGAACCCTTTTAAAAGTATGTGATCTCGGACTTACAAGCTCATGGATAAGCTAGGGTTTTAGTGGAAGTGGAAGAGAAAACAATGCTTATTTCTGGAGGGAGAAAAACTTGTGTTTTGTTCATGTCTCAAGTTTCTTATTGTTCTTTTCCCTTCAGACTTTTGAAAAACTCCTTATTGCAAACAGAGGGGAGATTGCATGCCGAGTAAGTATGTAATCTTTTAAGTTTTTTGTAGTTAAACTATTGGTATTTTAAATTTTGATAATTGTCACTTCTTATATGGTAGGTCATCAAAACATGTAAGAAGATGGGGATTAAAACAGTCGCCATACACAGTGATGTTGATGCTAATGCTGTAAGTACTACTTGAATTCAAATGGTAGATGGGATTATTAGTAACTCAACAAGACTTGCAACTGTTACGCAGGCTTGTTGATTACCATGGTGGGCATGTTGGCAATTCTGAAGTGTCTTTGTATATGTCCTTTTTCTCCATGTGCTTGAAAGGGGGGAGATGACAAGGGTGGGGAGGATTGGACAAGTATTTAGCGTGTTTTTTGTGTGAAATCTTCTGTGTTTTGCACATGTAAATGTTACCTTGCTTTTTCCCTGGATTAAGCTAGACAGTAACATCTGGTAGATACGTGCACCAAGTGTAAGAGTGGCAGAGGAACCTAAATTTTGTTTTGCTAATGTACACAAAAAAGGCAAGGAAAAGTGGATCTTAAGAGGTGGTATAGAACTTGGTATAAATTGTTCGCGTGCCTGGTAAATCCAAGTCATTGCTTCCCACTTCACAGAGGAATGGTCTCTCCTACCAGGTGTGCTGAATGGGCCTACTGGAGCTGTTCCATGTGATGAGGATATTGAGGTGCCTTGAATATTCAATAGTATGGCAAGAAGGTGGTAAAATGGCTATCTAGACAAGTAAGGTACTTGTCTAACTACTTGCCCATTTTCAGGACTTGTAGTCTTTTGTCTATTTTAGAAATATTTTAAGTGACTTGTAGCAAGAATAGGAAGGTAATTTCCTTTGTGATATAACAAGTATAGTCATACTTTTGCATATCCTTGTTGACTAGAGAGAACATCATATTATTCCTTGCCTGCAAGAACTGCTACAGGAGAAAGGAGTGGGGTTGCCCCTGTGTCCCAGGATAGTTTGTTGAAATCTAGAGGGCAGTTAAACCCCTGTGTTATGATTTAATAGAAGAGGTCCCTCAGACAAGCTATCAGGAAAAAAATAGATCTGTATTTTATGCAGGACAGGTCTTGTGAATATAGGTGGCAGGTTGCTCAACACTGAAAAACTGAAGCATGGTTGATGGAATCTGTGAAAGTAATTAGAACTTGGGTGTTTTCAGAGTTAAGTGAAAGGCGAGAACTGGTGGGAGTTTTGGAATTTGACAGTGCTTTTGTCTGAGTCCCTTTTGTGATTCTATTCCTACATGACCAGCTCAGTTCATATAAACAGGCTGTAGGTAGAGCAAGGTACTGAAACTGGATTTTTCTGAGACAGGACAAATGCTCTACTGCTTTACTTCTTTGCCAAGTACTCTTCATTCACCTCGGAAAGAATTATAGTTGGTCTGGATTTTAACTGGTAGCCATAACTGGGAGGCTGTAGTAGCTTGTGGGTGCTTAATGGACTGTGAAGTGAATTCTTAATGGATAGGTGTCAGACTTCATGATAAATCCTAATTCTTTTGGAAGCCAAAGGTTAAGTGGATATGAATACAAACTACCCTGTATGATCTATAATCACTGTAGTAAAACTGAAGCATGCTGATGGGTACTTGTATTCCATCTTACGTATTATGGTGTCTGCTGTTAGGATAAATGGATTCACTGTTCAGCAGCATTGTATAGTCTTGTTCACTGGAGTGAATTCATTCTGAAAATGGGTTAAAAAAAAGAAAATTAATTCTTTCACTAGTCTGCAACAGACTTGAGAAAATGAATTGGTCTTCTCTCCAGCGTGTCTGGATGGCTTTGATTATTGTGTGGGCTCGTCTATGAGCTGGAGACTATGAAAAAATCTGATAGTAGTAAGTAAAAACCAAGATTGAAGAACATAATTAGGGAATAAGGATGGTGGGGGAAAAAGTACAACTCATGACCGTAGGGAAGGGAGTACAAATAGTGCATTGCAAAGAGGAAATTGAAAATATGTCTATCCTGCTTCAGTCTGCAGTGCTATCTTAGCTTTAAAATATGAATAGAGTCTTTAATTTGTAATAGTTCTTAAGAGGGAGGAAATACAAGCTGGTATCTCAGAAATGCACTAATACAACAGTTCATAAAGATAACATTAAGTGTGCTGAATGGGACACTGACACTTTGAGTTCATGGACTAGAGAGAAAGCTCTAACAAATGCTGTAAGGGTGAAATAGTGTCTGCTTAGCTCCTTGGATCTTTGCTTAAAGACCAATCAAACCTATCTGTACAAGGTTAAGCATTAGCTGTGTGCACTGAAGAAGCTCCAAGTATTTGAAGGAAAATTAAAAGCTACTTGAAACACTGTTCTGTGTGCTTAAAAATAAGGTAGTAGTATTAAGTCTAAGAGTTTTTTGGTCTAATTATACATATGTTGCTTATGTCCACCATACATCCTTTAATCACTACCTTGGGTGCTTGCACTGGGAAACAGTTTAATGTCATCTGTCGTTTAACGACTTGGTTACCTCCAGTTATTCATTGCTTGTGGGAACAACCTGGCCATCGCAGGGATGTGTGTGACTGTCAGTTTGGACGATCTCAGTAGATGAGTTCAGAGGCGAAATTCTTTGACTGTGTTACTTACCATGAAGTAACTAACCATGTTTGCCCTGTGGTGTTCATTTTTGTTCAGGTTCCATCAACAGTGACCTTCTTAGTTATACTAGTGGTAGCAAAATCTCAAACACTCTGAAATCAAACTTAGGAGCTGATGCAACCTGACAAAGGAACCTCTGTCCTCATGTAGCTAGGAGAAACCTGTTTGCTCAGTGGTGGGATGCTGTAAAAGAGTTGTGAATATCCTTTTTATTTTGTGCTTGACAGGATTAAGCAAGACATTCTTTACTCCTTTAAGACTTGTATCGCAAAGGCAATGAATATCATGGGCAGCTACCCTGATGATGATAGCTGTTGAACCAAAGGTAGGAATAAATGTAGAGGTATGCGGTTGAATTAGTTGCTCATCCCAAAGCTGTTTGTCTTTACTATAAATAGTGGGACCTGGTTAAGTGACTGGAGTGGGTAGGGATGGCTTGCAAAAATGTTTTTGATTAAAGTGTTTAGGAATAACATTAATTGCAGTAGGTAAATTTTCTGTTTAGAACTTGGAGTAACCTTTGAGATGTAGTAATAGTCCCTTACTACATTACCTGTGTAGCTACTTGCTGAAATATGGGTAGTCTGATACTCTTGATACTAATTCATTTTTACAAATAACTTTAAAAGGAGACCAAACCAGACAGTCTGATACATCTCTCTGGCTTTCCTTTCTGTCATACTGGTTGAAAACAGAACTGAAACTGTACTGAAGCAGGCTTCCTTGAGTGTGCTGGCAAACTATTTAAGACGGGGGAGGGGGGGGGGGGCAATTACAAGGTATCTAGCAATTCAGGCTCTTCAGTTATAGCTTCTAGTTTATTCCCCATCCAGTGTCATATGCATAAATGACCCAAGCAGGCATTTTCAGTAGTGTTTGGATGGGAATGGTATACATAGTCTTAAAATCATTGTTCTTTGAATAAAGATACTCTAAGATTCATTAGTGAATAATCTTATCCTAGAACTTTATTTTGGAAATTTTTTGTCGAATATTCAACTTTTTAAATGTTAAAATTCTCTGAAATCCTTGTGGAGTTCATAGTGCTGAATGGGGGTGCTGGGAATAGCTGAAATACATATAGACTTTAAATGAAACTACTTTTTCTTGTTCTTCAGACTTAATTTCTGTGGAACAATGGCAAATGTCTTGAGTATGCTGTAGAGCAATATTCATTTTGACATACTAATTTTACATATTAATGAGAGGTAACTAGACTATAACAGTACAAAGGAATTTTCATTTCAAGAAATTGAAACTTCACTAACTGTTATGAGCAGGAAGCAGCAGAAAGGACTGTTATAAATTATGAATGTGGCAAAAATTGAACAACCTACTGAGAGCCAAATTAAGCTTACCTGAAGAAGAAAAATACAAAGAACAAAAGTACTGTTTTGTGCACTTAATTAAAAAAATTGCCAAAGATCTGAAGGATTTCTATAGGTTAAAATTGTTAAGGTGATAGGGAGGGAATGTTAACAAAGCTTAAAAGGAGGTGGGTGATTTTGTAGACTTTTGTGTGCTTGTGTACTAATGCAGAGTTACAGGTATCTGGAAATGGTCTTAAATGGGATTGGATTACATTTACCTTTGCAGAGGTGGGAGGGGGTGTGAATTGGAGAGGGGGGAGATTATGTCCAAAGTTATTTATGCAGCAGAAGAGAAGTTGCTGCTTTAACAACTGTCCTGAAATAAAATCATTGTGGTGGTTGGGGAAAACAGCCTGATAAAATGGCTTCTGAAACCCCCATGGAGCATACAGTTGCTCATGTGGTACTGATTATGTTGAGAAAAGTAGGTCATAATGGATGCTTTTTAGGGTCTTGAAAATCCTGGCTTATACTCTTTGTTACATCTGTTATTTTGGGGAAAGCAATGGAAAGAAATTGTATACTGTTCAAACTGATTTTTTTTTTGTTTTGTTTTAAAACTTCAGAGTTCAGCTTGCAAGACACTAATTCTTTACACTTGGATAGGTAAAGTGGGGAAGGACCAATAGCATTTGGAAAATTTTTTTAATTAAAACATCTGGTGGAATTATTTTTGGGATGAGAAAACAAGCAAAGAAGTTTCGGGTGAACAAGAGTAATCGTATGTACTTTTTCCCCCTGAACTGATTGGAATAGAGGGTTAAGATGAAAGAGCCTCCTCAACCATAAATGTAACACTGATGGTGCAAACATTGTCAAGGAAAGCTAGAGAACTATTGTAATGCCTAATGTAATCAGCTAAAAGTATGATAAATGAAGAACAAGCTTTCACTAATTGGATCTGAACAAAAGAAGGTATAGCATAAAGCAGTGAATGAGATATAATTTTATTTGGCATTTTTTAACACAGCAGGGATTCTATAGCCATACGAAGCAATGAACTATAAATGACTGAAAAAAATCCCATGGGAAAGTAATGTAAACTACTAAAACTTTACAGAGTGGTGGACAGTTAGTTATACTTCTTCAAGATAGTTGGTTTTTTTTTTTGTCAGTCACTTAAGACTTCAGGTGCTGTTGTGTTAAATTGCCTTAAGCATAGACATCTCCAAATGTTTTTAGCTTTTGCAGATCGTCTTGTTCTACTAGATAATACACAACCAAAAATGATGCAAATGTTTTTATTGATGTAAAAGTAATTGCACAGAATTCAGCTGTTCTCCAGAAACTGTAGTCTTTGGAGTGAAGGAGAATGGAAAAAAGGTCAAATGACCTAGAAATGGAAGATCTATATTCCTTTCCTTTTTTTTTTTTTTTAAGCTTGGAGCCTGAGGCAGTATTTCAAAAGGAAGTTGGGGGAAAATGTGGTTTAGGGAAACTGCAAAGCTGATTAAGGTTGTAAGCTTCTACACCAAGTCTGTATTGAGCTGAATGAATTTGGGTGAACAAGTTGAGCTTTTGACTGAAACAATAAAAACTTTGAATTTTGCTGAAGACTTCTCTATAGCTTAATGGGATGCTGTCAGGGTCTTTTGTTCTTAAGAAATCTAGTTGGCAAAAATAAATATTGTGGGGGAATTTGGCATTTAAGTTTTAATCTAAAAAAATTAACTAGATTGAAAAATGCGATTTTATCCAAAACTGAGTTTTAGTTACTTGTAACTAACTTACAAATACAGATGTTTTAAACTTTGTCCAAACTCTCATTTACTTATTTTTTTTTTCTGTTTACTACTTTAAAATATGCAATATGCAAAGCTTTCTTCCATCTGCTACAAAATTAGAAATTCAGTCATTTTGACAGCTCATTGTCTCCCAATGGGATTTCAGGATTTTGTGCTCAGATAACCTGAGGAGAGATCTGTTCAAGTATCTCTAGGTACTCTAATATTAGGAAATGGTAGTATTTTAATGCCTTGTTTAAACACACGATTCCTACACCACTGTCTAGAGTGTATAGAATGGACTCTGCCTCCATGTGCTGTCTGGAGAAATTCACTCTTCATAAATGGTGTTGTTTCCAAGGTATGCAGAATATGAACATAACAGATTGTGCCAAGGAAAACACTGCATTCAGGTTTGCAGTTGGTGTTCTGCTCTTCCTTCAATGCATTTACCTTTTGCTTCAAACCCAAGACGGCACGTTGCTTATTTCTTCACAACAGATGGTGGAAGTGATGTTACTATCCTGTCCCCTTGCCTCATGGAGTGAACTAGTAGTTGTGTAAAGCATAAGAGATGTAAGTGGTGGTCATCCTGAGAAGACTCCAGTACCTCTGTGGAAGGAGTGTGCTTTTGTTCAAAATTATATCTTGCCTGCCAAGTGTAGTCTGCTTTTTCTTTTTAAAACTGTATCATTGCTTCTAAGCTGAGTGGATTGGTGAAGGGTGCTGTTGATGAGGAAACAAACCATTATTCCTTGGCTGTGAGGAGCAATGAAAGCTTGATCTGCAATTTTAAAAGTTGGGGACTCATCAGAGCTCTAGAATCCTAAAGTTTCAGCCTGTTCTCCAAAGACTGGCTGGGCATTCTGTTCAGTGATAGGATGATGTGGAATACATATACGACCTTTGGAACAGGTCAGGCTCCTTTTGTGCAGTTTGATGGCTAAGCTGAAATGTGGCTTCTGTTGGACTCTGGTTGAAACTGTAACACTGAGTAGGAGAAGGGTGTAGAGTAGAAGGCTTTAAGCATCATGCTGCAGTCCTTTTGGGGACACTTCCTTGGAGGTGGGAAGTACGTGTTAGAAAGAGGGAGTTGAATCCAGATCTTTTGACCTTTGTGGGGAGAGTTATTTAACTACCAAGCTGATGTATTTGAAGGATCAGTGCATGGATTAAAATTAATTTCTCGGTGTGAAGCTCATTTGGGGGAAGTGGTGGTTGTCAGAAGCTGTATGGAATCATCCTTGGGGCAGGAAAATGCGGAAGCCCAGTCAGAGAAGTTAGTTGCGACTTAAATGTGCAGGTGCTCAGCCCTGTGGAGAGTGAAGCAGCAGTTCTGTGGGTGCTGATGACTGTCTACATCAGCAAGTAGAGTAACAGGAGTGGATCTGTAGAGTGAAATGGTTCATGCTGAAGATGTGGTGTCCTTGCTGCCTGCCTTTTAGCATCTCTGTTTCCAGTCTGGTGCTGTGACCTCCGTGCCTGCTAGTGATGGTTTGATGTGCTTGCTGGACTGCATCATTTGGTCGAGTTTTGCCTGGAAGATATCCAGTTCACATGCTTTGAGACAGCTGTGTGTTGGAGACAAATGTGTTGTAAGTGGGGATGACTGAGAGATTAACATAAAAAAATGCACTCCTGGTTTGAACTTAAATGCTAATGTACACTGAAGCTGCTCTAATTGCTTGCATGATACTGCCCTTCTGGGTCTTTTCTTGCTCTGTCACTTTTCTGACCTTGTGCTGAGCTGTTTCAGTGCTCTGAATGCAGCAGACATGTTATTTGTCAAGTTAGTTAACATTTTTTCTACTGACTTTAGTACATTAAAATATTTCAGTGAAATGTCTGACAGATGCTGGAGCCACGTATGGAAGCAAGATGAGTTGGGAGTAGATCAGTGATCAGTTAAACTGACTTCTGTTGCCTTGCCAGCTCCAGGGCTCCGACATTGTACCCAGAGCTCTGGGGTTTGGAGAAATGCACAGGCACCTCAGCGGTCAACCTTAAAGTCTAGGCGACAGACTGAGCAGGGCTGAGGTCACCAGGCTTCACTCGTACGGAAGACTTGCCTCTCTTGGGCAGCAGGGCAGGGGCAGGCAGTTCCTTCCTTCGAAGCCATGAGAGTTTGCTCCCCCGTGGACCTCCCTGGGCTGCAGGGGGACAGCCTGCCTCACCATGGTCTTCATCACCACGGGCTGCAGGGGAATCTCTGCTCTGGTGCCTGGAGCATCTCCTCCCCCTCCTTCTGCACTGACCTTGGTGTCTGCAGGGTTGTTTCTTTTATATGTTCTCACTCTTTCTCCAGCTGCAGTTTCTGTCTGTCCCAGCAACTTCTATCCTTCTTAAAAATGTTATCACAGAGGCGTTACCACTATCACTGATGGGCTCGGCCTTGGCTGGCGGCGGGTCCAACTTGGAGCCGGCTGGTATTGGCTCTGTCGAACACAAGGGAAGCTTCCAGCAGCTTCTTACAGAAGCCACCCCTGTAACCCCCCCACCGCTACCAAAACCTTGCAACACAAAGCCAATACAAGAAAACATTCAGCTGTTCTCTCTGCGTTATTGAAAGGTGATACAATTTGTGTGTATTAGAGAAGTGACTATGGCCAAGGATTTTGTTTTATAATGAAAGATACCGGCATCAGGACCTTGAGGAAAAGCTTTTGAGAGGAAATGTGTGCAGTTTAATACTGAAATGTGTCAAATATCAACAAGTTACTTAAGACTAAATAAAATCTTGAATGAGTGCCTTAACAAAGCTACCTGAAAAGGCTGAGTACTTTGTACAAGGTGGCTAGCATCCCCAGCTTAATTTATCCTTTCAACCACAGACTCAGTCAACCAGAAACTAATATAAAACATTTCCACATAAGTTGTAAAATTGCAATTTATTATGAGGACAACTACTCTGTTCCTGAACTTTACCCCTGTCCAAAGTAAAGTAAAATTATTTCATTTACCATAGATGTAAACAGAGACTAAGCATTTTTATACAAAATGCAGGTAGTTTCATTTTCCTCTCGAAGCTCAAAACTTAATGAGCTTTTTAAACAGAAACTTGATGAAACTGAGACATTCCACGTTGGTAACACTAAGGAAAGAAAAAGAAAATGGTAGAGGAGAAATTCCTGCAAGAGACAATTTCTCTCACTTCCAGGAACTTTTTAATTAGGGAAGAATGCTGACAAATGATAAGTCAATGGCAAAATGCAAGAAATAAGAAGTAAAGAAAGCTCTGATCCTATGTGCATATGGGAAAGGCTAAAGTGGGGGAAGAGGAAACAGCTAAGGAAAACTCCAGTAAGAAAATTATTTTTCTCTTTACAGTTATTTGCGTCATGGGGATGTAACAAACCCACAAAAGGAAACACTCGGAAAAATTACCCTGCTCCTGGAGTAACTGAAAAGTAGGAAGAATATAAAGCTAGTGAAAAAAGAAGCAAATGTGAAATGAAAGATAGATAAATTGTGTGGATTCAGTTACTTTGTCTCAGGTAATGACTTTCTTCTGTGTTTAAGTAGCTAGAGCTACACACTTTGTCATCTTCTTTTGCTTTTGATTCCTGTGCAGAGCAGCAAGTCATTATGAGAGTCAACTGATTGTTGATGCCTGTGCATAGTTTTTAAGCATAATTTTCTTTTACGTCCTTGAAAATTACATCTACCAGAGTAATTTAAAGTAGGTAGCTATGTAGGCAATGTTATCGTCTTGGTTTACTAATTTGTTAGCTCGCTGTTCACTTTTCCCTTCCTCAAAATGTTTTTGTTGCATTTTTATTACAGCCAAACTATACGCCCAGCCAAAACATGGATCTTATCAGATACCTCGTTAAAAAAAAAAAAAAAAAAAAAATCAGCCCCTAAATCTCTTACTGATTTTGCATGAAGCATCTTACTAAAAAATGCAATGCAAAAATGCAAATTTATACATTGCATATCACTTTGATGATATGGAATATCTCACTGTTAAATATTTATTGCATTTCAAATCATGTTGACATTTCCCCTTGGATACACTATTCCACAAAACACTATACAGGCCTCATGCAATTCTACTGATACTACAGAGGTGAAGTGAAACAGTAAATGTCTAATATCCTATTAGAGTATCTAAAGCAAAATAAAGGAAAAAATTACTTACACTGACAAAAAGTG
The DNA here is from genome assembly GCA_035590195.1 of Aviceda cuculoides. Lineage (NCBI taxonomy): Eukaryota > Metazoa > Chordata > Aves > Accipitriformes > Accipitridae > Aviceda > Aviceda cuculoides. The sequence continues at coordinate 7,173,060 of JAVJGG010000048.1, read as the reverse complement.
TATCATGTGGAGATTGTATACTGCCTTTGAAAATGGGATGCTGCTGAAGGCTGATTGATCAGTACTGTTCAGTCTTGTGGCTGCTATAATGTGTGGCCAATATTTCCTGGCCCGGTAGTATTTTCATTACAAACACTCCATTCACAAAGATTTACAACTAGCCTATAAAAAAATTGCCGTAAAATGAAACTCAGCACATGAGGTCTGAAGCCAGAGAGCAAATTTGGTCTGACAGGATGGAGGGAATATGTTTTTCACCACAATTTTATGTAAGTAAAATACAGCTTTGATTGGAAAAAAAAATAAAAAGAAAAAAATTGGCAGGCTCTATAGTTTACATTGGTTGACATAGGAAAAGATGGGGACAAAGGATTTATGCCACCTCAAATGGATACCTATTCTACAAATACTAATTTTAAAAGACAATTTTATCATGTGAGTATAATGTGAGAAATAAACATATATAAAATATAGTCTAAGACATTCAGGTTGAGTGTGGTGATACAGCTGAATCCTTCCTTTGGCACTCCCAGGCAGTTTCTTTGCACACCTGAAGAGCCAGGAAATAGGGAGATAAAGGGTAACAAAACTAACCCTTATCAAAACCAACCAACCAACCAAAAAAGCAAACCAAAATCCAAAACATGTTTTACGCCTGTTTGGCTTTCACTGTGGAGTCAGATGTGCTCTGCTTCTGGGCTGTTCAAAGAAAAGGCAGGAATGCCTGGCTGTTGAAAATGATTACGAGGTGTAATTGGACCACTCATTTCAGCATCAGCTGTGTCTTAGATGACCTCAGCAAACTGTTGCACTGCAGTCTCAGTCCCATCTGAGCTCTGCCAGCACTCCTCACTGCACAGAAGCAGCAAAATTCATCACCTGTTTTGATCATGTCCTTCTACCTCTGTTACAGAACTCAGAGTCATCCCATTACTGCACTTCCCTACAGGTATTTCAAACTGTGGGCAATGTCCTCCAAAGACAGGAAGAATTCCTGGACTCTGGTAAAACGTCTTGCATTCAAGGAACTTTGTATTTATGGTGTAACATGGGGAATTAGTCTCGTTCATGTGTATTTTGCCGGGAAGGCGCAGGAGGGTGGTTTGTGGGAGGTAAAAATACAGTTCCCAGTTTAATAAAATGAGTTATTTAAACTGACTAAAGATTTTCCATGATTTCTTTTTTCTGCCACCGATGAACAAATTTCAGACAAAAATAATAGATCTTACATTAATATATGCAGGGATGAAACACATCTTTTAGAACTTCTACCTTTCAAAAGCTGTTCTATTTTTTACCCATGCATTGAAAGCACTTATTAAACCATTTGTTATTCAGATTTAAGCTTTCTATGAAATAGCTTTCTATGAAATTGTCCTTAGAAATATTCTTTAGAGGTCCTTAACATTATTTCAAGCTGCAACCAGATAGTAATAGTAGATGCCATATAAAAGTGAAAATATTGCATTAGCTGATAATTAGCTCTCTGGCAAAGACTAAAAAGCTTCCTCAAACACTTGAAGACAGGAAGACACACCTCTCCAGCAGTTCTAAAGAAGAAAGGACAAGTTGTTTTTTTAAAAAAAAAAAATAATTGAAATTAGAGGCTTGTCTTAAACTTTATTAATAAGACTTGAGACTGCAAGCATTTTATCTAAAACGTAAGGTTGCTTGAGTTTCTTTAAAATAGGACTTCACCTTTTACTATACCTGCTTAGAACAACTTAAAAGGATAGACTGAATTACTGAAAAACAGTAACTACAAATTTAGGAATGCTTTGATACTTTTGCACTAAAATAACAAAGACAATCTGCTGAATGACATGCAGTCATTAAATATGTTTGTAACTTAAAGATGTTTCTTAGACTAAATGCATCACTGGTGGCAACTCAATGAAAGCATGATGATAGCTAATGAAAGCATGATGATAGCTAATTGTAAAGTTACAAAAGTATCACAGAGATATACTTTTCTCTCATGGTGGAATTATTCAAAAAGTGTGTTAAAACCTTCCCCTCTTCCTGCTATCATCTTTGCAGCGAAAACTCATCTTATATACTTCTGGGAGTAGAAAACCAGCAGAGAGTTTTGAAAAGGAGCAGTAAACCAAATAAGCTTATACACACAAGAGGGAATCTTTCCGTTTAAATGAGTCTCATTATGTGCTCAATGTCTGTTTGTTAAGATGAAGTTGTAAAGCTCTACCAGAAAAAGTAATTAATGTTTTTCTAGTAAGGAATTTTGCCGGCTAGCAATATGCTATTGTAGTTTAGGATTTCGAGTGTATTTTATATTTCAGAGAGGAAAATTAAGCTGAGATTGAAGAGATTGACTAGAAGAAATTTCTGGTATTTAACTGAAGATCTTCCCATCTCCATGCTCTGTTCAGTGTCAAGACTGAGAATTTTTTTTTTCCATGAATAAAGATTGTATTGTATTTTTAAAAGTTAGTTTAGTTATGACCATCAAACATGCCACTTGTCTTTAGTTAGCCAAGTATACTCTTGAGATAAATTGACATGCATTGATCTGAATTGGAAATCAACTTCTGTAGTTTTCAGACGAGAAACATACACACGGTACACAAAAAATACAGAAATTGATTTTATGACAGATACTTGAGGTATATTTTGAGTTTTCAAAATTCTGTAACAACAGGAAACTGTATAAACTTAATTTTGGGGACAGGTATGTCAGATCTCCTGCACATTTCCATGGCTTCTTCTGAGGTGTTTGGTAGTATCCATTGCAAGTGGTTGAACGGTTTATTAGATGGATGTAGCTCTAATCCGGCAGGAAAGTTCCTAAGTAAGTTCCTTCCCAAAGCTTGGCTTCTGTGCAGGCACTGAAGGTGCTGGGAACAAAGTTTCTCTCTGTATTGAGCGTAATAGCACTTTGAGCTCTTTTGTTCCTTGCAGAGATTATATATATAAAATATGTGGAAATAAGGCAGTTCACAGAGGTGAAACAAATTATTTCCCTCTAATTTCTTCTCTAAAATAAAGAAATTAATTGATTTTTAGATTATATAAGTTTAATTGGAATAAAGTAGATGCCTAAAACATCAATGAAGTACTCAGAAAATTTAATCCATTTTTCATGACTCTACAAATAATTTCTCCTGACTGTAGAAGCCTTCAATTACCCACCAGGAAATAAAAAAACAATGGTTACAATTCACTGAGGGACGCAAGTGATGTTCTTCTGCTTTTTTAACCTGAAAGGAAATTCACTGTGATTCAGTGTGAACAAGCTGTCTCGTTTTCATCAGCCTGGTGTAAAGCTAGAGGAAATGAGTGGAGGTAAATCTTGTAAAGGTGTGTCAAACTGCTTGATCTGCTTGTGCCTGGAGATGGGAAGAGTCCCTTTTTCTTTATTTTCTTGGATGACAGAAGAAACAGCTTTAGCCAAAGCACTTATTCCCCCCCAGTAAACAAACAAATAAATAAATAAAATATCAAAACCAATGGTAATAGTAAGACACACTGAAATTACCACCTACGTGTCTTCTCTCTGGAAATCTGTTATTAAACCTGTAAATATCCTGCCCCGTGTTTTGCCTTTTGTGTTCCCCAGCTCACTGAGGCTCTTTTTTTTGCTGGTATTCCTTTTGTGGCCTCTCAAATCACAGAAGCTGTAAGAGCAGCGCAGCAGTGGACCCTTCAACAGCTTTCCTTAATCCCAGCTGCCGGGAAGAGACTCCTGACAAAGCCCCGTGCATTCTGGCAAATCAATTGACTGATCTGCTGAAGGGGTAGAGAACTATCATCTCTCAAGTGACATTCGTTCTGCCCTCCCTCACTGCCTATTAGTTACATGTTACTAAAGCAAGCCAGGAAGAGGAAAAAACCAAAAGTGCCCATAGCACAAGGCAATAACCAGCAATCATATTCAGAACATGGCATGTACAAAGTAATTATACTTCATACAGACATTTGGAGAAAAGAGTGTCTTACATTAAAGCAAGGCATTTTCCTGATGGCGATTTTGCTATCAGCTTTGGCTGGGAAGAGCTGTAATGCAGAAGTTAAATTCATTACGAGTGTCTGTAGTCGTAGTATACAGATAACAGCTGACGAAGCGAACAGCGATGAAGCTCACGGGATGGCTGAATGTTAAAGATATTGGTGTTGGGTAGCAGTTTAGCTGAGAGCAAGACGGATGGCATGGAGCAATCAGCAGTAGAAGGGAAAGAAAAGTAACAAAAAGGACCCACAATGTAATTTCTAAATGAAATCTGGGGGATTTCTTGAGTATGGCTAGACCATCCAGTGCTCCAGTCATTTTCGGCTCTTGGCAGCCACACAGAGTGGCCTTTTGTGTATTGCTGCTCAGAATACATCAGGACACAAAAGAGACTAAAACCAGCTTTGCCTTCCGCCACCATGGCTTGCTGCTTTTTGTGCTACTTCTTCTCTCAGTGCCTATTATAGCAGAGCAGTGTATTATGTAGAAGTATACAATGTGAGATGGTATTCTTGAGTTATGGTACTACTTCTTCATGAACACTGCAAAAATTATTAACTCACAAGTAAATTTTTAGGTTTATTAGTACAGCTCTAAAAGGAGGGAAATAAATAATAGAGTACAAGTAGCTTTCCAGCAGGACAAAAATGGGAATTTAGAGAGCTGGAAATCAGCTGTGATTTAAAAGGAAGTTAAAGTATAACTTTAGCAGAAATAACTCTGAAGGTACCATATCTGATGAAACATGATGATATACTTTTACATTAAGGCAAAATGGCAGCTTGCAAAACTGTGCTGTATAAGGTACTGGCTCCAGGTTGCAAGAGCAAAGCCAAACTAAAATTAAACGTATATATCCTCTATTTTAAGAGCATACTGAGGACAATTTTAAAGGGAAAAAATAACAAAAAATATGTAACAAAGCAATTTCATAAAATAAAGAAGAAAGCAAATTGCTTTTTCCAGTTATTTCCAATTTATCTTTATAGCCTCCTCCTCCCTGGAGAAATAATAATTAAAAATCAGTAATTGTGAGGACTTTTACTCATTGCTTGTTAAACAGAATAAAGCAGTACTGAGGAGTCCTTAGCTGAGTCCTCAAGCTGAGGTGTGAGATAACTCTCATAGAACAGGTATGCTATTAACAACAAAATAGAAATGATTTATGTCACAAGAAGAACAAGAACTAAAATCTTTTATGTTATAGCTCACACCAGTGATGACTGCACCATCCTAATTACTCAGGACACTGGTTCTGCATCATAAAATCACCATATTTACATCCCATAGCTGGAACTTGCAGTTAAAATAATTTTCTTTATATAGTCTTGCAGCTGCAGACATCAGCACTACTAAGACACAGAGGAGGGAGTATTATATCTTTCTTGGAGAGCTTTGTCTCTCACAAGATGAGAATTTTGCATTCTTTTAAAATTTTATATTTTTCTTCATGAGTGGGAGAATGGGATCCAGGTAACAGTTAGTTACTTCACTTTTGTTTCTTTACAATGGACATTTAATGAAATACAGATATGGGTATAGAAGCCTCTAAAATAGCTCAGAAACTGAGGTACTGGCTCAAAATGTCAGCCAGTCAATACTCAGTACAACAATCCCTGGCTTCATAAATTCACTTTGAAAGGCAAAGCAAAATTAAACAAACATTTCTGCCTTTTTAGAGAGCTTCACGAGAACAACCATATGCTAAAAAAGGAACTTTTCTGGGACATGGAATCTCTCTGTCCATTTACTTCAGAGTATAATCAGGAACTGAATTTAAAAGACAACTGGGGAGCTATCTGAATTTTAGAAGACATTCAGACCTGCTGCTGAAGGCTTTGAGGCCATATGCTTTGCTCCTATAAATGTGTTTTTCAGAAGATACCTAGGGATTTCAGTAGAGGCAATGAGCAAGGGGAGATCCAATTTTTACGTCTTCGGTAGAATGGCTAAGTAGCAATGATTCAGGCAACTGGACCACCATGATGCACTAAAAAAACAACTTATCACTACTAAACTGTTACTTTAAGAGCAAAAATAAGGAAGCAGTAGCAGCAAGGAGCACACTGAAAAATGTACTGTTACTGTTTCTACCAGCTAGCTATTATTCTTCTTCATTTTAAAAATTAATTACCTTGAAAAAGCAGCAGAGATGTGTCACAATATCTTGAATTTCCTTTCCCCAAAAGCAAAGAAATCTAATAATTTGAAAAGAAAAGAAAATAAAAGAAAGAAAAGAAAAAAGAAAAGAAAAAACTCTACAGCACATGCTTTCTTTTTTGAACTTGAGCCATGCAAAAGAAAAAAAACGTGATGTAGTATCTATGGTGCTTGGACGACAGCATCTTTGCAAGAACTGGGGAGGAAAAGTAAGTATTATCTTAGTATTTTAACTTTGAACCAAATAAAGGAGGCAACTAGCATTCTTCACTCAGTTTAAGAACAGAGGCGCCATCTGAGGGAAAGCATTTCCTCCCTCCTTCAAAGTAGGATGTGATTTTTGCTTCACGGAGTATCACCCTTTGATCAGAGACATTACATCTACTGTAGTCACTTCTGTGATTTTGCACAAAATCCATCCTTTTTGGTTGTTTTAATGCCCTATTTCTGCCTAACAAGACCCTAATATATATATATATTTAACTTACCAACTAGAAGCTATGAAACTAGTGAGAATAATTTCAAATTGTGAGCAACACCAAACCAGTAAGAGGACCTGTCCCTTGCTCAACCCACCCATGATGTAGAAGGAAGAGGGCTGGGAGGTTTCCAGCATTCTAATCTTTCTGCCTAGAATGTCATACAGAGGCTAAAACACTCTCTTCATTATTCTGTAGTAACAGCAGTCACTCTGCCACCTGCTTTACTCCTTGATGCTCAAAGGTAAGGCACAGGGACGGAGTACAGTCCTTCTTCGTGAGATGGAGAGAGCCTCTTCAAACAGAGCCTTTCCTTGGTTTCCTCCCCTTAGTATCACCTTGCAATGCATCTAGCTCCTGCCTCCCTAGAAATGACTAGAAAGCAGAGGTATTGCAGTAGGACTTGTCGCTAAATTAAATGACAGCAAATGTGCATATGCAAAGGATAGGGGGGCTTGGTGATGATTTTTTTTCAAATACTGCTGGCTGATGTATTTCTTTGAAGTTTGTTCCCTGTGTCTCTCTCAAGTCTGCTATTTAATTTATTTCTCCCACTATATACAACATTTAATATTATTAAGTTAGAAAGTTTTTTTTAAAAAAAACAAACCAAACCAAAACACAAATTTCCAGATGGTAGTCTTTTAACAATAATTTGAATTTGCATTACTGTTCATTTTAGATGACAAAATATTTATATATTCAGCAGTTCCATGACATGGAGTAACCTTACCCCTTTTGGCATGCACAGAGATATCTTTGCTTATTTTTGAGAAATATTTTTAATTCTTAGACTTTGACAGAATTCAGACATTTTGCCCTGATAAATGAGATACAACTGGCATTCTGCCACTTGTGTTTTGTTCACCTTAATTGAATAAGAATTGAAAAATTGGTCAGTGATAAACGACAAAAAAAGAAGCATATTTGTTTTTTTCGAATTTGGAGAAATAATAATTTTAATATTAAAGTAAAAATACTATTTCTCATTTTTTCCCCCAAATATTCCCAAATCATTCAAATATTGTCAAGCAATAGATGATGGAAAACTATTTCTGATGAGATGATCAGATATAAAGGAATTTTCCCAAGGATTCATACAACCTCTATTTCCATATTTCCATATCTTGTTTTTTAACTTCATCAGCAATATCATGCATAAACATTTTCCATTAAGTATTACAGAATGAACTGCAGAAAATGTATAATGTAATATTAAGAATCTTAAAAATATTCTAGTAGATTTTGAATATTTTTAACTTTTACTATTTCAGTATTTTTTGTCATGGGATTTATTTCTATGTTGTATTTATTTCATATACCCAGATCACGTCTCAGGTAAAAAATCCTCTTTCTCTATTATGTGTTCCTCAAGTGCCCATACATTTAAAAGGGGACTTGATAAAAAAGGATGCTTTATAGAGCATATACTAAATATTATTGGGGGAGATGAAGAGAAATATATGGAAGTATAGTAAGCTGTGACACACCGTTAACCATTTTATCACCTGCAGTGTGTCTTGCTGGACTCCTTTGGCTGTTTACCTGTCTTAGAAACTTTAAATAAATCCATTTTTTTAAACTGGTGCTTTATCAGCTGGAATATCATTGCTGCTTAAAAGATTTTAAAATCTTAGCTCCATTCATCACAGCTGCTGTCATGTCACAGCACTTAGCAGAACGTCCCACTGTCATATGAGAAGTTAACACACCTGCTGAAGACTGTGAATATTAATTAACTGTATTACAATGCAAATTTTTTTCACGCACCAGAAAATTGTATCATTTGGATATAAAGCATCTGGATGAGAATGACCTGGTTCCACCTGAAAAGTGGAAACTTTTTTCCCCAAAAGATTTACTTTCCTGATAAAACAATAGCGTATTATATTTCACATCCTGTCGTGCTTTCTGGCTGACTGAGTTTTGCTGAGAAATAACTAGCCAAAATCCCTGTTCTGGTTTAAACGTTCTTGATGAGCTGGATTAGTTTTTCTTCTACCACCACCGAAGCAGAGAGCAGCTTTTTGCGCACCCAGGCATCACTCCCATCTCCATCACTGTTCCAGCCATCAGCTGCAGCCACGCAATTCCACCTCCTTCGGGAGGACTGCTCCCACACGCCACAGAAATGACTTCTGGGTTTTGAAAGCAAAGGCCGATTTCGGCCCTAGGCCCCCCCCCCGAGCACTCACAACCTTGTCTTGCTGCAGTCACACCTCATTACCCCATGCATGCTGGGGTCTGTCGTGTGCAGCAGTGACAGCCAAGTGCGGGGCCAACAGGATAAAAAAACCCCCTCAGCCTAATTCAATAATTTGGGCTCTGGCTGCAGCTTCACAAAGCAGCCAGTTTTCCTTCCACTGTCCACTGCTCCGATAATTGGTGTGACATTTCATTTCTCCCTTCACTGGGAGAAGACGCTCGGGCAGAAAGATCTCTCTTCCAGCACATGACTCTGGCTCCCAGTAAAAGGGCAATTATGCTTCGCGGTTCAGGGGCTGACACCTTTTCCAGGGTGCTCAAGAGCAACCTTCCCCTGCCCTATCACTCTGCTGAAAATGAGACATGATGGAAATAGAGAGCGAACGCCCTTGCTGCAAATTTATGCTGTCAGGTAGTTATACGCAGATAAAACCTGCCAGTCACATAATTAGGTATGATGCCCACGCCATCCCTCCCCGCCCCAAAATCTGATGCCTAAGCAGAATTGCTTGCCAAGTATGTGGCACGTAGGTTTAACTATTTCAGATAAACCAGAGGTGTCCATGGATTAACATTGCCCTTCTAGGTTAGAAATTGTAGCCCTATTGCCGTGTCTCCCTATGTCACATCTGCTCTCTGTTAGTCCTTCAGGAACGGGACAGCTTATGCCACTGTGGTTCAGTTTCATATATTGCTATATATTTGAATTTCTGCGAGTTGTCATCTCTATTTCACTTTAGAAGAAATCTCTGTCTTCAAATACCACTGCAAGGGACTACAGAAATTCTGTAAACAGAGTTAAAATACTGACCGCAGCATTAGCAAGATATTGTAATCTCATGAATTAGATTTCAGTCATGAGAAGATTTGTTGGATGTGAAACTGTAATAGTACTCTTTTTGCAGAAGTCACTGGCTGCAACAGACAAAAGACTACAACTCTGAGAGAACAACAGATTCAACCCTGGTAAGCAACTTATCTTTTTTTTAATCAGTGTTAACCTCATATAGACTGCACCAGTTAAGGAGTACAATCTAAATACACGTTTAGGAATACTGTTCCAACAGAGCACTTTTACAGTCAAGATCTCGTAAGAGCAATGCGATGCAATTAAATAAACAACAGTTAAAGATCAGCAGCTTTGTGGCTGAACCACTGCAGTATTGTCTTTGAACAAATCACATACAACTTCCCTCAAATAAGCAAACAAGCCACTAAGGGAATGGTTTCACCCTGTAAGTTATTATAAAGTGTACAATCAAAGACAAGTTACATTCACCAGAGGGCAACCCAGCACTTTCCAGCATGAACGAGGTTCTGTTTTATAAATACTCATATATAGGTAAGCCAGCTATAGCCTGATTCTCCAAAGCTCATAAACAGAACAGCAACAAACATGGCAGCTAAGTTATTTCCAAGTGAAACAAATTGAGCTTCTCAGAATAAAGGGAAAGACCAATTGGAAATGCCTTTAAGGTTTAAAACAGCATAGCAGCATTTAAAGGCTTTCTTTTCTTTATTGTTGCAGATATCTGCAAGAACAGATGGTTTCAAAAAGATGTGTTTCCATTTAGGCTTCTGCTGTACTGTATTTATGAGAGTGTAGAGTCACAAGACATATGCCACCTGGCTTTGAGCTGTGATTCATTCAGCTGCAGAACTGTATTAGGTGAAAATCTTTTGCAACATTGAAGAAGTTGCTGGAATTTTGCAGGAATAAAACCCCTGCAGTTTGAAGCACTCTACCTTGTTTCAGGAAGAATAACTATAGCTGATAGTCTGTCCAGAAGAAAGAGTAAGTGGTTCTTGTAGATCCAGGAGGTAGCCTGTTATTCAATTGTCATTGACAAAGACCAAGGAACAAATCGCACAATCCAAATGAGTAATGAGAAGAAATGAGTTCCTGAAATCTAGTCTTGAAATCTCATTTCCAACCACAGATCTAATGCATGATCCATAAAAGTTACTTATTCCCTTCTGCAAAAATACACATGGCTGGGTACATGCACAGTTGTTTGTGTATGCAGAAGAGCTGTAAGTGCATTTTAAAGACATGCTGTGTTTTCTCCTTTCAGCCGTGGTTTTTGACCAATGCTTTGTGGAATGTATTAGTTCTGTTAGAGTCCTTCTGGAGAAGAGTGGAAGGTGACAGAGAATTAATCAGAGACTTCTCCTGGCATTAATCCACTCAGGGGCTGAATACGCATTTTCTAAGGGCCGAAGAACAGACACCTACATGTGGTAGCTGCAAGATTTGTCCCGGATGGATATAACCATAGTACTGACAGAAAGAAGCAAGGAGAGAGGGAAGTGACCCGTCATTTGAGTCTCAACGCAAGCTGCCAACAAGGCTCTTCTCTCTCCTGCTCAATGTTCCTTGCGGTGAATCCTGTGATCGCAGTCAAACTATGGTTTTAGAAATATGTAATGTAGGAAAGAAAAAAAATTTAGATTTCCACACACTAATGAAGCCACTTTAAATTTGATGACACATTTATGCTCACACGGGAGTTCACCTCTGTCTATCCCAACGTACCTAGCGCTGTGGGCTCCAGAGTCAAAGAAAGCAAACTGTTGGAGAAAACAAAGCAAGCCAGAAAGCTTAAATTCAATAAAAAATTTCCTTTACTTATCAAAGAGCGAAGAGACATTGTCATCCTTCCATGCGAAACAGCTAGAAGTTTAAAGAACTTTTTCTTTTATCCCCGGTTGATTTATTCTGGTTGATTTCCTTAGTCTTGCAAATGATTTCTGCCTAATGTGACTCTGAAGCTCGACGAAGCACAGCTCGAAAACGGGAAGATGTACACACGTTTCTGATCATTGTTAAATGTATTTGAGCAAATTCTGAAGTGAGGAATGTTTTCACTTTGGAAATACTTGAAAATGTACTTCTTTAAAAGCTGAGTTTGCAAGAAAAGTGTCAACACTGTTTTGAGACTCAGCAAAGATATTTATAGCCATTCTAAAAAAAAAGCAAAAAAGCAAAAAAGCAAAAAAAAAAAAGCAGCAGCTTGTTTCTATTTTAATTCCAGATAAGCATACAGATAACCCACATGGAGTTTCATAGATAAGCTATTGACAAGGTGATTTGCTTTGACTGATCAGCCATATAGGCAGGTCTTGGCAGTCTTGTCATGGTTATTCAATGCAGGAGCTACAGGCCAGACTCTGAACTCAACTCATATGCAGTAAGCAGAAAAATAATTGCAGTTATATTACATATACAACATTAGGTGTATATGTATTACAGCGTAACATGCTACTTATATTATAGCCAGAGGATAAGATAAGATTTAGGGTCAGAACTTTGCATTCTGTTCCAGATACATCATAAAAGTCATATGTATACAAGGAATTAAATATACATTCCAAAGAGAAGTGTTGACTTTGACACAAGTCAAAGAGTTGCGTACTCATATAGGAATTCTTCACTTTTTCCCCAGTTTTCTCCCTAGGAGCTGGCAAAAGCTCAAAGAAAATTTAATAAAGAATACAAAATAAATCTAAATGCTCCAAAGGGCATATCTCTGTAAATGCAGAAAGACTTTTAAAAATAATCTTTCAGTCCCTGAAATGAAATTTCAAACTCTTTTCAAACTTTTCATTTATTTGCTCAGACTTCCAGCATGTACAACAACTGTCGCAGATGTATATCAGACTGATGTATTTTGTGGGAATCTTCACTTTAAAAACTGAGGAGAAAAACTACCCGTATTTCACACAACCCACTGAATGGCAGGGAACACCTTTTATTCACTCAGATACTACACGCTCAGATTGCTAATGTAGGTACTGAACCTTGCTTTATAGCAACAGCATCATCTGGACTCAACACTGCCCTCCCATGAAGAATGGGCTAGGGAGAATGACACATCTGGGATAATTCTGGGAATTTGGTGGGTGAAAAAGTACAGTCTGTAAGAAGTTGTACATGTTGGTGCTAAATCTATGCTGTTGCTGTACATTGTCGCAGCTGGTGGCTGCCCAGGGATCCAATTTATAGGAGATTCCCTTGATACAGAAATGTAACCAAGCAGGGAATCTCTTACGGTTTCCCTGCAATCTCTGCTAGTTCAGGGAAAAGACAGTGTACTGTTTTCAGTGTGCTCCAGTCCAAGACGCCATTTTCCTAACAAGGTAGTGAAGACACTCAAAGACTTGTGACCATACAAAAAGAATATTTGTCATTACTCATTTAGTAATTTCCAAGATGCTGGTCACTGCCTCGACATAGCATGGCACTACAAAAGACAAAGGGCCTGGGTGTCCATCACTTCTGTGTTCCTCCCCATCCCAAATGATCACTTTTGGTGGTGTTAAATTTACCAAACCTAACTCACAGAAATTTAAACTGTTATGGAGTATGGTTTCTTGTTGTAGGATATTTTTTAAAGATGGCAAATTCTGTGCCCCAACTTCTGCTTATGTCAAGGACACTTTCAGGTCCTCCAGTTGTGTATTGTACTGAACATCAGATCTTAATTCCCTGGCTCTGAAGCCACACCACATTTAGTTAGGCCCATAAGAAAGAAATGGCCCTAGAGAATGTTCTTTTTTTGCCACATGGCACAGTATTCCAGTCTGAAATATGTTCATGTTTCTAGGTTGCATTCTTTCACCCAGACATATGCCGATTCATCCATCATGTGTACTTCCAGAAAGAAGTTAAAAAGTCTGAGAATGTATTTAATAAGGAGGACATTTAAAGCCACCATTTTCTAGTATTAATAATGGGTGATAATTTGGCCATATGATATCAGATATTGCATAAAAATACAGATTGACAGCATCATCTGTTTTTTACTATATCACTAAACACGTAAGAAGAACAATTAGAATGAGTTGTGTAATGGAAAGTAAAGTAAGGTAGCAAAGATGTTTTCCCCCTACATACTTTGCCTGAGACTAACACCAAACCAGGAGCATGGTATGGCCACACATACAAAGAAAATGCTAAAACTTAGCATTGGTGTGGGAATGAAACAAAGCATCTGTCTAACAACTGATGTGACAACTTCACAACAATTCCAAGAGGGAATATCATACTAAGAAATGAAAACTATAATTCTTATGCTCTGTTTTTCTGAATTTAAACCAAAACATGCACTGGCATTTGGATTTAGATTCAAAACCTGTAGAAGAAGGAATATTTTAAACTTCTAAAAGTTTCACCAGAAAATTAATGTCTCCATCCTGTTGCTATGCTAAAATTATGGAAAAAGAACCCAGCACTGTAGGTTTAATATTGCTGAGGAAATAGCAGTTCTTCCACTGTCAGGACTACATGTAAAACTATGATAAGCCTGCTCTAAGAAATGCCTACTTTCATGTCAAAATGCATAGTAAATGATTTCTCCAGGAAAAAGGAATTTGTGCTGAACTTGAGATCATCCTAGTGTGAAAGAGAAGAAGAAAAGTATGAAGATACACATTGGAAAGTTCTTCCAAATAGTAAAAATACATACAGACATGAAATACAGCCCAACCCAATAGATACTCTTGTTTCAGTTAGCTGAACAGTCTGGATGGAATTTTGTTAGCACAGTGAAGTTAAAAACTCTGCTCCTCTGTCACAGCATTTTAGTGAGTACAACTCAACTTTGCTTATCAAATATGTTACCCTTGCGCTAAAGTATTCCTTTGAAGTTGTCACTTTTGACTGGGAAGGGGTTCAGCACTTGGGCAGACAGAAAAATGATTTGCATGCAGTCATCAGGACATTGTTTTTTTCAGCATCCTAGACAGACTAATCCAATCAAGTTTATGAATGAGTCTGATTAATAATAATTAATATTGCATCAAAGCAGAAGTTGCAGAAGTTGCTGCACTATAGTATTTTTACTGCTCTGTAATAGATTTAATTTGTGGTTTGTAAATAGTTGTGTTTGTGTAGAGTTACAAAAAAAAAATCTGACCCCCTCCCTGGTTTAGCCTACCCCATTTTCTTTTTAAAGACCTATGTCTAGTGGTATGAAGCTCTGTCTGGAGGAGTATTTATGTCACTCACCTTTTTCTTTAACTGTGATATGGATGCACTTAAGTAGTCTTGTAACTGCTGTCCCTTGTGATCACAAAATGGCATTTGGTCTACGAGCCAATTAGTTTTGCCAAGTTTGCAAATTACCGGAGGGATCACATTTGTAGTCTTTAGAAACTGACTGTTTCAAACATTGTTTTGATGGCTTAGATGTTAGATATTATTTAGACTTTAGAACCCTCCCTCACTCATTAGCAGTTAATGGACTGGGAGCAAACAAAACAGCTAACATTTATTTCATAAAGACATCTTTACTGAGAAGCTCTAGTAGTGGACTGAGATCAGGTAAGTAAGTGAGAAGGAAAATAAACTCTCTGAGAAAAATATAACTCTTTTAAATATGAGAATAAATAATCTACACCATAGTGAGCCAAAGTAGTATGATAAATTACAGCCTAAGAAGTTATCCTGATCCTGCATTTTCAAATGCACCTCTCATTTCATTTCTGTCCTCCATTGATTTATTCTAACATCTGAAATTTGTAGAAAAGACCACTTGTATACAACAACCTCTGGCAGATGTCACTCCCTCTTATTCCCACCAAAAAATATGGAATTTCCACCCAAAGTAAGCTTATTTCAGGTCTGACCTAATATTGGCCTTTTTCCATTTATATAAAATCTGAAGTCTCCTTAGGGCAAGAAATACATTTTCTTCCAGTCATGTACTTTTTTGGTATGCAATGGCAATAATGACAATAAATATAGCTCCTAGAGCCCTCTAATTGTAGTCCATAGCTACATACTGTGCATGTGACAGTGAAACCTAGCATGCCTCTTGACCTGTGGGAAGGTGTTCAGCTAATTTGCTCCTTTTTATAGAAATAACTCATGTGTCTTGGTCTCACAGTGAGTGGAGAATGTGCCTCTCCTTTCCGTAAAATGTAGGTGCCTCTGTTCCAAGCAGTCGTTTCAGCCATTTCAGCAATATAGTAAGGCTGTGTCATAAATCCCACTGTTCTCATTATATTTAGTCTACATTTTTGTCCGAAACCACATAGATGTTGATGATAGGTTATGATTTTCTGACATTTACGGGTATATTATATCATCTCACTGTCAGCTTATTATATTTAGAATGACAGAAATGCAAATAAAGTAAAATAACAAAATTGTTTCTTGTATTGATATTCAATGTGAACAACAAAAAAGTACACCTAATATGAAGAAAAGGCTAAATGTTAAGATGGAATTTGCACACAAATGAATATCACTATCCCCACCTTCATTCATCCTTTCATCTGAGCCTTTCATTACAGTATTTTCTATTTCTCTTATAAGGAGCTGAATGTGTTGTGACAGGTTTTTATTTTGCTATTGTCTTTGCCTGAATTTTATTGCATACAGTGATGGCTTTTACTAACACCGTGAACAGAATTACATTTCTATCATCTATGGTATTTATACTACCAGAATATTACAGAATAGATCAGTGGATCCCATGTCTCAAATGATAGTGACGACCTATGTTGGAAGTCAGTATGACTTTTTCTCCTTTTTGCTAGGAAATTTCAGTTGGAAATTAAAATAATTAAAATGTTTAAGACAAAGCTGATTAATGATCCAGATGTTCATTGAAATCTATGGGCGTGAGCTAATCCTTTAAGAATGATTACTGATCAGGTAATCTGTTCACAGGCACAGTTAGTTCCTCTTGTCTGATAACAGTACTTAATCTCCTTGGCATGTTAAATAGCAAAGCGGTTATCACCAGAAAATATACTAACAAAAGATTAAATATATCCACCTGTACAGAGGTCCCAAACTGATTTTGATTGTTGTTGCCAGAAGAAATGCAAGATAAAGAATGGGAATGTAACCGAAGTGTGAAAATATCAAGTAAAAGGCCACTCCTAAGAGATCTGTCTTATTTCAACAAATAAGAAAATGAAGTGATGCAAACATAAGTCTAGCTGAATATAGATATAGAATTGAGTTAGTTTATGCACGCACTGTGAGAAAATAAGGTTATGAGCAGATCTGTATCACACAAAAGACAGTTTTCAAACTCAAAAAGCAGCTTTGAGTAAACTTCCTTATAATTTATTAATTTTATTTGTAAAATGAATAAATGTAAATTTGAATCAACCAGTTGAAAGATATTGATAGAACACACGCTTTGCCTAGTTTTTTTCTCTAAAATAAAACATTTTAGAAATGGATTTTAACTTCTAACTGTTGATAGTTTGTTAAATTATTGGATTATACTGACTGTACTTCTCAAAATATTTGAAAATGTGGTATTATTTGTGGCCACTCTCTCATGAAGTCAAAAAAGTAAGGTCTCCCAAACAATTTGGAAGATTTGTATTTAAACTTTTAATTTACTAGAAGAAATCCAGTAATAGTTTTTAATATGCAAAACCTTCTGTCAAAATTGAGCTATTTAATAGTGTCTTTAAAAAACTGATTTCGTCTTCAGGCATCATCTATATTATATACACACATAAAAAACTACTTAATATTTAGATAATGGATATAAAATGAACATCTCTGATGTTCTTCCTTTTCCTAGAAACTACATAGATAATTCAGAACGTTTTCTATTTTCACCATCACTTTGGTTTGCAGAATTGTTAATTTAAGTTTCACATATTTCAGTACACAGATACTATGTTTCTAGAAGCATGACATCTACAGATAGAGTTGGCAGATAAAACGCCTAACCATTGTTCTCGCCAGAAGGCAGAACATACGTTTCTGTTCCTTCCATCCTGGAAAAGGCTATATATTATTGTCACTACAGTGCTTTTATTAACATTCCAGCGCAGAGAACAAAATGTTTCATTTTTTTGAGTCTCTATAAGATATAACCTCACCTTCTTCTTCCCTCTCTTTTTTCAGTAGGATTACAGAGTCTATGATATTAAACACACTCCTTCCTCTAGGTCAAATAAATGATAGACTAGATAGCCCTGCTACAGTTTGATCAAACGTGAAGGTGCTCATTGTTAGGAGGTATAAGATGAGCTGTAGATACAATGTACTGTCTCTAAGCAATTAGTAATCAGCAGAAGAAAGAGTTTAATGCATTTCTTCTTTCTCCTAATGTGCTCAAGCTCAAATCCAAACTGAAACTCTCCAGCCATGAAAATGCAGCCGTTATTAAAAATAAGCTTAAATCCTGGCACGCAGCTGCTTTGATGGGAGGGACCCAATATAATATTGATTATTCACTTTTTGAAAAGTTCTCTTTCCAGAAAAAAAATTCTCAGAAAACATCTTTCCACTCGTACCTCCCCTCCCCTCCCATCCTGAGATATCTCAGCTGTTTTCTATCTACTTTTGGCTCTTGAATTGAGTCAGATTTTTCAAGTAAAATGATGGAACTGAAATTTCACATTAGTGAAACAAGTGTTAGTAGTAAAAAGGTAACAGTAAAACAATTAAAACAAAACGTTTCTTGAGGAATTATGATAAGAAACCAAAGTGTAATTATTTGTTTGATTTCAGAATCAGACATTAATAATGTTTGATGACTAACACCCTTTATCTCAATCATGTACATAAAACTACAATGGTGGTTACGTATAGTATTTCTCCAAATCATCCTGTTTCTCACTGGGAAAACCCCCTAATTTCAGAGATAAACAAGCTGTTCCAAATAATTTCCACGGGACATATCTACCAGTCTCTTCCAGAGGGAAGGAACTGTTTTATCATCTGTGCCAGTTCAATGATCCCACTTTGCAGCATAAGCTATGAGAACTGAGAAAAAAAAATTATTAATTGAGGAAAGAGAAAGGATATCACAGAAATTCTTTATAAAAAAACCCACAAAATTTTCCAAATGTTCCAATTTTCATGGACATCGTCTGTAAAAAACCCATATACATAGGCATCCGGAACTACTCACACTGTTTTATGAAGCCTTTGCCATGACACATGGTCTTGAGAAGGACCGAGAGCTTTTTTGCAATATTTAAAGTAATTCCCATAACAACACTATACTCAGAGCTGGTGAGAATTCAGGGCACTTATGTGCTTTCCCAGGAGTCACACCTTCAGCTTGCATGAACTGCTATAATCATATCAGTATCAGCGCTGACTTCTATTTAAGGACTTTTACCTTCCAGAGGCCTAAGAATACATATACCCTCTCCAATATTGAGGAAGCAATAATCTACATCTGAAAGGCAGACCGACTGATTTAGGGCAATTTAAATGTTAGACTGGTTCAGAACCCAGACCCAATTACATTTTGTCCCAAAACGTGTGTGTCACCTCTTGCAACCCTGCTGAGGATCCAGTCTTTGAACACCGACCCGAGCCCCACAACTGCAGCAGCGAGGAGAAAAATTCAAAAGCGGGATTTGGGTCATGGTGCCTAATATCACTGAGGCCCACATGCATCCTTTGATCACACAAACTGAATCAGATCAGGCCTCAGAACATGAGCTTGTTTATGCTGAATAAGTGAGAACATACGGCAGAGTGTTTATGCTAGCCATATGCCTTTAAATCGGCGTTATGCCAGCAACTGGAGAACAGACAATACCTGATTTGATGTAAAGTTCAAGTGATATCTAATTTGGCATAATGTTTACCTTCACAAAGTTACCTATCAAAATATTTTGAACAAATTTGAACTGTTTCAATGAGTTTGTGTCAGTTTAGCATTCTGAATCACATAGCCATGGCATTTCTTATCAAGCAGTAAGCACTTTCAATCTGGATTTATTGTTTTGTCAAATCACAGTCCTATTCCGTGCATCAAGAACGTCATAAGAAACAAGGCAACATTTTAATCGAGACACTGCTACCACTTAGAATAATTTGTATCTCTAAGTTGTGCATCAAAATCCATGCAGGGATTCTTCTATTAAAAATGAGCAAGCAAAAAACCCCACCCATACACCTTTCATTAAATTAGCAATTGAAGATATGAAGTCTTTCAACTTAACAATGCTCATTAATATTACTGAACGTGGACTGCTAGGTAGACTTTCTTCTTGCTCCTTCACTTAATTTTTCAGTGTACTGATGGCCATAGTGAATATGAAAGACCTAAATTGCTTATCATATAGAAAACTCTTGTCAAAGGCATCTCATTTTGGTCTAATGGTACGATATTGCTATAACTATAATTCTTTCATTGTGACCATCCAGATCAGAAAATGTTTCTTTTTATCTTTGTGCCTGAAGTGCCTGTCCTTAGGAAAGAGGCTTCCAGCTATCGTGTGGCAGTAAATGTCTTTCCACAGACACTAGATTTAGCGCACAGCAAATACTTACCAGGGATATCGTTTTCCACACAGCCATAATGCCAACATAAAAAATTTAAGTCATAGTTTGGCATACAAAACAAAACATAAATCCATCTGCTAAGCAAAAGAAACTTTAGGACGACAAGAACAAGTTTCAAATGAAAAATATTTTTAGCACATTAAAATGGTAACCATTAAACATTGCATTTATGATAGCAGATAGTACAAGTACAGAATAATAACATATAAAGGACACCTAACTGTGGTGAAATAAACATTTCTGATATATTATGTACAGTAAGAATAGAAATATGAATCTCTTTAGCAAACACACTTGGAGGTCTCTTTAGCAGAGCTTTGCTGATCTATGACAGATTGGGATCTGGCACTCATTTTGTTCTGTCACGTAATCAGGAATACTGGACCTAATTGTCACCAACTATTTGCATATCATAGACATTTGAATAATAGGGAATTAATCCACTTATGATCTATGAGAAATTAAAACAATGTTACACGCAAAGGAAGTGAGAAAAGATTTTACCAGGAACATAATGTACATTGGGCAAGCCATAAAAGACAAATGTCTGACACAGAAGGTGTAAGGAGATTTAAAATATGCTGTACCTGACCATATATTTTACATCTGTGAAGTCCGATAAACATATGTAAAAAATACGATAGATAATATGGCTTTCTAATTAACTCCAATTTTCACTAAACAATATTTTTGATCTAACACACACTTCTCTGAGGAAAAACCACCTGGATGTGAGTTTGATTCAAGTTTGCAGCTATTTAGAACTGAATATGTAATTTACAAGATATATAATGTACATATTCAATGGCCCATCTTGACATATTTTAGCTGTACAGTTTAGAAGAGATTTCACATTGAAATAACATCTGTGTTACAACAATGCATCCAAAAGTAATGTATGTTAATATATGAAACTCTTCACGCTGAAATGATCATTTTACAACATGGTTCGTCTTAACATGTACATCTTATCTTCAATCATAGATTTCATTTTGATCTGCATAATACTTTTTTGTTTGCTTATTCACTGTGTAGGTTTAAAAATCCTGTTAACATTTTTGTGAGATATTTGGGGAATGATTGATATATTCATATCCATGAGTTTCGTATTCAGTTTCTGTTAGTAAAACTCTAGACAAAGAACCCCACCTGTAACTATCTGGAAAAAACTTCTTTCTTCTAAGTACATTTGTGTAGGTGAAATACATATAAATATTTCCATTTCAAATAAGATGCTATGAACTAATTCTGAATAATTTTCTCCTAGGAAAAATTCTCTTGATGGGTTAATGGCTTCAGTGGCCACTTCAAGAAACAACAGATTTCAAACAGTATGTACTACAATTGTACATACACTCTAGCATTATGGTTGAAGAACAGTGCTTGGCTGTCAGATGAGGGATGCCAGAATAATTGTTAGATTTCAATGATCCTTCCACAGGCAGGTGAAAACTGCAAATGCTGTGTGAACAGTCAGATGGTGAGTCACACTTCCTCTAAGAGTAAGGTAATTTACTCCTCTGAGGTCAGCAAAAACAGGGTTCAAAGCCAATTCTGTCTATCACTTCTGTGGCCACATATTTAGCTAACGCCGGACACAAGAGCACTGCAGATGCCTTTAGAAGACCTTGAACAGTATGAACAAGAAAACAAAACAAGCAAGATGATAATAAAGCCAATTAGAAGAACACAGGTGTACATTCCATGATAGAGGGACCTTGGCACAAAAAAACAACTCAATCCGGTGTTTTATCTCGACCAATTAGACTGAGACAAGTTTCACATGTTTAAGTTGATATAACCAATTGTACCTTATGTTTATGTGTGTGAACAGAGTCAGTATAACCAATTATATTTTATGTTTATGCGCGTGAACAGAGTTAACACAACCAATCATATTTTATCCTTGTGCGCGTGGACAATGACTTTGCAGAATATATGATTATAAATATGTGTGTGTTTTA
>JAVJGG010000048.1:7110397-7150898 GCA_035590195.1 Aviceda cuculoides | reverse complement strand
TCAGTCTGTTTTGCCCGTGACGGTAATTGGTGAGTGATCTCTCCTGTCCTTATCTCAACCCACAAGCCCTTTGTTATGTTTTCTCTCCCCTGTCAGGGTTAACCCACCACATAATGACATCTTCTGCAGGGATAAGTGCCACTGCCACATTACCTTCCCTGCCTGACCCTCTGGGATGTAACGCTGTTGCCCAAGCCGTCATCTGTCCTGCTCACCTTGAAAGTTTCTATTTTACAACCATGACCACCTCCTGGTCTTGTCCAGTTATGTCGCAGAGCACACAAACAGGTTTTTAATTGTTTTACTTGTAGCATGGTTTGGAAAATTCACACTCTTCCCAAAAATCTTGAACTGAGTTACACAGTGTAAAGTTTTGTCTGCATGAGAAGGTGATAGAGCAGGTCCATAACAGGATGACCCAACAGGTCAGCAGCCCTGCTGGGAGGAAGTGGGGAACTGCTTTAATACCCAAGTTGGATCTAACTTTGAGGTTGCCTGTGGTCTGAGCTCCCAAGACCCCTCCCGTCCTGCATTGTACAGTGAAATAAACACCTACAAAATCAGTGCTTGCAGCAGCATTCACAGTATGTATCTTTCCACGTATCAGCCCTGGAGCGCAGTCAGCAGAGCCCGTTTCAGTTAGAGACTTACTCTGTCATGGAGTAGAAGGAAGGAAATGTAATGGTAAGCAGGGGGAGCAAACAGGGACTTTGCACTTAACAGACCAGTTTTTTGTCATTCACAGTTAGAGATAGGTTTCTGGTCCTGCTTGTGTTTTCCTCATTATGGAGCACAGCAGCTCCAAGTCAGTGGTTTCCCAGTCAGGGGGTACTACTACTGTTGAGCTGGACCAGAGGAGAGTAGTGATGAGGCTGGCGAGGGGGTGCTGGCCTTTAGCACAGCAGTAGCATAACAGGGGATACCAAAGGGGCACAGAAATACTGCTGGAGACTGTAGAGGACAGCTGGAGCCATCATGATAGCATGCCCCTTAGCACCAGCCCAAATGCTACTCCAGAAGGAAGATGGGGGGGCCTCCAGGTATGGGGTTATTAGGGTGTGCCTGGTGCCTCTCCCCAGGGCCAGGGCTGGGGTCACACTGGCCTTAGCCCTAGGAAGTTGAGGTCTGGCTGAGGTGCAGGGCTGCCTGGCGCAAAATCTGTAGGAGAAGGCCAGCACACCATGTAGCATCAGGGAGGATGAGCAGGAGAGCAACAGGATCCTTCCAAGGAGACGCTTGTGCAGAGGCAAGAGCTGGAGCCCTGTGCTTCTGTGAGGGGTGCACCCACTCTGAGTGAACAGCACTTTGGCTCAGGCATCACCAACAAGCAGGCCTGACTGAAATCAATGACTTCTCTGCAAACCTTGAGAATCGTGCTAGGCCATTATCTTCTCAGGAACCTAGGCCACGTCTTATCAGGAGCTAACATTACCAGCCTGAGGTGGGACTAGACAAAAGTAAAACTACTATGGCTGCACTCCTGCATACACACCAAAGGGGGGCTGACTACAAGTCAACCACTTTACACTATAGATATCTGTAGCCCCCCACCCCCCGACCCCATTCAGCTCTCCTGCACAGCAGCAGGCTGCATGGCAGTGATCTCTCCTTGAGCAGGGACACCTCTCAGGGTTACTTCTCGAGGTTGAGAGACCTCTTAGCTGGCATCTGGTATCTGTAATGAGGTAAACGACATATTCTATTAGGCCTAAAAGTATATTGCATACTAACAACATTTATGTATCCAGCTATAGCTTAATTATTAGAAGTGTACTAAGTAGTAGAGTGTTTGACCACTGTCTAATCACTATTTAAATAATCATTTAAATCATCATTTAAATCGTTGTCAAATCATCATCGAACCACTGTTTACCATTCAATTATTGCTTAATTGCCGTTTGATTACTATTTAATTATCATTCAATCATTGATTAATTATAATTTTATCATCATTTAATCATCAATAAAACCCTTTTAGTTAACTCCACAACAATGACTTCTCTTAATAATTCATCTGCGACAGTTATGTGAGAGGCGGGATGGCTAAACGCTATGCGTGAGTTGTAGTAGGTTGGGTCTCCCAAGACGGCAAGGCTGGGAGCTTGTGAGTCCCTGCAGCAGGAGAACAGCTCCTTCTGCTCATGCAGATGTGAACTGAAGGCACTCAGGTGCAACACCCTGAGAACAGGTAAGCAGGAACAAGCTCAGTCTGGAAGGGCATCTGAGCCTGAAACACGTCCCCTCATGAGGACAGATTGAGTGATGGTGGCTGGAGACTCTTACTTTTTTTGACCAGACTTACTGTCTCAGGAGGTTTGCTGCTTGCCAAGGCCTTAGATCTGGGATGGTTTGTCCAGCCCTTGGACCATCACACTCTGTCATCCATGTGGCCACCACTGACACTGCCAAAGGAGCATCTCAAGTGTGGCCATGTCGCTCTGGAGTCTAGGATGAAGGGCATGGGAGTGCAGGTGGTGTTTCCTTATATCCTTTCTGGTGAAGGAGTGGGTGTATCTTATGGACCAACAGGCTCAATTGGACATAAAGAGAAAAAAGACTTTATTAAGTGGTGTTTTATATACTGGGTTTCTGATACATTATTAGAGTGTAGAAACAAAACAGGTTGCTTCTGGTGAGGCCAGCCAGAATGGGACTTGACTGCAAGATATGTTGTGATAAGAGAGAGAACCAGTTATGCTCCATCTTGTTTTTCGTAGGCCCAATTCATTGTAGGCCTGTTCAAACCCTTATGAGCAGGCCTGTTTTGTTGTGTTTAGTATGTTTGTGGAGGAGACTTCCAGTCTCCATTGCTCACACATATCATTACAATTGGGAGTGATACTTGATGGGACCTCATAGAAGGCTGCCTCATCCCTTCTCCATCCACCATAGCTTGCAAAATTGTTGTTAGGCTGATATTCAAAAGGAGGTTTCAACATAAACCCTGTCCCATTCTGTTCAGTCTGCAGGGAGTTCACACAGATGGTTAATAAGGATAAACTTAATATCCTGGCTTGTGGCTTTTGGAATTGGAGTGCATATACCTTGGTCAGTGTGATTCCAAATATACATAAAACCACGAATTGGTTCCCATGCTAAGTTTGGGGATTCCTCTCCTTGAGTCCCACCAAGAGCAATGAAGAAGAGAAAGACACAAACTTTCCAAAACATTTTATAATAATACAAACAACTTAACCTTAAGGCAAAGGGTCAATATTAGATATATCAAAACATCTTTCTCTATTTAAATGTAAACAGACAAAAGCTGAGATTAAACAAATAACACACACAATTATCAACACAGTCAAGGTTAACATAGGCCCTACATCATTTTCTTTTCCTCCTTTTTAGATCTAAAATGCATACAAAAAAGAAACAGAATAAAATAGGAAAAGGTCAAAACAACAGGACAATCCACCTAGTGTGGATTCGAAGATCCCTTCTGTGGGCATCAGTAGCCATCCGTGCATACACATTGGTGGGGGCCTTCAAAGTCAGTGGTACTGGTCCCACAGTAGGTAAATCCACCAGGACTGGCTGTCCTGGAGGGGATTCACAGTGTCCTTGGTTTTCTTCTCCCCAGGAAGTATAGATGGAGCCTTGGGAGAGAAAGCTGTTGGCCGGTGGCAACCATTGATTCCCCAACGGCTGTTTACTCTTGTTACTGTGTCTGGCACCCATTGTGGCCATCCCAGTTTGTGGGTTTTAGGGCCTGCTTTAGAAGCCTATTGATATGCTCCACAAACCCATTTGCTTGGGAGTGGTATGGAATATGGAAAACCCACTGGATTCCTTTGTCCTGAGCCCACTCCTGAACCCCCTTGGCAGTAAAGTGGCTTCCATTGTCTGATTGCATTTAGGGAAGCAGCTAAACCATCATTTTAACCCCTTCACTGTACTTCTCCCTGTTGCCCAAGATACAGCTTCTGCTTGGGTTAGGCCCGATACTATTTCAACCCCCACCAACACATAGCATTTTCCCTTGGAAATCCGGAAAGGACCAATATAATCCACCTGCCAGGTGTTCTGTAGTCCCTTATTGTCCCTTAGGTGTATGGGTTGGTCAAGAGGGTTGTGTTCTCTTAGCTGAGTATGGCATAGACCACACGCTAAAATAATGGTTTCACGCAATTTTCTGGTTATGGCCAATCCCTTACTTACTGCCTCTTTAAACAAATCTTTACTTCCTGAGTGGCCTCATTTTACATGCAACCATTCCAAAAAGTGTTCCCATTTTTCCTCTTCACCCTCTGCAGTGCAACTTGCTAAGCAGGTCAGTGAGTCCACCGGATTATTCAAAAGGTGAGCTGGATGGCCTTCTGCCTGGTGCACAGGAACCCATCCTACTAAAAAGGATTTCTACTTGGTAATGTTCAAGACTTCCTCACATTTTTCTTGTTGCCACACCAGCACACGATTGACCTCCCATTGATTTTGTTCCTGAAATGGGAGCCATTCAGTACATCCCTTAAACCCAGTGTATGAATCTGTGTAAATAAACACTGATGCTTTAGCCTTGGCCTCTTTAGTAATTATGCTCCATACAGCAACCAGTTCTCCTATTTGAGCGCTTCCCTCACCTTCTGTCACGATTCAGTTCCCTGAATCAACATGCAAGGCTACCGCTCAGTATTTCCATACCTGTCCCTCTCTCCGAGAGGACACGTCAGTAAACCATGCATTCCTCAGGTGGAGTTCAAATGGAGGAACAGGTTTTATGCATGCGGAAGGAGGTTCTGTGTCTGGGTGGTCGGAGGGTGGATCTTGTATTTGGAAGATTCTGGGTGTTCCCTCCTCTATCTGTCGCATGTGGCAATAGTGATTTAATTGGGCATACCATTTTCTCACCATTTCCTGCTGTGGTTTCAAGACCTTAAAAGGTGCTCATAGAATGATTTATTGTTGCTGTATGATTCAGCTTCCCGTACAGCTAGGCTAACCACAGAGACCCTTGTCCCAAACTGAGTAACATTTTTCTGCATCTTCGAAACTGTGCAAATAAAACCCCATGGGGCGGATTGGACCCTCCGGTCCACATTGCCACATACATATGGACAGCCCATGAATTGCAAAACCCTACTCAATATGGAGTGGATCTGTCAGGTGTGTTGGCCTCAAGGCCTGACATACCCCAGCCTCAAAAATTAACAACTTTAAGGTTTCTTCATGGACAAGGGTCCAGTCCCAAGTAGCCCTTTTGTGTGTTAAATCATAGAGGGGGTGGGCTATGATAGAAATATTGGGAAAGTGTTTCCTCCAAAATACTAGCAAGCCTAGGGCATGTTGCAGTTCCTTCTTATTTTCAGGCATTTTTACTTGCTCAACAGTAGTTAAAGTTTCAGGGGGAACGCACACCATCCCTCCCCTCTACCACATACCCAAGAACTTTTCCTCAGGTGGGAGTTGTACTTTTTTGGCTGGAATTTGGAGCCCTGAAAACTAGGTGGGTGATTATTTCTGTCTGGGTCTGTCCCACCGTGGTGGTATCAGGGCCATCAACCACCACATCTTCAATATACTGATATACTTCAATCCCTTCTCCAGGAGTAATTTGGGCCAGTTCTTGCGCCAATGGTGGTGATATCCCTGGGGGAGATGAATAAAAGTGAATAGCACACCTTCCCATGTAAAGGCAAAACAATCTCTGTCTGCTTCCTGCACAGGGATCATAAAAAACATATCTTTCATGTCAATGGTTGCCAAAATTTGCTGGGCTTGGTCCTCTATGGTCGCAATCAATTCAGCTGTGTTAGGCACTGCAGCTGTCAAGGTGTGGACACATATTTAGCTAACGCTGGTCACTAGAGCATTGCAGATGCCTTTAGAAGACCTTGAACAGTATGAGCAAGAAGATAAAACAAGAAAGATTATAATAAACCCAATTAGAAGAACACAGGTGTACATTCCACGATAGAGGGACCTTGGCACAAAAACCCAACTCAATTCGGCATTTTATCTTGACCAATTAGACTGAGACAAGCTTCGCATGCTTAAGTTGATATAACCAATTGTACCTTATGTTTATGCGCGTGAACAGAGTCAGTATAACCAATTGTATTTTATGTTTATGCGCGTGAACAGAGTTAACATAACCAGTCATATTTTATCCTTGTGCATGTGGACAATGACTTTGCAGAATATATGATTATAAATATGTGTGTGTTTTAGCAATAAAGGGTCGTTTGCTTTCAACTTTACAGGCATCCGTCTGCATCAGTCTCCTCAACTTCTGGATAAAAAATACTTTCAGACAGCAACTCACAGAGTTTGGCTTTAGAGCTCTTACTGACTAAGGGCTGTTTTCAGGGAGATAAGGGCATCCTCACTCCCCTACTGTTGAGGCTGGCTATTGCTTTACTGACAGTGTAATGGTACGGACCCATTCTCTAGGTATTAACCTATACTGCAATAGCCTATGTGTTGGGACAATTTCATGCTATATGATGGTACTGAGAAGGCTTTACTAAACCATTTCCACAGTTGCAAAGATATTCTCAGTTCATTTTTTTGTCTAATCACACCATTGTAAAAAAGTAAGAAAAAGAAATCTCTTTCATACAGATGACTTTTAAGTCCAAAGAAAACGTGCAGATATTTTATCACATAAAATGCATCTACATTACCATGTAAAAATCCAACAGAGATCCATGACTATCAGAATAAAGATTAACTTCAGTCAAAAAGGCTCTACATAATTACACGGGCCACTGAAGAAATGCTCAAAAGTGAGGGTCCTGTTTATGCTACAGTGATCCGTGGATATGAGTTATAGGGAAAGGTTTTAATCTTGTCTAGGTCAGCAGAATTTGGTTTTTTTCCATGAGCAAGGATGACTTGCAACAGCTGAGGACCAATGCCTTAGCAACAAATTAACCTTTCCTTCTTGTCTAGTTATGAAGGTTTTCTTTTGCGTCCTGCATGGTTTCGAACATTTAAATAAGCAAAACGAGTAAGTATCTCATAATCATAGCAATGACACTATTCAAATTTTCTGTACATTTTCACTTTTCATAGGAGTATGCACTAGCATAATGTCATTCATGACCCTGGCAACATTCCTGATTTACTGCAGCATAAGCAAAAAAACCCAGTCACACCTTGAAGACAACAGCTTAAATTTTCCCCCTCTTTGGTATTTTATTACACAATAAACACCACTGCAAGATTTATGGCTCATTCCTACAGTTTGATACAAGGTTTGAAGTACAACTAAGGTAATAAGAGTACGTGAAGAGGCATCTTGAGCCTTTCTTTATATTTCTTCAGTCCTAAGACACCTTGGTGCTGGTCCAATCCATGATCCAATAAGATGGAGTAGTTCTTTGCTTTGAAATGCTGGTCAGCAAATCAGGAAATAGTACAAAATAATAAAGAAGCTCAAGAAAATTCCTATTTCCTCATTCTTACACTAGATGAACAGATCTATGGTCTAGAAGTAACACGAATTTTGCAGCCACAGGCATTGAGAAGAGACCTTCTCATAGGTATCCTAGAGGGCCAAAAGCCATTACTAGCGCATACAAACCAGTATATATTAGGACTGAAAAATCACACACTGGTACAGATAATGTTGAGTATTTGCTGTCCTTGGCCCCGTTGTTCCCCCTCCCCTCCTCCCGCCCCCCATTTATTTGTTAAAAATGGGTTGTGTTAGTTAGTATATGGTGACAGTTAGGAGAAAAACAAGACTCTTCACAAACAGATTGACACTTAAACCAAAATGCACATACTTGATCAGAGGAAAGTGTTTCTATAAGAGGCATGAAAGGGATGAAAAACCGCTGAGCTATTTCTCAGAATTAAATACCTGCTCTGATGAATGGGGAATAATGAGACAGTTGACAAGACTGAATGAAATACATTTCCAATTCCTAACCCTGAACAGGTTATCTTTTCCATCATAAAACGCTTGTGACATCAAATGTTTGGTGATGATAGGACTGTCAGCTCACAAACAGAAGCCCTGAAAACCTGCTGAGACATCCTGGAACAGTATAACAGCAATAACGGATAAAAACAAGTGGCCCAAGTCTGTCAACAATAAATCATTTAAACTGATGCTGCATTTTTTCAAAATAAAATTTAAGCTTCAACACTTACGTAAATAGGCTCTGAACCGTACTTTCAGCAACAACATTGCTTGTGAATATTCCCCAAACCTGGGGTGAACACACATGAAGAGAGGAAATACAAAGCACATTTGGGTACCTGCATTCCTGGTTTGATGCCATCAGTCCATGACCAAGAAACTAGGAAATCTGACAATGTCACATTAGATGCCCTAACACAGCATGGAGAAACCTGATTAAAAAAATAGGCTCATTCCTATTTTAGCAAAAAAGTAGGCAAGTGTACGGACACAGAGGTGCTACTCTGGCATGTGTGTAATACGTATTTAGGAAGAAAACATTCTGTTATTGTTATCTATTTATACAGATGTGTGGAAAGGTAGCAAAATGAGGTAAAAGTGAAAACTTGCTTCATGCAGTTTTCACTAACTTCCATGAAAAAGCACCATGCCCAGTAATGACAATTTTACAGAAGTATAGTGTGGAAAAGAATAGAACTGATAGCATTTAAATGGTAATTAGTCAAATGCAAGAACAATGAGCAATGTTGTAAGCCAGGGAAGAGTATTTTGTTTGGAAGCTGAAAGCAAATGATGGATTAAATTCTTCTTTTAATTATATTTCATTCAGAAAAGATAAAAACAATGGCATAGATCTAACTAACTAGCCATTTGGCTTAGGTAGGTTGAAAACACACTTGTGCAAAATTAGCTAATTCTAAGTATTCAATTAATAAAGTAGCTGCTTTACTTTGAGTGCCTGATAATAACGACTATAAGTAAGCTGCACCTAGTTCAGCTCATATCAAACAGCTTTGTGAACAGTCTGTGGTGGCTATACAGGGCTCCACAGAGTTTGGAGAGAAAAAAGGGGGCTCATTACTGGCAGTGGCAGCCCCCACCAAGGATTATTCCCAGGGACAGAGGGGGGTTGGACAAGACCCTGCTTTCTACCCTGAGTGAGGATGAAAGTCCAAGGTGGACAAGAGGCAGAGAGAAGATGCATCCTTGGTTTCTCAGTCCACAGACCCTGGGCAGAATGGCCCCACTGGCACAGGGGGACAAAGCCGTGCCTCCACCTGCAAGCTGCCGGATTTCCCTGCACGCAGGAGGAGACGGGACACCGCTGGGAGCACAACCACCCATGCCACATTATGTCACATGCACTACCAGGACAGAGAAAATAACTATGGCACAGTCCTGCTGCATGTAAACTTGGCCTAGCAGCAATAACATAAATATTTAAGTCATTAAAGAGAGTCGGAAGGATCTTTTAATTTCATCCTCGCTCTCCAATTAAGGTGTTTGCTGCTGAACAGTGAAAAGCCTCATTCCATTTAGGACCTCACCTCTACCATCTGCAGTCAGGGTAGGTAACGGCTTTACGGTATACTGCTCTGCACTGAATCCTCGCGTGGACTTTTTTTGTTAGAGGTAAGGAAGGACAGAGCCTTTGATCTTTATAATGTAAATTCCCAAGCCTGCAGTTATACACTACTGAGCCACTAACTCCACCCTTCCTGCCGTTTCTACCAAGTCCCTTCTCTCTTATCTCTCTCCCAGTCTGGTATTGGATTTTCCTGTCTCACATATAGCTTTGCAACAGAATATCTCATTTTTTCTTAAACTCAGGGCAATGAGCCTTTGATTAAAATCCTTTCCCAAAAGGCATCTTCAAAGAATTTTGAAGGATAAACAAGTGTCCAGCAGCCAAACAGCAGACTGACTTCCAGTATTCAAATATGGAACAGCAAGGAGTTGGCAGACATCGGTTTTGGAAAAGATGACAAACTTTCACTTTGGTGAAATCTTGCTAACTCTGCATTGGGAGGAATCTCCCATTGTTATTCACAGTTCTTACTTCTGTGAAACTTATCTTAGGTGCCTACAATGTATCATTTTGATCAAATAAAAAGTTGGCAGGGTATAAGAATTCACCAAGATGAAAAGACTTTTCTGAACAAATAGAGAATGAAAGATGTTCTAAGATTTTTTGAACATTTTTTTCTCTCTATTGAATAATACTATGATTTTTTAATCAGTTCTTCACGGTTCAAATTCACTATTGAATTATAAAGAATATATATATTCCTACAGCTTGATTAAACTGAACATGCTGAGCAGTGTGTCCACTGTGCTTAAATTGGCCTTACCATGAAAATAAGTAGGTCTGTACTAACAACAGACTATATGTCGTATGCCACAAATATTGTCACCGTAACATTGTTGCATATTAGTAAAGTAAGATACACATAAAAGACAATCTTACAGAAACTTAAGATTAATGTATTTGAGATCTTACACTACTCTTTCTATAACAAACTGATTTCAAACTTCATAATAACCAAATAACAGGCAGCTAGATCAATGTTACTTCAGACAAGCAGTTAAATATATATTTATATGATCCTATTTTATGTCATAAGCATTAGAATGTGAAGGGGGGGGTGGATCTTTTTTCCACTTAAAGTAGAACACAATCAATTGCACTTGAAATCCTTGGGCATGGCTTCTTTCCTCACTACTGTTGGAAAAGCTGGTACTATTAACACCCCCCCCTTCCCATTATGCAGCCTATTTTCAAAACTTACATTGTTTCTAGATTATTAAAAAAATTGTGAACATGTTCTACAGAAGTGTTAATTTCAATATTTTTTACTTTCTTTAAAAATAATTATTGAAAGAAAAAGAAGTATAAAGAGTTCCTGTAAATAGATACTAAAGAAAATACATCTTTTTGCCCAGTTTTTTTTTTTTTTTTTTTACAAATATGCAGGCTTCCCTCTGCCCCAAATTGTTTTAAAGGGGATTTAATGCATCTGTGATTTTGAGTAATAATTTGAGTAGAAAATCTGGTTTGTCAGCATAGAAATATTTCAGTTTGTTTGAAATTACAAAAATGAACTGACAATCTTCTTGATTCTAACTGTGGTAACATACTTAACACAAAATAAGATAGTGATAGCTACAGCAGTCTGGATTTATTGGTGAAATGATTTAATAGAAAAAAGCAGTTTTCACAAAATTGACTTTTGACAAATTTTTCAATTTTCTCTTTGATATAACATAGCAAACCCTTATTATTCAGACAATCCAATACCAGCCGACAGTTAGCATCCATGGAGCTGGTCATGCCTATTCTCCCACTACACATATTCTTTCAGTGAACTACGGTTCTCATGATACAATGCAGGTCCTTGAATTTTATGATACAGCAGAGAGATCAAATGACTGTAGCATAACTGTAGTTAGTCTTAAGCTAACTCAGGTTAAAGATTGCTGGCTTCAGTTAAGTTAAGCTAGGGGCAAAGCTTGATTTGCCTCTCACCCTGACAGTGAGTGAGAAGCTACTGTCATCACATATTCATGAAGTCATTAAGCTAAGACATAAAAAGAGATTTATAACTAAGAATTTGTGCAGTTTGCACTGAAGAACTTATATTTGTTGGGTTTTGAGGGGAGAGGAGGCAACTGGCCAGCATTTAACTGCTCTTCTTACACTGTTTGGGGTTTCAGTTGTAACTGGAGACCACAGTGACTTCTACACTTTCGGGTCTAGCACCGCATAACTTCATTGACAAGTGATCTCACTGGAGGACTGTCTTTTGAGAGAAAGGGCATCACTATATAGGGCTTAAATGAAATCAGAACTTCTGAATTTGACAACAGAATATGCTTTATTAATCTTTTTTGGCTTTTTCCCCACTATTTTTTATGGCTCATAACTGTAAGAACCTCTTACCTCAGCAACCATTTATCAGAATGAAAGAGAACAAGCTCTTTAGAGCTTGTCTGTAATGCTCTTAATTAGCTATAGCAATCACTGTAGGAACAAAATGAGGTTCTTCTTTACTAGTTTCTGAGCAAGACACTTCCCATTTCCAACACGACATTTTAAAATCAGTCTAATGATGCACTGTTTTGCACAGAATTTCAAAGCTCAAAAGAAAAGGATCAAATCTACTGCTTAGGACTTGAGAAGCCACATAATACACTCATTTTAAATAACGTAGCTCTTACGTAGTTTCTACTCACTAAGTATCTTGTTTCAGGTGTCCTTTATTCATACTTCAAATTTGATAGGCTTCATTTACTAATATGAAAGTCCTGATGAGATTCAGCAAAGGAAATGGGAAGGTGGCAGGCTATAAAGCATTTCAGCTTTAGCTGCTGGTAGACACTTAGTGAAACATTACTGAGTGATCAGGTTTATAGAACAGATATATTCTAACATTTTATGTCATTCACATTATTCTGGCATCAAGATTAGATGGGGAAATGGATTCTGTACTCAATTGCTGGGCATATGAACAAACAATGGAAATGCCAAAATGACAAATGTCCTCCAATTCATTTTACACACTTTAATTTGCAGAAAGCTGCAGAAGCTCACACTGGAAATTCCTGCAGGATTAGCCTAAGGAGGGGTGAACAGGATGATTCAAATCCTTCTAAATATTTAGCAACTCGAATATTCTCTGATTATTTTAATGACATACCAGAGCTTCTGCTTTCAAAAGGCTGGAAACATGTAGCTGGGAGAAATCATTTGTGTATGACTCTGTCTCCCTTTCATGTACAAAACCTTTTAGCTGAAGGAGTTAACACTACATGTTATTCTGCTTAAATTATATTCAAAACCAAGAGAAGGGTGAGCTCTCACCTAACAAGGGCAAAAGACAAGGGGCAATGCAGGCTTGCTTACCGAGGCCAAAGAGGAGCCAGAGTTTCCCTCTGTTTTGATTTGCAAAAGCAGATTTATTCTTCTTGCATCTTTCGTGTGAAATACAAAAGACAACTGTATCAACAGCAAAATTCCTGCAGAATTTATCAAGGCCAGTTTTTACTTCTGTGTGGTTTTGATTTTGACATGTACTTACAAACTTACATGATGCTTCCAGCTTAAGAACTGTCTCATTGAAGACTATAGTTTTATCTAAGTTCCTCACTAAGTTTAAAAATGTGAGACTCTAGCTCTTTGCAGGCATCTTAGTATTTTTCAGTGTTATTTAATGACTTTTTAATGTGCTTACAACAAAATGTGATAAGCATTCGTGACAGAGCAAATTAGCATTTGTGATAAGCAAACTGTGGTAAGCACTTTACTGTGGAAAAAAGCAATACTGTTCTCTTTAAGAGGAAAACATGTAAGATGTTCCTGGTATAATTGTTATACAAATATACACTCCTTCACATGAGTACTCTTACAGAAATGAATAGGATTGCTTAAGTGGGTAGGTGCTCATCACTCTGAGTATGGATGGCAAAACCAAAGTCCAAATACGGAATATGAACCAGACTCAAATACAACAGGGGTGATTGAAAGTGATTCTTAATTTTGAATTTCTTGGAGAAAGGCCAGACTGTAATTAGATTTTCTGAACATAATTTCCCCAGGGATTTCAATAACTGCAATACAAAAAGCTAATGCGTGTTTCCATACCAAAATTTTATTTGGCCTGATTTGTTTAATAATATCAGAACTGACTGTGTTTAAAATTTGTACTATCCAAATGCTCTACAGCAAGAACTACAACACCAAGTTTCAGCTAGCTGGAAATTCAGTCTGCAATCCTTCTTACAACCCAAGAAAATTTAACCCCCCAAAATGCAAAATTAAAAAAAAAATAATGCAATAATGCTATCTGCTATCTTTTGCCATATAAAAAGGCATGTGCTTTGTTTATCGATTTTTAATATCTTGTGAAACAGTGCTAAATCATATGCCAGGTAATAACAATAAATAATAAATTATGAGGATACATACAGAGTTTTTTTGACGCTGACATGGCATTTGTACTTGTATTTTTCTCCTTCTTAACCATGATTTCAGTTCACACCAGTGCTCTTGGCTTGTAGTTTTTCTGTTTTTGTAAACCTTGATGTACAGGAGGCCATAATACATCAAAGACAGTTTATCTTCTTTTGGGCTCTAATTCTTCATAGAGCTGTCTATTCTTCATGAAAATGTACAATTGATTTAAGTCTTACTCATGTATGTCTAAAAAAATCATATATAAGTAATTTTCTTTTTTTTTTTCTCTGTTAAACTACTTTATGATAAAATCTGTAAGGACATTACTTCATCTCTGAATTGTAATTTAAGGGAAGATCTGGATTATTAATATTTAGAATATTTAGAAAGAGGCATTGTGATTTGTAAAGCCATGGGTATCAGTTGGGATTTTAAGGGCAATCGCTCCAACACCAAAGTTTAGATCGGAATTTAACCTGATGGCTGTAAAAACTTTGTGCTGTTTTTGGCATGGCAGCAATTCCCTTTTTCTTTTTATTGTGCAGCGGTGGGGCTTGCCCAGTGTCGTGTCAGGCGGGGAGAGGAGGCAACGCAGAGCGCTGGAAGGCCACTGCTGTGTCAGCTAACGAGACCCCGTGTCACAACCGCTACAGCGGCTGCAGATCATGGATGGCAACTCTGTCAGACCTGCAGCACTCCACTGTAAAATCTGAAGTGAATACTGGTAGTGATGTGCTGCCACTGGTAAAAGCCAACCACCATGCTGTTCCTACTGACAAGACTAATTAGACAACTAAATTACTACTTTTATCTTAGCAGCCCAATCAAGAACCGAAAGAGTGCAAGGAAGTTACAAGTGCAGGAAAAGCTGTATAAAGCGAGAAACCAGCCCACCTGACTTCCCGGTATTTTGTGCAACCTGTGTTCCTTTAGCGCTATTATCCTGTGTTTTAATGTTTTCAGGTCTTTACATGCAAATGTTGTCATGGGCAGATGGAGGATGATAAGCCCTATATCCATTTATTGAATTGCCTTTTCTCATCTGAAATGTACTCCTTAAAAAAAAAAAACAAAACCACAAAATACCCCACCTTCTTACTCTACAGCATATTAATTATCAGATCAACTCACACTACTAATTAAGTTAAATTCAACTGCTAAATAATTCCCAAAGAGCCAATTTATCTAAGGTAGTATGAGCACATATTCATTTCTCCTTATACATCACCAGCTGTTATTAATTAAATTCTAGTCACTCCAGACTGCAACTTTGAAATAATTGCCACTATGGAAATACTTTTGCACTGTACGTAACCATGAGTTCATCTGTTACTTTACTGATATTGACAGTAATCTGAATATAGGTAGACAACACTCTAGTTATTTCATTTTCGAGTTTGCGAGTTATTCAGAGGAATGTGTGGAATTTTCAAATTCGTTTCTTGAATGTAAAAAGCTTTGTCATAAATGCACATGAAGTGCAGAACTGAGTGTGATGGATTATTCTCTAAAGAAAACGTCTCCTCTCTGTAGGTGTAATATACCTTTTCAAGTTCAGAGGGGATCACAGCGGCAGCAAGTGAATTTTCCCTCTGCAAGAGCTCCTCTCAGCTGGCTGCCGTACCAAGGTGAGGGTCGAAGTGATGCTCGCAAGCTGCTTCCTCGCTACCCACCTTCCACCTACATCTATGAAGCATCTGTAGGCTGATGCTTTGACAACCGGTCAGTCTCTGCTGTGCGAAGACTGCCAGGATGAACAGGTATTAGGACAAAAAGGTGTATTTTGTGCTCCCTTAAGCTTCTGTACATTTAATTAGTCCTGGCAGCAGAAGGTTCAAAGAGATCTTCATTACAGATAATGAATAATATTCCTGCATGGAAAAGTTTTGCAACCAGAGGGAGTACAATCTGTCCTCTGGATGCATTTCTTAGCCCACTGGTAAAACTGTACTAGTCTCTCCTGCAATCAACTACACTTTCTCAAGCTCCAGTCATCATAGTACATGTAAGAGAAATTAAAATCTTAAGTTCTGAAATATTTATTAATCCCATGTTTCAGTGGAAGTGTGAATAAAATCTGCGTACTTCCAAAAAGTAAAATTCTTGCATTTTTAATAATATACTTCCAATATATTGCATTCTGAAAAGCTAGTTGGTATAGATATTAAACTATTATTTGATATATCAAGTTTTGCTTTCCTTTATTGCAAAGGCCATTTGTAGGAAACAGAAGATTGCAGAGAACGAACAACCTTCCATACATTTCTCTCACTTTACATATATCATAACACATTTACTATCTTTTCACTGAAGGAAAGACCCATCAAGAACATAAGAAGAGGAACTCTAACATCTCTACAAATAAACATTTTTTTTTCCATTCTTATTTTGTTTATGAAAAAATATAAGTGATATGATATTTCTAAAGTGATCTACAAGCACAACTTTTTTCACAAACAACTTCTGGAAGGTTATTTTCTTTTTCCCATTACTGTTATTTAACTGTAACACTATAACCATGATTAGAAATTCACTTTGTGAATTTTTTGTTGTATGGGGGATGATGGGAAACAAATGCTGTATCCTTTAATGAGTCACTCACTGAATTCACAACTCACCTGCTGATTTTAAGTTATGTGATAATTAACAAAACAAAACATTCCATGACTTTCATCTATATACTGCATTTCACTTATTTTCATGAAAACATGTACTATGTTTTCTTGCATTGGGTACTCTTGTTTGCGAGCAGTTTCTAACCTCCTATCTAAATGTAAATTGCTTATGCGAACGGATTATTAAGAGAGAAGTGAAACGAAATCCTTAAGCTCTTTCCAAGTAACACAAAGGAATATGATATTATATTATATATATATAAAATACATTATTATATATTAATATTATGATAAGTTGCTATTTTTTAAAAGTGAAAAAAATACTATTAACTAAGGCCTATGTTTTAAATGTAACAATATTTTCAGTTTCCTAAAAGATAGAAATCGATTTCAGTTTAAGAGCAGTGAATCATCATCATTGTCCTCAAGTTATGTTAATTATGGCATTTTAAGTCTTAAGCAAATAGCTTAGAATCTAAACATATGAAAGAGAAATGGAGATAGAAAAAGATGATATGTATATCAAGAAGGTCTGTAAGTTAGTCAAATCAACAGTTCAGATATAGGATTCACCAAGCAAATTCACCAAGAACAACTCTTATTCCTAGAATTATTTTTTTTAATCTTGCAATGCATATAGCCATTTTATGTAGATTTAATTGGGCACCCTGAGGTTGCCCAAAGACATACACAATCTTATTGGAAGAAAATACTAAAACAACCTGACATTCATTAGCTACTGAGAAGCTACTTTGAGCCAAATTGTCTATCCAGCTCTATGTGGTGATTCTGGGAATAATTTTCACCATTAGTTTACAAAATGGCTAAAAGAAACCTGTTTTATGTAAATTTGTGAATCCTGCTGAGGTTCTTGACAATTGATAAAATGGAATGGAGAGAAAACAACCAGTGCAAATAAAAAGCAATTTGCATGAATTCCAGTCAAATGGAAAGAAGCTAATGGACATGGCATTTACTTATAAGGAACTTGCCTTGTAAACTGTAGATTTCTCCAACGCTGTTCTGCCGGGTGATATGATGCCAATATGCACTACGAGGAAGTGAGATCGACTTGGATAATGTCATTGGTTCAGACAGACTGGTCTGGAGCTAAAAACCAAAGTAAACATAAATGGAAGATCACACATAACCATACTTGATAGATAATCTCAAAACTGTATATTGAACCAATGTTGTTATGAAAATACTATTTCCTGAATTACCATATGTTTTATACTATCATTTAAACTGTGTTATAAGCATCAGCACTGTAAATGCTTGGGAAAAAGCTGCAAAAATGTATTTGGATATATAGGTTCATTAGCACAGGTTAATACTAGGACATAGGAATATGTCCCTATTTTTCTACAGCTGTTCTCGTTGCTGCCACAATTTTGTTATTTTCTTCTTACACTTTATGATAACGATGGATTAGCATATGCCTTAAATCTTAAACCCCTCTACAATCACATTTCTTTTTGGTCACTTAACCTGCATATTAGATTGAATAACCAGAAAGACGCTAAGAGAGAATCTGAGACAACCAACAGAGAATTAGCGATGAAATGTCATCAATCCCCTAATCCTCCACTCAAGTGGAGGCATCTCATCATCAGTAGCAGGCTACAGCCTCAAGAGCAAATTTTCCTAGTCTGGGGGCTTCATGTAACTGAAACTGTGAATTGCATGGTAAGTGTCCATGTGTACAAGAGCCTCGGCACATAAACCTGACAGGAGGAATATAAGCTTTATTAAAGAGAGCTCTGTCTCCAATGTACTATAGGTGTGAGTGAAAAGACAAGACTAGGCTACAGAAAAAAAAGAATGATGGAGGATTGCGCATACTGACAACCTCTTTGGATAGATGTCTATAACTTACACTTTCTCTGTCTAGAAGAAAAGAGAATGTATCTGCAAAATTTTTGTAGCTCTGGGTTTACAGAATATAAAATGCGATCAGTGATTTGAGGGATCTAACAAATAACAGTGACGCTGTGGGATGTGATTTCTTCAGGGGATGTCTGGAAGGATCAACACTGAAGGATCAATTATGTCTGAAGATTTAGAGTGGAAAACCTCTTCCAGGGTGTGCCTAGAAACCCACATTTGCAGAGAGTCCAGCTACAGAGCAGAAGGTATTCAAGGTCTGGATCATTTACTGCAGGCTAGTGACTAACTACTAGTGAGTCCTCATTCAGAATCATAATGCCAAATTAAAAATACATTTTTATCTGTGTAAACTCATGTTATTCTGTAATAAAAAGAAAAACCCTTTAGAGACAGTATCCACAATTTATAATCTATATTTAAATAATGTACAATTTATTCATTTTTTAGTATTAACACACACTGGTGTGTGGCAGATATTTTGCTGCAGATCAGTCTACTGTAATTACTTCCGTTGTTTTCTTGAGAATTGTCATCAAAATTACTCCCTGTCTACAGCTAATGTCTTTTCTGCTCATTTATAGCCAAATATTACATTTCATTTGTCTGTGGTGCACATCATCACTGGAAGCTCTTCGATATGAAGTAAAGAGCTTGCAGAAACATTTCCTCCATTAAAAAAAGTTCAAAATTCTTCTCACAGAAATTCTAGTTTTAGGGAGACTTGAGAATTTAAAGTTTATTGATACAGATAATTTCCTTTATTGTGGAGATCAGGGCAATAACAAACCTTCTAAGTTATTTTACCATGTTAGTATAGCAGGGGTAACAAGGGTAACTTCACTGAGTAGGAAAAATAAATAAAATAATGTAACTTCAATATACAAGTGATTTATTCATAATTTATTCACCCAATAGGTAAATTATAGTCTTGAGGCAATAGGCAAAACTTTTTATTAGTATGCATTCTGAAAAAAATAATTCCAGTAAAGGGAAAAACTTTGACTATGATTCACTATCTCAAAGCTAAATCCATGGACTAAACTGAGGTGGTAAAAGTTACATCATTATTCCTGATCTGAGGTGACTAGTTCCTGCCTGATCTGACGAACATTAATGTAGAAGAACTTTATATGCACACATTAAAGTTTTGAAAGAATCAAAAAGAACCCACTGTCATTATAAATTAAGGTAAGAACTGCTCTAGTGCAGAAGATCGCATTGCGAGCATTCACTGTACTTTGTTTCCTCAGATTCTCTAATTAAAGAACAACTTCTGATATCTCCTTTTGGGCAAGAAGTATCACCATATGCTAAACTGCAACAGGACCAGATGAACTACATTTCTTTGGGGACTCCATATGGAGAAAATGCAATTTCTATTTTATTAAAATATCATCTTTGGAAAAAAGATACTTTAAAATACTTTGTCCATTTTGTTTTTAATTTGAGACTTAAAATATAAACATAAACATACAGATTTGAAGACCTTATCACCTCGTATATCATATAAGGGATGATAATATAATAGCACATTATTTTGTCCATGAAATCATTCTTACTAATTGTTAGATCACCATTAGCTACAATTTTGCTTTTTATCTTTTTTATCAATATAAAAAAACCACATTATTGGTCAAATGTAACTGACTGACAGAATGCTTACTCCTACAAACTGCTGTTTGTAAAAATCTTTCTGTGTTCAAAGAAAATTGGATAATCTGCTGACAGAAACCTACTTTCTCTAGACACCAGCTTATATGCTAGCCTGTGGGTTTTTCAGATAAAAAGCCTGAAACCAAGGTGAAGAAAGCAGGCCTATAAACATCCATATAATCAATTGTTCATTTACTACTAAATAGCTTTTTGCTATATAAATTATTACAGGTTAAACTAGAATTTAATGTACATAGATCTACTGTTTCATAATCCCATTTTTCCCCAACTGTAAACAAACTTCTGGTAGTTAACAATGTTAAAAAAGAAGAACAAACCAAACAATTTGTAAATCAGGGAAGATGAACCAGAACCGTTTACTTGTTAAATAATTAGTCACTCAGGTCTGAGACTTCTGGTGTTCCAGACCAGTGGAAGAGATCACTCCAGATAAGTTCAGAGACTCTATCCTAGATACTCTTCCCTTTTGTCTTCTTACTATGCCTCAGAAAAAACCCTTGACTTCTCCTCTACCCTTTTCTGAATCAGCTAAGTCAAACAGAAAACATTTCGCTATGGAAAAAAAAGTAAATAACCTTTTAATTTTCTTCTTTTCTCAAAGAAGATGTAGACCATGTAGACGATTGGTTTCCTACACAGATGTATTTCTGTCTTTAATTTAACACGAACATAACAATTCAAAAAATATCTTTAAAAGTTATTTCACCTGTCTTCTTAAGCCTATTTACCACTTACAGAATTAAATCATGACTCTGAGTATGGCTCCTTTCTTATGTAAGAGGCCAATGTTCAGCTGGTGCTTCCAATCTTGGCACATTTTCCTCAGCAGCTGGCAAAACAGCTCAGATGTGTTAGCATCAACCATACAGAAAGGGCCCACAATGGCAGAGGTAGCACAGACACATAGAAGAAATAAATGCTTTCATCTGGGAATGAGTTTGAGGTGATCCTGCCCCTCTACTTCACTGTTATGAGACCCCACCTGGGGCACTGTGTCCAGCTCTGGGGTCCTCGGCACAGGAAAGACATGGACCTGT
Source organism: Aviceda cuculoides (assembly GCA_035590195.1). Lineage (NCBI taxonomy): Eukaryota > Metazoa > Chordata > Aves > Accipitriformes > Accipitridae > Aviceda > Aviceda cuculoides. The sequence continues at coordinate 7,129,859 of JAVJGG010000048.1, read as the reverse complement.
TGGAGTGGGTCCAGAGGACGGACACAAAAATGATGAGAAGGATGGAACACCTCTATGAGGAAAGGCTGAGAGAGTTGGGGTTGTTCAGCCTGGAGAAGAGAAGGCTCCAGGGAGACCTGATTGCAGCCTTCCAGTACTTAAAGGGGGCTTATAAGAAAGATGGGGACAAACTTTTTAGCAGGGCCTTTTGCAACAAGACATGGGGTAATGGTTTTAAACTAAAAGAGGGTAGATTCAGACTAGGTACAAGGAAGAAAATTTTTACAATGAGGGTGGTGAAACACTGGCACAGGTTGCCCAGAGAGGTGGTAGATGCCCCATCCCTGGAAACATTCCAGGCCAAGTTGGACGGGGCTCTGAGCAACCTGATCTAGTTGGAGGTGTCCCTGCTCATTGTAGGGGGGTTGGACTAGATGACCTTTAAAGGTCCCTTCCAACCGAAACCATTCTATGATTTCACTGAGTGTTTTTTTGCAGTCTTGCATCTATGAATTAACCTTAATCTTTGATACCTGGGTATAGAAATATAGAGGAAAGTAAAAGCAGTATACTAAATTAAAAATGTATAAAAAATTAATGTAGCATTAAATAAAACATGCATCCACAATGATTTTGCTACAAATATTTATCAAATCTGATGAGAATTGAGGAAATGGAAAACATAATCCAGACTTTTTTGCCCAACTTAAGAGGGAGAAAATGATGATGTAATTAGAACTTGGGTGAAAAGAAAAGTAGAAAAGCATACATCAAAACCACAACAACTCAGGGATATTTTTGGTGGGAATATAAAAAAAAATCCATCACTGAAGCTTTTTTGTTATCTGACATGAAATACCTAGTGGTTAGGTTTCCTACACTTTCTTCCAGAATCTTTCTTTGATAAGATACCTTTCAGACAGTGAGCATTATATTTCTTTCCTGTATCCAAATCCAATACCCAAATCCAAAATATCCAAAATATTAAGTCATATGAAGCCTTTGCATTGCCAGCAACAACTTTATTTTTCTTAAAGGACTATTTGATTAAAATAGAAATAATAATAATAATAAATTATTAATGTGTCACTGTAAGTAGTTCCCCATATTTTTCATTATTGTTCTTTCATGAAACGAGGCTTAAGGGCTAAATTTTCTTTTAATTCCCATAGGCCACGTCCATTGACTTAAATAGATTTGTTACTCTGCTATCAATAATGAATACAATTCCAAGAATGGAGCCTGTTAAATGTATTAGGGTTCTGAGCTTTGATCTGCTTAGCATATTATTCTCTTTTTTTTTTTTACATTAAAAAAGTCAAAACACTGAAGGTGACAGAAAATACATTTGGCTTGGGGAGAAGAACTGAACAATATACAGTTCATTCCAATTTTTTGGCTGCAATCAAGGCAGTTGTGTTTTTTACAGATATGATCTAGAAATAGGTTACTTTATTACAGATAAAAAAACCCCAACTCATTTCACATTCTCATTAGAGCCTTTAAACAAATAGCAAGAGAACTAGGTCACAGAAGACTAACAAGATTTGTAGTCTAGAAATAAAAATTAAATTTCACTATTTAGATTTTTTTTTCTCTATAACTCTAAAGAAAGTTGCTTTGTGTGTTCCGCCTTGAGGAGGAAGAGGGGTCAAGAAATATATTTCACTTGTTAAGTGTCCATTAGCTGACAGTGGAATAGCACAGACTCATTTCACGGGTATCCATAGCGAAAAATAACTAGAGTTTAAGAATCACACTATCTAGAAGGAGCATCAGCTGAGTTAGAGAACAAGGAGGAGGGAAGAAGGCTTTTTTTTAAAAAATGAGTTTTCAGTAATGACCAAGAAAAAGGTGTCTGCCTTTTTTGCAGAAGGAGATACTGTTGTCCCATGTTCAACTTGCTGAACAAAAGACCTGTTCTACAAAAAGCAGTTCCCACCCAGTACTGTGAAACAGATTATTCCTTCTTAAGCACAGTGTTCTACCCATGTTTCTGTTGAATTTTATTCTGCTGTTCCAAGCAATTTTTCCACCTTCTCTTTTTGAATTCTGTCTCTTCATTGACCCACTTCCACATTGTCTTATAAATGTAAAATCTGGAAGTCTAATTATTGGATTGTGCCTTGATCCAGAATTTCTATGAAAGTACTGAGCAAAACTGGATGCAGGATATATTCCTATGGAAGTCCAATGAGAATATTCTTCCCTTTGGTGACGTGTTACTAATAACTACTTTCTGGTTATAATTTGCCCATAATCCTTTGTTCACGATCACTTAGCTGCTTAGAAAATAATAATCTGTTATTTGGACTATGTTCCTTACTTAAAGGTGCCTACTATTAATATAAACACTTACAGGTATCAGCATACTATTTATTTGCTATGCACTGCTTTATGTTTATTTTTACATTTTTATCCAGCTTGTTGTTTCGGACAGAATACACAATATTGGCAAAACCCCCACCAATATATGAACTCGTAAGTCTTCTGAAAAGACATACAGAAAAGCTACCTGTGAAAGTAATTTCAGTGATTTCAGCCTTTATAATATATTCTTAGCATTTGGGTTTTCAGTAGCTATTCTAACCTTGTTATGACCTTCTAGAGAGTTTCTTAATCAATTATGGAGGAAAAAATCTCAAAATAATAACACTGCTTTGCAGTGCCAAGGTGGATGATGATTATTCTTTGGCGGTGGAAAAACATTATGTATGAATAACAAAGCAATGGTGAAAGAAAAGCAATGGTGAAAGAAAAGCATTCTGAAGGGAGATTCAATGGGACTGATATTTTTTTTCTAATCTCCTTGGCCACACTATAAAGAAAGAATTGGGACATTTTGCGCCTTTTCTGGCAGAAGTGTGTTGGTTTTTTTTCTTTTTTTTTCTTTCCTCTAAAAGAAGCTCATAATAGATCACTTTGTGGTCTGACAGAATGGATTAATGTTGGAGAAAAGTAGCTGGATTTTACAGTGCATTGGGATTATATTTGTTGAATCTCAGTAAGGTCTGTGTCTTCACCCATATTCTGTCACAAAATTGTGTTTTTGTTTCTTTCATGAAAGAAGGTTCCTGTCTATGGAAACTACTAATTACTGTAAGGGCAGAAGATCAGGTTCTTACATCTTTACAAGGTTTGAGCCATTGTATTATACATAGGCAATGTATGAAATACTTATGCATTTTTCATTGCATAAAACTATTCACTAATAACATGGGAGATGATGCTGATATGAACAGAGCTGAGACTACTTCAAGCCTGACTATACAGTAGGTCTTAGTGAAAGCAAACACGACTAAATGGTAGGAGTCTCTAACACATCAGAGAAATTGCTAGCAGGTTGAGATAGTTTATTCAATAAATACGAATATATATGACAGAGAATCCAGTATTGCACAGACATTATTTGCAGATATTGTCCTTTCTGTTACCACAGAATAGGAGCTTTTATGAAACAGAGGTGCTGGACGATATGAACGAAAAGATTTCGCAGGTAGACATTTGCTGACCTGAAAATATACAGCATTTGGAAGTAAGACTGTGTGGAACTGTAAAGTAATTTCTCTAAGCAGCATCACCCAGGGCAAAGTCTTCAGGTTTTAAAAGTAAAAAACCTAGGATTTTTGAAGGTGCTCAGTACTCATAGACTTGTTTAAAGGTATGGCTATTTCCAGATGGGAAATGGGGATGAAAAAAAACCCACCTAAAACTGAAAAGCAAAATCCAAAATAATACCACACCCCTACACAGTTTATTCAAGTAAAAAATGGAAATGAATCACAGTCCTAGAAAGGTTCATCATGTTGACTCATGAATGTTTAAAGCGAAGGTGGGTGGCATAGGACACACTGATATAGATCAGCTTAAATTCTAGGGTATTAGCTTAACCTTCAGAGATACTTTCTAGGGGTCATTCATCACAAGCAGTTCATCACCAAAATGTTCATTTACAGGTTTGTGTCATTTAAAAAACAAGCCGTGAATTACATTTATCATTATGAGTATTTGTTAGTAGGTGATACAAAATACAAGGCAGTGATAGGAGGCCTAGGAGGAGTTTTGGTCTTCACTGAATTAAGGAGTCAACAATAGCCAGTAGAGCACAGGAGATGTTATTTGGTTTGCCAGAACAATATTGTGACTGGGAGAGGTGCCTGAGAACAGGAGGAAAGCCAATGATGCTGCTATCTTCCAGAAGGCCAAGAAGGAGGACCTAGGGAACTTCAGACTGGTCAGCCTCACCTTGGTCCCTAGGAAGATGATGGAGCAACTAATCCTGGAAATCATTTCCAGGCACATGAAGGATAAAAATCATCAGGATTAGTCAGCATGGATTCATCAAAAGGAAGACATGCTTGATCAATCCAGTACTCTTCTGTGATGAAATGGCTGGCTTGGTAGATGTGGAGAGAGCAGTGGACATTGGCTGCTTTGACTTCAGGAAGGCTTTTGACACAGTTTCCCGCAAGATCCTCATGGAGAAGCTGAGGAAGTGTGGGCTGGATGAGAAGCCCAATTGAAGTGGACTGAAAACTGGCTGAATGGGTGGTCTGAGAGGGTGGTGATCAGTGGCATGAAGTCTAGTCCGAGGTCAGTAACTAGCAGGGAACCCCAAAGATCAATACTGGGTCCAGTCCTGTTCAACATCTTCATTAATGATTAGAATGATGGGGCAGAGTGCACCCTCAGCAGATATCTTACAAAACTGGGAGGGGTGGCTGATACACCAGAGGGTTGTGCTGCCATCAAGGGACCTCGACAGGCTGGAGAAATGGGCTGACAGGGACCTCATGAAGTTCAACAAGGGGAAGTGCAAAGACCTGCACCTGGGTAGGCACAACCCCAGGCACCAGTACATGCTGGGGGCCACCAAGCTGGAAAGCAGCTTTTCAGAAAAGGACCTGGGGATCCTGGTGGACACCAAGTTGAACATAAGCCAGCAATGTGTTCTTGTGGCAAAGAAGGCCACCAATACCCTGGGCTGCATTTAGGAGAAGCATCGCAAACAGGTTGAGGGAAGTGATCCTTCCCCTCCACTCAGTACTGGTACAACCACACCTGCAGTGCTGTGTCCAATTCTGGGCTGCCCAGTGCAAGAGAGTCATGGACATGCTGGAAAGAGTCCAGCAAAGCACCACTAAGATGACAAAGGGACTGGAGCGTTTCTCCTGTGAGGAAAGGCTGAGAGAGCTGGGACTGTTGAGCCTGGAGAAGAGAAGGCTCAGGGGGATCGTATTAATGCTTGTAAATACCTGAAGGGAGGTGCAAAGAAGACAGAGCCAGGCTCTTTCCAGTGGTGCCCAGTGACAGGACCAGAGGCAACGGGCACACACGGAAACACAGGAGGTTCCCTCTGAACATCAGGCAATGCTTTTTTGCTATGAGGGTGACTGAGCCTCTTAAAAGAGGTATTTGGGACATTTGAAGTCCTCAATATTGAGGGACAGCCTTTCTGACTTCACAGAAGTTGCTTTGGCCAGTTTTAGAGATGGCATGAAAAAATATCCCTCAGTGGAGAACAGATTTCAAAAACTCTCTAGCATGTGGCAAGAAAGGTGAAATAAGGATGAACTCAGAAAGTCCCCAGTTGGCAGAACCTTACCTGAGTAAGTTTGGGGCTGAAAAATTGTGTTTCTAAGGTTTACATAGGTATTTTGGCAAAATAAAAAGGCTAGAATATATATTAAGTGTTCACTGCAGTTATTTGAATTTCATTCTTTCTGATAAAGCAAATGCCTTGGACTTCACAAGCTTTCTTATGAAGTTTTTCTTCTATTGTCTAAAACAGATCAGTAGTTTCCAATTACACATATTTGTGGAAATCACATTTCTTTTAGCTGCTTCACTTCAGTATATAGAAATTACTGGTACCAATGAACTTTAACAAAATGATAGGAAGACAATTTTCTGAATACTTGCTGAAACAATAATCATCAATAATGTTTTCATGAATATTCCTTATTAAGCTTATCAGTGCATGACTCCAGTATTCAGTAACACACATAGTCTTGCTGACCTCTACTTTCTGACATTTTCTGAAGTTAGTTTTATATGTCATACAAAGGGATTTCAGTTCAAAAGAAAAAAACAGCAAACCCAGAATATATAAAAATTACTATCATGTAGGTAAGCCCTCTTAGATGACTTTTCAATACCTTCCAAAAGAACACATTTCCTTCCTTTTAACTAGTTACTTTTAAACACTACAAAGGCATCTTGAATCATACATACTCGGGCTAGTTATACATGTGCAATGTACATGAATGTAAATTATTAAGTTTTAGCTTTGACTTATACCATATTTTTGTAGGTGGGGGCTAAAAACCCATGCCTGGGCATATGAACACACAAACATATTAGTTTAATTTAAAGTAATTTATTAATTTAATATTTAGTAGCTCCATTGCCTTTAGTGGGCTTTTACAGATTTAAAATCAACTGAGAAGCTGGTATGTAAAAATAAAGGGCTATTCTTTTCCACTGTGTGTGCTCACACACATGGGGATCACATCATGATCATGTATATAGATAAATACAGCCAGAGAGTTCTTGACATTGCTCAGTTTTAAAATTGCAATAAGCAATCATTCAAAAGTGATGCACACACTTCTAAATAAATACACATAATGTATCTTTGGAAATATTTTTGGGGGTCCAGAAATGATTTAAAATGAGAAACAAGACTTTCCAAATCACAGTCCAAATTTCTGCATATAAAAGAAGCTAGCGAAATTTTTGCTGCCTTACTGATGCTCATTTACTAATGTAGCAAAAATAGCTGCAAATCAGGAACCCAATTTGGAAAGTGTGAAACAGAGAAGTGTTTGTAAATAGCTGTGTCTTTCAACATACTTGCATCAGCCTAATAAATCCTACAACTGGCAACCTTTCTCCATTTAATTTGATTTTCTGACAATAATTCAGGTGGTTTTTTAACCCTGGCAAAAGTTGCTTGATGTAGTAGAGGCTGTAGTTGCATGACCACATGCCCTATAAGTCAAGCCCTTTGAAATCCATGGTTGCCATTTAACAGAATAATCCTTTGCCTCTGTGCTGCTAAGTTCCAGCTTCATGAAACAAAGGAAATAGAATTATACCTGTTGCCATGGAAATCTGCAACTCCATCACTTTTTTCCTTCATGTAATACAAAATGTATGCAAAAGTGATCACTCAACAATACGTGGAAAACATTACAGAAATGCCATCATTTTACAAATGATTTTACAAAATCTCACAGCTAGTAGCAGTTGCAGCTTTTACCACTGTGTTCTGCATGGAAACGATTAAGAATAATGAAGAGACCACAAGTTCTTTCATTTTATAAACAAGAACCTATGCTGATTTGTCAATGGATTTTGAATCACAGACACTGTAGAGATATGCATTCAACAGCCAGCCTTATGAATCCATATGAATCTTGCCTGGCAGCTACCTTTACAGAAATCGATTCCAACAGACTGAATATGTGATGAGACTAGCAGCTTTTACCCTGAGACAGTTGTAAGTAACAGAGTGATGTATGCTTCTACCATAGCATGGAAAATCTTCACCAAGCCCTTGCTGCTGAATACCGCAGAACTGAAATATTTTTGAAAAACCTATTCCTGCAGCTTAGATGAGTCAGTACTCCAATACTGTTTAACATCTTGATCATCCACATGAGCAGTGGGGCAGAATCCACCCTTACCAAATTTGGGGATGATAACAAGCTAAGGGGAGCAGTCAAACACCCAGATGGGAGGGCGTCCATTCAGAGGGACCTCAGCAAAGCAGAGGCAAGGGCTGACAGAAGGCTCATGAAGTTCAGCAATGACAGATGTTAATGCTGCAACTGGGCCAGGGCAACTCAGTGCACGAGTACAGCCTGGGGACTGACCTGCTGGACAAAAGCTCTGCCAAAAGGACCTAGTGGTCCTCGTGATAACATGAATGATCAGCGTCCAGGTGCAGTGATGGAGGTTAACCACATAATGGACCACAGTAGCAAAAGCACGGCCAGCAGGTCGGGGGAAGTCACATTTCCCCACTATTTGGCACTGGTGAAACCACATCTGGAGGTTCAGCTGTATTCACAGAGCCTTCAGGTTTGGGCCCTGGCACAAGAGAAATGTCAAACTGGAGACAGTCCAGTAGAGAAACTTTAAGAAGCAGAATATGATCAGTGACGCTGGATTAAGTGTCTCATGTTTATTCAGCACGAGAAAGAGATGGCTAAGAGAAATCTAACTCCAGTTTCTCTCTCTCTTCTTAAAGGTATGTTGTAGAGAAGACTGTTAACAGCAATGCACAGTGAAAGGACAAGAGGCAACAGTCACAGGCTGTGGCAAGGGAAATTTGGGGCAGACTTAAGCAAAAATTCATCACAATGAGAGCAGCCAAGTCCTGGAATGGCTACACATAATCTACATCTTTAGGGGTATTCAAAACTTGTCTGGATAAGACCCTGGGTAACTTGGTCTAGGTTTGGTGCTATCCCTGCTTTGAACAGAAGATTAGGGGAGCTGACCACCAGCAGTCCCTGTCCACGCCAGTTTTTCTGATCCTATAATCAGTGGGTTTGAACATCTGAGAGCTAATGAGATGTGCTGTGCCAGTGTGCTAACCTGACATTATTTTGCTTACTGTAGTAGCTGCACATCTTTATATAATATAGCAACTGTAGTAAGTGAAATAATGTCAAATCAACAGTTCAGGGACTGTATTGTCTGCACTGCTGTCTTACATTTCCGATTCCTGCACAGTGCAGAGCAGCTGATAAATAACAACTGTTAGCATGGCTGGAATCATATGTGGGCTATCAGTAATGTAAGAACAACGATGCAAGGCTGAGCAAAAAAGGAACACAAACAACCCCTATCTGGACAGACTTTGATTAACACATATCAAAAGACAGCTTGCACTCGGAAAAGTGCCCATATTTCAGATACCTTTTCTTTAGATACTAAATATCTGTTGCCTTCAGTCTAAACATAATCAGAGAGATTATTATAAACAATTTTCATGTTAAAAAATCTGCCATCTTTATAACAAGGAATGGAAGCAGAGAAAAAAGGTAAAATGAAGACAAAGGGTGAACTTCACCTAATTTTTGTCCTACCAACAGGTACCTGATGAGCCAAAGCACAAAAAGCACAGGAGAGATTTACAGAGTAACTTTAGGACTATGATGAGAATTTTTGATCCCCTCTCAGATTGTTACTTTTTATGTCTCCTATTCTCTGAATAGCACTGTGCCCCTCTGTAAATCATTGATAAAGAAGTTTCTTATTAATCAGAGACAAAGCCTCAACTATTCCCTCGGGTGATATAAATAACTCCTGAAGATTGCTGCTGAAACAGAGGAAGGCTGTGGTTGACAGGAGACACAGAATGTTACTGTAGTTCAAAAGACTGATGAAAACCAAGTGAAAAATAACTTTTTCAGAAGTTAATTCTTCTGTGAATAACTAATGGACTTTGATTCAGGATTTGTTTTGTTGTTGTTTTGTTGCTGTGATATTCCCAGCATACAGCTGATTACTCTATGACCTTGTGCAATTCATACACAGCTGAATTTGGCCTTAATCTTTCTGTGCCTCATTTTACTCATTAGTATAATGATTGTAATAATACCTATCTCCTGAGAGCATTGGGTGGCTTCACCAGCTACTATTTTTTCTAACTGTAATAGCAGCTCTGTAGGCTACTTTAGTTTATTTTACAAGAAACAGTTTTCCCAAAATAGCAGATACAAGATTAATAATAACTTAAGCCCACTGGAGAACTGGCTTGAGAATTATTTTTCTAGTAATACTGAAGTCAACATAACCTGCTCCTCTGTTAAGAGAGTTTGATAACATAAACCTACCAGCACAGTTATACAAGCGAGTTGTTTTAAATGTACACAATGCCAAAGCAAACTTCCCTTCCATGTTAAATGCTTCTCAAAGTTTATTTAAGGGGTGGGCTGGGAATAGCTAAATAGGATTCAGTCAGGCATGCAACAACTACCGTATAATTACAGCAGCCATTCCTAATTTAGCACCCTCATCATCATCATCATCATCATCATCATCATCATCATCATCATCATCACCACTCATATAATCCACGGCTTTTAGCAAATAAGACTGCTAATCAAATCATCAATTTTGTTCAGGGAAGAATTTTTGGCTCTTCACTTTCTGCATTTTCTGGAAACAAATGTGAATTTCAACTTGACAGTGTCTCTCTAACTACTTTGATAGCTCTGTAAACGTGCAACATTTTGTAAAGTACAAGAAAAGAAAAAAAAAAAAAGAAAAAAAATTACAAATGTGTTATGTCACCAACCTTCAAATCCACTTACATACAAATGTGACTTTGTAAAGTTGAAATAAATGATACCTGACTTCTAAGAAATTTATATCTAGCTCTTTAAAAAGTTCCTAGAAATGTAGATAGGTGGCTACACGAATTTTTGAAGTGCCTATGTGCTAAATTCTCAGGAGGGTTTGCATTTTCAGATACCTTACTATGCAAACATTTTTGCCCTGTTGCATTTAAACAAACTAATGAGACCCTAGCTGCTTAAATTGAATGTTCACAATACAGCATACTTGCATGCAAACAGATAAATGAGGTGAATAGAACAAAGAAAACAAAGTTCATAGGATTCATGTATGCAGCTTTAGGATGGATTCATAGGATGGAGCAGGCTCCTGGCTGACAAGAAACTGTACTGTCTCCGTTATGAGACACCTCTGTGAAGCTTTTGTCACAATTTTTATACCTGTGACAAAGTATTTGTCACTTTATACTATGAGGAAGGCAGATTTCAATCTGAGTTTTAGGTAGCACAATAGACAGAAAGCTAGAAGAATACTGTAACATTATACAAAATATTCCAGAAATCTTTAAGAAGGAAAGAATGACAGTAATTTCTAGGTTAGGATACGCATCCTATGTAGTGAGGTATGTGGGGTTTAGTCCCTAGGAGAGGGACTTTTTGCATTCAAGGTTGCCCAGCCCAATGGCTAGGGATAAGAGAGATTTCAAAATTGTGTCAGGCAAGGGAGGAATTGGATTTTTCCCACCATGCTCTGAATGAGAGCCCTCATGACTACTACTACTACTACTTCAGAAATATTCAAAACTCTAGTGCAAGCTCTAGTGCATAGTTTTCAAATGGCAAAATGGCATTTAAATTACATCACCAACTACCAAAATATCTGATATGCTCTTATGCAAGGACTTGCCAGCTCTGCTCTTGCACCTACCCACAGCACTTACCTACACACTCCACAAAACTTTATGTTGTCTGCAGTGTTTCTGACGTGATGTATAGCTCTGTTCCCCCACTGTGTACAAGCAGCTGCACTAACCCTTCATTACCATAGTAAAGACTTGCCCTGTACTTCGGTTTCATTCAAATGCACAGCAAACATCCAGCAACAACCACCATGTGCAGCATCCCCTGGAGAAGCAGGGCTTTACACCTCATCCTCTCACTGCCTGCAAGGCACCCTGCTGGAGACATGAACTCCTGCCACAGACGGAGGAAGAGGTGGGTAAAAAAGGTGTTGACTTGGTAAGAAAGGAGAAGGCAGTGGCTGTGGAAGTTCATATTTCATGGGAGGATGAAGTATTTTCATTTAGGAAGCGAACAGCACCTGCTGCATAGTATTTGAATACTGCTGCAGTATTTGTATGTCTATTATTGGATATGAGTAATAGTCCTTGAAAAAATGCCAATGAAATAAGTCTACATTCAAGAAAATATTTTTCTTTCAGATAAGATCAAGAAAGAAAACAGCTCCAGTTGGAGGACTCATTAACTGCTGCTGAAACCAAGTCTGAATTTTCACAGCCCTCCTACTTTCTTCTGAAGTGGTGAATGTTGGGAAGAGACTTGCAACCCAACTCAAGGATTTGCTTCATCCAAGTACACAGAGTTTTCTGAGCTTGGGAACCAACAAAGAGCCTGGCAAAATTCTTAAAAGAATTCTCACAGAAAAATCAGAGTCAGGAAAAATGTCATTATGTGCTTAATGAACAAAGAACCCTATGAGAAATTACTGATACTTATGGGAACTGGGTTTACAAAACTCAAAGCTAAAAGTACACAGATTCTGACTAAGGGGAAAAAAAAAGAATTCAGCATTCTTGGTTTTGTTGTTAATCTTGGCAATATTTACAGCTGGTCATGGCTTGCCAGTGGATAGGCAGATCTTGCAATGGAACACTCCCAATTTTCTATTATTTGTTTCCACCGCAAAGAAGGGTGAGCTTTACTTCTCTAGAAGTCCTCTCCTGCCAAAACTGTTGCAAGGCTACTTCAGCTTTAACCCATAACTTTCAAAGACCTCTACAACCAGTAATGAAAATAAGCTTCACAACACCTGTGCAAACCAAGTAAACAATTCACCAATGATATATTGCAATAAAGCAGCCACCTTTTTACGGGGTTATAAAGTTTCTAAACAAACATTATACAGCAATACCATACAGTAGTTTCAGATGGGAAACACAGAGCAATATTGAGCCAAGTATTTGCATGACTAACTGACCTGTGGCTATACTTTAGCTTATATAAAGTGCATGAGTTCATGAATGATCATATCTATTCAGAATCTCAGTACTTGGAGCTTATACATGGAAACAGAAGAAAACGTATTAAGAGACCAATGCGTCATGACATGGGATCATCTATGGATGAACTCTGGAATATTCTTCTCCATTCTCTTCTCCAGGTATTGACTGGACCCAAATGCACTTAGGCAGAACTACAACATAAAAGAGCTTTGTCATATTAAGTAAACTGCAGTGCTGAAATGGAGCCCAAAAGACATATATTTTAACTAAATATTTCACATAATCATTGGGTCAGCAGCCTCTACTAGTGTCTCTCTAAATTTCCCATACTTCACAAATTGAAAATAATAGTTATACCATTGCACAAAGACATAAATAACAACCATAAACCAGACAAAGATCTGAAGATGCACTGGCAAAGGTTGGATACTTCAAATTGAAACCATAATTTTAAAATGAAAATTTAGAAGGTTTGATGTGTTTTCTGATGATCTTCAATCATCTAACTTTTCAATGAGTATGTATTTAGGTTATGATTCAGTCAAAAATACATGAAGAAATACATAGTACAAACTTATTTACATAGCAAAGCTAAATTAGAAGTTCATTATGAAACTAATGCTGTTATTTTCTCCAGCCTCAGTTTGTTGTTTTTTCTTTTCTGATTCTAAGACAATTTACATTGATATTCTTTATTCTATTTAAATTCTTATTAATACCATGCCTGACAACCCTGTCCTTTATATTTATTCTCAGGCCAGTCCTGTGAAATACTGTTACCCTCCTCATTCCATTCCAAATAAGAAAGATTAAATAACTCACAGGCTTATTTCTTGGCCACCTTCCTCTTCAACCTCTTCTTAAGCCCAGTTCCACTGCCTGATATTTGTCTTTGGCACATTAATTATTTCACTCCTAATATTTTTTTTTTTTAAATATAAACTCACTGATATTATCTTTTTTAAATGACAGAAAACTATCATGATGACTCATTCACTTACATTAAGTTGAATATTAGAGACAAGACCTGTAAATAATGAGAATGGAAGAGAAATATACAGATGCAATGTTTCATAAATGTGTTTATCTTCTGGTAAATGTTAAAAGGATCACAATCTAAAATGACATTATTTTTACAGCTCTTCTGTCTAAAGCAAAACAACTGTAATATAATATTTCCTATGATAATGTTATAGAACCATTATAATTTCTTCATGCATTTATACTTCAGTCTTACTGATGTTTGATTAACTTCAGCTGGTTAACATCAACTTTAGTGCTCTCTTATTTAGAATTAGTTTTACACATTGTAAATTTTTATTCTTTTGAGATTACAGAATAGGTTTTTCCTGGCAGTTCTTGAAAGAAGTGATTTATAAGGTTACAAAGGTCCAACTAATTCCTTAGTGTGCCTCCCTCGTATTTGTAGTCGTAATCTGAGAAATCTACAGTTCTTAAACCCCCATTTTATAGACTCAGACAACAGTGGGTGCAGAAGTTACATCAGGACTGTTTTCAGTGGAGACTGAGAGGCAAAAGACCAAAGCTGGCATTATGGAGGAAAATCAGGTCTCAAATTCCAGTGCCATGTGACAGTAAGCACATTGTCTTCCTGGTGTAGAGGTTAGATAGAGAAGTGCTGCTGAGAACAACTGTGTTCATATGCTGCTGTGTGAAAATTATCTTCACTGAGATCCTTTAAAAAAAAGATCACCAAACCCAACATCATCTACTGATTGCAAGAACGAGGATACTCAGCGTTTATGGAGGGTGAATTATTCTTTTTCCTTCTCTCCTCAGGATGGGAAAACCGGGAAGATCTGATTGTTCACTGGTGCCTCTGCAAACCAATTCAGCTCAGTAACCCTGCAGAACCCTCTTCCTTTTAGCTAATTTTTTTTTTTTTTTGCCAAATTAGCAGGCTGAATCGACTCCCTGAGTCAGATAAGCACCCGAGCTAACAGAAGGGAAGTAGAGGCAGCTTGCAGCCCAGCGCAGAGACAAGGGAGGGATGGACGAGCTGGCTGTTAGACACTCAGACATGCATCTTCCGTGCTCAACATTAGACTACAGTTAGTGGGGATACATGTTATTGTGGAGGCTATAACTTCTTTTTGTGTGTGTGTGGTAACTCCAGGACTGCCAGTCCAACCAGATTTCTAAATGTTACATTTAAAAACAAAACAGGGGTGGGGGGTGGTGTGGTGTGTACCTGTGTGCAAGAGAAGATGTATGCAAGAATGCAGGCTATTCAGATGATAAAAACAGAGTTGATGACACTCTCATATTGATAATGCAACAGCATTAAATAAAATCTTGTAAACAGAAAGCCAGGCATTGTTCATTTCAATTAATTTGTTGGGTTGATACTGTAAAACCACTAACAAAACACTCCCATATTGCCCCTTCCCCTCAAAAAACCACCTGCAAACAAAAACTATCATCTGTATTACACTGAGCCATTAAAAAAGCAAAGAATGTAAAAAGTGAATATACAGATAACAATTTTCCTGCAAAGAATTTCAATTTAATTACTTGCATTGGCCCAAATTTGCTATTGTCCCAAACAAAATGAGCATAAACCACTATCGCTTTGCCAATTCAGTGTTTCAAAGTCAATTGAGAAGACCACCTGAGCTAAATTAGATCAATGTCCACTTTGCCATAGTATTTGAATAAAATCCAGTCTGCTTTCGTCACAGTAAACCCAATAATCAACTCGAAACCACTCCTATGCCAGGAACTATTGATCCCATATTTCAGGTCCTTCCTCCAGTGTTATAATTGGAAAGGGAAGTGTGCAGAAGACAAAAGTGTGCACGTGACTGCCTACTTAAACTGACTGGACTTCCCCTGCTTGTGATGACAGTGAGGCAGATTTGGTACTGTATTAGCTGCCACAGAGCAATTTTGCTTCCAGCCCATGCCCTTTGGGAGGTAATGGGAAGACTTAGTTTCCTTCTCACATCTCTTTCTTATTAACACAGTTATCTAGCATGTTACTTGGCTTGAGTAATAGATTTCTTAGCATAAAAATGAATTTATTGCTTAGCATTCCAAAGCAGCATTTTTGTGTGCAGAGACCTCCATAAATGGAGTAATGTGGCCTGTGGCTGCCTGCAGTACCTTTATCTGAGAAGTCTCTGGCAGCAGTAACTAATTTTACCTTTTCTCTTCTGCCAGAATTTTTTTTCTGTTGGTGTGTTTTGTGTCTTTTTGCTTTTTTTATCAGTAAGGCGATGCACTTTGTATATTCATTATGAGAACTAACTATAATCTACATACTTCATCAAGGTTGCTTTGGTAAAAAATGCACATTTATTTCCTTTATAAACTGTATTCACTTTTTATAATATTGGATTACAACCTATTCTAACCTGGAAAAATGTAAATGAAACTTCAATGTATTAAATACTTAAAATATGTTAACATGTAGGACAGAACACACAAATGTTCAAGACTCCTTTCCAATATATACCTTCTAATGATTGGAAGGAAGAAGTAAAATGGAATTACTGATACGTTTCTTCCCTTTTCCTGATTTGTATAACAACGGATATACCATTAAGCTTCCCTTACTTTTAAAAATTTCTTTCATTTTCATCTTTACAAAAGAAGGAAGATTTAATTCTGTAATACTAAACATGAGCTGTTCATTACAGAAAGGGTCAGAAAAGAGAAAAAAAACCCAAATATAGAGCTATAGATACAGAGGATCGAAGGTCAAGCTTTGTGAAGACCTAAAAGATATGGCCTCTAGATCCCCTATTTAAAAATATACTCTTGCTTCTATTTCAATTTCAGATCTTATGTGAAAAATATACATAGGCATTTGGTGAAACTGGGATCTAGATATCAGGGAAGCAATTATACTTGATAAAAGGAAAATAATATATACTTAGCCTACTTAATACCTTCAGAGTTTGTTTCTAATATGAATGCAACTCAAATGCTGCAGGTGACACAGATGGCCCCTTAAATGTTCAGCATCCCATCAGTCAGGAGCAGCCAAGTTTCCAAAATCAAACCAACATTAGCTTACTAGTTGAAGTATAAAATCAACAGACTTTTCAGCCTCTTTTACACAGCCCACAGCTTCTCGACAGCCTACGGCAGCCTACAGCACGTCTCTACTGACCTCCCTCTGCAGATCACAGCGTAGCCTCATCCAGGAGCCCAGTACATCATACACTGTGTGGCTGATGAGTCATTTCTATTTCACAGCCTGCTCTCAGTTTGGTATTATGTACACTATGGCCACAGCCTTCATAAAAGAGGTTTCAAGGAAGTCATCTGATGGCAGAATGGAAACAGCTTTGCTAAGAAGCAAAGCTGCTACTTGCTAGGTGGAAGACCTGAAAGTGGTGGCTCCACGAAAGGAAAATGCTCTATGATCCTGGTCTAAGCACTTATTACAGCAGCATGAAAATGCTCTTATTTCTCTTACTGGTGTAGACACTTTAAGAACAAACATATTTATAATGATGCTTTTTCCTGGTTTTGGACTATTATTCAATCACTTTCTGCCTCCCAGAATGTAGGTTTTTTTGCCAGCACTTCTACTACTTCAGATGCTCTTCCATTTACTCTAGCATCTTGTCTTGGACTTTCCAGCAGTTGTTGCTCCTGTGTCCCTAATCTTATTTTAATCTTGATTGTGAACTCTCCTCTTCCTGCTTTTTTTCTGTGTAAAGTTTGTGCATCTCAACTATTATGCAAATGCTCCTACTTTGTCTAGTTTTATCGAAAAGCTCATCTACCTTTCATGCTAAACCACCACAAAAGTCACTTTTTATGGCTTCCCATCTCAGATCTTAGAGACATCCAGAGTCTGAGGGGAGCATTCAACATAGCAGACTTTTGACATGGGAATCTAAGTCTTTTTCAAGTTTCTTTTTCAGTAAATAGAGGAAGAAAGACTTATCTGAGGAGTAATTAGGAGAAGGACACTGGGGTCTTAAGTTGCCCTTTGCAAAAGCCCTTCTCTTAGGAGTGTGAGCAAGATATTTTGACAGTGATGGAGTGTGAGAGGAGAGGACCACGTAAGTCACACTTGCATGACTGTGGGCACGTACATGGTGGGTGAGGGAAGGAAGGATGAGGGAGTCATTGGAAATGGTGCAATCACCCTCAAGTCTCCTTCTAGGGACTAAGGTACGTAGAGAATCACGGTCATCTGAGAAGAAAAGCATGCAGACCAGGATCCCTGGCCTCCTTGTATCTTTCTTCTCTGGTGGACATAAAGGTAGCTTCAAACCACAGCTGAAAGTTAGCTTTCCAGAACGATCATTTAAGACCACCTCTACTTCTAAGTATACAGGGAACACTTTTTTTTCCTTTCTGTCTTAAAAAACTCCAGTAGTCGCTTAAAGATAACATATGCAAACCTGAAATTCTGAACTTAAAATTAAAAAATAGCTCTTTTCGAACTTTTCATGAAGGTATCCATGGATTTTGCATTTAATGGTATCCACTGTTCCAAAAAGACACCAACAACAGATCTTTGTATAGCACATGCTGAAAATCCCTGACCATGAAAATACATAAATCCGAAAGTCTGTTTGTCTTAGCGACACAGCTAATTCCATCGTTACAGATGAACCATGGACTGGCATTACTCCGTACTTCTTTTGTTCATTATCAGTTTTTATAAGTTTAAAGATTTTGGTGAAAGGAACTTACCCTTGCCTTCTGCTCCATCTCCATCATTAATCTTTCATGTTGCTCTGCTATTGCCAGTGTTGCAGAATGGACTTTCTGATATATCATTTCTCCTTCTCGTGTCTGAAAGGTGAACAGCCCTTCTCCTGTGTCACACATCCTGCAGTGAGATTTAAGAATGGAAGGAAAGTAGATGAGTACTGTGTAATTTTTATCTAACTATTATAAAAAGTGCACACCTTGCAGTAGAAAATGCCAACTTTTGCAGTTAAACTCTGAAATTCCAAACATCTGCAGTTATTTTTATCATTGAAGAGAGACATATTCCAAGAGATGTGCAGAACTTTATGAACATAACCTTTAAATTCAGTTTTAATCATCATCTGGATAGTGAAAAAAGAAGTTTTATCATAGAATAAAAACTTGAGGTAATACAGTCAGCTATTTCCAGCATTGTTTCAAATGTCTGCACTGGTAAATGGGAGCTAAATATAATTCTCTTAACCAACTGATGCCAGAAGCACATAGCACATCATGACTTTGAAAAGTTGACATTTTCAGAGAACATTGACCAATTAAAAATGCTATTATGGTTAATCACTGCAAAGAAGCAGTACTGAAAGACAGCATTAAGAGGGTTAAATTATAACTGTCTTTGTTAGTACTTGATGTGAGGCAGTGTCTAAAGCTATCTCGATAATTACAAAAGCCATTCAGTCTATTTGACAATAGGACCAGTATTTATGTAGTATAAGAAGATTAAATAATGAAAAAAGCTACCAGAAATAAAATTTATTTCTTCTTTTGAGAGAGCAACTGCTGTTATCCTTATCTGTGATATCGCTGTCTCATTGTTCTGAGGAAGAAGAGTGGTATATGGTAAATGCAATGACAAAGAGGGCTGGGAAATACAGAAAATGGGAGTAGACAACAACGTTACAACTATTGAGTGACCCTTACAGTGATGATATACATGGTGTTAAACAGCGGTGCAATTCGACATATTTATATTAGTAGTTCCATTATATTATCAGTGTCTCATTGCTGTATTTTTATAGACCTCTTGCAATTTTAGAAATGGAATTAAAAAAACCTTTTTATTTGGTCTAATATTTTCTCTAAAGATTTTCATTCATAGAATCATAGAATATTTGAGGTTGGAAAAGACCTTCAAGATCATCGAGTCCAACCGTCATCCGTGCCCACTAGACCATGTTACAGAGTACCTCGTCTATGCGCTTTTTGAATACCTCCAGGGATGGTGAC
>JAVJGG010000048.1:7080835-7110297 GCA_035590195.1 Aviceda cuculoides | reverse complement strand
AGACTAAACAGCCCCAGCTCCCTCAGCCGCTACTCATAAGACTTGTGCTCCAGGCCCCTCACCAACTTGGTTGCCCTAATTAATCTGTGATAGAAAATTGTTAACTTGAGTCACTAATGCATAACATCCTTCAACAATAGAAAGATTTTGATTTGTCTTAATATACCAGATTCCTTTAATGTTTTGGTTGTTTACATTATTTTTAAGGACACCTAATTTTTTTAATATCCCAGCACCTTCGGCAGGTCCCAGAAAGCCTGAGGCATACAGAATTACAAAGAATTTTAGAAAAATGTGTCCCAAATAGTCTAGCATTCTAACAGCTTTTAAAATATCAATATCGTTAGTTTCCATCTCATTCTGTATGATTATTCACACCTTAAAATTTTACAAAATATCTCCCCATCAAATGAAAATATAGGTATATATTGTTTTAATTAAATAATCATTTAAATATGTCTCCTGCTATATTACATGCATGCACACACACACTATTCTATTACAGCTGTTTGAAAATGGCATTTTTAAAATGAAACTTATCTTTTATCAAATTAGAACACAGCTTCCTACACAATTTTATTTCAAAACTCATCTGAACAGGACTATTGTGCTATATAAGAGACTACTGAGAGTTCAGTAGTTGCTTTTAATTTCAAGGCTCGCCAGTGAAAATAAAACCTTATTAACACTTACAAAATCTTTGCCTGCTCACTGAAGGAGACATGCTTTCGTGAGCCTCCTATAAAGAACTTATGCATGGCTGTGTTTCGGAAGAACAGATAGTATTGGAGGCAGAAACAGATAAGATAGAGGTGCTTCTGGAAACTATCTGGTGAAAATACTTAGTAATTATCGATTGAGGCGTTGAAAAGAAAGTCATAGTCTTAAGAATAGATGATTCACGACATTATCCATATGGATATTATCCATAATTCTGGAATAAAAATAGTCTTTGCCATCCCAAGATGTAAAGAAAATACAATCCATTTTGTAGACAGGTATTACTTCATCAGTATTAATGTGATGTCCAAATTAATAGATTAAAAAAACCAAAAGCTTTTATACGAAATTCCAATGGAGATCAAGATTCCTGCTGTAAACATTGAAGATATTTTATATCCTTAGCCACAATCCTCCAAAGAGCTTCTGGTAGAAATAAAATGTCTCCAGAGTTTTGCGACATTATGGCAACAGCCTTTCAGATCCCTCAGGGCATCATATAGCTGCTACTCTGCTTTGGTGTTAAGAGATCTTAATAAAATTCAAGCGGCGTGAAATGGAAAGTCTGGAAGAAATGACGAGGTTTCAGAAACTGAAGCAAAATATGATATTTTTGTTGGTTTCAGAGGATGAAAAATCCTACAGGGATAAAAACAAAGACCCAGGCAACGGGGTGTGATTAAGATTCAGGAGTTAAGCTGCTTGTTTTGAAGGAGCACAACCTAACCACCACCACTGCCCATCAGCCGAAGGTCTGTACCGCCCGCATGAGCCCTGGGTGGAAGCAGCGGTGCGGGCTGCGGCCCTGCCCCGGCACCTCTCCCACCGCACACGACAGCGCCGTGGGGTCCTGCTTCCCAACCGCAACGGGCGACTGTGGCGGACATGTCACGCCAATGTCGGAGAGCCATCGATGGCAGCCTCCCCGTGTCCGGATTGTGGGCCTCCCTGGCTAATGATGGATGACACGCACACAGCTGCTCAAAACTGGAGGTGAAGGAGAATTATGGACATCATTTCTTAAAGTGCTGAATTTCCCTAACTCACTTTGAAGTTTAACAGGACTTAAAGGCCCCAAGAATGAAGCAGTCGGTACCCGGCACATCTGAGCTCTGGAAAAGCAAAAATTGTTGGTATAAAACTTTCTTTCTTCCATCTAAACTTGTTATTAGTAATCTGTCTCCCAAGCAGATTAATTCCTTTTCTATAGTGAAGTTTTCCTGTTCAGCTCCTCAGGATGTTATTGCTTCACTCAGATGAAAAATCTGAGTTTAGACCTTCTATTCTAGTCTAGTCTAGTCTAGCCTAGCCTAGTCTAGTCTTATCTATTTTCTGTTCTATTCTATTCTGGTTATGACACCAAGATCAAAGGCATGTTTTAGGGTGAGTTTCAGTCTTTCTAGAACAAGGAGACACAAACTAAAATAGAAGCACTCCTAAGCATGATGGAGATGGGGACAGGGAAACGGGTAAGTGTACTCTCCTAAAACTTGAGTTTTGCTGAAAAAACAGAGGATCTTTATTTATCTGGCCAACAGGAATGGACAAGCCCATGAGGTGAACCACACTTCTTGACTTCTTCTATTTACAGTCAAAACACAGTCAGCAGAACAAAGAAACTATTTTCTCTACAGCCTCTTCTTAGTGCCAGATAACTGTCCATTTAAAACTACAGTTTCAGGTTTAGCCTTGCTAATGTGTTGCTTTATTATGAGTGAAAATGAAATAACTCTGAGGAAATTCACATTTGTCTATGTTCAAAGCACACATGGTTTTTCAGTTGCCAATTTAATAACATCTTCATAACTTTCATATGTCCTAGAATGACTTCAGAGAAAAGACAGGACAAAGGTGTGCGCCTCTTCTTTTCCTGATACTGCCACAGTTATGTACTGCAACCCAGTGTGACCTTCACCATCAAAAAAAGTCACTGATTTTGTATACTTTAATTTTTTGATGAGAGACTTAACAGTCTGCAGATGCTTGAAAAATGCTGATGTTAGCTTGTCTATTTCTGTGTTTTCCAACTTTAAAACAGGGATGTCATTAACCTATGCTTTAGGATATTTAAGGATTCAATGCATTAAAATTTATGAAGTGCTTTGACTGAAATAGGAAAGTGCATTTTTTTCTGTATTGTTACAGAATGATGTAACTGGGCAGATAATGAAACCAGTAGATAAGCAGTGTTGCAAATCATCGTAAATTTTTCACTTCTTAAAATACTGCCACAGCTTTCCACAATCATCATTGTTAGTAGATCTGGCTCAAGAGCCAAGGGAAGGAATAGAGAGAAAGTGAGAGCTAAGCTTGTGGCCCAGGACAAACTGGATTCAGAGATCAACAGTGAAAGTTCTTGCTTTTACTCAAAGGTACGGCTTCAGTTGAAGCCAAAGAGATTTTCCCACCAGCATTGGCAGATTTTTTCAACATTTCCCAAATTCACACAATGGTTTCCAACTGCCTCTGCTCACTACAGTAACTTCAGTCTTTTAGAGCAGAATCAATATTATATATTGACCTTGTAGACTTCACTTCAAAAAGGAAACTTTGTTGACTTGACTTGACCACCATTTACAAATGGTACTTTTTCCCAAATAGAAGTTCATGCTCTCATGTCATGGTTGAGACATTTTAAGTTTAACAGTGCATTATTCAACAACTGCATGAGAGGACAAGAATTTGACCTCTCAGCATTTCACTATTTCAGTTAAGGTTAAAATAATGAAGCCTGTCTGAAAACTGAGATGCTCAGAAACATTATTTGCCGTAAATCCTTGTTTTAAAATGAAAGATAAATGACAATTGTGACTAGAAAATTTTTAGTTATTCAAATATCTAAATCTAATTTTTTAATGGATTTGAATGATTTTTTTTACCCACAAATAATTTAGCATTAAAGAAATAATGACTGATTTATATACTTGAAAGTATCTAAAACTACATACAAATAATGAAAAAAAGGTAAACATTCTCAAATAGCCACTGAAAAATAATAAAAATATTTACTATTAACAACTAATTACTGTTAATAACTACAGCTATTAAAAAATAATAAATAATAAATAACTACTGCCCTGGTTTAGCATTTTTAGTTCTTTAAGTAAAAATGTACTTCAAATTTTTAAATGAGAACAGATCATGAATAGGTATTGTCCAGTAATTGGTGTGCTAAAAGTTACCAGTTACCAAACTAGATGTAATTGCTGTTGCATAGTCTGCACCTGATGGGTGGAAATTGATTTCCTTTAAGCAAGGAAGCTGTTTACTCTGACACTTCAAGGCCCAGAAGTGAAGATGACTAGTGCTTATTTCCTGTAAGAAGGTGGTCAGATGCCACATATGGGATCAGGACTGTTACTGTCACAAGACGAGCAGTAAATAAAAGATAGCCTTTCTTTAAAGCCCTGAAGCTGTGGTTGTCAGTCAGGACAAAACTAATTGGTATGCAATATTTAACTCTGAACTGAGACACTTATTTCTTGTGTTACTACAGCTTTGATTTTCTAAAAACTAGCCATTTTGCCTCCAATTTAATTAGATTATCAGTAGAGACACACAAACACTATCTCTCTTGTGGATATCTAACTTTTGTTCCTTTCTTGTTTGTTGTTATCTCAACTTGAGCTAAGCCATTTTGACAGAAATGCTGTTTGTTCTTTGTGTGCAGGGATGTTACGCACAGCATACACTAAAGACAGGCTAGCTAAACAGTAGACCTCACTATAAAATGAATGCAAAGCTCCCCTGAGGGTCCGGATTCTTTGCTCATTCCAGCCTTCAACACACGCTAGCTTGCTTCCTTCCAAACTTGTTCTTTTCTGAGAAAATAAAAAAAAACCAAGGAAAGCAAATAAACTGTTTGTGGCAGGGGCATATTTAGATAAAAAGCTCCCTTTATACCTAGGGATACTTACCAAAACAGCTGAAAAATAAACTATGTGTGTTTTTATAAAATTCTAAGTCAACTTCTACGTTGAAAGGATAGAAAAACAGAGGAAGAAATAAGAAAATGTTGGTAAGAACCCCAACTTACGATAAAGCAGGCAAAAAGGGGATACATGTGGTGGAGGAATCAGTAAGAAAAAAGATAACTACAGAAATAGGATAAATATGGGACCTAGGAAAGGTCTATGGGTGAAGCAGAGAGAAGACAATTAATGGGAAATGTGCACAAAGTGTAATTAATTCAGGTGTAGAACTTCAACAGCAGACATCATTAGAAAGACCTAAAGTTGAGACAAGGTCAGTGAAAGCAGGGAAAATGCCCTGTGAAAAATCTGTGAAAGGGAACTGAAGATCTCCAACAGGAAGCACAGCGGTGACAGAAAGGGCAACATCCAGGACAAGCAGGCACAGACTCTGAGTCTGGCCTGTTACTCATTCCCTACGCGAATAATGAGTTAGATTGCCATGCTTTGCCATCAGCATTTCAGAGTTTTATCTGGAGTGTCAAATGGGTATCCTGGCAATTTTATGATCTGAGAAGCAAATAATAAAAATTATCTGATATATGAGGCATCTGCCTGCCCCCTCTTAATGATGGTTATTTACAGGCAAGAATATACACCAAGAAAAAGTAATTATGCATGGTATCTACTGATTGCTGGCTATAGGCATTCGTCCATAACATTTATTGTCATGTTATTGCACTTCAGCTGGGGTAGGTAACTTTCCACTGTTCTTGCACAGGCTCATGAGGTATAGATAGCAGTGTTTAATCTTAAATTAGCTTGCTTTCATGTGGAATTCCCTTGAATTTGGCCTGAGTTAATAGAGGGAACACGGAGTATCACCACACCTCTCATATAGCTCAGTAACTTGATGATGGAGCTTAGCCCTGAAGATGTGTTCAAGATCAGCTCTTGTATTGCTTTGAGTCATCCTCAGCATTTTCAACTAAAAGAACTAAAGGAACCCTCACGCTATCAAAGCAGGTTTCCTACTAAGACCATTTATGGCAACATTTTGCAATTCTGAGAAGGAAAATGTCCAGAGATGGAGTGGAAATGAGTGATGATGATTTCTTCCCAGGTAGCTGGGATTCCATCGCTCAGAGGAATCCAGCAGTCCTTCTCCAGTATTTCCTAGAGGACCTTAATATCTTCCAAGTTGCACATCTTTTTTAAGACATTATATGCAGTCATGGTAACAAAAATCTCATGTGCTAGTCTGATAAATACACTGCTAGTCTTTCTGAACAGAGATGCGTTACCCTACAAATCTTCCCTGTAAAAGGGAGACTTTTTGTGTGAACAGTGTTTTTTCATGACAAGACTATTTCTTTTTCTGCCTAAACCAAATGACCATTTAAAGGGTATAATATAACATAAACAAAAATTTTCTCATGAAAGCATGTTTTTATTTGTTTTGTCAGATGGGAGAGATTTCTGTACACTACACTAGTGGTAATTATGCCTCTTGGGATATTTTTTCTTCTCATTGCCTGTGCTGCCTCTACAGTTGCTGTCTCTGCGCTGCCCTCTGTGATAGCACATTTAGACTAGTGGGGCATATCAGGGACACTAACCCATTCCTGCATGTCAGATGCTTTCCACTTTTTGCGTAATGGAAGTGCAGAAAGCAGGCTGTGTCCTTCTCTGGACTATATCAATGATTGTCCACTATCACTGCATTTCTCTAATTTATTTCCACAGGGTTTATCCCTGTCCATCGTAAGACAGAGCAGAAAAAAATGTGTTTTAGTTTTTTTCCCTGAGGTTCAGTTTTGATAAGAAGGAAGATTCTGTATGGGACTTGTTTCAGACCACTTTTATTTAGCTGCTACCAAGATGTCCCATCCATTCTCATTAAATGTTCTTATTTATATTAATTACTTTGATGGAATAGATGTAACCAATGGTGAATAGTTAAAGAGTAAATAATTCTTAATGCTAGTTACAGTATAAAAACCAGAAAAAGCTGACTTTACTGAAGTCAGGCATAAAAGGTAGAATGTGGAGGTTACAGTATAAAAACCAGAAAAAGCTGACTTCACTGAAGTCAGGCATAAAAGGTAGAATGTGGAGATTGACATGTAATTATGAAATATATCCATACATAATGGTAAGCATGCTGTGCAGAGGCTCTGTTTTCTATTTCCTAGACCCTAGAAACTACACTATAGCCAATAAGAGAAGCGATATTCTGGAGTCTAAGAAGTTGAATCCCAAATACTTTACTATGACTATACCTACAGTTTTTGTCTCTTCCTACTTATAGAGTAGTTTCATAAAACGCGACCTAGACATTTTGATGGAGAAGATTGAACTGTGCTGTTTGTGCTTCATCACCTCTAAGTAAGAAGGATGCCAGGTTGCACATGCAAATTATGCTCTTGTGTCAGTATTCAGTTCATATTATTTAAGAAATCAGCGTAGTTAATTAATGCATATGTATATGCAAACCAACCTACTTTATGGAGACTTATGACCCCTTAACATTTTCTTTAGCCGCCCCCTTCCACCGTTTATTAAAAACAAAGAGAGGATAATAAAACCAATTGTTGACATGTTCTTAAATACACAAGACATTTACATTTTTGACAGTTTAAGTAATAGAACAAACATGGAAATGTTGTTAGATAATTAATTCTGTTAGTTTGTAAAGCTCAGGTCTTGTTGATAATGCTGAAATACTATTTAACAGTGTCTTGGATGAGTATCTATTCTTACCAGCTCTGTGAAAGATAAACCAAGAACTCATATATTACTATTATCATTTTAGCACAGAAACAGCGGTTACGGTTGGCTGTACAACAAACAGACCAATGGAAAACATTGGTCTGAGGAAAATAAAGAGATTGGAAAGACTACAGACAGCTACATTATTTTGATTAAACCTTTTCACTCATCATAGCTTGCCTATTGTTTTTCATCTCACTTTTGAATGGGAGGGATAGAAGTTCCAAGTCCTGGAAGCTGGGATCATATTCAAATATAGATATTTGCTACAGGACCTCTGCCACCTTCTTAAGAGCTATTACTCCCCAACATAGACAAACACATCCCATAACAATATTACTCAGTTCCTCCCAGTGTCTTTAGTCGCAGAACACAGGTGAAGCAGCATTAATCTATGTGAATACTGTTGACTTTGACAAATACAAAAATGTTAGATATAAAACCCAAATAAGGCCATTACTGGTTAAAATAAATGATAGTGTAATAATACAGGAGCCCTGTGGCAGCGCATCACTACTTGCTACAACAAAAGCAATAAAACTTAGTGGCCCAGGCTCTTTATTTTCTTCTTTTTTCCCCTTTTGGAGCCCTAAAGTCACTGTTATGTTCGGAACTACTCCTTGCCCAGCGCGTTGAGGATGGAAATCCTCTCAGATGATACTTGCTAGAGTCTGAATTAATTCCAAACACAATGTGACACAATTCTGAACTTACTCGATCCTCTCTCAGGAAGTAACCAGTTCTGTAAGAAGGAGGCATCTGCCAGTTAACAGATGTCAGCATAGTAACAGCCAAGGAACAAATTTGCATAGGTATATTTGTTCATTTTACTTCATCTTTGAGGAACTTTGGGCACTTAGAAGCTATGACACTGGACATGACTGTAGAGGTGCCAACAATATTTGGAATAATTGATCATGCTCAACCTAAAAGTTAAACTAAAAAGAGGTAATAATAACCAGTTTTGCATCTGCACATACCAACAAATATGATATTAAGAATTTAACATAGGACCACATTTGACATAATCGACAAGAGTATTTGTCCTATAATGTCTCATTAACCTCTCATCTATGTATTGAATGCTTCTGGAAACACACTGCACCTACCATGATGCCGACAGATACAGTGTTTGTGTCATTGCTCTCCTTTTTATTTTGACAGCAAGCATAGGAAACAGATATTTCCTGTGTTTTGATCACAGTATATCCACTTAAGGAGAGGAGGAAGAATTTCTGGAGGGCCAAAGAGGAATGAACTAATACAATTAACATTTTTGATGGATGAATAATATCAAGACAATAGAAGTAAAAATTATTAAGGAACTAAGATAGAGCCAGGTTTAGAACCACAGAACCAGAAAAAAAAAGGCAGATTAGTCACTTAATTATAATGTGTATTCAAAACATCAGCTTTCCCAGTTTATGGAAAATGAATGCTGCATTCTCTCATTTCAAAAGTGGGATGCATGAAGCGCAAAGAAATGATGAAGGGAACACCCTGAGCACTATATGTTGAGTTTTCTGACTAATTCAAAATAAGACATTTCAAGTGTCCCCCCATCCCCTCCCCTTTTAAATGAACCATCAGGAATGGTTTTGGCCACTTAAAGCGTTTATGGTCAGCCACTCTCTGAAACTTTCAGTACACTATGATTTTATCATGATGGGGATTTAAGCACTGCTGTCTTCCTTCAGTGTCACTCTTCCCATCTTCAAGCTATGAGAGCTACTGCTTTGACCACTGTGGCCACAGAGGAATTTTCAGAAAGTCATGCAAATATTATGGGCACACAGGGTTGTCCAGAGACACTCACCATGCTATGTACATACACTAATGAGTAATCAACATATGCTAATGATATCCAAGGACTCATCAACTCTAATCTGAAAACTGGCAGGTTGTCAACTCCAGTTTGGGAGCAGCCTGCCACAGCAGCAATGCCTGGGACAGGCAAAAACACCAGGGATGAGACATGGCAAAAAAAAAAGCTCTATTTCTCAGCTGCTGACAGTAAGAACTGAAGATATTAGCTGAAGGCCATGTTTCTGGTCTAAACTTTAACTAGACATGTATACAGACATAAGCAGTCAAATAATGCCTTCAGTGGTAAACCGGATGTGCGATAATAACATCAAAAATAATTACAGAAAACGTACAGCTCCCACCACAAGTATAAAACATTCACTGAACTTCACTGTTTTTCTACATGTGGTATTTAATTTAGAGAGGAAACATGACTTCCCTCCCACTTGCTTTAACTTTTCCTCTTTGACATAAGCCAGGCAGAAGTGAAGTAGACAGATCTTTCCCGTTCTCTCAACTGCAAACAGCAGCAATTCTGTTATGGATCAAAAAACTCACACGGCATTCCCCTGGCATCTCTGACTCCAACTTTGATTGTGGATATGATATCCTTGTGTTAGTGCTTCCAGCAGTGGGAAAACTCTACATAAGGTTTTCTTATTAGCCTGATAGCTAAAATAAATTGTAGTTTTGTGTTCAGGTAAGTAGCAGCTTGAGAAGGTCTTGAGAATCCTCAAAATATTTTTTGTAAAATTTTGTTGTGTAAAAAAAGTCACTCCTTTCAGCTATACGAGTAAGCGGGTAGGAAAAGGTACAAGTGGATAAAAGAAGTGTAAAAACAAAGAAACAAAAAAAGAGAGTCCTGCAAAAGAAAATCATCACAAAGAATCACATATATGAAATTATGCAGAAAAAGGACAGGAAAAGCATACAAAAGGATGAAAAATAAGCAGAAAGCAGTACTTACAATTTACAGTTACATACTTGGGCTCCCCACATATTTTCTTATAACATCTCACCTCTCGTATCTCATGTAGTATCTTCCTTCTAAAACTTAATGGGATGCAATGGCTAGCCATTTTCTGATGTTTTGATAAACGTGTATTTCCACCTCTGATTAACAGCAATCAGTTATGCATATTAGGTTCTCTTGGTTGAATATATACTATGAGTCCTGTGTGAAACTACTGATGCTGTACTGGAGAAAGACACATTTACTGGATAAAGACACGTTTTATGCTATCTTTAGTGAGGATTTAGCTTAAAACAAAAAGGTTGAAGTAAGAATGGCAAGAACTGTGGCCATTGTATGCATGTGCAACCATCTATTCTGGGCAAATATTCCCTCAGAGCAGTTTTCTGCATAGCACGAGATCCTACTAATTGACAAGAAATGCACCTTGACAGGTCCACCAGAAGAGGGGAAAAACAAAGACTGCAAAACGAATTTGGGATAGTAGAATCTAAAAGTATGAAATGCATCATCTCTAATGCATAAAATTTTTAAGCACAGCATGCCTGCACTCTTCCCAGGGAACTTGGGGCACTGTTAGAAAGCAAAATGAAAAAAGCAATCATCCTTCGCTGTGAAAAAACACTAACAAGATACTTTTACACTGGAGCTTACTCATTGAGTTCAATATTTCAGAGTTTAGGCTTCTGCTGTTCTACACTGCCTTAGTAATATTTGTATTAGAAATTTATAACAGCCATGGAACTGCTCTGAACACTGGAATGTGTCAATCCCTTCTGTCCATGATTATGTATGCCAGGTTTAAAATACTCCATGAACTATAGACACAATACCTGCTGGCTACATCAAACATTTATACATAGCTATCCAAAAAGGAAGCACTATAGGTGGCAGAAAAGAAAGGGTAAAAATCCCTTATGTGTAAAATAATAAATAATGGATATTCATAGTTCTTATGAAGCAAAAGGTGACCATGCCTTCCCTGGACATTTACACGTAATAGCTTGGGCATGCTTGTGTCTATGTCATGTAGGCTACTAAAACCATTTTGAGTATGCTTGGTAACCTTTAAAAAGTCTTTTGAAGTATTTCCCCATTTTGTCACTCTGGAACATTCATATTATAGGTATCCTTCATATCATAGACAGAAGATTAGTCTCAAGATAAATGTTAATATACGTTTCTATTTCTGTGTATTACTATTTCTGCTGTAATTTCTCTGATGGTCCTTTTATCAGATATTTGACACTACTTCCACATGCACCGAACACTTTTTTCTTGGCTGCCCTCCATTTCATCTGCGCTTCTAAGGCTGAGAGTTAATCATACTGATTTTTATTTTTTTTCTTTCTGAGAAATTGGTCCAACGGGGCATAAAGAAGCCTCCCATAGAAAGGCAAAGTACCTGTGAAATGAAATATTTGAGATGGTGTTGTCAACATCTGCCAATGACAAGCACTTATTCTGGCCAATCTCTTCTTGCTACTTTTTGCTCAGGTCTTCCACACTGTCTGATTAGATGTTATTCCAAAAATGCTACCCATACTCCAAAAGCTGCTACAGTGTCCCATCAGAAAACCACCTACCTTTTCCCTTTACTCAGAAGTCCCTCCCTATCTATTTCTGCCTTACTAGTCCATGTTCTTCATCACCACATTCCTATCTCCTCCTATTAGCCCATTCTGCCCCCCCCCACCCCCCAGCAAAACCTTCCCTCCTATTTTCATCAATACCTTGAATTTCTTTTAGTCCCAGCAAGCTGGTCCACTTGCTGTCCAGTGTGTGTGCAAAACAGCTTTAGCACACTCGTGCCCTGCTCCTCTCCAGAACAGTGTTGGTTTACATTGCTGCTGTCACTCTTTATTCTCTGGTGGCAGTGACAGTATTCTTCAATAAGTAAGTCACCAGAAATATAGATGATCTAGCCCGTTCTTTCATTAAATAAAGGTTTGGCACCCTCAGTCATCATCTGAAAGAACTTCAGGGTCTGCCACTGAATCATCACCTAGACTATAATATTTTCTGCCCTTCAATCTCATTCCTGACAGTAAATGATACTTAGGGTCTGACAGTTTCAATTTTTTTTTGAGTTTTTAAATACTGCATACTAATGAATGCAGTTTTGTAATAAGTGATAATTTTTATTTACTTATATAGTCAATTTGATGAAATTTCGGCCATAATAGCATACATTTCAGGAAAATAAAAATCTCTCCTGTCATTCACCCCAAAATGTTGTTTTCAAAAAATGTATCAGTGATCATCTGAAGTATCATTTTAAAGGAGGGACATTTTCCAAGTTGGACAGAGAATTTAAAAAAAAATAGTAAAAAAAAAGTGAAAATTTGCTTTGTTGCACTGGTTCAAGCAAGCTATGTGAGTACAATGTTATATTTGACTTTTCGGCCACTGACAGGATAATCAAGTAGATGAAGCATCTTGGTGAATTATAGCACTGTACTGAGTTTTATTCCAAAAAGTCAGAAAGATCAAACGATGTTTGGAGCCACTGAGATTGAGGGATTCCATTAGATGCTGTCTCTCCCTCCCCTCTTTCTGATAAGATGGAAGCATTTTAGAAAATATGTGACAAATGACTACTCACAGCAGAAATAAATCACACACCACAGAGTACAGCATTATTAATAGTGCAATAATAGTAATAACTTACTGTGATAGCAAAGAAGTACTATTAGGAGGGACACAGTAGCTAATAGCATTTCCTCTAACAGGGGCTAAGGGACAAACCTTCCTTCGGTACCTTATAAATAAGCAGAAGATTAAAGGAGCCTGTGGGACCAGTCAAGCACGCCTTAAAAACAGCCTGACTTTTACAGAATCCTACTGAGCAGGCACCACCTGTAAAATGCTCTCCATCACCCCTGTGTGACAATATTTTGATAATTCTTTAGTTAATTTAAATTAGAGTGAGAGGACACTTAGTTGCAATAAAAGACTTGAGGGGGGCATAATGTATGATAATGCTAGGAAGGCTGTGGTATGGTTTTCAATTATTAGGCTTGTTTTCTCCTTAGCAGAGTGCTTTGTGAAAAAAAACCCTGAAATTTAGCACACAGATTTGTATGCAATCAGCTTTTATCATTGCTATCTAAAAAATTAAAGGAATTATTCGTGAATGGTCAATTTAATAGTCCTTTCAGGTCTTCCTGTTTAGTTATATACCCATTTTGGGAAGAACACATTTTATATTATATGTGTTGTTAAACATATTTGTGTGTATGTGCACATGTATTTGTCTTAGTAGCAAACGTTCACAAAAAGTAACTTGGATTTCATTAAGGGTGCAGTTGTTTAGAAGCAGTGAAGAATCTATATCAGAGTTTTTAGCATGTTTTAAAGGCTTGAACCAAAATATCCTACGTGTTCTCTGGTTTGTATGGGCATAAAATTAAAAAAACCCAAAACCTCAAAAAGCAAATGAATGCAAAGTCCCCATTAATTTACTTTCAATATTATTGTCTTGGTTTGTTTACCTATAGCTTTTTACAGAAGAGCAGAATTTGTTTTTCTAATTGATGACATAATTAATGAAAATATTTATTAAGTTAATGGATGAAAATATTCATTACCTTCATGATTATTGATTGATTTTTGCTAACAAAATTTGTAAAAACCTACAGCAAGAGAAAAAAAAAATTAAAAAGTCAGTAACCTCCACAGTTACTCACATATTCCAATACAGTCATGGGTGCACTGAGATCACATTTATAAGTATGGTTGGAAATCTGTATATATAATATACATATACAGAAAGCTGTGTTGGTAATGGCATTCAACTTACTAATGAAAAGCCAGAATACAGCTATTGAAAAAAAGAATCACCATGGAAATTTCCACACTAGAGTTTCTGCTTTCACGCTATTACTATACCCAGAATACAGAAGTATTTCTGGAACTGCTATACATCTGTGAATGACAGCAAATGCCAAAACCGCTCCACTGACCTCTTTTTGAAGCAAAGAAGTTACTGGGTTCTCTCATCCTCCAGAAAAACTACATCTTACAGAGTTAAACAAAAAGATGCCAATAGGTATTTTATAAGTGACTTTATTATTTGTGAGAACAATGAACTAACACTATCTGAAAGAACAGGGGGAACTAGGCAGATATTAGGCAAGCCTTCCAAGACCAGCCTCCTAAAGCAGCTTTCTCAGCTCATGAGTAGTGACCCACAGTCATGCTCTACTCAGCTCGACTCCAGTACAATCAAGTCCCAAGACTGAGAGAAAAATAAAACTTCCATTGCCATTTTTCACGTGTGACATGCAAGAGACAACTGTTCAGACACTAAAACGACCTTTAGAATAAACCTATGTGCCAGCTGAAGTGGAGGAACCCCAGCCCCTGACGACAAACGAAGCCCACAGACATTTAAAACCATGCCCCTTTATGCTTCCGCAACGCTCCATGTGTGTATGTGCAAGCGGGGGGTTTGCACAGGTTCCTACATATTCATGAACAAGGCTCTTCTGTTCTGCAAATTCCAGCCTTTGCATTTTGATTACTTCTGTCTATGTTTGTACAGTACACAGCCACAGCACAGAGGATATTTCAAACCTCCTCCTCAATCGATGACACTACATTCATAAGCTTAGGACAAAAGGAGGATTATTTGTGCTTAGCATTCTTGCTGGCTAGATGGTTCTCTGTGCAAAACGTGGCCTTCTGTGTTGCCCTTTGTGAAGTGTTTAACGCTCTTCTACTGTCCGTACAGATAATTAGGTGCCCGGTTTCAGTATTTTTAATTAGCTCATGCAAACAGGCTTGCTGGGGGAGAGATACAACAGTATTTAAGTGATAAAATAGACACTCTGGCTCTTATTGTAAATGGTATCTATATAAAAAATGAAGAGCATTATGGAATTTAGTAGCATTTTGTATATATGAGTTTCTCGGTTGATTTTTTTTCTTAAATGGGGCTTTTTTATTGTTTTACTTTTCAAATCTGAGTATTTCAGTCCTCCTGTATTTTGATGTAGAAGGTTGAATGTTATTATGACTCTTGGAGAGAAAAGGACGTGCTTCTGGGGCATCTCAAGTTATTCAGAACTGCCATATGAGATTAATTATTGATATTGCTCACTGTGGAATTCAAAGGTTAAAATGTAGAGTTGAAACAATAAGTGAGTCCTAATGTGATTAAGAATGTATGAATTATTTCATCTGCTTCTTCTCTGCTCATACATTACATGGCAATAACCTCATTAGTCATATTCAGCATCAGGAATATTAATCTAACAATACATGCTTACAGCAGAGCATATATATGAAAAAGGGACAGTTAGAATATGGTAAGTAAGTAACAAATCTTCCAGGCTCAAGCATAGATGTAAAGCTATCTGAAAGCAAAATGGCAGCTGTTCTCAAAATATTTTAAAACAAGCCCTATTTTGATTATGACATACAACCATGTTATGAAGGGAGAAGATGAATTGTGCACTTTGACTGAAAGGCACAGTTCATGTTATCCCAGGATCATCAGAAGGAACATAAGATGCTGCCTGCTAATACATTTGGCAAACACAATACAATTCTTAGCAATTTCATGAAAAACCTTTGTAACATTTGAATTATATCAATGATATTGGATATCCAGTGACCAGCTGAAAACTCATGCTGCACTCTCTGGGCTGTAAAATACGCAAATACGAGCCACTTCTATAGATACGACAGAGATTATGGCCTTCCTTCTGAGCTGTATGTCTTTTGTGTTAACTGGACAAACTTTAGGTGACTGTTTTTCTAACTTCATATGTTTCATTCGGTACAAATTCATAAGGAAATTTACTGGTTAGGCAATGGTAAATTAATGAATTAGTGATGTGCTCATTCCTACCAATTCAGTATTTATAGATACTTCATATATAGATACATGCTACACAACTTCATCTGTGGAGCATGCTGCTCTGTCCTAGGAGTCACTAACTTCTCAAGCTATTTGTGATAAAATTACAGCTTACTAAAGGTAACTTTATTCTTTCAATATATTTTATTTTTTGAGATGCCATTGTTTTTCTCGTCAAAATTAGAGCTTTCACAGCAAAGTGGAATGGCTCACGCATTCTTTGTCTGTCAGAGAAAATCTTTTGTAGGTGTGTATATCATGGCTGAATTTTCAAAACAGGAACTAAAAAAAGGCAGAACACTTTAGAAGAAATTTAGGATAAAGAAGCTTGTATATAATCCCTTCTTCTCTCTGTTTCCCATATTCAGTTATACTGTGGAGAATTTCATTGTTATGTGAATTTTGGTGGAACTCAGTCTGACTTACCAACGCTAGAGCAGTCTGAGCGGAGCCTTGGCAGAGAGAAAATCCAAGGAGCGTTTTATAAATCACTTACAATGAGCTATATTAGTTTCCACTAGTAAAAGAGTTCTTAGATTAGGTACCATGATCAAAACCAGAATAAGAGTTCTGTAGATGAGTTCTGTAGATGAGTTAAACACAGAACTCCTTTTTAAGTAGGGTTTAAGTGAATTAGATGACTAACACAGAACTTATTCCAGGTCAAGACTTTGGCAGAAGGCAAACTGAGAGTTGGAATAAAGCTGAAATGGAAAAAAAAGTGGGAATGGAACCACAATCACAACATATTACAGTATAACCTTGGCACTCCTAAATACCAGGAACTAATTAAACCTTTTCAGTGGTAAAAATACCACTTTTCCTAAAATTAGAGCTATGCAATTACTGAAAAAAAACAAGGGGTGGATACATACAAGAGATTCCTGTTTCTTTTTTAAAGTTATTTTTCTGATTTCTGCAATACATACCACTTGGGGAAAGAATATGAGAAAGAAGTGAAGAGGCAGTGAGAAAACAGATAAAACAGAACCACAGAAAATTCACATCATGGGTAATTAGGCTTTTGAAAAGAATACAAAGGTGTAAAAGAAGAAAAAGATCCTAACACACTTAATAGTTAAGTGTGGGATATTGAGAGCTCTGAGCTAACGTCTATGTGAAATGATAAATCTATTTTTTGCAGCTGCACATGAGTGTTCATACTGCCGCTCAACCCAAAGTGACTTAGAAATTCTATGCCAAGCCTATGATTTATAATGATATTTAGAATGATTTAAAATATACGATTTGTAATTCTATGATAAGCCCATGATAAACTTGATCCACAATTTAAATAATCTACCGTCAATCAGGAATTGAAGGATTCTCTTCAGAGAGGTATAGACCTGAGTTGATAGATACATCAGTGTATGAAGTCCCAGAACAACTGTCTCATGAGGCACATACATAAGGGGCCTCTCCCCACATAAGGGAAAAAGAGGGCATTTCCTATATCTTAACTTTAAGGGTTAATTGACTACTACATTTCACATTAACACCAAAAATTGCCACAGAGGACCAACAGTCAAATGAGAGATTTCAGTCAGATGTAGTGCCTGAAGCAAACACTGAACTTTCTGCTTCAGATAACCCTAGCATCTGTCTATCTACCACTGCGAAAATGAATATGTCAGTCTTGGGTCGCATAAATGGAAAAAAAAAATCTGAGAAATTCTCATGTCACCACTCTGCAATGCTTGAGCTTAATATTTTTTTCAACCAAAGAAACAGATTCCAGATCTTAGAAGTGACAGAGAATACCACATTTCATTACTTTTTCTCCGATAAAGAAGAAAAATCAAAGGCAAATAAAGAAGGAATAGCTTAGTGTGGTTCAATGAGTCTCTCTGAATGCACAGCATGAATAAACTTGGAAATACATGAAATTGTTTAAATTTCAATGTCTTGTCTACAAAACAGAAAAAAATACATTTCAGAAAAACAAGCGTGTCATGGATTTGTGGCTCCTTCTGTTCTCAGAACTCCAAGAACAAACACACTGCCTCCACCTCTCTATTCAGCTGGAAACTTACAGTATTTGACAAAGTTTGGCTGGGGCTTCCACAGCCCATCCCTTTATTGTATTTTCTCACCGTATTTAACTTGACTTTTTTTTTTGGATACTTCTGGCCAGCACTTAATAGACTTGAGCAGACAGTTTCTGTACATAGAAAATATTGTTTAATGTAAATGGCAGAATTGCAGTAAAGCAAAAGAAAGAACATTTCAAAAGGAACAAAGAGTCCATATGTGTTTATTTTTCTCAGTGCCTCTGAACTCCTAGGAATCTCCTCTTATGCTCCTAAAAAGGTACCTCAGGCAGCTTGTTTTGCTAAAAGTAGAGCTTGGACAACTGCCTTTTGCAGTTTCCAGAGAGTGAATTTTAAACATCGCTTATGGCCTTTGTTATGGATTGTCTGGTTTACAACATCAGCAAGATGATTCCTGTAACTTTGGCAGGAGTTTGAAAGCAGCGTCTTCACACCTGATCTGGGCTAAGAGATATTTCATCTGTACCTGTTTTACCACTTTTCTGGCATGTTTCTTGGATTGCATGTAATTAATGCAATCCAGTGTCACTTTACAGTACCTTCATCTTCATCAGTTAGGCAGGCAGTTCTGTAAGGAGCACACTTCCCATTTCAGGGGCTTAAAATCAGAGACAGTCAGGGACTAAAGCCCACGTACAGGGAGCAGCAGGTCCAAAAGTTTGAAGAGAAATAAGTGCACTCATGCAGATCAACTGCATTCTTAGGCACAGTGTCTCCAACATATCCAATACCCCAAATAATGAGAATTAGGTGTCTGAACACATTATACATGTCCGTAAATTAAGGAAATCCTGTTGACTCATTAATGATTCAACATTAAAACTCCCCAAGCCAATCCAAAGCTGGTCAGGTGGAAAGCCTAGGTCTTGGAAAAGTAAATATTAGGCTCCTTCCTCTGTGCTCTGGATTACTGTGGGATCCATTCGCTGTGTTAGATGCACAGTATTAATCAGCACAAAGCTACTGTAGTGCCTAATGGAGTTGTGAGTTACTATTTGCTGATTGATTGATAGACTGCATGGGATTAGCCCTCACCAGGTACCTTAAATAATGAGAATCTCTCCATCCAGCATCAAACTAAGCCACACAAAACTGTGCTTCCCCCAGTTCTCAGCAGAGTTTGGATAGGGAAGAACACAAATTAAGTGAATCACCGTGCAAGAAATATTTACTTTCACTGGTTCACTAAATAAAGAAAAATAAGGATGGGTCTAACTTCATAGGTAGTGCAAATATACATATTTACAACTCCAATTCAGTGCAAAACTAAACAGAAAAATCTGGCAGTTTAAAAGAATCTGTGTTCATTTCTCCCATACTTGAGACATCCTACAAATTGTGTAGTTATTACATTTCATTAGACAAGTGAACAGCTTAGTTTTATACATCTGAGTCCATATTCCATTTACATGCAAAGCAATATATTCATTAAAAGATAAATTCAATTGTCTGAAAGCTTAATTTTGATCCATTTATTTATCATAGTATCTCTTTGTGAACATGTCCATTTATTTTAATGGGAGGGATTTATTTTCTCAAAGTAATATGAAAACTGGAAATGGATAATAAATATATAAAACTGAGCTCTTAATGTTCTTGCAAACCTCAAACACATACTGTATAGCTGCTAAAACTCAGTAAAAAATAAGAACCTATTTAAAAATATTTCCTTTAAAGCAATTGTCTGCATTTAATACTTAAGCCTTGGGGAAAAATTAAAGCAACAACACTTTTACTGCATAACATTCTCATAAAACGTGGATGAGCGCTTCACTTCTGATAAGACAGTATGCATCAGGAATTTACGGTATTAAGGTACTAGCAGAGCAAGGGACAAAGAAAATCATGTTCAGAAAGATGAGAAAGATGCTGATTAAAAAATAAAAATAAAAAAACGAACAAATCAACAACAGATTTTAAAATGAGCATTAGCGTTGCCCTATATAGTCTTCAGATGTTATTGAAGATACTGACTTGTCCTGTTTTTTACCTCTGTGTTTTTCTGCCAGACTAAATCTAGTCTTTATGCATTTCCAAATCAGATGGATAAAGCACTCCCAAGCAAGCAAAAGGGAGGAATCAGATCAAAGACAATAAAGCATGACAGATAAAGGCAGAGCTGACTCATAATAATAAAACACAGGAAAACAATCCACTTTTCATCAGGTTGCATGGTCCATGGATTGTAGGGGAAGATAATATTCAGATACCAGTACGGAATTAAAATACTGTAGGAGGCTTGAAAAAGCAGAGAGATAAACCTCACATTTTACTTGAATGTATACAATCACTATACATAGTTTGTCAGTACTGATGTGCCACAGAGAAAAATAGAGCAGTACAGAAAGCAACTATCTTGTAAAAAAAAAGAATTTCACTATGATATAGAATGACTTTTTTCATAATTAAAACACTGCAAAGAATGGCAAAAGCACGTTTGAAACATGTATAAGAAATCAGCTTCAAGTGATTAATCTGAATTAGTTTTAGCAGCTTAGTTAACGATGATTCCCATTTCCAAAGATAGCTTCCTTCAGAATCAATTAAAAGAAGTGGGTCTACTCACAGACAGATATAATACTCTGAATAAGCAAACATTAGTAAGCCTTCAATCATTACCTTTAGATGCAAAAATAACCCCTTCCTCTTTAATAAAACACATACTTGCAAATAAATATTTAGCCAAAGAGTCAGATGAGTGGGATATTCACAAAGAATGAAATAAAGCAAAATGCTAGGGGTTTTGTTTCTTTTTTCGTTTGTTTGCTTAGTTGGTTTTCCCCAGAATAATGTGGTGGGTTTCAGGCTTTGTTTTTGGCATTTTATTCACCTTCAGGTATTGCACAGGTATGCTGCTTGAATTAGTTTCACAGGAGGTAGTTTGAGGCCTAGGGGAAGGAATGATTTATTTAGCAAATTATTCTTGCTAAAATTGTGTATTTGAATGAGCCCCACAGCTTAATCATTGAAATTAGATTGAAACATGGGTCAGCCATTGCTAATTTTTAGTAAAACAGTATTAAATTAAAAAAAAAGTAATGATGTCTTCATGATTTTTAATGGTGAAATCATCACAGGAAAGCAAAGCACTAAAATGCTCTGGTGACATCAGTCTGCATATAAAAAGTTATGTGTTAAGTGGTAACTCCCATCTACAAGAAACGGCAGAGGAATTTTGGTCATTACCTTCTTAGGTTGTAGGGTCCATTTGATCCATGTTTTTGTTTGTGATAAACAACTATATTTTTGTGAATATTTGTTAATGATACTGAATAAGTACACATCAAAATGCATATAAAGATTTTTAACAAGTCAGTGTGGCTAACCCAGGGTGTAGAGACACCTGTCATTTCACAGACTGCTTTGGAAAATTCTGTCTCTGCATAAGAGAGTATGACAAACTTAGAAAAGTCTAAAACAGTAAAATACAAGATGAAACATCACCAAAGACAGAGATAAATACAGAATTCTTTCTGTGCAGAAACGTAGAAAAGGCAGTGGACCTAATGGCAAGATATGAGATGCATTAAAAAAGATATGAAAGGGAGGCAAAACAGAGCTCCATGGACATTTAAAACTGATCCGAGGATGGAAATGGCAAGGAGGATTAAAATTGCAGGCAGACTAAAGAGCTAGCATTTTTATGGGTTCACAATGTTCTCCGTACTCCTGCTTGCAATTATACTCTCAGGTGGCAATCAGTCATCAGGAACATCCAAAAAGTCTACTATCTACAGTAACAGAAGTTATTCCCTTCATACCGGGTGATGAGCCTTTTCCATGATCCAGAATTAATTTCTTCTACATCAAAAGTACTCAAATTATACCACACTAGTGTTCAAGCACAATGAGACTCATAAACCTTAAGAATTTCAATTCAACCAGTTAAATAAAACTCAGAGGAAGCTTAAGCTCATTTTAAATATAAGATATATTAATGTTTATTTCGAACATGAGGTTGAATATATTGAAAAGTAATATCCAACAAACAGAAGTCTATGGAGAGGCAACATATTCCGTCTCTCATTATAATGAGAGGCTAATCCAACTTATCAGACTGCTTCTCAAAAATCACTGCTTATTTCCTCCTCCTGTTGCTTCTCCTTAGCTCTTACCTTCCAGACTCAAATGTGAACCATGTTGAGTCACGTCCATATCTCCTCAAAGAGCTCAGAGGCCACATGACCAGCTTGACCTTGGCATTGTGGATGTCCCAGAGATAGATGTTTTCATGTGTGATCTGCATTGTACATTCCCCATAGATATCTAAATTTGGTGTAGGCATAAGATATACATTGAATCGTTCTGGAAAAAAAAAAAAACACAGAATAAGGCATTGCCAGTTACAGCAAGATTTTATATTGGGAAAAGAAAAAATATCTTTAGTTACTGATGGTTCAGAAATCAAAGCCAAATTTCTAGCCTTGAACAGAGGTGAGGATCCACTGATGTCAAACAAACCTTGCTAGTGTACGTGAGAGGAGTAAAAGGAGAATCCTCTTCATTTCATTTTCATTATAAATAATGCAGCAGACTGAAACATCTTTCATAGATGGTCTGCATAGTCCTCTTTGACATATGTCCCCAGCAACTTAACTGAAGTCCTTTATCCTCACCTTAAGGGCCATGAATCTTTGCAAATCAAAATTCACAATGACTTGAACTCTGACAGAGACTCCTCTCTCAAAGAATAGAACTATAGGTATCTTGGCAAAACATGTATGTACAACCACTGTCCCTCAGAAAAAACGCCCTTGAAATTGCAAACCCAGGTTTACTTATTGAAGCTTGTTAATAATCACATACTTTATGTTCAGTTTATATTTATTTACCAAAGTCATTATCATTTGTCAAATTAATAACATTTTTAATCATCTGTTGCTTTCTTGAAAAATCTGATTCAACACAACATATTATGATCAGTTGCTACCAGCTGCACTTCTACTGCAAAGTGCACTCATTGCAGTAAGAGGTCAAGGGGATTAACAGTTTTCTGAAGTGCCTGAATTGCATGTGATTTAATAAGCAACACAAAAACTATCCTTAAAAAAAAAAAAAGGAAAAAAGTAAAAAAACCAAGGTGATATAAAGCACCATTAACTCATACTGAAGGAAGTAAACCACAGTAATATCAAGAGAGTTTTAAATAAAAATGCAATTTTCTTTGAAGAATAACTACTGTTTCTATGAGTTGCTTCTACAAAGAATGAAAAACTCAGTCAAATTTCAGGTTATACAGCTGGAAGTGCTAGCCTATATTTTAACTCTAAAGGCACTGAAATCTTAGGGCTTAATAGCATAATATGGGAGAGTGCAGCTGATTCACAACTTCTCACAATTTTCTTTTGTTTTTGAAATAGCATGGAAATGCAATCTGTCAATGCTACTGCACTGAAGGGTGTTGGCAAAAAAGGTAAGAACAATTTAAAGTATGAGCATGAGCAATGCTCATTCAATAAACAGTACTGGAAAAATATACTTTAAAGGGACACCTCATAGGAAAATTGTCTCCAATTACTTGATAAATGACTGACAGTTTGTTGTGGAACATTTTCAATCCACCATTTGCACTGAATTTTCTCATGGTGTCCTCATAAAAATTAGGAAGGAATTTAAAGTAATCAGAAGAGAAATGAAGTGAGAGAAATTTATCATAACAGTCAAGATTAGATGCAGCTTCCCAGTGTGTTTGACATTCAATATCACAGACATTATGTCTCCATTTTTTAAACATTTGATAAATATATACCTTTCTGACAAATCAATGAATATACTTCAAATAAGTGAGTTAATATAAAATATGTTAGAAGTGTGTGTGTGTGAATAAAGTAGCAAAACTTTAGCTGAGGAATTAATGGCAGCAGGGAACTGCTGGGTGAGCAGTAAGAATTGCCATCCTGCAAAGCTATAAGTAAACTTGTCATCCCCAATGTTATTCTGTTTCAGTCAATTTAATTTTGTCCTATTAATGACTCCCCAATTGATTCATTCAGTCTCATAGCCATTCAACCTCTTCTCCCAGGTTCGACTTCTCATTAATCACACTAATGGGTGTTAGCCCTAAAAGTTTCATTTTATGACTAAGATCCCAAGTGTGAAACTTCTGATGTTTTGTGAAAGTCTTCTGACACACCACACAAATACATTAGCTGGTGCTGCTGAGATCACCCCAGAGAATTTCCCTGAACCCCCAGAGGAGTGCATCGGGCACAGGTCTAACCTAACGCCTACTGAAGTAAAGGGAAGGACTCACACATGGGAGTATGGCTCGATGACTGCACTGGGAAGGGAATGGGGAATGGTAGAGAACAAGATGACTTATACTTTGCAATGGAATTATCTTTTTAAAATATTTACACACATATGCCCTTTTTCAGTATCCACATGTCATTGTGATGGTCATGAAAAAATGCCTAGGAGCTTTAATCATATATTAGACTCCAGTTTTGCATTGTCATGCTGTTACTTATTGTTACTCAGCTTCCCTCTTTGAAAGAAAGATGTAGGTGACTGACATATCAGCCGGCTGTCATGTACATTACCCAAAATCACACCATGGGCTACTACATGAGAATGGAAATCTTCCCTTTCCCTGTCTTAATTGACAAAATGCCTCAGACAACAGAAAAAATGGAAAGGTACAATTATTTTCTGAAGGAAACCTTAAATTTGAAGGCACAGACCTGGTTTAGAAGTTACCACAATACTCATGAAATGCTCAACTTCTCTGAAGTGTTTGAGGATATTATTGCATGAAGGGTATTCAGGACATACAGTATCCTCAAACTGTCAGGAGACATTTGCTGACTTTGCACAGGAGGTCAGTGTCTAAGGTGTGGTGTCACGGATTAAAGAAAGTATGTCTGATTAAACTGAACATCAGCTGCAGGGCAAAATGTAGCACCCTTGGAACTTACTCAAATCGATAGGAAAAGCAAATGTACAAACATATGTGCTGGAGAAGCTTGAGGATGGATATATTTGCTTTCAAAACAAAAACTAATACTTTTGAGGAGTGGAAGATTGAGGACATGGAAAGGTGTGGATGTTATTAAATGATTTTAGGAATTAAAATGCAGGGTTCAATTTTTGCATTTCAGAAAATATTTTAACAGGTATCTAGGTAATGGTAATACAATCATTCAGTTTTTAGAGGCAAGTTCTGCCCTTAACCTCATCCAGGCAAGAACAAACATTCATAGGCTAGATTTGGGAATCGCAGCTGAATTCTGTCACCAGATCTTCTGAGTCACATTGAATAGGATATTTAGCTTCTCTGTGGATCAGACACCATCTGCATATGAGTGGGATGAGATAATAACAGTTCATTGGGTAGTAAGATTAAGTAAATAGAAGTTAATGAGGGACCCAGAAAATAGGGAGAT
Source organism: Aviceda cuculoides (assembly GCA_035590195.1). Lineage (NCBI taxonomy): Eukaryota > Metazoa > Chordata > Aves > Accipitriformes > Accipitridae > Aviceda > Aviceda cuculoides. The sequence goes on along the minus strand of JAVJGG010000048.1, from coordinate 7,084,813 downwards.
GGAAGAAATCAAACAAGTAGATGCTATCCTGTTGGACAAGACAAGGATGAAACTGAGCAGGTGCAATTCCTCAGCATTTAGCATCACTCTCCTCCTCCCTCCTCTAAAACTGATGAGAGCAAAGTTCAGGAAGTGGGGGAGCCAGGATGAGAAAAAAATGCCAATAAATTGCTACACTTATTATTCCACTCTTTTCAACATAACTACTCTTTCCTATCTCCTTGAATAAGCAGAGCAATGCTTCATCATACACTTTGTGCATGTAAAGGTGTTTAGCTTTTGGGCTTTGGCAAGAATATGACCTTTAATGATGTTTTCCAGAGCACAGGAGTGTAAAAGTCTTTGTTAAAATGAGCACATTGCCTGAGACGGAGACTTGGCAGCAACTCTGAAATGCTCTCAGCCTTTCAGCTCAAAGTCCAGCTGTACTGGGGAAGCAAAATGACTGTGAGGCCCAGTGATCCTGGTCCTGCCATTTTATCCCTGGATTCCTTCGCCTCCATCATCCCAGCCGGAAAAGTGACCAAATGACATTGTAATTTTGCAGTCCAGATCTCTGTTTCATTTCAGCTTTAACAAGAGAGAAAAACCACTAACGGAAGGAGGCAGTCAGGTTGGTGGGGTCTATATAAGAAAGGGCTTTAAAAGCAAACATTCAGCTTCTATCTAGAAGACACTCCTTCTCCATCTATGAGACTTCTGCTGCTGACCATCTGTAGCTAATTTTCAGGTGGAAAGAGAGCTTTAAGTCTTGAAGTAATAGCATTTTGTGTCCATTCACATGACAGAATGATCTTTTCCTGCTTTACACAGTGAGGAACCAGGACTCCAGAATTAATTTTATTCCTTTGGTTATAATTATTCTTCCATTAAAAATGTACAGAAATGTTTATTAACATCTCAATGAAAATATAAAGGCTACCATAAATAAATTATTTTAGATTGTTTCACTGATAAGTAGTAAGGTAGAGAAGAATCTGAAATCTCACTGGATTAACCAGCCATTAAAACTGTAAACACCTTTCTTTTCTGAATAAAGCTGGCTATGTTTGGTTTATTTTTTAAAAAATAACAAAGTATAAAAATGGATTAAGGATAACAGAAGATCAATAAAAAACATGCAAAATGCTTTTATGTAGTAAATCACAAACAGAGGTTCTACAGACCCTAGAAAATGCCCTAAACCAAGTCAGCTCTGTGAATGTAATCACAAAGTCTCTAAGCTTTGGCTGTAGTTCATAATCTCAATATGTAGCACAAAGAAATATCTCACAATCCTCTTCTGAGGATTCAAGGACATTGTTCACTATGAAAAGCTACATTTTTACTAACAGAAATTAATGAGTTTCCAGCAATTAAAACCCAGGAAGCAAGATCACTGTACTGTGGAATGTTTTTAAATAAAAAAGGAAGGTAAAAACAAATGTTATGAAAAAGAGGAAAAAATTCACAAAGGAAGCAATTTTATGAGATATTAATTTAAATATTAGGCAGGGAGTAAAAAAAATCAATTATCTTTCAAACTTTTCCAGACTTCTAAAATAAAAACTAGCTTCATAATGCATTAAAAAAAAAAAAAAAGCCAAGGCACCAGTAACACATAATAGAAAAGCATCATATTGACATCACAGGCATGACACCTGACAATAAATCAGCTACAGCAGCAAAAGATGGATCAGGCCTTTTCTTCAGTGTTAAAATTTGTATTTTTACGTTTGCCTATTTTCTTCACTGCTTACATCAGGTTTACAAGTAAAGTTTAATAAAATATGTTTTAGTACAAATATTCAGCTATTTTAGTGTTATTATTTAGATTTCAAAATAGATAGGAATAGAGTCTTCACCAAAGGGAAGCACCTCCTATTAAAGAATGGATTTAGTAGCACTGTCTACACATAATGCTTTTTTAATGAATATTGTCTTGAATATTCTGGTTTCTTTTTCACAGTAAACTTAGCCTGTCATTGTATACTGTCCATTTGGATAACTTCTTTCTAATTACTTCCTTCTATAGAGAATGAAAATACAGTGACACATTGGAAACAGTGATATTTTGAAAAAAAATCATAAGCATGGACAAATTCTAGATATGATGGCAGCCAGGTAAAAATATTTAAAAAAATAGATTTGGTTTTGTTATGTTTTGAGGTGTAATACAAATGCTTCAAAATGCACTGAGAGCTGGAAAGGAAGTTTCCAATTCTTCCAAATGAAGATAGCACTCTACTTTCACAATTTCTTTCCCTAGCAGCAGCTTGAGAAACCTAAGGAATATGGAATGTGGGTGTAAGTATCCCAGGATACTGCTTAGAAGACTACTTGTCAACAGTGTTACCAGCTCCAACTGAGTTCAGATTTTCTTTCCTGGAGTTATAACTGTGTATTATTATTTGTCTTATCATTGTATATACAGCTCCACGGCCATTATACTATATTTGTTATCTGAATAGGATCGTGTAGCCTTTACTGATTTTGATTTAATACTGTATTTTCATTCTTTATCAAATAATTTATTTGGACATTCATAAACAGTAAGAGACTGTGTTTGGTGTGAAAAGAAATTTAAACAGAAACAGGGTTGCTGCTATAGGGCTGAGGAACATAAACAAATCACTTAGATTTGCAGGGGAGAGAAGGTAAAATGGTTGGAGAGTAACAGAAACTTAATTTCAAATCTCACTGTATTGGAATCTGTGTATCATTGCAAACTAAGCAGCCATTAGTTGTGAGCCTTAAATATAAAAAGAAAACCACCTAAGGGTCATTTTCCGCAGTGGAGCTGACACAGTAAGACTTGCAGTAATACTTCTTGAAAGTAATAACGGAGATGAAATCCAGTGAGAAGCTTTCTGTTACTGATGTGTTTTGCACAAGAATTGCTTAGATATCTTCTCTATTCTTCCTGCAAGACTCAATAGCCAGAGGTCTCTGCTATAAGCAGTGCAGATCCTTAGTTTGGCTTTGTTAGCTATCACCAGTGCAGAATTGCTTGGTGCTGGAGGGTCAAGCAACAGTGCAACTACAATAAAATAGATCTCGCTAGCACTTACTGAACAACTCAGAACTCTAAAAGAACATCTCTTTCAGATTGCTGCACTACTGTAAATTTTTATCCTCATGTGACAGAAATGCCTTACGAACGTATGGCCTTTTAGCCATGACATTTGCATACCAAACAGCAATTTTGCCAGCCTTTGGAACAAACTGTTTTGCAAACCCTACTGTTGCATTCGTGTCACAGAGAATCAGGTGTCTTCCCTTCTGAAATCAAAAGCTCTTCTCAGGAGAACCACAAGAGTGAGAGCAGGAGGATAAACAGGCTTAGATGTAACAAAAAGAATATTAGACAAATCATATAAAACACGCATACTTTCTTTGTCAAGTATTTTCTGAAATGTGAGTCCTTGGGTATAAAAAATATAAGTAGCATGTAGCAATTTTTATGGTCCCAGGGCATATACAACAACAATTTAAAAAATTATTACAAATGCTGCAAATTGAAGGTACTGGCTACGGTGGTCATATACAGGGACTGAAACACGAACCTTCACAAAATAAAATTTACTCTTTTTTCAAGAGATAGCTAATTTATCTGAACCCTTCAGTGAAAACCCTTACAAGTACATGACATACATCACACAAATGTCCTTCAAAGACTAGAATGGGCAAGTAGTTGGACAGATGAAGAACATAGTGTATTACAAATATTATTGCTAGGAAAACGTAAAGCAGGTCATGAAAAAAAAAACCCCTTGTTAGGCTAGTTCTTCTATGATCAAGGAAGTATCTTTATCAAATTTTGAACATTTCAGAAAATCTTTAGGGCAAAGTAACTTATTTGAAAAAAGAAAATGGAATGAGATGGGATTAATGGTTAATACACCTGTTCGTTTGGGATTAATAGTATTAACACCCTGTCATTCCATAGAGATTTTAAGAGTATAACACCATTATTCAATTGCTTTTATCCTTTAAAAT
>JAVJGG010000048.1:7069382-7080803 GCA_035590195.1 Aviceda cuculoides | reverse complement strand
TATAAAAACCTGAAAAACCACTGGCACTGTAGTCTTTATGACAATGCAATCTGTGGTCTTGCTCAGATACTAAGAGACATCTTTTGTTCAGTGACCTGAAAGAAAGCCCTTGTATGGTTCAGGCAACAGAACCTGCATGAAACTAGATGCTGAGGCTCTATGAGCCTATTACAGGTTTTACAAACCGTATTCCCACATTTCTATTTCAAGTAAATAGTAATACATCAACTAATTCAAGAGGAATTCTATGAAGTTGACATACTTGCAATACATTTTGAAATAATGACATTCAAAGGTACATATCAGTGTACAGTTTTTATGTAACACACACACACACACAAAATGACCCTGAGAGTGACACAGCTGCCATTTTCACAATGAGCAAGATATTAGACATTTCACACATATAGTCACTTTTCATGAATTTCAAACTGGAAAATTAACTTTGACCTTTCAGATTCAGGTCAACAAAAGCTCAGTAGACTTTCTGAAAGGTTTTTAGGTATCTCTTGATCTACACTTTTTGATAGCGTGCCTTTAAAAGCCACAATATAGGGAAAATGTGCAAGAAAATAAATTTCAAATTTGAATTTTTTATTACAGCTCACCAATGACTCCACCCTCCAATTCCTCACCTTTTCCATAAAACTCATGTGGGTAATGCCTCTGGCACGTTTGCAGAATAAGATAACTAGTATAAACTGAAGTCACAGTTCCACTCAGCTGATTTTACTGAAGGAATCAGTTAAAGAAATTCAAGTGCAACTGCAGGTTCTAACAGCCCAGCTAAATGAACGAAATGCTAGACTTCATACCAATAGTAAGAATCTCTGTACTCTTCCCTCTTTCCAAGTGGATTAAAAGACCCCCAAAAGAGAATTTGCTTTGCTTCTGAACAAGACAACTTTGAATTTCAAACGTGCTTATTAAAATGCAGAGCTGTGCATCAAGGGGATGAGAGAAGGAAGTGGAAAGGTATCAGAATTACTTGTCTGAGATACTGTAACTAATGATTTAACAGATCATGCTCATCAAATATTGGATTATATGTATTCAGCCACTTGGTTTAAAAGGATATGGCTAATGATACCCTCCATGCATTCTTATTCATGTGATTTGTACAACAAATACATGCTTTGCCTCTTTGTTTCCTTTTATTTATTTACCAAGAACAATAAAGATGCTAATTATGTTCATATATGCTGGTTGGTAGCACTGCAATTAATTTCTAGGCTAAGGCAATTGAATCAAGACTAGTTCACAGAACAGGACTAATCTATGTCTTCTAGAGGTCATGTGTGTGTAACTGGATCTCTTTCAAGAAGAAGATGAAATGTAATATTTGCCATCTATGTCCAAGACCTGTTGGACAGTACATGAATTCGCTGCAGAAAGAGCTCAAGGAATTTCAAGCTACTTTTCTGCGCATGTCACAGGCTTTTGACAAGATTTATTCCGTTTCGCATTTGTGAAGGAGCACCACCTGCTCACATTATTCTCTCTTCGATAGCATGCATAGGAGTTTTATACCTATAGCCTACTAGCATAGAGCAGATAGGATGCTTTGAGGGTGTCTGATCATTATCACTTTCCTACAACATTAGTAGCTCTCCATTTGTCAAGTAGTTTGAGACTACAAATTAAATCCTGCGTCTCATAGCAGGCAAACAACTTCACAAAAAATTGAACTTCTTTTAAATCGCACTTGAACATGTCTGATTTTTGAACAAAATTTCTCAAAGATTTCTGTATTTTTTGTGTTATTAGGTTCAGAGATGTCTGGACTCTTCTATGAAATTAATACAATATAATCAATATAGTGCTCTTCATTCTATAATTTAATTGTGTAATTTTGTTTATAATGATAGTTGGCTTGATATTTTATGACCATTGAGGCAGTTTGTTTTATTACTTTGTTAAAAGCTATTGGATCTTATAAAAGCATCAAGACAGTAATAATCATTGAGAGCTGTAATTTAGGGAGGAATAAATGAGCGCATTCTGTGTTGCCCTCATGTTCATTAATAGGAATTAAATGACAGGATAATCACAGATTTTCTTTTGTTATTGCATATTCCATCCACTAGCATCCTTCCTGTGCATGCGTCTAATCTAAAGTTCTGTTCCAAATAGCTTTTAGATGAAGACTTAGAAGCTCAGCCTCAGTGTTGACTAGCATCTGACATTGCCCTTTTCACCTGTATTTGACATTTAGATGACCTTGACTTCATTATTTAAGACAGGTATGAGTTTAAAGCAAATATGTGTTTTGCAGTCCAAAGTGGTATTGATATGTTCATCGCTGTCTTTTAAAGGCTGTGGAACAACAGCTGCTATTTTATTCCTCTGCACAAAAGCCATTGTTTCCAGAACCAGAAGGATCATAGTCATCATTTCCCATGACAGGAGAATGTGAACACAACGAAGACATGAAGTCACTCTACATGTGATATTTGGCATGGCATTTAATAATCTTTATTTGTAGGAAAAACAGGATTAAGCCTCAAAAGCATATCCAATGTTTAGTTATTAATGACGTTCTTCTAGCTAATAGTAAAAATCCTCACAACAACAAATGCATACAGAGATAACATGGGACATCACCTAAGAACTGATGTAGGCACAATTACAAAGTTACTTACCATTTTGTTCTCTCTGGACTCCAGCAGCAAGCAAATCTGGTTCTCCAAGACTGATATCATTGAGTCTGGTTCCTAGACACTCCATGCAAAGATGTTTACACCATTCCTCTGCCTCTAGTTCTGGAAAAACAGAAAAAAAATATTGTTTGTGTTAACATTTTACTCAAAAAATTATGAAGTTCAATGAATACCTTCTTACTGACCAGCTTTATGACAAAATGCTTGTGTTGAAACAGCAGTTATTAACATAAAGTTCCACTCAAATTTCTTTCCCTTGATTTATGAACTTCTAAAAGGGTTTACACTATTAGGACTGCATCTTCCATTTTCAAATTTGGGGATAGGAGGCAGAGTTAACAAAAAAGAGAAAGGAGTAGTGAGTTTTCAAGGCAGTATATTTCTAGTAGGCCTTTTTGAAAGAAAAAAATGCAATTTAGAAAAACATTAGGTATAATATCTGAGATATTCTTTACTGCTCTTTACGTGAATCTGAACTATTAAAGCAATTTCTGTTTCTAAAGGTTCTAGAGTATTTTTCTAGGAGCAAAGGAAAAAACCAGTAACAAAAAGACCTTCAAATGCAAAACTCCTCTGCTGTACTGAACGGCTATGTGTGTCAAGTTAGTCTGAATAACTAATTTCTTTGGTTCTGTTTACCTTCTTTTGGTCTCAGAGCAATTTGGGCATTAGTTGGAACATTTCTGTGAAAATTCAAAACCTCCTAGTCTTTTCCGAGTCCTCCATTGCATCCCACTGACGTGCGTCTGAGAGCTCCCTATCTGCCAATCTACCAAGACATAACCTCCCCAAGGCATAAGCCCCCGAGACACCACGACAGCCCCCCCTCCACACCCAGCCTCATTCCATCCACTTCCCAAACTTAACATCACAAAATCTCTGGTGTTGGTCACACAAACAACATGTCAAGTTGGCGTTCACACAGCGTGAAACCACAACTAATGAAAATCACGCAACGAGGCTGACTGTCTTTTATTACAGGATAGGCTTCACCTAAGGGAGACTTCCTGGAGAGCAGGCTTGGCACCAGGGACACGCTGAGCTTCCATTGTCACAGTCTGTCTGTATCTGATCATCTTTAGGAGCGGGTGACTCCAGTCACCTAGAAATGTCTCTATTAAACTGACACAGTTTTTCCATTCCTATTTTGGGGGACATCTGGAAAATAGTTTTGTGACCATCTCTCCAACGTAGTGCTGAAATTTGGAAAGAGAAAAATACTGCATGCAAGCCCTGAAGCATCTAGTGATGATGACTCATTGTAATTACTGAAAGTTTATATCCAAGAAAAATCTTTCCATGCCTAATTGGTATAGTCCTCAAATCCTCGCCTGGCTAGGCATAGACATCTAGTGACAAAAACGTTTGCTGGACAAGAAAAGGAGACAAGCATGCAATTCCAGGTCTCCAAGAACCTTTGGATACCCTCCTTTGTTCAGGGCCCTGAATAATCCAGGAACAGATTGTTCCTGAGTTATTTTGGCTATCAGCTGACCAAGTTCCCAGGCAGACAGCTCAAATGATAGTGTCTGTTTTGGTTTTTTTGAGAGCCAAACGCAGTTGTTGTCACAAGGACACAAACAGTTTGGGGGACTTCTTCAGAGCACTGTAAGCAAAGGGGTTTCCCTTAACCCTTCTTGATTTTTTTGCAGTCTTTTTCTCAGGACACGGATCCCCAAAGTTGGTCTTCTCGTAACACCCTCAGCTTCTGGTGGTAAAAGACCGACCATTCTGTCAGGAACACCCAGATGACATTTAACTTTGTACATAAGAAGAAAATATTGAGGTGACAGCATACTGTTCCTTAGCACTTCTACAGAAGAAAATATTGAGGTGACAGCATACTGTTCCTTAGCACTTCTACAGATACAGCCTCCTTGATGGGAGTAAGGAGAGAATAGGTATATCTCTGGACAGCAATAAAAACTTAGGGCTTTTAAAAGGAGTAAGATAAATTTGTTTAAAAGCCTACCTCTAAAATTTATCTTGTGCTCATGCATGAAGAAATTTCCCTCCTGTTTTCCCTTCCTCTCCTTCAGCCTTTGCCATTTGCTTGGATATTCGTGAGGTCTGCTGAACCAGAGCCATGCCTTATAAATCACACCTTCCCATGGAGAGGGCTTCATGCCAGGGAGATGATAAAAGTGGACCACAAGACATGCTGCCATATTCCGGCAGCCATGCAGAAGGGGTGCGGGGGTGGGGGAAGCGCACCAGCACATGGGTAAGTCAAGCCCCCCATCACGGGAAGGTTTCCACTGAGTCGCCCAACATCTGCTTCCAGCTACAGATAAACGCAGGGGAATCGGCCCAGAAAGGCTGGTAGCACAATGGAGACAGTGCAAATCTAGTCCAGTGCTCCCATGTTTCCCTCCCTTCCCTCTCACAATTTCTTGCCTGCCTAAACCATATCATAGAACAATATATATGCTGACACAATTCATAGCTCTATACAAAACCTGTAATTTTTCCTCAAGTGTGGTCAGGATATAACATTTTATGTATTTTACGAAATCTGGATTTTATTACTTTCTTTCATTGTGCCTGCACCCAGACTGAAAGGCTACATTTGGGAAATGTAGAATCAGATGATGGTAAACAAACACTAAACTAACCTGTCTAATTTCTAAGGAGAAAGGAAAACATATTGGCATTTCCATAAATCCAGCTTAACATCAATATATATTCAAAACAGGACTCATGTAAAAACAACACTTGTATTTATATGAATCCTCACACCACATTTCCAGTAGATTTTTTTGGGAAACAAACAAGCAAACAAAAGCATTGTTCTAGGAAGCCGTTTCTTGTGAGCATCTTTGTTTTCGTCTCCTCAATCCACTTGCCTCTCTCTATTACAGGAACACCTAGATCTTGAAAGTTTGGATCCAGAAACTGCCTTTCAGAGTGTTTGACTCTGGCAGTTTAATTTAAGCTGCTGCTGCTTCACTGCCAGACGTTGATGATTAGACCCAGATTAGACCATTCTCCAACTGCCACACAGAAGAAACTTATCTTACTGTGAGCATTAAAAGATCATGGCTATATTTTGCAAAGCATAGGCTATAACATGCATTGTATTGCTGTATAACTCCAAATTTGTATCTTACAAAAATGACTGAATGAATGCTTACAGAAAATACCGTTTCAATGCAGAACTGAAATATCTTCCCACAGAACTGTGAGGATTTGTGTCTCCTGTCAGAAGCATCAACATTATCTACAAATGTGTTTGGAAGGTCAAGGGTATGAGGGTACTGTGTGAGTTAGTTTTACCTAATGCATCCTGATAGCTATTGCTTACTTGCAAGGGACTGCCTTCAACCTTTTCCTTGACAGACATGTGAAATCTTCTTTAGAAGCAGGTGAATTACCTTTCAAAGACAAAGCCATATTTCTCCTTTCACCCTGTGCATCTATAAAGTAGTTCACCATTCTTTTGTAAAAGGTCTATAGTATGCTTTGTGTTTCTGGATAAGAAATATTATTTATGATTTTTTAAATTTATTTATTAGAATTTATAGTACATAAATGCATTAGTCACAGTAGCAATCTTTAAGCATGACAGCTACCACGTCACAAAACAGAGATACCACTGTTACTTCTTTATTTTAATTATATGCACATATTGAAACAGATGAAATATTACAGCGGAACCAAGTCATAAAAAACTGTCAGCAAAATTCTTCTCTTTAATGCATGTAGATTAGATTTATTGGTGGTAAATGCTGAGTTTTTAGTCATAACTGGCACTTGTCATTGCAAAATTTAGTTTCCTTTTAAGATAACTGAATTCTTGGACTGAATGATAAATTGCAAAGCAAGCTTTCACAGCTATAAATAAAATCCAAATACTTGCATTTTCATCTTTATTGTTATTCGATTATAAAATGCTACTATACAAATGTCATGAGGTGAGATAAAAAGCAAAGAGATGGGAGACCTTAATTAGGCACTGTTTATTGCATAAGAAATATTACTGGGAACAAATCTGTAAACTTGTTATCGAAAATACACACACCTTGTTATTGGCAATATTTTCCTGCAGTTTAACTGAGCTTCTAGGTCATGCCTGAGGTTCTATGTCATTTGTACTTCAGTTCCCATGTGGTTAAACTGGTGCTTTACCTACTCCAACCACTGAAGTTGTGCGTTGCAAATAGGTAATACCACAGGATGATAAATGGGTTTGTTGATATAATAATGATACTGAAATAATATTGGCAAATGTTGTTATAAATATAAATTTGTAAGAGTGAAAGAGCTCTTCTGCTACTTATGGTTTAAAACAGTTCATGTTACACAACCTGTTCAACAGGGAGGAGGTGGTGGGGCAGAAATACAGAGATACAGATATATTTCACTTCACCGTCCTTAGAGATCCTCTAGATCTCCAGGGCTAGAGGTGGGATTGTTTTCAGACTCCTGATTTAGGAAGCATTTTGTGTGTGGACTAAACCAAGTATCTTCTGAATCCTGCTAACTTCACCTTCTTTCACATTTACCCCCTGTGTTCACCTTGCACAATCCCCCAGGAGCCTGTCATCACCCACCACAAGAAGCTGCCAGCGTACTCGAATGCCGCTAGCCCGAGACAAAGCCTTGAAGAGGTGACTGCTCCTGCTCAGTTCAGCTTTGTCCCCTTCAATAACACCATCTCCTGCTCTGCAAGGCAGTGCCCTCCACTCCAGGAGATCCCTTCCATCACCAGCAGCAGCAAATTATTGCATTCATAAAAAAAAAATGGCTCAATTTATATGCAACTCTTGAAGTTTAAAAACAAAGACGAGGAAGTTTGTCTCTTCCCATTCTCACCCAGCCCACATAAAGTGATGTGACCAAGGATTTAAGTTGGAAATAAACATGTATGCAATATTAGAGGGGGTAACTAACATTGCCCTTGTGCAAATCAAAAAAACTCACTTACTTTTCGAGCTTTCCCTGATGTCAAAGTGTATAAACCTAAAATGTTAGTTTCTTCATTTCTGAAACATTCTTATGTATTTTCTGCACAAATTGTTTGACTCTTCTTCCCTCTAAACTACTTCTGTAACAGGTCCAAATCCAACTGAATATTCTTACTCTGAATGAAACTGGAGAATCTTTCCTGCTTGGGTTAGTAGGACTTAGACCTGATATTCTACACAAGGAAAAAAAGATGGTGCAGAAAAGCCACATGTGCCAATTTATCTGTTCTAAAAATCATCCAGCCTTAATTAGAAGTTAATAAGAAAAAATATGATAGAATTCCCACAGGACTGATGTGCTATAATACTGTGCCACATACAATATATGCGGCAACTTAATTTTGTTTTTTTTCACTAGCGAATAGCACTACTGCCTGCAGGCACGTAATTTCTTATCAAAATCAATAACACTTTAAAACCTCTATTGTTTATCAGGATATATATCATCCTTTGATGATTCAAACATAATTTTATTTTATAAATATTTTAAATAGGTTGTCTAACAGTGTCTCCATTACTTAGGGCACTTTTACTAGAGCACATCACACACACTCCAACACAGATACAAATGCAAAGCAATGTGGCTATTTCTTATCTTTGCTCAAAGGAATGTATAGGTAGTGCTTATTTTGTGTAATAACACGTATTACTCATCAACACTGGCTATGCATGAATTAGGCAATTTTTTGTTGAATGATAGGGAGCATGAAGGGGATGTAAGTTGTATTTAGGGTAAAAGAACAGAAAATTAGTCTGTATGTAGAGTAAAACTTGCTTTCAATTAGATAGTAACAGAGATAGTGGGCTGCAACTCTGAAAGCAATTTGGTTATTAACATTATTTTTTTATTGACCTATTATATTTGAAGCTATTTTATAAGATAAGGGACTCATACATAGGATTTTTGCTTGTGTTACAACTAATCCTACCTCTAAGGAAACTTTTTGCATTTTTCTTGAACTGTGACTTTTGAATCTTTCGCCTGGAGTAGTCTCCTGTTATTACATAAGTGTAAATCACTGAACCGAAAAGGCAAAGGAGAAGTCATGAAGGAAAACCACATACACTGTTAAATTTCATTAATTTACTGAAAATGCTTTATCTTCAGGCTGTGACAAAATATTTTAAAGGAAATCTGACAATATTCTTTGGAAAAAAAGAGTTGGTGGGTGAAGTTCCTCAAAAATTTCTTGTCATTGACACTTTTTTCTTTTAATACCATAAGACCCTTATTTTTTAACTATTACCAGCTATTAAAATGTATGCATACTTCTTAACATACCATCAGTTTAATGACATACCCACTTTTGTCTGTACAATTTGAGCATTATAAATTTTTTTGCTTAAGGAAATACTGAATAACACAGCAATCAAGCTAAATGAATAATTACAGAACATGAACACATGCTGTTCTCTGACTTTAACTTGGTATATTTTGCCAACGCCCTTTTTTAACTGAGGGAAAATACAGCCTAAGTATTATACACAAAGAAACTTTTATTTTCGCATCATTTGCTATTTTAAACTTGTGTTGGCATAAGGATAGCACAGTTAATTACAATAATTGCCAAAAGACATTTATTAGCTGTAATAAAATTAAAAGTGATATTTCTGCCAAAAGTCATCCACACTTATCTGGAGGCGGTGCAAGGTACATCACAAACAGGTCTCTGATAATTTTAATTTGTGCATGTACCTGTGTTTGCAAACAGCCAGCTGTGTATCCCTGTAGTTATCGAGGTAGATGAAAACTTGATATTTTCCTGACAATACCCTGTTCGTTTCTGCAAGACTGATCAAAAGTGTCAGCTTGAATAATCAGCACTCAGCTACTAGACCATCTACTATCCTGTCTATAATATAAGCACCTACAATGTTAAGTGAATGCATTTGAAGGCAATAATGGTATTTAAAAAGATCTATCATATTGATGCTACTGTCCATTAAACTATTTCCCTAAAACAGACTTTTACTGCACATAACATCCACTGTCATTGCTCCTCCTTTCCAGCGTAAAATTGCAGTGAAAGAGCACCCTTCACCCAAACCCTAATAGAAACGCCCCGCCACGCTGACTAGCAGTCCCTAACCAAAGTGAAAGCAGTAGGAAACAAAGTTTCCCATCTGAAATGCTTGAGAATGTAGTTTTCATACAGAAACAGAACTTGACTTATTTAAAAAGCAGACTATGTATGGGAAAATGAAGAAAAATAGTTAATCTACAAGAAAGTGGTCTCCTTTGCTCGAGAGCTAATGTAACTATAGGACATTTGTTTCCTTTTTTTATTTAGGTAAATGGCAACTTTTGCTATTAAAAAAAGTGAATATCACTTTACTCAGTGATTAGTCCTACAGAAATGAATGATGCCATTCCAGGAAGAAAATGCTATTTGGTGGGTACCCTTGAAGGTAGATTTATAGGTATCCTTACAGATAGTGTATTCTTCACTTTGGGGACTAGAGATGGTCATTATACCATAAATGTTTATCAAGCATTAGTATGTCCAACAGAACAAGAATAAGCTGTTTAGAGCATCATTACTCAAAAATATCCCTAGCAAACTTTCACTCTCAATTCAAACTTTCTTTTAAGTGCAAAGTAATAATTATGAAAACCTACCTGAACATAGAAGAAACATTTACATTTTGTCTGAAACTAATGGGCCAGTTACAAGAATCTGGCATGGGAATTAGACAATTCCCCAGGACTGTCAATCCATACCTGTTCCAACACTTATTAACATTAAATGACAATGGCATGAAAGTAAAATAACCTCAGGCAGCTTGTCTGTACTGGGAATGACACAAACACCTTCAGTCAAGTGTCTAAAAAGGGTCTGTCACCAGTAACATAACACACGGAGGATGCTATCACATCAACTTATGCAGCTACCCCATGACTGACAGTCAGCAATAGCATTTTTCTGGCTTAAAACTGCATAGTATTTCAGATTTAGTCTACTCCCACAGTACTTTTATTCCTCTTGGAAAAGTTATAGGGCCTTTTCTCAAATGCATGGGAAATTTAATACCTTCTGTGTAAATCTGAAGTATGCCTTTCTCCCATTGTCAAGTGTTTAAGTTACAGTCTAGTGAGAGGACAAATACCCCAAATAAACTAGTACAAATTCTAAGGTTCATTTCATTATGCTTTTTTTTTTTTTAATATGTTAAATATTCAGTCTTATCTTTGAACTGTTGACAAATCTTGCTGCTTGAAGATCAGAAATACTGTTAGGTATTTCTAATCTAAAGGTATCATTTTCCTATACAAAATCAAGGTGATAAGGACTAGTTTCAACACATGGGAGAAAAAATATGCACCATTGCCGCTATATGCTTCATTGCTCTTATGCCTTTGACCACGACTTACTTTCACTCCAACCATCTGAATACCTTCTGCATTAAATCAGTAGGAGCAGACAATGACTAGCAGACTAGGAAGTCTTTGGAATATCCTTCTTCCCTTTGGCTAAACATAGCTGCCCAAAGCAAGACTTCCAGCTTTGAATACTTAGATTTATTAAACACTGTCCCATTTTGGTTGAGCACAGAGAGCAGTGTTAGTTTTGCCCCCTTCTGATTTTACTAAGACTAGGAAACCTTTCCTGAATGGTCCTGCATGGTTTAACCCCAGCCAGCAACTAAGCACCACGCAGCCGCTCACTCACTCCCCTCCCCCACAGTGGGATGGGGGAGGAAATCAGGAAAAGAAGTAAAACTCGTGGGTTGAGATAAGAACTATTTAATAGAACAGAAAAGAAGAAACTAATAACGATAAGAACAACACTAAT
>JAVJGG010000048.1:7040577-7055587 GCA_035590195.1 Aviceda cuculoides | reverse complement strand
GAATGTAAGAATCCAGAGCAGCATATTTAACTTTATGCAATGCCTGTCTTTTCACTCTTTTTTTGGATCTCAAAATATTGTGGCACATATGAACGTGAGAACATGCATCTGACATCCAATGAACCGTATGCTGTACAGAGAAGCAAGTATGGCCCCTTCAGTATATAAATATATATATATTTATTATATATATATTTTTATATATATATAAAAAATCACAAACAGGAAGTCAAAAAGGCAGGGTCATAAATTTTCATTAACAGTCCCTGCCACTTTAACAAAGTAATATACCATCTTTCAGAATTTTTTCAACTATATAGGATTATTTTTCTGCATGCAAAAGGTGAACTTTGTATTCCTCTTTCCAGTACCAAAACTATGTTTGGGAAGCTGTTCTTCACTTCCACCACTTCCATGATCCTAGAGTTTCAACCTCACAAAGCTAACAATCAAAATGGGAACTTTAATCTGGTTGTTTTTAAAGCTTATGTAGCCATTTGTATTGTTAGTAATAACAGCAGGTATGATCACTGATGCTTCATCTCAAAGCCTCAATGTTTCACTGTAATTTTAATCCAAAACCTCCAGGCTTCTTAGCTGTCAAAGGATATAGTGATATGAATTACATCTAATATTCCAGTGACATCTGTCAAACTCTTCAAGCACATAATATTTTTGCTTGTAAAAACTATCAAGGAGAAAAAGCCCAGCTCATAATCAGTACTAATTTGGCAATAGACCAAAAGCTTTTTCAGTATAAAAATGAATTGAATTTGTGCCTTTTTAAACAATAGCAGCAATGTATTTTTTTTTTTTTTTTAAAGAAAGCAACACCAACAAATGGTGAAAACAGGTTTAAAAGGAAAAATATGTACAGAACTCAAAAACCCATGTGGCTGAATATATTGCCACTTGACACCAACAGCCTTTCATTTTCAACAAAGTAAAACTTTTTTTGCAGAGTTATAACAAGATTGCTTATCACAGTTTGACTGGACTCAAAAAAGTTGAAAGCGTAAGAATATAGAAGAAAAAGACTGCTTATGTTATAGATGTATGAAATTATTTTATCCAGGTAACCATCACAGCAGCAAGACATTCAAGAAATTAAAATGGTAGACTGAGCCACAACAGCCACAAGAATATTAATATCTGTTAAGCTATATCAATATAGCGTAATGATGGATAAAACCCTAAACCAGAAGTTTCAAATAGGGTAGCTGATCGGCTTTTGCAATAAACCAATTCTATTTTCGACAGGACTTGAATAGTGGAAGTTTTAAGGGAATGCCAAAGTATAAACTCTTAAAAATAATGAAGATATTTCTTGATTGTAATGAGTCTAGAACTGCAGTTCATGCATGCCTGGAAATAAATAAACCCCTTCAATTCATCTATTTCTATACAGAATGGGGTGCTGTACTGAAGAGAAGCCAGACAAATATTGGTATCTTGGGGGATATCTGCATTTGTTTCACAGTTGTAGCTTTAAGATTTCTCTGTGATTTTGCCCCTTTTTCTCATGTTACATGTCATTCTATACTGAAATCACTCAAAACACATTTCAGCCCTAATTTATTTTGTCTCTCTTGTCTCTGAATCCATATAACTTGCAACCCCCCATTTTTCTTTATCAATAGGTTTACAAGTTCATCAATCTTCCTCACATTCTGTCATTTAGAAATCAAAATAAATTTTGCACAAACCTGGTGCTGGTGGGTTCACTGAACCTAAAAGAGCCAGGGACTTGTATCACTTAATATTTTGCTGGCATCACTGAAGGAAAAAATCATGCTCCCATATGGTCTGTCACTGACTTAGTGCCACCCAGAAACATCATTCCTTGAAAGCTAGTTGTTATTCAGGCACAATCCTCATCATGCTAGCAACTTCCATAATAGCACCATAAACTTCTAGCTTTAATCAGTATTCATGTCCACCAATTTCATTTTCTTGCTGGTCCTGCATAGGCACCATTGCCCACTGAATCATATCTGCAACCTTAGAGAGAGTTTACAGGGCATTTCAGAATGCCTGTCTCAGTGCAGGCAATGACAGACATTAGGCTTGCAGGAAGCAGCTATATCTATAAAAAACCTAACAGCACACTGACCTGAAAAAAACCGAACAACAACCAACCAAACAAAACCCATCCCAACAACTTTTTTTAAGAAGGTATTAGGGAAAGACAGCACCTCAAACCCAGAAGCTAGCATCCAGAGTTAAAAGAATTTCTCCATTTGCTTGATAATACACTGTGGAGTGCAGAAAAAAAACCACGTGGGAATGGGGAAGGATTTCTGTGAGGCTTCATGGAACTTCACTGCTTTAAATCCCAGAAATTCTCCACTAAATTTTCAGTCTACATTGCTCCTGCTATGTGAATGGCCATAGCAGCATAGACTGATACTGGGCATATATTCTATATTTGTTCTTGTGATGAGGTCACTTCGTATCTTAAAAACTTTCCTTTTTTCCTCCTTGATGTATTCAAAAGACGACAGTAATATCTTTTAAACCTTTATTATGCTGGAGTAAACATGCTCAATTCCCCCAAACTGTTTCATTTTTCTTCACAGTATTCTGTCCCACTTAATCTGCTTATACATTTAGCAACATTTAATGTTGTCTCAAGTCTCAACGTGTTAACAACCTGAGAGTTTTGCATTTCCCTGTTTCTAAGGCAACTCAGAATTTCATGATTCTTGATAAAAAAATTTGTTAAAATTCCCTTAATGGCAATAACTTTCACGGGATTTTCAGGGAGGATGAAACTGAGACTAGCATGTTCCTTGCTAAGGTAGCAGGAGTTTCCCATGGTCTGAAGAAGAACTCCCACTCTTTAGAGTCTGTCTTAAGTTCATTGAGTTATAGACCACTTTTCACGTTATTTAATCAGCCATGACTTCTCATTAGTTTACTTCTACTGAAACAATTCTGATGGTAACTGAGACAATTTAAAAATGTTGCTTGCTAATCACCAAACTCACAAGTCTCTGCCTACTAGAACAGATGTCAGAAAGAGATACAGTGACAGCAAGCAGCTTCCTTCTCTTCCTGAAGAGGGATAATTCCTCTTTAAAGACTTGTTATCCCATGCTTTTAATCAGGGAACTGTAATATCTGAGACTGGTTTGCTTTTCAAAACCTTTCAACAGAGCTTCGGAATTGAACAGATTTCTACAGCTGTTGTAGATGTTGGGAGTACTGGTGGTAGTGATGGGAACAGCTAGCTAATAACAAAAGCATATGGAGGATTTTTGTTTGCTTTTCCACAGAATGTTTTCATTAGCAAATGAAGATTACCAAAACCTAGATGCTCCGCAGATGACTAATTTG
The DNA here is from genome assembly GCA_035590195.1 of Aviceda cuculoides. Classification (NCBI taxonomy): domain Eukaryota; kingdom Metazoa; phylum Chordata; class Aves; order Accipitriformes; family Accipitridae; genus Aviceda; species Aviceda cuculoides. The sequence goes on along the minus strand of JAVJGG010000048.1, from coordinate 7,052,248 downwards.
CTGAAAACCAAATGGAAATACGGGGGCTACAGCCCATCCAGAGCTCAGACTTGCCAGTAGCTGCCTTGAAGACAATAAGCAAGCTGAGGGCCTAGAAGCCGCAGAAGCTTAGGAAAAAGCCATAGGCTCACAGCCAGCACACCCAGTGGGCTGGTATCACAGCTCTCAGGCTTTCTGGGGAGGACCAAAGTGTTCTACACCTTTAGAGACCTATTTTAAAACAGAGTAGCATTTTAGTGTGGTTAATTCTGTAATTAAGAAAGCTAAGTACCAGAAAAATGTGCTACTTTTCATCACATGGACTTCTAGACTGCACAGAAGAAAAGATATTAGCTCATACTATCGAAACCAAAATGATACAGTTATCTTAAAAACATTGACTGGTACAACTCTGACAAAAACCCTACCTCACACTCTTCAGTCTCCATATAAAACCAACTCAGCTATGAGCATTACTTCCTCCTCCTTTCCAAGACATTATTGACTCTGTGCTCAGCAGACCTTTTGCAATGGGTTCAGCATTAACTGTTCTTCCGTCTACTTCTGGAGGTCAAGATGATAGGAAACAAAGCCTCTGCTTCTGTATATCTAGAGGCTCCATGGTGGAAAAATGTTCATATTATGAAACTTTGGGCTCCTAAATAATTCAGGAAGGTCAAGCAGCTATGATTCTAGAAGATTTTTGACTGAGTCAAACCACTTGAGTGGTTCTTTCCCACTGAAGCCATGGGAAAGAAGGGGTATTAATAGAGTAAAGGTATTACTGAGTTAACCAAAGAAGTGACCTGATTTGCCAAGATAAATCCCATTGTGTGTACACCACCATGCACCATGAGGCCGTTAAAAGTCTAGGCATCATCCCATAGAAACCACTGTCACTAAACATTTTTTGAGAGATCTGAGAAGAAGAAGAAAACGTTTTAAATAACAAACAGCTCTCTAAATATTCCTTAAACTTTGATAAGATTCATCAAGGAAAGCAAAGTACTTGGCACATTTCAGCAGCAGTAAAAATGGCAATAGTTCCTTGTGGGAAGACAGAACTCAGTTGTGGAAATAAGCTGCAAAAGAAATTTTTTTAGACCTATCTTCCTAGTTCAGAACACACAAAAGATCTGGAGTTCAAAATAATCAGATTTTAATGAAACAAAGCAGTGTATCTATCTCATCTGATGGAGATGATGCAGTTTATACTGTTTAGATAGACTGATAGCATGGAGAAAGGCAAACTGATTGAAACTCCACTATACGCACAGCTAAGATTTGTAGCCTTTCAGAAACAGCAAGATATCTCACACTTTTATAGCTCCATCTTCTCTTTGTTCTCAGATCAGGGAGTTGTAGGGAGCAATAAGATCCTCTGAAGTCATTTCTCCTCCAGACTAAAGAGGCCCAGCTCTCAGCTTCTATTCATACATCACGTGCTCCTGACCCCAACTCCTGGTGGTCCTCCACTGGGTTCACTCCTGTATGTCAATATTCTTGTGCTGAGAGCACAAAACTGGACACAGTACTCCAGATGTGGTCTTACAAGTGCTGAAAAGAAAGGAAGGATCACTTCCCTGTACCTGCTGTCAACACTCTTACTAATGGAGTCCAGAATAAGTTCAGCCTGTTGTCCACTAGGACCCCAGGGTCTTTTCTGCCAGAGGTGCTTCCCACATAGTTGGCCCCGAGCCTGCCTTGTTGCCTGGGATTACTCCAACCTGGGGGCAAGACCTTTCATTTGCTCTTGCTGAACTTCATGCGGTTTCTGTCAGCACATTTCTCCAGCCTGTCCAGGTCCCTCTGACAGCAGCCCTGCCTTCCCAGTTTGGGTCACCCCAATCTGGTGTCACCTGCAAACTTGCTGAGAGTACTCTCCATCTCATCATCTAGGATGTCAGTGGAGACACTGGACAGTATTGGTCCCAGCATTGGTCCCTGAGGGATCCACTACCTACTGGCTGCAAGCTTGGCTTTGCACCATTAATCACAATTCTTTAAGCCCAGCCTATTTTCTATCCACTTTGTACTGCCTTTATCTATCCCAAGTCTCACCCATTTGCAGGCTATGGAGGAGGCTACAGGAGGCTGTCAAAGACTGTTGAAATCAAGGTATATAACAGCCACTGTCTTTCCCTTGCCAGACACCTCATCATAGAAAGCACGATTTGCATATGGAAAACATTTTAACTACTCCCATTCACCTTGTTGTCCTTCACGTGTTTGCACACCATTTGCTCCAATACTGTTCTCAGGGACTGAGGTGAGGCTGACTGGCCTATAATTGTCTGGATCCTCCTTCTTGTCATTCTTGATGATCTAGTTCCATGGACTTGTGCATGATACCCAAGTGATTTAAGTGATGCCTGACTGCCTTGCTGTACTGTGGATACTACTTCCCTTCCACTGACTGCTAAGAGGGTCAGGGACCTGGAAGGCCAGAAGACAAGCCTTGCAAGTGAAAACCAAGGTATAAAAAAGGGGTTGAGTAGGCCCTTCTCATACCCCTTGTCACTAGGTCCACTGCCCCAGTGAGCAATGGGCCCACACTCACTTAGCCTTCCTTTTGCTGTTGATGTACTTTAAGAAACCTTTTCTATCCTTCACCTCCCTGGCTAGTTTCAGGTCCAGCTGAGCTGGAGCTCTCCTGGCTCCATTCCTATATACACGGACAATGTCTCTGTATCCCTCCCAAGTCTATCCCAGCTTCTGTGTGCTTCCCTTCTTGCATTTGATCTGAGCCAGGAGCTCCACGTTCAACCATACTGGTCTTCTGTAATGCTTGTCTTCTGCAGAATGGGAAGGACAGTTTTTGTGCTCAGAGGATGCTGTCCTTGAAGATTAGCTAGCTCTCCTGGGCCCCTTTGCCCTCCGAGGCAATTTTCCATAGGATCCTGTCAAAGATGTCCCTGAACAGAGTGCCTCCCCTCAACCCATTATTGATCATCTGTATCAAGAAACTCTCTTCAATATGTTCCAGAAATCTGGATTGCTCGTGTCCAGCCATACTGACCTTCCAGTAGATATTGCTGTGGTTAAAGTGACCCAAGAGTACCAATGCCTGGGATTGCGGGGCTTTTTCCACCTGCCTTGAGAATGCTTTATCTGCCTTCTCTTGCTGATGAGAACAATATCCTTCTGATCTATAGCAGATACTAGAATATCACCTGTGTTGGTCTGCCTTTTGATCTCTGCCCACAAGCTCTCCACTGGTTCGTCACTTCACCCAAGACTCCATCCACTCAAAACACACGTTTGTGTAGAGCATAGCCTTAAGTTAGGGCATCTCATACTGGCATCTTGTTAGCACCTTAAGGTACTCATGTCTTGTATACAAAACTGAGTTCAAGGTTAAGGAGTTGCATCATGTTTGTTACAGAAGAAAGGGATAAGTGGGCCAGATATGCTGACCTTTCTTAGGTTTGCCCGTTCTTTGGTGAAAGAATCCTGAAGTTATGATTTGCTCTCACTCTTTTCAAATATACCTGCACCATAGTAATTCTAGGGAAGCAGTAAGATTTTTTCATTAGAGAACAAGGGGAATACAGTTGTAGGCATATCGGAAAGTTTCTGTAGAACTGATTTCAGCGCTGTTGAAATATAACTAAAATGTTTTTATTCAATTATTAATCATATTACAGTGTCATTATTAATTCTACACATTAGAAATTAAAGTCTTTAATGTGAACTACTTATCTAATAACCTGTTAAACTGATTTTAGAATGCCACAGATTTCCTATGTGTGTGTTTTTAAATTTAAGTTAATAAACAAACAAAACTCTGTCAAACCGTCTTTCATGATGGGATGTACATATCAATGTTTGCAATACTTGATCCAAAATCCACATAATTCACGACCTTAAGCACTTTCAACCTACCTCCTCCAAGTTTCTTGAATTTTGTTTCACTGTATTTAACTTAGATTGTACACCATGCAATGTTTATATGATAATATTAAGATAACTATTTTGAAATGAAGTTAAAAATATGTCACTAAACAAATAGAAACTTTATCATTAATTTTGTTTTCGTTCTTTTTAAGAACAACTTTTTCAGGTAAAATATACCCTAGGACACAGACATATACAATTGCATTTTCAAAAAAGAAAACAGTGCCCTTCAATAGTGCAGTGTTCTGTGTCTCACAAGTAACAACCTGTCATTATGTACCATGATGCCCAAGTCTGTTCTCAACTCATTCACCATATAGCTGTTCAAACCGCAGACTGCTTGACATCCAGCTTTACAATATCCCGAGGTTTTAGCTGGTATTTACCTCTTATTTGCAATGGCATGATAATTATTAGTTTAGTAAGTGCCTATAGCAAAACTTGGTAAAAAAAAAAGAATGTTTCATATCTTGACTTAGTAACATCCCATAGGTATTTTTTACTCAGTGTTACAAGTTTAGCTGAAAATCTCCAGTCTTTAGACCATCTGCGTGCAGTCAAAGACAAGTAATAGAAGAAAGAGCTCTGTAACATACCCAACACCTCCCAAAGTATATAAAAAAACCCCCTACCAAGCCCCCAAAAAACTCAACCCCAAACTCCAAAGTTCTTGTTTACAACTAATTCCTTTAAGCTAAGGATTTCTATCTGGTGCTTTAAGTTAACTCATCTGAGCAAGACTTTGATGTGCAACGTGATTTCTTCAAGCTAGAGACGGCAGTACCAATTGCTTACCTGACTCACACGCAAATGTCTTTGACGTCTCATCATGAAAGATAATTGCCACTGCATGCTTCTTTGTCTCTCGAGGCAATCTAGTTATGTTTTTGATATTGTGCAGCTCGGTTACCTTAAAATTAAGAAAAATATTTTAGGCCAGTGTATAAATAGTACAAATAAAAACATTAACCAAAACTACTCAAATTTTACTATAATCTGTTTTTTTCCCCCCTAAGGCTATTTACATTTACAAGTCTTTTAATCAACAAAAACACATAAATAGGTAGAGTCTAAAGTTGCAAAACTTTCTATAAAATGTAATGTATCAAAAAGTGAATGGTCTGCTTCTCTAATAAAGTTCTACTTGGAAACATAGTTATTACAGTGACATCAAGACAGTCTTGTGATTATTCTACGTTTTTCAATTTCTATATTCATACAACTTTGATCAGTTTCAGAATCTGCATCAAATACATAACCTAATGTAGGAACAGCAGTGTCTTATTAGTTAAGGGAAGTAAATCAGTTATCATGCCCATTAGTATCACTACATTTTAAGGATAAATCCTCATCTGTCTTTAAAGTGTAACTGTCATCCTCATAAGAACTCACAACTTTATTTTATTTTCCAAATATTAGAAAAGCTTATCAACAAAAAACCAGTTTTCCAGCAAATTTACAGCATAAACCATTCAATCTATTTCCATTTTCCTTTGATGCAAGTAGATAACTACAATTAACACAAATGGAAGAAAAATATGTTACTACAACCCAAGCTGGTAGCACAGCCTATATTAAACTGCTTAATACTTTGCATTATAAAACCTTTTCTCAGTTTTGCAGAACTCTGGGCAAACTTTATGTGTTTATAGTTAACTTTTCCAGGCAGGACATCTGCCTCAGGCAGAATTAATTTCTTAAAAATGTCATCCATATGAATTTGGCTATCTATGACTAGGGGAAAAAGTGGGCTGAATGTGGATGGATTTTTTTTCTTTGTTTTGCAATTCTTACACTCCCTGTGTACAGCTCTAGCATTCCTTTTCATATGCTGGAAATAATGATTTTTAAGAGACAGAGATTTTATACGGTGCAGTAAAAAAATGGAACATGCTGGGGCAAAGACATTGCAAAAAAGATTGAGAGCAGATGAGCAGTGAGAGCCATCAAGAAGCCAGAGACAAAGCATGAAGTGGAATGTGTAGGTGCTGATGAGAAACCTGAGACCAGAGCTGAAGACTGCTATAGGGTCTATCTTGACAGCCTTCAGCAAAACTCACTCGCCTGTCAATATCTTTGCTGTAACAGATGGGCCAAAACTGGATGCAGGTACTCTAGATATGGTCTAATGAGTGCTGAACAGAGGGGGATAAACACTCCCTGTATTGCCTGGTCATGGTCCTGTTCATACAGCCCATGGAGCTGTTGCCCATCTTTGCTGGCTGAGGCACCAAGCCCCAGGGCCCTTCCCACAGAGCTACTCCCAGCCCGTCCATCCCAAGCCTGTGGCAGCACAGGGGCTCCTCTGTCCCCGGGTCAGCTCCTGGCACTTGCCCTTATTCAGTTTCACAAGGTTCCTGTCAGCCCTTTCCTCCAGGCTGTTCAGGGCTCTGGAAGATAGCCTGACTACCGAAAGTGTATTCCCAATTTGCTGTTTGCACAGTTGGTGAGTGCATGCTCCATTACCTCCTCCAGGTCCCTGACACCAATACTAACCAAGAGAGGTCCCAGTACAGACCCCACAGCTCTACACTTGCTACTGACCTCCACGTACAGTATGACCCATTAACCATGACTTTCTGGGTCTGACTAGCAGACCAGCTTTTCACCGTCTAGACATCCACCGACCTACATGATAACGTCCCAACTTGGATATAAGAATATCGTGGGAAAAAATGTCAAAAACCTTGCTGAAATAGGGTACCCAATGACATCCATTGCTCTCTCCTCATCTCAAATCATAGATGGCTAACAGACTGGTCAGGCATGATTTATCCTTGGTAAGTCCATGCTGCCTCTTCCCAATTACTATCTTCTCCTTCACATACCCAGAAATATGTTTTAAGAGGACTCAGTCCATGGTTCTTCCCATGGGCTTAAGCGAGTCTGCCAGACCTATAGTTCCCCAGGTTGATCTTTTGGCCTTTTATTGAACACAAGTGCAACATTTGCCTTGCCATTGGGTTCCTAATCCCTTACAATTTTATTTTTAGTCACATTTTCAGGGCTTTGCAAGAATCCATTTATTTCTCTATTTATTGCCTGGGGGGAAAGAGAAGGTCTGAACACCACAGATACCACTGTACCATTAAAGGAATGACTAAAATCTCTGTTAATTTTCCTTGATCTATGCATGGTAAATGATCTAGTATGTGAGAGGGCTCCTACGGCTTACCCAAAGCACTGATCTCAAGGAAATCCCATAAAAGGGAAAAGAAAGTGTTAGCAGACAGAGGAGAGAGCAGACTCTAGAATTCAAAACCTGAGGAAACAATACCAAATCCAGAAGTCATTACTGAATTCTGAAGACCCAGAAGGGCCCAAAATAGGAGACAGAGAAGATATGGATCTACTAGTCTTGCTAAATAAGAAGAGGATATCAAAGCAAAAGATTTTAAAAGATTTGGGACACAAAAAAGTCTATGTTATTCTTAAAGAGAATTTATATTTTTAAAATAATTTAAAGATGCACATAGTTTTCCTCTCAAAGGTTCAGGAAGATAACTGACAGTGCAGTACAAAAGGGAAAACAATAATAGGAAGAAAAAAACTCCAGTGATTCTAACACAAGCAAATGAAACAGTGATATTTTTACGTGTGTGCATGTGTGGCTGTGCACACCATGCAGAAAAAAGATTTAAATCTTGTTATGTTAAAAATGGGAAATTTCTCTTTCTGGAATAGCAGGACAGGAAATAGAAGTGCTTTGAATAGTGACAACAGGGCATATTAAGCCTTCTAAGTCTCTCTCAGATGGTAGAGACCTATTTTTTTCTTTAACATTTGAGTGTTATAGATTACTCAAAGATCCTGCAATGCTGGTAAGTTTGATAATAAATAAAACCCCCCTACATTCCTGGCATCAAAGCTGCACAACTTTCACAGTAATTTTTGTTCGAAACATAACTACAGGCAACTGGGGACACATACCTAGTCATCTATAAAGATGATTTTATGGGTTCTCTTGTTGATCAGTACATTAAGCCTGTTTTATTTAATATATTGACAGAATATTTTTTTATGGAAGATCATTCTCACACTTAGGATATTGTCAGCACAAAATGAATAAACAATAGAATTTTATTTTATTTTATTTGCTGCTGGGAATTTAATGTCTGAAAGAGACAACGAAATCACCACCAAATTCTGACGTGCTGCTTTTCGGTACCCATATGAGAGATTTGGTCGAAGAAAATGTAAGGCAAGTGAAGAAAAACAGTCTCCATGGAAGGGAAAAGGGGCTTTGTTTTAAACACATTTCAACTTTCCTTTGTCTCTGGAATCATACTGCCTCCCTAGACAGCACAGAACTTGTTATCACTCCAATGTGACAGGCAAAGAGTTACATGAATTGCCTCTTCCAAACTCCCTGACTTACTTTCTTTTCTTCGACCAAGGTTTTATGAGCCACTCATAGTTTCACACAGAAGTCACATTCCTCTTGTGTACATCTTTCCACAAAAATGGACATATTTCAAATTACCATGAGATATTGTGAGATACCTCTTTTCTTGTCAAATGTTTTAATGGTTTAACATGGGTAGCAAAGTATTTCTGCCAGTTTAAAAAAAAAATAGAAATTAATTAAAAAAAAGTATCTTTCACCTTGAAATGCTTTGCTTTACAAGAACTGAAGGTTTTTATGGAAATAATAATGGTTTAGTCATAATATTCTGAGGATAAAGGGAACTGATATAGATGTTAGTTAGGAAAAATAACTAATTTTTCTAGGCAAACTAAGAGAAAAAAAAAAGAGAAAAAAAAGTAACTGAGCTTTAGTGCTCAGTCCCATCATTGTATCTGAGAAAGCAGCAAATTTCATAGCATCACAGAATGGTTGAGGTTGGTAGGGATCTCTGGAGGTCATCTGTTCCACCCCCCCTGCTCAAATAGGGTCACCTAGAACTGGTTGCCCAGGACCATGTCCAGATGGCTTTTAAATATCTCCAAGGTGGGTGACTCTACCGACTCTCTGGGCAACCTGCGCCAGTGCTCGGTCACTTTCACACTGAAAAAGTGTTTCCCAATGTTCAGAAGGACCCTCCTGTGTTTCAGTGTGCACCCATTGCCTCTGGTCCTGTCACGGGGCACCACTGGAAAGAGCCTGGCTCTGTCTTCTCTAAACCCTTTAGGTGTAGAGAATACATCTGCTGATGAGTATATAATGAATGAGCCTTCTCATCTGTAGGCTAAGCAGTCCCAGATCTCTCAGCCTTTCCTCATAGGAGAGATCCTCTAGCCCTTTCATTATCTTCGTGACCCTTCACTGAACTTGCTTCAGTATGTTCATGTCTCTCCTGTACTGGGAGCCAAGAACTGGACCCAGGACTCCAGGTGTGGCTGCACCAGCGCCAAGGGGAAGGACTGCCTCCCTTGACCCACTGGCAACAGTCCTCCTAATGCAGCCCAGGATACCGTTAGCTTTCTTCGTGGCGAGAACACGCTGCTGGCTCATGTACACTAAACCCTATACAAGTTGAAGAAGCAGTTCTAGTTTTATCTGTTGGGCAAATCAACACGCTGACAGAAAAAACCACCACCAGTTATCATCTCGGAAACCCGAGTTGATGATAACGACGAGAGAGGTCATATTATCAAGTAAGCCCCTCAGTATGTCTATTGCATATGTAATCTTTAATATCAAATAGAGATATGAATTTTTGCTTCCATGTTCATCTATTGAAATCGTACTGTATCCTTCCCTCCACAATCAGAGCAGAAAGATAGAGGCAAGAATAATAATACTATGAAAGTCTATCCTCCCACTGCTAGAGAGAACTGAAGTTAATCAAATTCCAAATTCTGAGTTTAATGACAATGAAGCACGAGTCATTTCTCTACTCTGAACATTTGCAACTAAAAAATAAACACCTGAGAGTTTATATTATTTTGTATAAAGGAAAAATGAACTTTGCCTTGGCAACCAGACTGCTTTATCTCAGTGATTTTTAGGTGTCGTTTAAATTTTTATCTATTAGTTTTTGATAAATAAATAAATAAACTTTTTAAAGGGGAAAAAAGTATCAAAACTACTCAAAAGACAAAGATCCTAAAAAAGTCATAATTTTTAAAAAATTATTTAAACCATCTCTTCGCAAACTTTAAGAAGGTTTTAAAAGACTAATCAAATTGAAAATTTAACAAAAAGAGAAAGCCCCTTTTTTATGAGAAGTGCATTAGGCAAATCTACTTTTTTAAACAAGGGATGTTATAGCAAAATTTGCTCCCTGTGGTATCATAACAGACTTGTTGACAAAATACAGTCTAGCTCATCGAAAACATTGCTGTTCTTAACAACAAAATAATACTCTGGAACTACCTAGACCATTGGTAGCGTTGTACCAGTAAGAAGAAAAGAATAAAGGGAAAATATAATGCACTATTACACATGTAAGATTCTTACCTAGACCTTCCACAAAAAAAAATGGGGATATTGCCATTGTGGGACTATACTTTGCCTAAAACTTTGGTAATATTAAAAACAACCCAAACCAACAAAAACTTTGAAAATCAGTTCTCCTATTTCCCCACATTTGTATCCCTCTAGAACAAAATGAACTTCAATGACAAATAAAATCTCTAATATTACCTGTTCAGTGAGACATCTTGCAAACAGATTTCCTGCCTACCCTTATCCTTTATGACTTCTTCCAGTAAGCTAAATAGATCCTTTTGTATTAAGTTATGATTATGTAGTTTACAACTTTTCACTAATGTTAGTATGTTGACTTAGACTTTCTTTTCTCTACTAGACATTGGTGCTATCATTCAGTGCAGTACTCCATATGGTGCGCAGTGTGGTACATGTTAGGGACTCTTAGCACCTGGCCCATTTCTCAGTTCTCCTACTCATCATCAATAATTCCTGCTTCATATGTCCATCACTAGGCAGCCCCCACACATCTTTGCTTGCTTTTTTCCTACTTGGTTTCTTGATCTTTTCCTGTATCGGTCTCTAAGACCATAATTCTTGTCTCTAGAATGACAATGAACAATGCTTGAAGATATGGAATAGTTACTTAACTTGTATGTGACAAACTTTTCTTTGCCAAGCTTTTTTAATTCCACTTTTTTTCATACATAAAAGTTTTCTTCCTTCTTGGGGCGGGGCAGGGCAGGGGGGGTGACACGGGTATATCAGAAGCATCCAGCTTCTTTACTTCTGGTTAATATTTGATGAAAGGACATAATCCTTAAGGGATACAAGGTAGGAGGGCTTCCAGGATCTGTAAAGGCAGCATCTCACTCCTGCAAAATTAAGCTAGGCTAGGCTTGCACCCTGGTCTCAAGGCTACCCATCAGTGTTGGTTTCTGTAACTTGTGTCCTCTTACAGTCAGGAACTTGGATCACCTCAGAGATTCCACATCAGCACAGCTAATCACCAGTATAGCCTCAGGAAATGAAATGCACTTGATCTGCACACAACTTTTTGGGGTGAGTCTCAGATTGTTCACCAAAACCCCAAACTTCTTTACAGAGGAACATCCAGCACTGAACAAGAATGCAAAAGAGCCTATAGTTAGTTTTCTGCCACTGTTGCTCATATATCTAGAGAACTTAAGAATCATCCAAAAGTTGCTTCACTTTCTCATCCTCATTGTTTTTCTTTATCTTGGTCTGCAGATGGGCCCAAAATTTAGAAGTCTTTTGTGCTGGTATAGCATCTCATCTAAAAAGGGCACCGCTTTCAGAGCTTCTACTTGCTTCCTTTAAGCAAATGTTATATAGGAATAATAAAATCAATAATCAGCTCCTTGTAAATGCTGTCTTGCCACATCTGGGTGGATCAATCAT
>JAVJGG010000048.1:7002060-7031505 GCA_035590195.1 Aviceda cuculoides | reverse complement strand
GGTGCTGGTCTCTTCTGTCGGGTGGCTGGAGATAGGACAAGAGGAAATGGCCTCAAGTTGTGGCAGGGGAGGTTTAGTTTGGATATTAAGAAAAATTTCTTTACTGAAAGGTTTGTCAGGTATTGGAACGGGCTGCCCAGGGAAGTGGTTGAGTCACCATCCCTGGAGGTATTCAAAAAGTTTGTAGACGAGGCACTTCAGGACATGGTTTAGTGGGCATGGTTGATGGTTTGACTCGATCTTAAAGGGCTTTTCCAACCTTAACGATTCCATGAGTCTATGCAGGTTATTAAAATTTGGAAACTTGTGGTGAAAAATAAAATCCTCCAGAAAGCACAAAACAATATTATCCTCTTGTTTTAATGAGAAACAAACTAGTTTTTGCTTAAAATGCATTTTTAAGCAACGAGGGTACTTTATTAGATGATTTACTAAGCATTCTGATGGTATTGCCATAATCAGAAGTTTAAAATCAGGAATGAATTATCAAATAAGAATACATTAGCAGTTCAAAGAGAAGCTGATTAAGGATAATCCTCTAGACTATATTATGCAAGTAAGGGATTAGGTATTAATCTAGTTTTATAATCTATGAAAATAGTTTACTTCATTCTCTTCTTCAGTACTTGCGCAGCTCTATAAACAATACCATACAGACTTTTATGTTATTATTTCAAGGATACATTGAAAACCAAAAAAACCTCAGTACTAGTTAATGGTTCCACTGGCCATATGTGGAGAACAGCCTTATTTCTTCAGAATTCTACAAAATTTAATGACGCAACACAAGAAGTACAATAGTATTTAATTTGGATCAAACACAACTCACATTACAAAAAAAAAAAAAAAAAATAAAAATCAAGGAAATATGAGAAGAGAGAGCTAAAATAACTTTTCCCCTCACAGTGTGATGCTGGTCTAAACTAAGTATAAGCAGCAAATATAGTGTCATTAAAACAAGCTTAATTAATCACATTCTAATGTAATAAAACTGACACTATCCTGTTGCCATTATCTCAGACGAATGTTATCAGTCCGAATAACTGTTTTCAACCTACCATTGGACAACAGTATCAATATGTTTAATTATGAAGACTTTTGGAAGAAAACATAGCATTTAATGAAATCTCTCCAAGTATACTTCTTCCAAAGCATACACGTTTTAGGCTTTTTCTACTAAGGTTGTAAAGTGGCAACTGTACAACTGCACTTCCTATCTCAGAAATTACTTCACCTAACCCGAGGGAAAGCAAAGACAATATCATATTTCCTGAAAAAAATGGCATTACACTGTGGGACATAATCAACCATCTTTATTAGATAATACTTCCTTCAAATAACATCTTGGCAATGTTGCAACTTACTGTACCAAAGCTACAGCACTGCTCCCACAGTTATCTCTTGATTAACCCATATTAACTTTTCACAACTTTATGGTGTGAAAAGCTCCACACACAGATAGAGGATATTCATGCTGTTTTGATCTTACTAAAAGCAATAGTACCAGCTGTCCAAAGGGGACAAATTTATTCATTTAATAAAATTGTCGCTTTTAATAGTACTCCTGGCTCTTCTGGGATCTGGGTGTTTTTTTAGTCTAAAAAGACTAAAAAGATCTGGGTGTTTTCAGCTAATCTCTCTTCCTCTGAGGAAAGTCTTTTCCTAAGAAGTTCTTTATCAAGGTAAAAACCATTGCCTTCATTTCAAATCTTTTACTGATTTCCTTATTTTCATTATCTGCCCTTAATGGTTTACAGTCCTGAAAGACTTCCCTTTAGAAAAACAGATCAACCTACAGGCCCCATCATCAGTGGTGGTGGGTTTTAGCACAGTCACGGAACCTACATTTTACAGATGACCTGAATTTTGGACAGCTGGTGATAAGGTAACAGGAGTTTTGTGTTAACTGACTGAGAAGTTTTTGAAGGTTGGGGGGTTTTTTTGGTATTTTTTTCTGTTCTGTTTTTTGGTTTTGTTTTGGTTTTTTTAATAAATATATATATGGCACAGTCCTATTGCATTATAATGCAAAGTATCAGTTCCATCCAGTACATCAGAAGTATCCCTAATAAATGGAAAACTACACATGAAAAGTCAACGAGTCAGATTTCTTCCTGCAAGGATGAGAATATTTTCCAGATGGAAGGTCATCTAATGCGTACTCCAAAGCAATTCCTTCAGTAACAAATGAGAAGGGTCTTTTGAATGTCAGCTTCTGTCTTTTTTCACTGGATATCAATCTGGGACAGTGAGGAAGCGAGTTTGAGGGTTTGCAGCTGAACTGACAAAATTCAAGAGGGAGGCTTTGACCCCCTTATTAGTGGGCACTTCAAAGTATCCATTGAAGAGAGCTAAATGCTAGTTATCTTTCAGGATGCTCCTTATTAGGTCTTTTCCAAAATTTCAGCATTGGGATGAATTAAAAGGCTTCAGTACATAGACTGCAGGAATGAACAGCCCTTGCTTTTAAAGGAGAACACTGAATAGCAAGAGGAGGGAACTGTAAGTTTTACCTTTAGACTGTTACGGCTGCAATTTATTGGCATCTGTTTTTTCCAGACCTTTAGGGAGAGAAGAGAGCTGAAGAATGGAGTAGCTCGAAGAAGAATCCTGATACAGTATGTACATACACCAATGTACATCCTTGCATTTGGATTTTTTTTTTTTTTTAACCTACTTTTAAGGCTGGTATAAACATACACAGTTCCACTGCATTTCAGCAGCATTCTACCTTGTTACACCAACGGTTTGTATCTCAGCGTTTGAAAAAGCATTAGCATATGAATTTACCTATAAATAAGAATAAATAGGTGCAGATGTGAGCACACAGCACACAAACATTTGCCTTTCATAAAGCACCTCATTGTTATACAGAAGCCTACTCAATTATTCACGAACTGTGAGATACTCTTTTATCCCTGGCCTACTTTAGGATGCCATTGGCTGTAATCAAAACTTCTGAAAGAATTCTAAAGTCCTCAGATAATTGGGGTAGCCATTGTGAAAGAAATCAGCATCAGCCCTTTAACAACAATGAGAACCGCTCACAGTGTTGTCTCCATAATATTTAGTATTTCCTGTGAGATTTAAGTGTCTGTTTTTCACACATACATAGCTGAAGAAATACCAAATATTTGATCATTTAATCAGTTTTACAGCATTCTTGGATGAGCACTCGCTGCTTAGCAAATACGATTTAAAAATTTTGTATTGAGGACAAACAACACAAAGTCTAACCCTACGCCATTGCTTGTTTCCAGAGAAATTCAGAAAGATAGCATTAAGTACCTGCTATGTTTAGGTTTCCTTTCATTAAACTATCAACTAGAAGGACCAAAACTTGTTCAGTACAAACCTGAGAAGGATTCTGTTGAAATTACCTGCTGAGTCCATGGCATAGCAGAACCTCTTTAACATCCTTCCTCTCTCAGTTTTACAAGTTGGGCAAAGCAGGAAAAAATATTCCTCTAGATCCCACTACCTGTGCAACTATGTATCAGTAAGCAAGTAACTCAGCACACTTGTGGTCTGCTGAGAACCGATTTGGCTGCCCTTTGGAATATCCTATGGGAATGATTGTCATTACAAGGTACAAGCTTGCAGGGGAGAGTAGCCTCTGTTCCTGAGGATGAACTCTGAGTAGCCTCTCATCAGTGAGAGAAAAGGATTCCAGACCTGGAACAATATAACCGTATCAGC
Source organism: Aviceda cuculoides (assembly GCA_035590195.1). Classification (NCBI taxonomy): domain Eukaryota; kingdom Metazoa; phylum Chordata; class Aves; order Accipitriformes; family Accipitridae; genus Aviceda; species Aviceda cuculoides. The sequence goes on along the minus strand of JAVJGG010000048.1, from coordinate 7,027,806 downwards.
CCCAAATGATTTCTGAAATCTTTCCAGTCAGAAATTTGACTTCTAGTGCTGCTCCATTTCTATTAATCTTTAGAGATCCCTTTTTTAATATTTTACTTGAAACACTGCAATAGATCAATTAATGACGAAAACCTCTGCATAATCTTCTTTTCTTACGTTTTCTTCTGCTTATTTCACCTCTCAGCTCACCTTTCCAGCATGTTAATTTTTTTTACTATTCTTGACTAATATATGCAAAAGTTTGGCCTCTGAATGGATCAGTGTTCTTCATGCTCATATCATACCTTTCTGTTTTCTTGTTGCCATGGTTGTTCATAATAAATCCATGAAAAGACGTATTACAGGAAATCCATTGGCTAAATTAATCTTTTAGAAAGAAGAAAACCTTTTTCCTTTTCCTAAAATAATTTTAAATACATGGGTTTACAGTGGGAATCTTATATATGATTTTCCATTTTCCAGAGATTTCTAAAGCCTTTTCCTAGTAATTGACAATTGACGCTTTTGAGATTAACACTTCTTTCTATCCACAGCCGTAGCTAATAAAGCTTTGCCAGTTATCACTAGTATTTAGAGAAGGGATTTTTATTGACAAGTCTCTACACATTATTCCAGAAACTCCACAGACAAAAAAAAACCAGAAACAAAAAAACCCTCATCCATCTTTTTCTTTCTTTTTTTTTTAATAATGCCAAAAAAGACAGTCACAATACTATAAGCTTTTTTTTCAAACCACTTAAGATGCTCTGAAATCTCCCTGCCCCTATCCAAAAGATAGTACAAGTGACAATCACTTTCTTGGGTATATTGAGAAACCCCCTAATTTTCTGCCGCTAGCTGTGGAAACACTTGTCTCTTGAGAGAAGCAGCAGTGAGTCAGCTCCTAGTTACTAACAGAAACCATCACTGACCAGGATGGGCACCGAAGCATCGCTCATGGGGCTTTTTGCTAGCACAACCCATCAAATGGTTCTCCCAGGAATACATCTACATAATAATATTCAGTCTTGCATTTACATCTCGTTACCTGCAGGAAAGGCTAGTTGATTTCTCCTCCCTGACCTTCCATGTGCAGTGCTGGACAAGACAACATCTACAGTATATGCATTAAAAACACTAAACCATGAATATGTTCATATTAGTTCACTAGATAACTCCATTAAAAACGGATATTGGTTTCTATGGGGTATGTGAGAGAAATGCAGTATGCTGTGAGCTACAAAAAATCTTGACTCACAAATTAAAAAATGTAGGATTCATAGTAAGAAAAATAAAAATAGTTGTCACAGTAAAGTTATATTTAACCATTGTTTTGACACCCACCACTTTTTGATTTTTCTGTGCATAATTTGGTAAAGGGAGAAGAGATGAGGGGTGACACCTTACTGCTTCAGTGGAACTACACTTGTCACACATTCAAGTAACATTTAAGAGAAATTGAAAAGCAGTCATTATCTGTAAAAAGGCCGAAGAGGAAAATGGGAAGACAAAACCACTCATGCCTCAGCTAAAGAGCAAGTTACAGGATATCAGCTATTGCTGAGTAAAGTCAATAGAAAAACAAACAAACAAACAAACCAAAACACCTTGTCCTTGCAATCCACCTACTTGAGTTACCAACACTTTCCATTAAAAAGACAAATGCAAGTACTGCTGTAACAAGGCATGCCATCCCTCCTGCACTTAGGTTTCTGGGCATCTTTGAGGTCAAGGTGCCCTAGAAACAGTGTTTTCCCTGTCTTGAACAGCAGTGAATTTGCTGCCTGTTTTTTTTGAAATACAGTTAGCACTGCACTAAGTGGGTGCATTTTGGGTGGCAAATTTGGATCCGTATGAAGAAGCAAGAGAGGAAGCACAGCACCGAGCTCCCGAATTAGCGCAGCGGGTGCAGGGAGGCAGGGAATCGAGGCCAGCTCCTGCTCCTTTACCACACCGCTGGGAACTCACACACCTCCCAGCAGCAAAGCAGAAGATCCTCCACAGTGATCTGACACCCACCCCCCGCCCCACAAACAGGAGGAGAGGCAAAAAAAATCCGTAGCCCTGCTCAGATGCATGAGGTTACTTGCTTCTCTCAGCAGCTCTGGGATGTGGGGCCAAGACTTTACCACAAGATATACAATAAGCCTTGGGAGGTTTTCTTTTTTTTTTATTGTTTCTAACTCTCCGCCTTCTCTCGCCTATTTCAACGTATTTTCTTCAAACTTTACTGAAGTATCTACCACAAAGCAACTGCAATAAAAGCAAAGCTGTTTAAACTGTAAAGCCAGGATTAAAAAAAACACAACTATATCCCAGAAAGATCACTAATAATTCCTTTAATAAAAAATGCTGTCTGAAGGTGTGTTATGAAGGATATCCAACAGAGAAACATTCCTCATATATGATAACCTTGCATGTACCCTTGAGCTTCATTTTATCATCCTAATCAGGAAGCAAGGTTAAACCTCTAGTTTATAAACTTGCAGTATGACCTTCTGCAACATTATAGAAAACAATTAGGCCTTAGATCATTTTAGTGTCATAGGTCAAATCCTAAAATTTCTGATTGCATTTTTTTTATTATTATTATTTTCCAGATTGCAAATCTGCTGGCATTTAAAGTTAGGTATAGAAGAAATATAGAAACATCTGCTACAAACTGTTTCATCTCAGATTAGATCAATCCTTGTGGGCTTGATTGCAGTCAGTGAGAATTAGGATGGTTAGAGAGAGATGATTAGGGACGATTCACCCAGTTATAGTATACATACGTCATCTTTCTGCTGCCATAACATACCATTATAGATTCATATAGATGTTTATAATATACTATAATTTATGGTGTTATAGTCAGAGGCTATACATGCAATCCATAAAAAGATTTATTTTATTATTAGAGAGTTCTGTGAAATCAAAGCACACCATAGTAATTTTCCAACTATTCCTATACTAACTAAACTACTGTGTGTATAAACACTTTAGCTATGGAATATGAAGTCTTTTTTTTTCTGTGTTTAAAAAAGAGCATCAGATACATATCTGAAAAGATTTGCACGTTGCAGTTCTGTGAAAAGTCTTATACAATTTTATCAACCCTTAAGCACCCACAGCTTAAAAACTCACCACCGTTACTTAGCTTTGAACTGCCAGCAGGGCAATTCAAGGACAGAAGGACAGCCTACACAAATAATGCACTCAGTCTTCATAGCAGTCCGCAGATCAGCAGAATTTATCACTTACATCTGAATTGATCTTACGGTTACTTAAAAAAATCAGTTCTAGTAGCCATTTTTTGGCTTTCTGCATTTCTGACTCAGTTTTGGCAAGACTAACTCCAGTGATTCTTTTGGAGGAAAACCAACACTCCTTGCTTCATGTCTAGCCTCAGAGTAGATGACAAAAAAACCTCAACACAAACCACAACAAAAATTTGATTACAACGGTTTCAGCAGGCATCCAGCAAGAAAATCCCAGAACTTGCAATATTTTTAAAGAAATCACTATGCCCAAGAAATCTGAAGCATTTCACTGAGCTTAAGCTGAATGTGTAGGAGCTACCTATGAACAATTATGTAGCCAGAATTTGTACCCAAGTTTGTATCTCTTCCCACAGGTACTTTTCTAAATGCAATCAGAAAAAATACCAACAGAGAAAGTTATGGTTTCATTATACTTTAATATTAAATTTGAGTAACTTCTCAAACTGAACTGGAGTAACTAGCTTACTTAAATAATCTGAAGCTTTTTTTTGTGGAAATACCAAATTTTTCCCCACTTTTTACAACATTTAATTAGTTACAAACAAACACAGTCCACTTCAATATGACAAACCACAAACAACAGTTTGATATTCTGCAATGGAAAGCCATATTTACAGAAGAAAAGCTGTAACTTCTTTCATCAGTTTTTTATCATATATCTATATATTGAAATAATGGAAATACCACTGTAGTAAAGCTTCTTAATACTTGACTCCTCTATAGATGAGCTTATTAAGCTGAAATGCAGTATCTTTTACACATATATAGTAGACAGTCATCACTTTGTTCTTGAAAAAGTTAAAGGCATTTAGAGTACAAGGGAACTTAATGCTGAGAAACAGATGAGTTATTGAGGTAGATTTCTTATTTACGTCTTTATAAAACACAATTCAGACCTTTACACACAATCTGAAATAACAAACTTACATTGAAAGATGGTATCTATCTGCTCAGATCCTTAGTATTTTGTTAGGAAGGCAGGGATTTGTGAAAGTAAGTGTTACAAAATCAAATCCATGCAAGAGAATACCTTAAAATGAAGCAGAGCTTCCGAACAGAACAGTAATCGCAAACATCTGTTCTATATATACTACTAAGGGACAAAACCTCAAATCATTTTTACAGCTCCAATTTAGAGGGTTACAAGCTCAAATTCAACTTCAGAATCCAAAATTATCCCTTAGGTTTATATCAGCTACCACATCTATCCTTACGTTTCTCTACATCATCACACAGAAACCTGTCTTAGCAGAGGCATCACGGTCCTCAAGATGCTGTTGTTTTGACTGATAAAATAAGTGGAAAGAGTGTGCTTTGCATGGGATTTAATACAGCTGAGCACAGCACTAAGTCTCAAGCACTTTCCACAAAGAACAAATATGTGAGCTGAATATAAGTACCACTGTATATTTATGTAGGTGTATAATTTCTAACAGCAATTGATCCTCAAAGTAGAACAGCAAAGTTAGAGTCTTTTATTCCTGGATGCGTTTTTCATTTCAGCATATATCTAGAAAATCTTGCAAAGCCAGCCATAGTGATATATATGGGTGGAAACTAACTGTAATCTATAGGTGACACTACTAAACGCCTGGTCACAGTCCCAGGCATGCATGCATGCATGCATGAAGTGTATGCAACATGTTCAAATACAGTGAGACTAAACAATATATGAATGCCAATGTAGAAGAAAAGCCCTTCAAACATACTCTGATACATTGCACTACAGAACAGAGCATAGATTCTAAAAATGGTATTTGACATACCTTTCAATAAACCTCTGAAGTATCAGGTTGCATGAATCAATCATGTTGGTTTCCTACAAATCAAATGTATCCTTTTTTATGAAGTTGGTTTCCTACGAATCAAATGTATACTTCTTTTATGAAGTTAGATATTCTGCTTTGACTCTCCTGTAAGTATTATGACATGTCTGCTAGATTTTATGGAGAAATTCATCTTATATCATTTGCAAAATGAAGCCTGCAGTAGCATTCAAGCAGGACCCTACAAATAGTAATGATCAAGAGGATGTCTAATATCAGTGCTGGTTTTCTGACATTTGATCACCTGCATTACTGTAACCTATAGGTTAAATCTCCTCCTGCCACAGAATCATAGTTTTAACGGATGCTAGTGTGCCCCCGAAGACCTTCTCTTACTTTTAACCTAATTGAAGGGGAGGAAGATGAATTAACAGCTCATGGTAACTGGAAATAGTTAAAAGCTCAGAGTTAGCAAGAATCCTCTGCAGCAGGAATAAAATGGATACTAAAATTGAGTACTGCAGTGAAATTTTCTGCAATATTCATACACAGAACTACCTGGAATTTTTAAAGTAAAAAAACCAAAACAAAGATCAAACCAAATACCCCCTAAAACAACCATCATTTGCTCTGGGTCTTAAGAGTTTAAAAGGAACATGTATGCAGAGAGAAAGATATATATTTCAAATACTTCATTCATTTGTATTAGTGATTTGCTTTCTGCCACTCTTGTGCTACTATTTTACAATGTTTCCTGAAAATCTCTGCTTAAAGACTTTACCAATCTGCTATTACAATGCATCAATATTGCACTGAATAAACACGTAATCCAAAGTAAGAAAAGGATGAGAAAACAAACACTTCTACACACCACTAAGAGGATTTGGAAGAAAAAAGCTATAGCCCTTAGCTCTTGTAACTACCAACACCAGTTCTGTTCAGCTTTTGTTGCAACAGCAAATTTTTAACAGATAAAGACAGCTTTTACTCAAAGCAACTAGCATGAAAGAGCTTCTCTAAGAACTCAAATGCAGCTGGTGTGTTACATTCCCAGCCAGGATGTTCTGTGGGGAAATGTGCCACTACAGGGGATTAGAAATCATGTTGTTACAACCCTAGGGAAATAACACAGAGGAAAAGCAGATGGTTTCCAAACACAGACTTTGTAAGTCCAAAAGACCACTCTGAATTCCTTGCTCTGTACCTGTGACAGGTCTCAAAAAAGTCTGCCTTGGAAGTGTTTTAGAGATTCACACAAAGTTTATCAGGTAAATCCACAGAAGCCATGACAGTGCTTTAGTATGCTTTGGCTCAGACCCAAACTGGTAACACTCAAGGCACCATAGATCAAACACAAATTTTTTTTGTTAAGGAAAAGATGGTCATCCCACCAAGTTACTAATATTATGTCAGAGGAAGAAAAAACCAAAATCAACTCCCCCCCATCACTTCCACTGATTATCACCAGCTTTCCAGAGCTTGTAGGAGATAAGACTGTCCTTTTATACCATTTCCCACAGGCAGAAGAAAATTATTAGTCTGCCTAACCAATGCTATTTATTTGGATGTTCTCATCAGCTGCATATAGTAAAAAACATCTTGATTTTCTATGCTCTGGGGATCACCTAAGGGCAGGAGTGGGTAGAAGAGGAAAAAAAAAAATATTGTAGCATTTCTGATCAAATCAAACAGACAACCTGCAATACCCTATACAGAGTACGAACATCTAACATATTGGTTCAGTATTAGCTAACACAAGTTGCTTTTCATACTAGCAGTAGTAAAAGTGCAAACAGGTCAACAGCAGAAAATTGTGTTGCTCACTTCCTGCGATGGCTGAGATGGTCTCAGCTACAAGATCTGAAGTTGTAATACATAGTCTAACATAAAAGAGAAAGGGGGGGGGGCGGGTAAAAAAGGGGGGTTGTGTGCTCCTTAGTATTAATTCTACCAGAGCAAGATTTGGCTTTTCCAGTATTAACTGGTTAATCCTCATACTTTAGTTGTGAAGTTTGAGTCAGAGTTTGAGAGCAAGACTTAAAAAGCAGGAGACTTGTTGCAGATACAGATTTATTCTGTAGCAATAGGAATGAGTAAACTCACAAAACCACAAGTCAGCTTTCTTGTTAAGCAATCTTTCCATGCAAAAAGTCAGTAGAAAACTATAGTTACAAAATAAAATATGCAGATTTTATGGAAAATACCCAGTAGGTTTAATAGAATGATTACTCTACCTTTATTAATAGCTACTTTGAATAAGAACATACTATGAATCATGAACTAAAAAAAATTTGGCAAATTCTGTATAAATACAGAGACTGTCAGAGAATGGACTAACAACTTCATTGTAATTTTTTGTACTATAATAGTGAAATAAGCAAAGTATTATGAACAATTCTTAGCTTCTTCAAGATAAGAATTTCTGTATATGGTACCAGTTGACTGGCTCACCACAGGTACTGCTTTACACATCAAGACTCCACAGAAAGCATGTCTTCTTGACCTATTTGGTTTGTAATGATGTAATGGGAAAAATTCCCAAATGATTTTCAATACCTCAGAATTAAGGTTTCATGATTTGGGGGTGGGCCAGGGCAGAGAGACAAGGGAGGAAAAAAGTTTTCCGTTTAGAATTACATAAATGAACACTTGTAGTCCCAGGTATCCTCACTGAATGATTCACAGTTTGAGAGGTGTTTTTTGGATTTACATCTTCTATATATATATATATCAGACAATACATACTGACAACAGTAGGTGAACTTCAGTCTCTGGATGCTAATTAATATATTTTCTGGTCATTCACCAACAGACGTATTGATATATTTATACCATAAATAGGATTCTAAATTCAGTTACATTTCCACTATCTCAGAAATTAATCTAAGCAACTCCTTTTATGTGGCCATAAACTCTTGCCAGTGTACATAAAGGTCTAAGTCCAGCACTGCAGAGCAGTAATTGCTACACATGGTCCCTTTTGTTTTAAAGCCTGCACTTAAAATGACCTGTCTTGCATATCAACTGAAATAGAGTTAGGTAAGAGCTGGGCATAGATGAATGAGAGGAAATGTGCAAGTCACTGAGCCCTACCACCTTCAGCTGCAGAAAGCCATGCAGCAAGAGGTGCCTGCTACTTTTTGATATCCTTCTCTACTCATCACACTATTTTTATCCAGGGAGATATTTGAAGTCTGACAGTTTTTCTTGTTGTCCTCATGGTACTGGCTCACTAGGATGGAAATAATTTCCTTTCTGAGAAGTAGCAGGGAAAAAAAATACCGGCCATTTCACATTCATAATTCTTTTCTTGTAGGTGCTCAGTGGCTAATACACAACCATTGTCCTTTGGAGAGCTAACTTTTATTGTGATTTAATTTATGAGCCTTGTCCCAGCGGAAATTTTAATTCTTGCAGCTAACATCTGCATAAACGGATTTTTGCTTTTAACTCCAAATCACCTGTTTTAGTACATTCCTCTATTGGCTTTTGTATTTTTAACATATATTATAATGAATCTATCAGTAGCAAGAGCTGTTCAAGTGCAGACATGGTAGGTCAATGCAGCATTCACCAGTGAAGTCATGGCATCAGGTCACAGAAAAGCAGCCACTGTGACACTCAGCAGCTGAGGATGCTGTACCATCTTACCTTTTGATGGCAGAGCCTTTCGTTCTATTTCTCTTTAGAAGGATCCAATTCTATTCTTTTCAGACAGCACACAGTGTGTAATTTCTCCTTCGGCTCCTCTACATTTCAAATTACCAAGTCTCTGCTTCCTATTGTTTTCCCTCAGGTCTTCTTAAGTCTGCCCTGCTGGACTTTAAATCATCTTTCAATAATCACCTTAAATGAGTTCAGTCTTGGTTGATGATGGATTTAAGCTCTAAGACTTTATAAATGAATAAAATATTACATAAATGGAGCTGACTCATAATGGAACATCAGCCATATTTACAGTGATTTTTTTTTTTACTTTTTTACAGAATCCTACATTTCTCTACTGTTATTTCCGTTATTGCTGATATTTCTATCGTTGCATATGACAGGAATTCCCTTCTATCATAAACAGCCTCCATTCTTTTATTTTTAGCAGCACAGCAATTGAAGAATATTATTAGCATTAGTAATTGTCTCACAGATATGTTCCAGGAGGAACGCTGTGCAATGCCATAGAGTAGTCAGTTTATTTCCATCCTACATACATAGCTGAAGTCTCCTATTCTTAAACATTAGCAAACTTCATTCTACAACAACACTTGCTTTGGTATGAAGTGTTTTAAAATATTTTGCAGATCTTTTTGATGCTCCTATCCTTGTTTCTGAAGTCTGAAGATACATCATTAAAATGTAGGTTTTAACGGTACAGACATTGAAGACAGAAGGTATATGGGGGTTTTCATTTTTTCTAAACTTGGTCTTTATAGAAAGTAATAATATAGTTGTTCACTACATGGTTTCCATCTCCTATTTATATTAAACTTTTCCAGTCATCTTTTGCAGATGAAGGGCTTGCTATTCAGTTACCTGCATCTTAAAAGGGGGTGAGTGCAACATTCCCACTGATCACAGGCAGAAACAAGAAAAGAAGAGAGCAATGGTATATTTCGCAAAACTGAGCCAAGTTTGGCTTCAAAATACTGTCAAAATTACTCAGAACAGGTCTATGTGAATATTTTCCCAATTTCTTTTCAGAATTTTCTTTCTTGCTCATTGCTAATAAAAATTCACAACCAAAACACAGTAGAAAACAAGGAAAAGAATACTTTTACAAAATATACCTACACCAATCAATACTAGAACTGATCTTTTGGACAAACTCTTTCTAGAAGCACAGTACTATTAATCTTTTTTTATCCTATATCTTCCTTGCAAGAACCGTTAGAATTGTCCTGACAGAATTTGCACAAAGTAGTCCACATATATTCAGCTTGTCTTTGCTCATTAGCATCCAGAAATTGTGAGAAGGCCACGATTTTTTAATCTTAATCTTTAGTTCTAGAAGTCTTCAAAGAACCCCCAATTAAAATTGAAGCAATATAAAACCCTTGCACCCAAAGAATTTTGCCTAGAACTAACTAAAGTTTTTTCAATTTCTTTGGATAATTATTATTTTTTGCCCAGCATAAACTTTGGATTAGACCATGTTTTGGGCTTAGTCTTAGAGTCTTAGTGCTCATTTAAAATGGGATTATTTCAAAAGAGAAGTTAAAAGTTCTCTCCCCTTCCCCCATGTCTGCAAATAGAAAAAAACAGTTTAATTTATTAAAGAAAATAATAAGCCTTTGATGTTTTTTCAGGAAAAGCAAGGCAAACCACAAATAAAAAAATATCTGTCAGTGATCATAAACTAATTCAGTAACACAATACAGCACATACTTAATTCCTTTAAGGCCATGCATGTTATGTCATTCTACTTGTCACCATTCCTTTTAACAACACTATATCACTTCTCCAGAGATGGAAGTCACTTAGGTAAGTGGGTGTTTGTTCTAAAAATACACCCACGATTAAATGTCTGTGCATGTGTGTTTGTGTGTGTATACCTTTACTCAGAAGCTTTACTGGGGGGAACGTATACCCTCAAAATGCTGGCATGGAAGATGTCAAAATTTAACTAATTTATAGGCACCCCAAGTGGAAAATTCATTAGCACAGAGGATTTAAACAAAGTATATGTTATTAAAAAACATAAGCACCTGCAAGCTTTGCTGACTGAAGTTCTTAATTTTTAGGGCAGCACTCTTTCCAATGTTGCCACCAGTGATTAAAATTTCTTAGAACTGTCACAGAGATGGTGCGTGTCTTATAAAAGAGTGCTTACATTAAGAAATCTATTTTAGTATCCCTTTCATTACTGCTGCAGAGGATTCTTGCAAACTTCAAACAGCAAAAGTTTGATATAATGGCTGAGACTATTTTAAAATCAAATACTAGTAGGCAACAGTCCCACTCAGGGGTGTCGAACTAGCTGACCTCCATGATCCTATGAATACATGAACTAACAACTAAATGCAACTTTAAATGCTTACATTTTCTTTTAGAGCCAAGTTTAGTTATATTTTTCTCTGCAAAGTATTTCTGAGGAAAAACAATCTGGAGAGCTCTTTCTCTACAAATACAGCCTTTTTATTCTTCTCGGTTTTGCCCTTTATTCTCTTTAAAATTGGACTTCGATGAGGCGGAACAAAATTGGTCCACAGAGCCTAGAAGAGGTTTTGCCACTTGTAGACCCTGGAAGCGGGGCTCTCAAGCAAAGGCAAATGGTTGAAAGGTATCAAAGCAGTCTTATGTCAAGGTCTACTACTGAAACTGTAGTACGTGTTAACACAGTGCGCTCTTTCCAAGCCAACCCTAGTCTTCTCTTTCCATTCCACCTGCCCCATTCTTTTATTTTTACCTTCTCAGTAACAAAACTTTCATCACTTTTTGGGAGAAGTAACTTAGGATGGCAGCTCTTTCCCCTTTTAAGATTGCAAAAAGATCTGAAATTCAACTTTCTCCCTTCCAAACAAAGGACCTCCTAAACCGCTTAGGTGTTGTTAACTTTAGTGAAAACAAAAAAAGTCAATGAACTAAGGTAAGGGTCTTTCAACAATGATTGTGGTCCACCACATAGCTGTAAAATACGATTACAATGTCTGTGGATTAAGATTTAGTAATTTCTAAAGAAACATTTAGTATTGCTTTGTCTAGAGTAAGGATATGTAATTCCTTTTTTCAAATCCATCATGCTTTATGGCTCCAAGTCACATAATTCTCTGACCTCATCTCTTCAGTCTAAACATAGCACAGTTCAAAACATACATGCAGATGTCAGGCTCTGAACAAAAGCTGAACAGAAATGAGATTTCAAGCACTGGAGTGGTAGTTTCCATTCTTCTGAAAGTATGAAGGGAAAGAAATAACTCCTTATCTGGGATCACAGTTTTATCTACTATTACAAAAACGTGTGCTTTTACTTTCCACTATACAATGTACTCTTTTTTCATAAGTTTTTGAAGTTTTGATCACATCATCAGGACACTTGTATCAAGACATCTGTGGGAAAGTTCAAAACTTGTATCTTTTACTGTCAGCCTAGGATAACTTGTATCCTGTACACATTAGATATGACAATTTTGTTAAATTTTAGAGAAGAAATAGTATACAACCAACATTATGGGGGTTTAAATTAAGCTTTTTTTCCATAATGGGACTTTCCTCTCCTTTTCCATGTCATGTTTTACAAGCAGCACTGAACAAACCACAGAGTGTTTACAGCTCTGTCACCATTTGTAGCAGTGGTTTTGATGCCAACAGCCATCACTAAGGTTACACCACGACCTAGGCTAGAGAGGCCACAGGCTCAAATCAACTGCTTTCTGTCCTTTTCAGAAAGGTACTTAACACCTTGCAAATAGAAGTTGAAATTTCATTGGTCTTAACATGCTCCTCTGTTGTATTTCTAACATTTTCATTACCAATCCAGCAGTCCCATGTGTTGGAGACTGATGTGACTCCACAGATGGAAATTATTGCTTGAACACAAAAGAATTTGCTTCTAAGCATTCCAGAAGACTAATTTCCTGCATGTCACCTGCTATTAATGGTAGCTGAATGAATAAGGCAAAAACTTTTGTGTGAAGACAGCCCGGATGAATAACTAGATTTTGATTTTTTCATTTTTCATCTAAACAACTACAAGTACTGCTGAAGGCAAGCATAACAAGTTGCTTCAAGCTATTGGCAAGTTGTCAGATTCACCAGAAGTGATAAAAAAGTTAAAAGAAAACATTTCCCATTTTCAATTCCCAACAGTAGATTCCTTTAAGAAAATATGACAGTGGTAAATATATAAATAAAGAGAGATTGGCTATCCTTCTTTTCATGTTACCTTACTTCTGTTTTCTTGCTCACATGTGAATATTCCCCACACTCCAGGCAAGCAACTTTTCACAACTAAATACAAACTGGATGAACTAATTTGACTTCTGAGGATTAAAAGGAAATGAGAACTAAACTTTTACTTTGTCTCAGTGAAGAATCATTTTTCAGATAGAATGAAATAATTAACATTAACTCTCCAGAGAAGACTCCCAGATGGTCTGAGTCTGAGAACAGGGGAATTTTGCCAGCGGAAATGGCAGCTTATACCTCAGTGATTTGAAAGCTGGCACTTCGGTTGTCTTGTTTATGAGCAAGAATTTCACCTCTGCACCTGAAACTTTGCACCTATTCAAGCAGCAATGACTGAAACATGGAAAAGAAAGAGAGGTCCAAGGAAGTACACTTGTGACCTTGTGAGATGGTCAGCTACACGCTCTACTTGGGGGCAGTTGCATCTGGCATTATGGCTGAAGGCCAGGACGGTTGTCCACAAAAAAATGAGCTAACCCAGGAATGACCAATAGGTCATCATTATCATTCAGGAAAACTCACGGGAGAATTATGTCTCAGACACACATTTTGTATTAGAGGTAGCTCTTGTGGCTATAGTGGACAACCCCTAAAAATCATTCATCACATACATGAATGATCCTGTTCAGACCCAGAGGACAGATATTTCCTGCACTGCAGCAAAACAAACAGAGTGTAACAGCCTCAGAAATGACCATTTCTCTTCCTTCCTATGTTGTTTTACAATACGGCCCCCCCCCCAACAGTTTCAGTACTTAATCCTTCCAAACCAAGCAAAATACATGTCTGACAGAACTCCTTCCCCCGCACGCACATGCACCCACACTCACACCCCCCCCCAGCCCAACCAGAAACTTCAAAGTACATGATTGCTGGTAGTTCCTTCCTCCATGACTTTGCTGATTTCTTGAATTTAGTGAGGAGAACTTGCGCTTACAGCTTACTGGAGAACAATCATTCTGTTTCACGGGAACTGAAAAGGTAGGACAACAGGGAATTTACGTAAGCACTGCCGTAATTTGACATCCCTACTGAGTGCCCTAATTCCTGGGTCGAAGTAGTTTTGCCTCCAATCACTGTAAACCAGGCACAGAACCTGAACCTCTCAAAATTCAGACAAGTGCCTAACTGATCAGCTGTAGAAAAAAAAGTAAAAATCTGAATGCCCTGAGGTCTTAAAAGCATCTCAATTAACTCATCATTAATATCGAGGTTTGGTATATTTTTGTTTTTTCCTTGTACAGTAGCTTAGAGACTTCTCCCTCATTTATCTCTTTGTATTGGATCTGGCAATGAAGCACAAATGCTGAACTGGTTGCATCACAGCCATTTCCATAGCAACACACCAATTTCCCAAGCATCGTCATGGCTCTACTGTCACTGAAAGCAGAAAGAAAAGCAAGGCTGAGGGAATGTTTGCCAAGCATTCAAACACAGCACTAGTTTCAAGTACCATCTTAAAGTAGACCAAACTCTATACCTTCAGCTAGAATACTGGCACAAATACTTCTAAAAAACAAACAAGTGTTTGGGTTGGTTTGGTGGTGGTGGGGTTTTTTGTTTGCTTGTTGTTGTTTTTTTAAAATCAATCTTAACATAGAAGTTCTTAAGTTAGTTCCAGTAAAACTCAAGCAGTGAACGGATGACTACTTCAAAACAGATGCTTGATTTTATTGTTCATTCCCATTCTTTGTATCATTTGTATCACAACAGATTATCTAAATAAGGGATGCCCTCTTCACACACTTTACTGCAGTAGCACTCAATATAGCCCTTAGAGGATACAAGAATACAATGTATACTGGGTTTTAAACATGAAGTTGATTTAAAACTTCTTTGCCTACTGCTGACATTCATTATTTACTAACAGCACTAATATCAAATTGATATTCACAACAGCATAGGTTTCATTATTAGTCAACAAACAAAAAAGCTCTGGAAGAAAGGTACCACGTTAATAACAAGACCATAATTGCTGAAGATACCAAGAAAATCAAAACAATCAAACAACCACTTAATGGCACCTTTTTTAGAAAAAGATCTGAATTCTGATGAAATCTAAAAATTGCATGTTTTTCCAAGAATGCCCCACAGAGTATATTTCTCAGCAGAAATCTTAAAGCTAATAAAAAAATCATTTGACTACAAATTGTTACGCCTTCAATACAGCCAAGCCAATTAATCACTGTGCTCCTATCAGAGCATTATACCTTGACAAGCTGCCTACACAATAGCAGCCTTGTAATAGAAAGTAAAAAGCAAAAGGAGGAAAATTTAATAACACACTGAACACATGCTCTGTTTTCCATAGTCTCCTCTGTCTTTTACAGAACTGCTGTGAATCAAACCTCCATACTTTCCTTCTTCCCAACTCACATCTTTACAATTCCAGCCTACCCACATATCTACCCAAGAGCCAGCATGGGTTTTTTTTTTCTCAAATCCTGTAATCCTTTCAGGGATTCAAAACAAAAAAAGTCAAGTCTTGACAGACTTTTACAAGAACCAAATGCTTCCAGTGGCATTCAGTCAGCAACAGCCAGCCATTCCACACCTAGAGGATTTAATACACTTCTGTGACTGAAGGAAAGCTCTGCATTAAAAGATGGGTCTATAACCAAATCAAGATATTTCTGTCAGTCAGGAGAGGGGTAGAGAACAACATGGATCATCTTCCAGTATTATGTATCACACAAACCCCTGTTTTGAGGCTTTGATTCACAGTGCCTGGTACCTTAAAAGAGAAATGGCTAGCTGCATGGAGAAAAAAGGGAACTGGTGTGGTGGCTGAAAATGTTTTGTGATGCGGGAAGGTTATGATTTGCAACCCATGTTTTATCTGATAGTGAGGGAACCTCAGCAAAAAACATAAGTGCAGTTAAACTTTATTCTTAACGTATCAGGAACATGACTGGAAGAGATCTGAGCTGTGGTGTGAATCTACTCTCTTAACTGCACCTTTCCTATTTCCTTATCTGCTGAGCCCTACCCTCCTCCAAACCCATCCTCTCACTCTCCTGCTTCCTCCATTTTCAGCTCAGCCCTATGAACTCATTCAACCCCACTACTTTCGTTCATTGCACTTGGTCCCACACTTCAGGCATGTATTCGAGGTCCAAACTTTACCAGCTCACCTCCACTCATTCCAGTGCATTTCCCACCTGCCCTGTCTAGGAAAGCCATGAGCAGCTCTCTCCACTTTCTTGCTTGAAATTCCTGGACTGCAGAACCTCCTTCCTATCAGACTGCCAAATTCACCAAAGTACCCTTTATTCATGTACACAGTGCAGTGAAACATCTAATAAGTGCACGTATTTACCAAGAGATAACAACTATAATGCAATACTGTCAAACGACTAATGTTTCCAACTATTTGGCTGTAAACCCATAATCTATAAACGTTTCCTATTCTGTCTCACTTTTACAACACAGTACCGCTTATGTTTTTACTTGCTTGCTTTTAGAAAAGTACCTTTCACAGAGGAGGACCTACTAAGGATTGTTGATGCAGGGTAACGTAGGAGTATTAATGAGGAGAGTAACAGTTCATCTCCCTCTCAGTTAGGTCTCAGTATAGAAGACTGATTCACATAACCTCACTAATGTGAGATTTCTCTTTTGTTGCCTATCAATTATTTTAGGAATTTCTACACCAGCAGAAAGACTCAGGGTTTGGAAAATGTACCTGGCTTCCTTAACATACTTTGAGAAAAACATTGCAAAAACTGCTCAGCCAAATAGCCTTCTTAGAAGAGTCTACATAGCAGCTGAAAAAAAAAGGGATGAAATTTTCCTGTGGTACTGATACAGAGTACACAGCTGCTGCCAGTTCCCCCATACCACAATGCACGCGTGCAAACCAGTGGGTACACAAGGCTGAAGACCTACCTGCCATGCTCCAAATCTACTATTTTGTGATTGTCCACTTTTCTCACGAGACTGAAAACCAGCTCTTTGCAAAGCAGATGTGTCAGATAACTTCTCCTGCCCCTTTTTGCCTTTACTCTAAAGAGTGGAATCGCATTTGCCCTACCTTCTACTTTATATTCCCTATCTGTTGAATATATATGACAACGCATGCTTGCCTTTACTGTTTCATAGATTTGTTGTTGCTATAGTACTAGATATGATTTTCTATTTTAGACATGCAACAGTGGGAACTATAAATATAAAAAGATAAACAGTAAAATCTTCACACATTTAGCTTTGGTTTTGCCTCAAAACTGTATGGAGACTCAAATACTGTAATTAAGAAGAGATATTTCAGGTAATACAGATGTAATTGCAAATATTTATTCATCATCTTCTTTTTTATTTTAGTCTAAGACATAGGCCCCTGATCTGACAGCTGTGGTGACCCAACAGCCTGAGAAGGAAGTCAGTATTATGTTGTGAGAGCAAGATAATAACTTTATGCAAAATGATTCTCACTGTTCATTTTTCTAAAGAGCAAAATCATTAAAAGTAGAGCATAATGCTCTGTAATTATAATCTAAGTCATTTCCCCTGTTAAAAATACATTCTAATTGCTTTAAGTGAAAACACATCATTATAACTTCCCTTGAAAGGGGAACTAATAAATAGATTAGTAAAATCCTACAGTCAGTACATTAAATCATGTTTATTCATTCAGCTGAGACTGGAACATGCAAAGTACATCTTCTTATGGAAAGACACAATTAGGGAGAATGGCTGGCTCATGGGATTAGCCAAGGGATTTTGAGTTTTCCACATCTAGCTTGGTGGTGCGAATCCTGCCCAGCCTGGTGTTGACTCAAGCTTATTACCATCTGCTGCCTGTTCAGTGTCCTACATAAAATGAATTGGTTGCCTTTGCCCAATTCCAAGCTCACAGGTGGCCAGTATTACAGCAACTGATAGTCATTAGCACACCTTTAAGCAATGTCAGCAAAGATGCACATGATGTCAAAAGTATAACAAAGATGCTTATGTAATTTGGTACGAGCAGTCTACCAAAGCCGCACTTTGGGAAGAGACAGGATAGTGCGATGGCTACTATCTCCACTCTTAACTGTGCTTCTACCAAATCACTGAATACAGATGATTACATTCTTGCATAAAACTTTAAATGTCTTAATTTCACTAGATTTAAAAATCACAATGAGGTAAAACGGCAATACCTTTTTTTTAACTGTGAAAGCTTACACTTTTTCATCTCAAAGGAGGATTTTAATAGTTAAAATATAGTTAGTATAATAAGTGTGCCTGTACTCGGAGTCTCAGGGAACTGTTTTGATGTGTACAATGAATTATTACAGTTTCTATGACTCCTAGAGCAGCTGTGCAGGCAACCACTGTAAGCAGAAAGAGAGTTATGGATTAAATTATCTAGGTCCCGTATTATTAACCTTTAGGTGAATGGCCCTGCTTCCTTTGGTCATCTCGGTAATCTCAGATACAGCTTTGTTTTGTGAAATAAGCAATTACTCATACAAACAGCAAAAAAAATTACCTTGTAAAAGCACTGTGTTGATACTGTATCTGAATTATAGTAACATTAGGTATGCAATTAAGAGGTAATGAGTATTTGCCATGTACTTCGCTCTCTAGCAATGAATCCCTAGTTAAGCTAGTTATTTGTAACCACAATCAACACACTAGGTGCTGTAAAAGCTTTTCAGGAAATCCGCCCTGGTGAAAACCCCTGTATTTCATTGTTTGTTTTAGTTTCAGAATAAATGAGAACCTGAGGTTTTTGAAGTTACATAACAAAAGTTTTGAAGTAAATAACTGGAAATCTCTCACTTTCCAAACATACAGATTTAGAATTAATTCCTCGTGGCGATGCACTGCCTCTGCCTTATTTAAGTTGCATTTCAGGCTGCTACCTTCTTCTCCACAGGCCAGAATCCTACATTGCCCATTATGTGACTCCCATGATAACATGTACCTATAGGTCAAACTAAACTTTGTATCACAGGCAATGAATTTTGGTAACGAAGCCCAGGAAATGAAAAATATAAACTAAATATTTAATTTCATGTCTAACAAATGCAAAATAAAATATCTGTTTTAAATTTTTAAATTCAAATTGGAAATTAGAAACATAAATTTAAATTTACCACTATTCTCTAATTTCTTTTCCTATAGGAATTGTATTTTTTTAAAAGGAGCATTTGGAGGAACTTCCCAACTGGCTTCTAATTGTTGTATCTGTCAGCTCCATAATCGTTTCTCGTTATAGTCACTTAATTCCTGTGGTGTTCCATAAAGCAAACAAGCAAACAAAACCAACTAGGTTTGAAAGTTTTTGGGTTTTTTTCCAAATACTAAATTTGAAGTTTTTTAAACATTCAAACTGTTCAGTAATTTTCCTTTGGTCTTATGCATCAGGACATCCTTTTTTGGTATGATAGGCATTTAAATCAATGGAAAACTTTCCATTTATTCCAGAAGAACACAATCAAGACCTTACTGTTCACAGGCAGAGATACAATGAAACCGTCTAAGAAAGGTTAACCCTCTAAGAGTTTTAGTCCACAGAGCTTGTGAGGAAAGATGGTCATTTGGCTGAAGCATTTATGGGAATCATTCTTTAGATCCATGTCCCTCTTTGGGTGATAAACGACAACTATTAAGACTCTGCTTTCTCATGACACAAACCACAAATCTCTTTACTGAAACCTTAAAAAAAATGCAGATTTTGACAGGACAAAGAGCCACTGTGCCAATTTCTGTGAGAGTCCAGTCCACAAACTGGCACTGGGTTTCATATGTATTTTGTACCTATCATTAAAAAAAAATACATATGCATATGATTAAAAGAAAGATATAAATATGTAGACAGTAAAATACAGCAAAATGCTGTTGATTTCTTGAATCTGAAATTAGTTATTCTGTCCTATGAAGCTTAGTTCCAGCTGAAACAAAAATATTGAATATCTATTCACAATAGACAAGCCTTATGGAAGAGTACATAGAATTTATAATTCACTGAGTATCTTTTTTAAAACAACAACAAATCAGAGATAACAGAAAGAAAAGCAAAAGAAAAATGACTGTGTAAATTGTAGTGGCTTTTAGTTAAGTATCTAATTAGTGAAAATGAAAAGTAGAGATGGCAACCTGCTTACTTTCGCAATTTGATTTATTCTGATGTGGAGTAGCTTCTGCATATTTTACATGTCACCTTTATAGCAGAAAGGTTATTTCACCAACAGCACTTTTTATTCACAGACAATCTTTCTCCTGCTATAACTGAATACAGGGCTTCCACCATGTATTTTTCTGCTTTCCTGCAGCACATGACCAAGGTTAGTAACATATTAAAGACCAAGTTAATAAATTTGAACAGTTTCAATAGCTGAAAAAGTATCTGTATTTCCTACTTCACTTCAGACAATGGAACTTTGGTAGCTATAAAGAAGGTCCCTGTCGATATCATCACTCAATCCATTTAGCTACCTCATCCTTCTCATATGCATACATTTGCATACAGAATCTCTTGATAGACATAAGCAGGCTCCATTCAGCTTCAGTGGGATTGACTGCAAGAAGCAGCTATAGCTGTATAAATATCTGCTGATTCAAACTTTCACCTAAAATGCAAGAAAATGTCATGACTGAAATAATTCATACTTCAACTTGCTGTAATTGTAGGGCACAATCCAGCTCCGTGCAGAAGCTGACACTTGGTTTATTCTGTTAAACAAGACTCTTCGGTCTCACTTTGACAAGCTCTTTGGGATATAAGTCCCTGCACAGACTTTCGTTACAGTTCTTCATAGGATAGAATTCCATTCTTGGCCTAAAGAACCATATGCATTTGTACAAAATTACTTATGCTTAACAGGCTTTGTAGTCTTCGTAGCCCAGTATTTACATCTTTCTTAAAAAAACCAGAATGAAACGTATAAAAGACACTCATTCATACTGCTAATAAAATTGTGCGTAACTCAAAGAGAAAGGTTCTATTTGCTGAATATTATATTATAAATTGAATTCCATCAGGGAAGGTTTAATTACATATTTTCTTAAAGTTTAATCATACTGTTAAGATGAAATTGCAGTGTTATAATTAACATAGAGCACTTTCATGATTAAGAAAAAACAAATTATTTAGTAGTTGGCAAATATTCAAATACTGCTGTTAATATGTTATTTTTAAATGAAGACTGAAAAGAAAAAACTTATGTCTATGATATGACAGCATTACACAATGGATTTCAGTAACATCTTCGAATAGACTTCATTCTTAAAATGCACATAATAATACACTTCGTGTGAAATTAAAAACCAAATATTTTTAATACATAATTTTAATTTGCATCCAATTCTAACATATTTTTTACCTGAATTTTGGCCTGTATTTTGGAAAACCACAGAATTCTAGAAAAATGACAAAGAATTCACAACAGCTGTACCAGGGATGCAGCTTTTTGTTAATGCCCATTATGATCAAAAGAAAAAAAGTGAGAGAAAGAAATGATGGAAGAATTTTCATAGTCAAAGGCAATTTGTTTTTATAAATAGATTTCATGATGTATGTTAATATTTTGATAGCTCTGAATATCAACCGGCCATATCCATCCTAAGTTGTAAGGAAAATGTGTGCGAGTCAACCTAAGTAGGTTGGAATAGGGGTGTCAGCTTTCTCTTACAGCAATTGAGTTTGGCTTGTGCAAAACAGGTTTCAAATAGAAAAATTACATTTTACATTGTAAGAGGCCACTGGCTTGCTGTTTGCTTTGTGATTAAATGGCACAGGCACCACTATAATGAGGCAGTCTATCAAAGTCTTCTACCTGGTTGTTTACACTCCATGAGACTGTATGAATGAAGGTTTTTTAAGTTTTCATTAAGTCCTTGGCTGCTGTGCATGCACAACACAAAGCCAATTATTTTAAAGGTACATGGGTTTTTACTCTTTTTATCTTTCTTGAGAGCATTACTGCTGCTGCTTATGCTTCACTGAACAATACAAATAGGGACAAAATTCCCGTCTTTCGAGTGGTCTGTTACAATTATCCTATTTATACATAAAATATGTTCTGATATGTAGGCGTCAACACCTTAATTTGAATTTTCCATTGCAATAGTAAATTCAGGGGGGGTAGGGAAGATTTAATGAAATTACATAGGTATTTTAAATAAAAGTAATTATCTGGCTGAATATGTACGTTCCTGTATACCATTTCCCTTCTCTAAATCATTTCCCTTTGGGGGGAAAAATTTTATCTATTTGAAGAAAAGAGTACACAATAGACCAATATATAAATATCTATTCAGCTACCCTGCCATCCCCCTAGTGTCCTATTCTATTATTGTTTCTTCTATCTATAGAATGGTTTTCTCTCTTCTTTTTTCTATTCCAGACCCTGATCATGTAAACACTTCCACAAAGACAAATTTAATTTTTGAAGGCCTTGATTTAAGAAAACAATTTGCTGAACTAATTTCTGAGCTGACAAGGAAAAGACGTCCTGAATTCCAAGAGTGGCAAACCAAGTGACTCATATCTGTAATTTCTTCAGGTGAGGTTATCCATCCTGAATCTCAAGTCTTCTACAATGTCCTCCTATATTGAGTGGTGACATCTATGATTTTTTAAAATTATTTTTACATTGTTTCAGCATTTAAGTGTTTATTATAAACTCACTTTTTTTTTTTTTTTAAAAAAAACTTGCAACCTAAGGGCGCCATTTCTCTTTACATAATCACAAATGCTTTTGCAGATATAAAACAGAATAAAATAGGTTCTGTGTCATGTATTTCAGGGGATTTACCTCAAAGAACTCCTTACATAAATATATTTACCTATAGCTATACTTTCCTATGGACCAAGCAGGCACTTCATGAGTAAATTTCGATGCTCCAGAAGCTGAGAGGCTAAATTCAAACACTGAATTTTGGAATAACAGCTTAATGAAAGTAAGTTAATATATCACCAGAAAATACATACATATATCATCACTGAAATTTTGAGCAATATTGCTATTGTTCAACAGAAATAACCTCCCTCCCAACCACTAACATCTGTTACACTTGAAAATTAATTCATTATATCCTCATTTAGAGAAAATAAGAATATCTACCTATCTAAGCTGTAGATTTATTGTTTCTATCTTTACCTAAGTCACCGAATTTACATCAATTTGTCATGTAACAGATGAAGATCTTTCGGTTAGGAAGGCACAAAATTTATCCTGAACCCATATTTAATTCATTGATCTTGGAGGATGAAAGTAGCAACCAATTTTCCTGAAAAAGAATAAAAAAGATTTATTTGAAATGTAAAGACTTCTGTAATTTTTTTTCCAGTCTAAATCAAGATAAGAAGTTTGGACTTTGGTATAAGTATATAGGTCATGCCATTAACATCCCTCTGTCAGAAAACATGCCACCAACCAACGAAGTTGTATTTCAGAAGAAACAAGGTACATTATGAAAGAGCATATACTGGTACTACACAGTATAACACAAGGAGAAAATAATTTATAAGCTAAAAAACAAAGGCAATTTATCTAAATATAACTGTGTATACTGAAGTAAATATTGAATACATATTCGGACTTCTGAAAGACTTTTGATGCTGGCTATTAAGGAAACAAGGCAACCCCAACATAAGAAGGAATATTCTGGAATGGACAAAAAGTTGTGTAAAAGATGGGAAACAGGTGGGAGCACAGGTTCCATCCTCACGATGGAGGGGGGCGGTCAGCAGCGAAGTCCTGCAAGAGCCTTCACGGGGTCCAGTGCTGCTCACCATATCCCCTCAGGGCCTCATAAGAGGGCAAACACTGAGGCAACTGGTGATGATACACTGGTGTTGGAGATAACTGGGGCAAGGGCAGGCTGTGAGGATGCACACCAGGCACTTCTGAGCAACCGGGCACTGAAATGGCAGTAATACTGGCAATGTTGCAATGGCAATAGTATGCCAAAATTCAGCATGGAAACACATCGGTCAACACAAGCCAGGGAACCAGGCCCATCTGTTTTAGGAAATTAGGGGCTTTAAGCCTCAGCATCAGTATAGAGTTGCCTAAAAACTTCAGCTCAGTGCTCAGTAGCTGTCAGAAAGGCATGAAGTGCTACGAACAAATAGGAAAACAACAGAGAAAAATGGAGAGCATTTTTATGCTACTAAGACCATGGTTCACCCACATCAGAGCTCATCCTATCTTTCATTCTTCTCCAAGAGGAAAAATAGGAAGGTTCAGAGGGGCGAAGAGGAGCTACCCCAAACGTATGAAACACCTCCTGTCAGAGGAGCAATGAGGCCTCTTCAGCCTGGAGAAGGGATGGCATGGCCAGGAGAGTAGGTGGCTAAAACAGATCTCTCAGATCAGAAGTGACATGGTGTGAGAGAGGTGGAGGTAAACTATTCACCTCTCCCAGTAGAGGAACTGAGGGCAGGAGATGAAGACAGCAAGATCCAGATTCAAACCAGTCACAGGAGATGGTTTGTCTGGCAGTGGGTAGGGAGCCAGAGAAGTATTTTCAGCAGAGAGTATTGCGGACGCAAAAAGTCAGCAGCGGATTCAAGGGAAGGACGGACAGGCACTGGAGGAGGGATCTGTTAAGAATTACCAAGCAGAGAAACCATGAAAGACTTAGGAATGCTCATGGGTGAGAAACCATTGGAGGCTGGGACACCAGTTGTGAAAAATATCATATATGCTTGTTTTGCTTTTACTGTTCACTGCATGTCAGCTTATGGGCACTGATGGAGAAAAATGACTGAGCTTGATGCACTTTTCATTCTTATGACCCATATTGTACCTTATGTTTACGAATTGGTTCAATACCCAAGTAGTCACATCTCTGCTCTTGGTTAAAATCTTGAAGGGACATTAAAACAAAATGGGAACTTTAGGCTTTGTGTTTACTCAAGATTTGCAGCATAACTCCTGACAAAAATGGTGGCTGAGTTTTTTGTCAATGACAATTCAAAAGTAACAACGTCCCATTTTCTGCAGTCATTTATCTTTTCTTCAAATGCCTTCTTGTGCTAAATCTTGCCTTTTGCAAAATTTGACAAGACTGCAGGCAATGACATCGAAGAGATAGAATGCGAACATGCAGAAGTATCTCTCTACACTGACTAGCTTGCCTTTTTAAAGCTGATGAAGAGCCCCATCGTGCATCCTGTGCATTCTCAGCTGAAAGTCAGTGATGACCCTATAGCACTTTCCTGTAGGTAAATAACTTTGTTTATAAATTCTTCAGACATAAAAAATTAAAATATTATTTCTGACACTGCCTCATCTTCACAAATCTTCTCATATATCTTTCAAAAACAATCTCGAAGGCATAGTACATAAAGGGTAACATGACACCATAACAAACAAAAACAACTCCCCAAAAACAACGAAAAAAGAAACACATACAGTCTTTTTTTTCTAAGTATCATTAAAAGCAGATCCAAGTAAGTACTTAGTTGCCGAAAGACAAACTTGAATATAATGAATGCATAAATCCAGACCTGTAACCTAAAAAATCCTGTAAGCCTCCTAGTCATAAAAGAAACAAACTGATCTTAAAATACTAAAATGCAATGACTAAAAGCCTGTTTCTGAACAAGTTGGAGAAACATCAGGAAATTCTTTGGAATACTTGATCCTACTGAGTTATTGGACATGGGCAAGACGAACCCTCAAGGCCCATTTCAGTTTCCACTATGCAACAACCCTATGAACAGAACTATACCTTTTTCTTGCTTATAATTAACCAAGAGTAAAATATAGACACTATCTTTCCACTCCTTATACTTGATTGTGCAGATGATGGCACACACATGTGTCGTGGTTTAACCCCAGCCAGCAACTAAGCACCACGCAGCCGCTCACTCACTCCCCCCCCCCAGTGGGATGGGG
>JAVJGG010000048.1:6988806-7001960 GCA_035590195.1 Aviceda cuculoides | reverse complement strand
CTGAACTCAAAACACAGCACTGTACCAGCTACTAGGAAGACAATTAACTCTATCCCAGCTGAAACCAGGACAACATGATATGGGAAATCCATGTCTGGATCTTCAAACAAATGTTTTTTCTCAAAATATTGTAACAGAAAAGCCAGCTATCGATATGTTTTTAAAGAGAAAATGACGCTTGTTTGGTTTTGGAGGGGTTTTTTTTAAGGATTTA
Organism: Aviceda cuculoides; assembly: GCA_035590195.1. Classification (NCBI taxonomy): domain Eukaryota; kingdom Metazoa; phylum Chordata; class Aves; order Accipitriformes; family Accipitridae; genus Aviceda; species Aviceda cuculoides. The sequence continues at coordinate 7,001,746 of JAVJGG010000048.1, read as the reverse complement.
AAATTATTTCTCCAACTAGAGGTTATTAAGCTATGTTTCTGAATAACCATTCAAAAGAAAGAGAAGGAATATCCTTATGCTAGTTTTCCAGACCACTCTTCAGTCAGCATATTTTGGAACCCCATCTGAGCCACCTGGGGCTTTCCTCAAGAGAAAGACAATGAACTTAACTCTAAAATTTGGCATTTCACTTCAGAAGCCAGAGCTGAAATGTTACTTTTTGTTTAGAGTATTTCCTGACCTAGCCTTTAAAAATATGCTACAGTAATAGGGTTTACATTAATTTACAAATTAAAATGTATACAAATATATAGTGCTGAACTACTATTATCTGATACAAGGCACATTTGAAAATCTCCTCTTAAATCAGAAGAATAATATTAGTGGTAAGCACTTATTGGGAACATAAAAGAAATACCAGAGGAAAAAGGACAAAGTAAAAAGGGATCAAAAAAGTAAAAAGGTTATTTTTTATAGGAAAACAAATCAATCTGATTCTCACTTTTGCTGTTAAACATCGCTGTATTGCGGATGTTACCACAACACACTAAAAATCTTAAGCCTGCCTGTGTTGCAATCTCTGCTTTGTCAGACTATATCACTTAAATTCAAAACCCCCCAAAAGTTGGCATCTATGTTTTTGTGAGATGAAATATTAGATCCCTGCACCCTCAATTTTTATTTCAGCTGGCAATACTGTTTGTAAAACTCTGTTACTCACCGTAACCATTGTGAATGTCTAGAAAGCCTTCCCCGAAACAAGAACCTGGACATGTTTGATTTGGTGAGGAGACAAGGAAAGGTGTGCAGCAGAAAGTGTACATTAGCATATTTTTTCTATAACCATTACTACAGATTTTTCTTTCTTTGTTACAGAACAGTATCATTAAAAGTGTGATCCTGAATTTAAGTTTCTATGGTGTTCTTGCATGCCAACTTCTGCATGAAGGATATTGTAGATTTCCTTTACTTCAGGTTTGTGGTTTGTTTGCTCTGGTTTCATTAACAGATGGCAAACAACTCATATGGGACAATTTTGTGCAAGAATTTCTATAAAATAATGTTCCAAGAAAGTTGGCACAATATTACTTCAATTGTGAAATTGAAAAAGTCAATTAGCTCAGGGCTTCACAAGCTTAATGTTGGCAGAAATCCACAGCACTAAATCAGCAGCATCAGCAAAACTGTAATTTGTGAATTGATTGAGAAAGTTTTCATTACTAATAGCTAAAGTTAAGTACAAGCATGAGTGACCAGTCATGAATTTCCATTAACAATACCAACCTGAAAAATATCAGTAATAACAGAGTATAAAATAGATGTAAGCTGACAGCTCATTATGAAAACACTACTTCATTACTGTTACTGTATTTAATGGAGAAAATTGGTATTCATCCACTAGTTATATATACAAAATACTTTAACCTGGAACAGAATCCTATAGCTGGTTTAAACCTCTTTCCAGTGACATGACTGATAGCCTTTCTGATAATTTTAATGGGATCAAAACCTGTTATGCTACTATGTTCCTTCTCCAGCATAGGTAAGGAAGTGCTCTACGAACTTGCTTTTAAATATATAAATAAAAATCTATTTCATTATATGCTTTTTTTTACTATCTTGTAATTTAATAAAATTACACAATTTATACTAGTGCAAGATTTGCAGTGTTCTGATTTATGACCATATGTTCTAAACCTTCAGGTTTTATCTGTAAAACTATCATTAATAACTTTTTAATAATGTTTTTCCTCAGAAAAAGAATATTAGCATTATCTTTATATAATTATTAATTAAAAGGTTTTTATACATTGAGTGTAAACTTACAGAGTAAAAATCAATTGCAAGCATATTTGCAACAGGAATTAAAATCCATCTGCCAAGCTGTTGCTTTTTTAAGTTCCTAGCTGTCAATCCTGAAAACAAATGTATTTAGGGAAAATGTTGTTCTTCAAGACAAATGCTAACCATGCTATAGTATATAAGTCTTATTTATGTTAATTGTACAATGCTTACAATGAATAGCTCTTCAGTCAGACCTCCCCAGTGAAATAAACATCTTTCCTCCCAATTTCCAGATGTTCCTTATTATTTTTCTTTCAAAAAGTGAAAGTAGCATACTTATAAAACATTAACATAATTAAAATCCCACAACATGCAGATCATATGAGCTATCAAAAACAATCTGAGGGCTTGTGCCCAGAATTTATGTTTGGACAGGAATTAAGTGAACCTGGTTCTTCATGTAAACATCTTCTGCTACAGTGTAACCAATGTACAGTTACTCCACAATTTCTTGTAAGTCAGAAAAAAATAATTCCCTGCTTTGACAATATGTATCACAGATATTAGGATTTTAACTGAAAGAGTTACAATGGAAAAAGTAACATTTTCTAAGGAAAGCAGACATGTCACAAATAATTTAATGTAGTATTGAGGCATCAGAAAGAGTTTTGATGGAAAATTCAACTATTTGTAAACACAGTCCCTTACAGGCTACCTACAAACTACTTAATTATACTTCATTTAGAAACTATTCTTTGTTTCTCTCTGTTGCTACTCCCAGAAATTTTCCCACAGAAGGGAAATCTGGATCCTGTTCTAAACCTTCAGGCTATGTCTATATCAGGGAGCGAAGAGATCACCACAGAGGTAGGGCCAGGGCTGTAGATGGTGCTGAGGACCCAGGGTCCACATAAAATGCATTTAACTTGGGATTTTGTCTTGTACCATTGAGGAAGTGCCTTTAAGGATTGGAGTGCATTAGGCACACCCCCAGAACATCTTTGGGAATATTTTCACCTGAAAGAAATCTAGTCAAAGTCCTCCAATACGGCTTTGTAATGCAAACCGAAGCCTAAGTAGGGACAAAAAAAAAAAAAAAAAAAAAAAAAAAAAAAAAAAAAAAAAGCCCTTCTACTCCAAATGAAATGCTAAGGCAGATGCACTCTTAAGAGATCTGTTTGTGATAAAACCAGATCAACAAAGGTGAACAAAAAATCTTTTTCAATAAAAAGGGATCACCTCACTAATTTTCAGATATATTTGTCTAGCTTCACTTTCAAACTGTAGAAATATGTATATTTTCTATTACGACTGGTGTAGATTATTTAAACAATGTTAGTGCTGACACTTAAAAGCTATGACTAGAAATGCGAGTACCTTAAATTAAAGTTCTGAGGAAAATTATGAAAAAAATCTGTACAGCTTCTCCTCAAAATACAAATTACCAACAATTAAGTCTTAGAAAATACCTGCACTAAAAAAAACCCTCAACATAAATCACACTTTCGAGCTTCTACAATGTGTTTTTAGTCATCCAGAAAGCAAAACATTGTGTTGATTCATACAAATTCAAAATTTCAAACTGCTGAGAAAGTTCTTTTTTATATGCAACGTATATGTTATGAGGGAATGCTCATGCAGGAAGGCTGACATTTTGCTATGTGCTTCTTCTGGGTTGAGAATGTTACCACTGAGTTCATAAACAAAATAATGACCATGTAAAGCAAAAAACCCCACTCAATTACAAAGAAAATTCTTAAAGATTTTCAACTAATAACAAAGTAAATAGAAATGACAAAACTCTTACTTGGAAAAAGAGGAAAAAAATCCAGAACTGTTCCAAAATATAAGAGATGCTATGTATAGTTTCTCTTAACTAATGAAAGCAAAACTGTTACCTTTGGATGAGTTCACGGAAAGTGAGTTCACAGAAAGATCAATAAATATGTATTTATAGACTCAATTCACTGCAATCAAGGCTGGGTTTTAGCAAACAAGCTGAGATACTATACAAGTAACCTGTTACTGTCTACATAACAGGTTCTGTCTGTCAGCCAAATTTTGTGAGTTTTGGCTGTTTGTGACATACAGAAAGAAAGTACAGCACCAACAGGGAAGACTACTTGGCTTGGCTTGGCTAATTAATCTTACTAATTTTCACAGGATATAAAGGAGGAAGATTAAAAGCCAAAAATGTGTCAGACCTTCCTTTGGCATTCTGTAGAAAAAAATCAGAAACTAAACATGTATTTGCATGCTTATTTGGTACTAGATTATTTTATGAGAGTTTATAGAAATTTATTTTTCAAAGATCCCTTGCTTTATCTGTGCCTACAACCAAAGAAAGGAATTCGTACCTTTGGAGTTATACCTTACTCCTCATTAGTCTCCCATCTTCCTCAAAACTCCTGTTTGCTCTAGTTTTAGCTTAATGTTATTGAAGTTAACTGATGGGATGATCTGTAAAAAAAATAGAATAAAACCAGAAACTAGGCTTCTTCCTTAGCTCTTGATGTGTACAGGTCAGGATATGTACATGTATTCAATCTGCATTTCCTTTGAGCAGGAATTTGTATTTCTTTTAAGCACACATTAATGGTAATAGAAGTAAAATTAGAAACACAGCTGTGGGATCTAGGTCTCCAGTACAAAGCAAAAACAGATGGAAAAGGATAGTGCATCTGTTTGGATTTTAAGAACTTTAACTCCTTCTGTGAGCCAAGAGTATCACAAATTACCTGAAAAGAGGTGTAAGAGTAATGATTTTTGGTGAGTTTTCAATGTCTCAATGGAAAGGAAAACAGATGCACATTTACCTACCAAAGGCAACAATCTCTCTTCTTTGTAAAAATAATGTCAACTTTTTTTTTCCTCTTTTTTTCTTTTTTTTTTTAACAAAACGTAAATTTTCAACATGACAGCTTGTAAGTGATTAAGCTTAATAAATTAAAAAATCCACTCAGTAACATTCACTTCAAAGAGATGAACTACCTGTAAGTAATTAAGTTAGTAAACTGAAATTAAATGGAATGGTTAAGAGGTTAAAGTCTTTTTAATCAGGATTTAAATTATCTAAAACACTAAGGTAGAATATCAAATTGAATATATATGACACACCTTAAAAGGACCAAAAAAGAAAGCTGTCTTTTTAACAGTCAGAAACTGGCAGAAATAATTGAAAAAATGCATTCTTTAAAAAGTGAAAGCTGTGTCCAGCCAAAGAAAACAGAGATGAGCATAAATTTTAACATGTTAAATGCAAAACTATAAGCCAGGCCAAAGAATATTTTGAGGCACAGGAACCTTAAAAAAACCACAAACAAAAAAACCAAAAAAACCCCTCCAATGCCAGGGAGCCTGCAGGGACAAAAGATTATCAGCGTGTAACAGAAATGTTAAAAGAACATAAGGCTGTAAGAGAAAAAATAAAATAAGCAATTAAATTAATTCTTTGCATCAATCTACCAAGGAGCTTGAGCAACATCCAAACCACTGTTTTGGTTGGGTTTTTCCTGGCATTAAATAAGTAGCTGTCTCAGTGAAAGCATTAGTAAAAGAGGTTTTGGAAAATAATCAATAAAATGAATAATAAAAGATTACTACAACCCAACAGCACTTATACAAGAGCTGAGGAACTCAAGTGCAAAAATTCCAAAAGATTAAGTAAAGTGAATGAATTAGCCTTTAAATTGGCCCCATTACTAATGTAATAAGTAGGAAATGCGACAAAAAATTTTCTTCCAAGAGACTGGGTATGAACTGTGGAAATACAGAGCAGTAAGCCTGGCTTCCACACTGCTCAAACTAGTTGAAAACAAAACAAAGAACAGAGTGAATAGGAAAGGCTTAAGTATTGTAAAATTGTGAAATGTCAATGTAGCTTTTGGAACCAAGGTTACTGCTTCTCGGAACAGACATGGTACAGCTAGAAACGTTTGGAGAAGGGAAATCATAGTTACTAAAAGTAAGTAATGGCTTCTGAAATGGGATAGACTAAAATTATGGAAATGCCTCAGTGTGAAAAAGGCATGCCTGAGGAGAGAGATTGTGTAAGCACATAAAATCATGACTGGCAAGGTGAAGATGGACAGGGAATAAGTGTTTACTGTTTCATAACACAAAAAATTAGGGGCATCGGATGAAACTACTTTTTCAGTAAATAAAGTAATAAAGGAAGTACTCTTCATATCCCTAAAAATAATCTTGTGGAACTTATTGCTCTAGCTGTATCAGATGCCAATGTAGACAAATTCAGAGGGAAATGCTCAGCAAGGAGTAGCACTCATGACACTATTGATGAATACCTTAGGTCAGAAAACACTGAATACCAGAACCTGAGGAAAGAATTATCACTCTGAATATGCCCCGATGTTTTACTGCTACTAACATAGCTGTCTTCTACTAATTTCACTGGATACTGAGTTGGACAGACAGTGTGGTCATTACATTAAGCACATTTCAGAAAAAAAACCAGTATCCATTTACTTTGCTGCTTCTGGCCTTTATTTTGCCATTTCTAATACATTCATACATTACATTCTATTAATTTTAAATGTCTTCACTCACTCTCTATGCCTTCTAGAATCTAACTGTGCTCTCATGAAGTTTTGAGCAGAAAATCTGAGTAGAAAGAAACTGTACACATTTCTTCTATTAATCTCATGTGCTATAACATCTACACTGAAATGACACAAACATTTCTGCATGAGCCATTATTAGCTCATATGAATAAAACAGGTCATAATTGGCCTTCACTAGAGGCATGCTGGAAAACAAGGATAATAATAAGGGCTCATGAATGCAGGAATATGGCCAGGAAGGAAGAATTCTGAATGAGAACTCAGTCTCACAACACGGATGAGAAAATTCAGTTTCATTTCAAATACTGAGTGTGATTCAGAAGTCTTTCAGAAGACTTCACAGGGTGAAAGACAGCAAGACAGAGCAGCATTCTACAAAGCATGACCTAGCATTTCATTTGAAGCTCATTCCTTTCCTCATGGAATATATGAAGAAAGGAGTCATGATTTGATTGCTTTAACTGGTCAATAATGCTCCTTTTATGTAGCCTGAGTATAAATGTCTGTGGATTAAAATGGTATCTCTGAGGCAAACGTATTGAATCCTTAAAGCATCTACAACAGCAAGCAGTAAACCTTCCATAAGCAAACTGTATGCAAAAAACAGAAGTATGTATTCTTCTTAGAGAGAATCCTGTCAGATTCGATAATATTGTGAGTACTGATGGACTATAATGCCTAATAGAAGGTCTTACTCTACTCTCACAGTAGGTGCCAAAAATATGCAATACTTAATCTCAGAAAAAACTGGATGCGCCAACCTTTTTATAGAAATTAAGTTTACTTTCAAGCAGTTATGTTCACCTGCTTTTGCTTCACAGTTCTTATATGACCAGTGGCCACTGTGGAATGGTTGCAGAGCACAAAAGTCTGAACAAAACAAAAAGTTATTTGAGTCTTTAAAATTTTAAATACGGAAAAGAAAAGCCCTAACAAACATTAAGACTGAGAAAAAATAACTTCGGGTTTCAAGCCTCCAATCTGCAAGAATCGTGATGCAATTGTGTCTTCTCTCTCATTAGTGGCAAACAGAGGAAAATGTTGAGGATTTCTTATATTCTTCTATTTTTAAATTTACATTAACCAAACACAAGAGAAAACAGATCCTGCTCCCAGCAGAGAGCATAAATATTTCTGTTCCCAATATTATTCTAAGGCTGTGTTTTCATGTTAAGATGCCTTTGGCAACAAAATTAGTTTTAGGTGTTCCTGTCCCCAACCACTTATTTGTGCTCCCTACCTCAGTGCACTGCTGGTGCCAAAACATAAGAATATTTGTTTGTGGAACCAGCTTTAAAGCCTTATTATAAATTATTTTGGCTGATGGGTGGATGTGGAGGGCTCCTGTACTTATTTTATTATTTCTAAAGCAGGATCAGTCCCCTCATCCATATCTCAGGTGGCACAAGTAAGTGGCTGCTCTGTTGCTTCCTGGAAAGGAAAACATAGCTAAGGGAGAAAATCAGGGAGATTTTCTGACCAAAGTCAGGAAGCCACTGACCAATTTCTATCATCAATCCACAGCCACAGAATTCTGCATACACATTTAATTATGAACCTTACCAGTTCCCTCCTGGTCATCTCCCTTCCTTTTGCATAGTAGTGTAAGCTATTTTATAGCAGCAGAGAATACAGAGGTCTATCGTTAACACACATCTCTCTTTTGCTCCATTAGGATTCAAGAAGATATATGGTGATGATCATCTGAAACAAACAGTACTTATTATTCCTATAAGGAACCATAACTTTTTTTCCTAAAGAAATGTGTGAAAACAGTTCACAGTGTATTTGCATAATACTAAGCCAGAAAAAAAGCTCAAAAGCAAGACACTACAAAGAAAAGGTTCTCACAGAAATCTGCAGAAAATGCAGAAAGTACAGGATTCAGATGTACAAACAGGAACTTTGTAAAGGCTGTAGATACCTGCTGAAATCTCTGCTCTTCCACTGTAACACTCTGGCATCTGATTTTGTGACCAGTTTATAATTGAGGAAAACAGGGATAGTGTCAGGACTTGTTGATTTTAATAGCTGTAGCAGTTGGAATAGGACAGCCAACACCTGAATTTCTCTAGAACATTCCAGATTATATGTAATATTTGTCTATTCTTTTGCAGTATTTTTTCCATGTACTGTCTGCATGTAAAACCCTTACAGAAACACTGAGTGAGATGAGAAAAAGAAAAAAATAATTGCAGCACTTTTAATTTCTCCTCCCCCAAGGCCTTTAAAATGAACTATTAAGAAGTCAATGGCTCTAATATCCCAGACAGAACTCCTCAAGAACCACACTGCTGCTGACATAAAGAAGTCATGGTGCCACAGGGTTGGTGAGAAGGGGTTTTGCATATTTTACATTCTCCTAGCAGAAAATAGGGAGAAAAACTAACCCCCTCTCCGTAAAACCATAAATCACAGTTTTCCTCTTGAGAGTTCTGCAGTGAGAACAAGAAAGTCTCCTCTCACATCCAGGTTAGTAAATATATGGTTAATTCTGCATTTTTAAGATGACCAGATGTGGGAAAATCATTCCTGAACTAAGTTAATTAATGCAGCCGAAAGACAGATCTCTAATTCTTTTTGACATCCAGAATGTTTTGTATGAATTAAGACTTCAGGAAACTACCTAGCTAGTCACTGATCTAAGCATCAGTCAAAAATGATATGTTAGATCCTTTGTTTTCTCCTCAAGTTGCTTTCAACTATAATCTCAAACAACGTAAACCTTCTTTTGTCATGTGTTGGCCATAAAAAATACTTGTTAAGAAATCTGATTTGGAGACTTCAAAAATGGTACAAAATGGAAAAGCAGAACATTCAAAGTCAGTCTGGCCACGCTCACTAAATGGCAGTTTGACAAATCTCCCCATGCAGTTCCCTGAAACAATTGTACAAAAAAGTATCCCATGACAGCAAAGCACAGAGAAATGCAATTGGACTATTTTGTCTTGCTGCTTTTGAGTGGGGATGGACAGTATCAAACAAAGTTATGTTTATGATCCACTGAAAGACAGTCTTTCAGTCTATTCTGTTTTGGAGTATTCTTCTAAAGCTGTTTCCAGCTACTTTAGCTACAAGCAAAAAGCACCTATTCACAAACTAGCTTTCCCACAAGACGGAAACAAGGTGGGATGACAAGGTACGCAGTAAAAAAACACTCCCGAGAGTCTTCTGTTCTGACAAAGTTTCTTGCTATGACTCAGAGCAGCATGAGTAAGGCTATTACTCACATCCCACTCTGGTGAGGAGCTAACCGCTGAGATAAACCCCAGGCACGCTTGCGTATCTGTAAAGGTCCCAGCTATGCTGCTTTGTTGCACTGTGCTCCGACAGTCCCACCTTTCCCTGAAGACACCAGCACAGAGCAGCAAGGGCATTCAGAAGAAAGCATTCATTTCTACATCAGAGTCGACCTATTACAGAGGAATATCTTGCTGTAGGATGTGGATTCTTAGTTCAAACCAGGTACAGCTGTCATCTTAAATCAGGTGACAGTAGAACCACTCCTACACACCAGCTGAAGTATGTATGGAAAAAAACCCCAAAATGCCAACATAAGAACTACGGCAAATGACTGACAGTGCTTCAGCACAGGCCTGCACTCACTCATGTACTCTGGGAACGTGAAATTCAGAGCAGGAGATGCTATACATAATGAAAGGTGGAAACATTATAGTATTGCATGACAACTTGAAATGGATGTGTTTGAAGCTGGGTGTTCAAAATCCTAAACTCCAAGGAAGATGAGCCTGCAGCTTACCATATGGTACTGAAGTTTACCAACAGATAACAGATAACCAGTTGCTTCTTTTTAACCTCTGGATATGCGACTACATCTACTTATATCAAATATTTTCCTTGCATAAAAAAAAATCAGGAAGATACTTAGCACTATACTATGACCCACTGCTGCTCTAGACATAGGGACACTTGAAGAAAGCTATTCAGTGGACACTGAAGAGAACTACTGGCTTTTTTATGAAGTGAGGGACACTTTATCAGTGTTAGACCTGGTGAACCATAATCCAGTTTTATTAACTTCAGAGGGGAATACCCCTGCACATCTCCAGGTCAATAAAACATTATCTTTCACTCCATCCCTCAGTGAGAAATATGTAATAAGCACTCTACATTTCTTATTTCCTAAGCACTGTATGATTGAGAATCTGATTTAAATGGAATTTTCGTGTGAGATACGACGTTCTTTCTTTAACCTGTTACTGTATTTTGGCAACATTTTGGTAATGTTAAAATGTCCCTGATGATATTCAGGACCCTTTCCAAATTGGGTTTTTATTTATGTCATTCATGAAATTTATTTTTCAGCTTATCTGCTCTGGTGAGACAGTGGTGTACACTAATAGAATTTGCTTCCTTTTTCATTTAGGTCTACCCAGAGGTAAGTAATTTGCGGTTCTTATCTTCAAATAAAAGGGAAAGAAGTACTTGGGTTTTCACACATGATGTTCTCTTTTCTTTTACAGTCAAATTCAGGATAAAGAAACAAAGCCTGTTACAGGCAAGACTGCTCTGCAGCCAGTGGTAAAATTGATAGAACCATTTTAAGTGTAGGTCAGGCGTACATCTTAAAAGATGAGATGAAAGAAGGTACGTTACTAACCACAACAGCCATTCCATCTACAAAACCAATTTTTCATCCAAAAAACCTAAACCACTGCACATTTAAAACCAAATTAAACACTGTACAACAGGTCTGCTGGGAGTAGATTGGGAAGACAAACCCACACATTTTAATGTAGCAGACCAATAAGTTTCTTTTGGTTTTTATTTTTATGGCTCTTTATTTTGTCTCTGAATGTTACAAGATAACAAAGACTGATTAGCTGGGCATCCATTAACTCCTTTAAAAGTGATGGGATTTATAATAGCAGCAAAGCTGCCAGTTTTCTCTTATGTCTCTTGGGTAATTAGAGAATAACTGTCTTCCAGATGTGCTGGCGATATGCACTATATCCAGTCTGTCCGTCTTAAATTCTTTTCCTCAATTCAGTAATTTTTATGCTAAAAAGGAAACATTATATTGCTTAGAAATGATAAAAATACAGTCCAAATTTGGGCTGTTTACTGAAAAATAATTTATGTACACAGTTTTCTATGATACAGAAAAGTTGGGATGTTCTTGTTTTTGTACTATGCATCAAATGTATGCAAATAAAACACTCTTGAAGCCAGAACAGCAGGCCGAACTAAAAGTGTTCTGGGACATTTCCAAGTTGGCTAGAGCAACTCAACATTTATCTAATACCCCAGAGTGACCCTGTTTCAGCCCACTGATTGCAATGTCTTCTGAAGTACCAATTACATCACCAAAACGTAGAGAGTGGATGATAGGATCCACTTACTGACAAATCCCTTGCTCTCTTTATTTAAAAATACTTTCCCAGCCCTTGTATATTGCCATACAAGGTATGAATATTTTTGCTGAGCGTACACGTTCCTAGACTTAGGGGCGAATAACTAAAGGATCAATTAAATGAAGTCTCACCACCCTTTTCAGAAAAAGCTATCTGTTTGAAGACCTCTGCTGACTCCCTGCTCATGGGCAATTTCACAGTATTACAAACTATTCTAATTCTAGGTAGCTATTTAGCTGTCACACATACCTACTTAAATAAGGTTCAATTAAATGTAATAAAGATGCACAGTTCCTCAATACATACTTTCCAAATGACCTAAAAGTTTTCTGTGCTGCCCTACTCCAAACTGCTGGTCTCAGCTCTATGTTACAGTAATTTCAAATTTTGATCAAATTTTTAAATCTTATACTATAAAATATGTGAAAAAACTATTTCTTCATAAAAGTGCAGTTTACTCTCAAAATCCCTAAAATACTACCTAAGCTGACAGCAAAATTTACTGCTGCTAAGTTTTTCACTCTTCACTGTGGTTTAGCAAGCCAGGTCAGTGAACAGGTTCCCATTTATGTTCATGCTGGAATGTACATTTATGCTATTTATAATGGACCTTTCAGAGCAGTTTAATAAGACTACCTTACAAACCTCTCTTAAGGGCCAGCAAATTTTATTTGCTTTTTTCAACTCTTTCAAAGCAAGTCTGCACGCTTTATTTCTTTTGTATCCACGTCCCTATTATGGTTCTTATTTTTTTAAACTACCTTTTCAGTTTACCAAAACTATATAAAATTCTAATCATATATTTCAAGGTATCTGCAGTAGCTCACACCGCACTGCAAGTCTAATGTGCATGTTTTCTACCTCTTAAGTCACCAGTGAAACTGCTTGGGAGTGTGGATCTACAACAATCCCAAGGAAATTCCAATTGATACATCCTTTCTTTTTGATAGTCATCTAGTGTTCCCTGAAAACTGTTTTAATACTGTATCAATAGTTCCCTGAACTATTTACTATATTCAGCTGATTTTGCATCCATTTGCACTTCAAATCCTGTGTTCAGCTTTGGGCCGCTCACTACAGGAAAGACATTGAGGTGCTGGAACGTGTGCAGAGAAGGGCAACTAAGTTGGTGAGGGGCCTGGAGCACAAGTCTGATGAGGAGCGGCTGAGGGAGCTGGGGCTGTTTAGTCTGGAGAAGAG
>JAVJGG010000048.1:6967594-6988706 GCA_035590195.1 Aviceda cuculoides | reverse complement strand
TTAAAGACTGAGGCAAAGAAGGCATTAAGTACCTCAGCCTTTTCCTCATCTCTGGTGGCTACGTTCCCTTCTGTATCTATTAAAGGATAGACATTCTCCCTGGGACTCTTTTTACTGCTAACATATTTGTAGAAACACTTTTTGTTGTCCTTTACAGTAACAGCCAGATTTCGTTCTAGCTGAGCTTTTGCCTTTCTAATTTTTCCTCTAAAATCTAACAAGATCCCTGTACTCCTCCCAAGTTATCTGCCCTTCCTTCCAGAGGTGATAAACTCTCCTTTTTTTCTTGAATCCTAGCAAAAGCTCCCTGTTAAGCCAGGCCGGTCGTTTTCCTTGGCGGTTCGACTTGCGGCACATGGGAATAGCCTGGTCCTGAGACATCAGGATTTCCTTCTTAAAGATTGTCCATCCCTCCTGGACCCCTTTGCTATTCAGGGCTGCCTCCCAAGGGACTCTCTCAACCAGTGCCTTGAGGAGGCCAAAGTTTGCATGCGTGCTGCTAGAACAGGAGAAATGAAGCCCTCCACAACTGGCTTCCCCAACAACTTAAACAAAAATAGGATTGGGATGGAAGATCACCTGTGCAGAAAAACAACAAGAAAATGTTAAGTGCAACCAAAACAGGGTGTTTGAATCATTTGTTGAGAAATACAGCAGTACGGGTTCATGATGGTGAAGTTATAGACGTTATAGGGTGCTATTCACTTCTGCTAGAGAGAAAAATTACAAGCAATGGCAGTTATCTCAGTGTCTTGCTAAAAATTAAATTTGGATAAATATGTATCTAATTGCATTTCTAGGTAATCAAATTCCCCCCTATAAGAAAAATACCCTGCTATATTTAATTACAGAAGTTAGTCGTCTTTGTTTACATCTCTAGTGTCTTCAGTAATCATTAAGCAACCTAGTGCAAACTGGCTGACGGTCCTGGTCTGGAACTTCCTTTTTCATCAATGACTTTGGTAGAAAATGTGTATTCGACAAGTGTTATGACTTCAAGGCAAAATTTCAGTTTTCATAAAAATTTGTAATTTTGTTTTAGAAAAATGTTCCCAATTACACAGAAATATCCATCCTGCAAGTCAAACTGTACTGAAGCCAAAGCTAACAGGTTCTCCAGCCCTTTCAGTCCAGAACTAGGTTGGTGAGGAGATATAGATCCCACAGCTTTCAAATTTGACCAAGTAAGCAATACTTTCAGACATCTTAAAACCTATTCAGGAAAAACCTAGAAATCCTGGGAAGCCTAGATGCCAGCTCTACAATCTGGCCAAGATGCTCTGTAAGGAAAACTTCCAGAAGCTGGGATTTAAGAATGTTTAGGATTTTCCGGGAGAAAGAAAGGGGGTCTCAAAAGCCTGCTTAAAAGGTTGAAATGAAACATTTTCTGTCTGAACAGAATTTTAGAATTTCTGTTCTGCAGAAAATGCCAGCTGCTCCTTCCATTACAGATTTTTTTTCCCCATTAGTTTTTGGTTTGGACTACTGAACAGCATTTTCCATTTCAAATCTGGGGAAATACATCTGTTTCTGGAAGAGATGATCCTTTCCGATATACCCCTAAACATAAAATCAGATTGAAGATATCCCGAAAGATTTTCCAGAGCTCTTTAAAAATTAGAGTTTAAAAATACATTAAGTATGTATATTCATACATACACACACACATATATATACACATATACTTGCTATATGTAACCATTATTATCCAATGCCTAGTGACTGGTCTGCTTGAATGATGTCATTCCTCTGCTTTGGCTACCTACAAATGTTTTCTTTTCCCCCTCCCCTCCTTCCTTTGATGGAAATATGTGGTCTTGTAATGAAAAGATTAATTTCTGGGTGTTTATGTCTTGTTATGGTAACTGTTAAATGCACAGATTGAAGAAAGACTTATTATGGCTAAAGCAGAAGAGTACTGTGTACCTCCATCTGTCACTGATATAAGATGTGACCTTTTTAGACACAGTTTCTTCATCTGTAAAACAAAAATTATATTAACCTACTGTACATCAGAAAATTAACTTAATTAACATTTTGGGGAAAGAAAGCTTAGAAATAGTCAGATGAAAAGCACTTACAAGTAATATTACTGCTACAAATCAAACAACATTTGGGCTGAATATATTAAAACAGCTGTTTCTAACATCAGGATTCATGTAGAAAAGAGATACCAAATTACTATTGATCATTCCTGTCCCTTGTTAAAACATCTGAAGAAGGTTACTTGCACTTTGGGCACTCATACCTTCATAATTATATTCTGAATAATCCTGAAGATTTGTAGTAGCTATATAGTTAGATAAACTTATAAATAAGGAGAAGCAAAGAGACCAAAACCTCATTTAGAAGTAGGCCTTACATTTATGACTTTCTAATAATTTCTATAGCAACATGTTGCAGTATCATAAACACAGACATTATAACATCTTAGGTCTGAATAAAAGCAGCAGTTAGGAAGTAGAAATGCTAATAAAAAGTAACTGAAACATGAATTGAACCTGTTAAAATAATGAAATCCCATTTAAAACATCTGTAACCATTTTTGGATAAGCTCTTAAAGATTACTTCCACTTAGAGAAATGCCATTCCATTCTTACCAATGCATGGTTTTCACATTCATTTACCCTACATTACATAAATGTCAAAGGATGATCCCTAAGTCTCTGACAGATATTATTTCCATTATTAGAGCCTATTATTATTGACATTTATTTCCTATGTGAATCAAAATAATTCATATTTATTTTAATATTTAAGCCATACTAAAACCTAAAACATGACAAAATATTGTGATAAAAATGAGGAAAACTACCTTGGATTTTGGCATATCTTTTTCAACTTTAATAAATTTTCAGCCTCTTAAACACCAAAGTAATATAAGTAAACCACAAGAAGAAAGTTAAGAAACGAATTCAGTATGCATTTCCCATTTCATGCCTTTACTTCAAGGAGTAAATGTGGTAAAAGCAGTAATAAAAATAAATAGTGACAATCTAAAAGAATGAGAACCTAACAGCTACCATGTTGTGCTCCACTGAAGTGTACTCAACAGAGCATGACATGGTTTGACTCAGCCTTCCTGAGACGTTTCCTTTCTCGGGTATGCAAAATGAAGCTGAGATCTGCAGGATCTTCATAAGAAATGGAGTTGAATTAATTTAAGCCAATGAATTAAAATAATAGAAATAGTGACAGATTAATGTAATTTTAATGCAATTATTATTTGCATCCCAAAAGAACAACAACTTGAACCTGTATTTTTTGATTCTTAAATTCTTGCTTCTCTCACTATAACCATTATTTTCCCTTTGTTACTGTCTCCTTTTATTTCCACTTCTTAAATTTCACCATAGGTCATATTTTGAATTTTAAAGGGTAAGCCCTTCTCCCACTGCGTGTTTGCAGACACAAGAACAACAGTGTCACAAAGAACAACAGTATCCTAGTCTTATGCTTCATAAAATATAACAAATAATTAAATACCTTGTTCTATCCCTGCCTTTGGAAGTAGTTCAGATTTTTAATATACAAATAGCCACAAAGTTTTTCAGAACAAATATGCCAAGTATACATGCTTGTATATTTGTACATACTACTGGTTGACGACATTTCTAATGCCAGTAGAAGAAAAAATAGCAATCCAAGGTGAAGAAGGAGCATTAGTTATTTAACAGAGCTCTGAGCTACCACAAACTACTGATACTGAATTAGTGTGTTTATTTCAGGATCTCGTGAATAGAACTATCAGTGGAAACCTGTCCACTGGATTCAGTCATTTGGACCATGTCATGATGAATGAGGAGGTGACACTGATCTCTACAGAACGAATTTTAAGACTCTGTTTCTGGAGATATTTAAACCAATTAATAACTTGAAAGTATTTGGATAACTGTGTATAGTGCACGCACTCCCCTGAGATTTCTGTCCATTTTGTACAACATTGTTTGCAAGTTTGAAATCTTCCTATAGGAAATGTTTCTACATATTTTGGACTTAA
Organism: Aviceda cuculoides; assembly: GCA_035590195.1. Lineage (NCBI taxonomy): Eukaryota > Metazoa > Chordata > Aves > Accipitriformes > Accipitridae > Aviceda > Aviceda cuculoides. Next base: position 6,984,706 of record JAVJGG010000048.1, on the reverse strand, counting down.
CACTGGTATACACAACTTTCAATACATTAACATCATCACTGTATCAATGGAGTTTCAGCTCTACTGACTTCCTACTTTTCTTCTTAGAGATAAACAGAGATCACTAAAGACAAGCATACCCCAAAATTTAAAATTAATATTTTCACAGAAAAATATAGGTAGGATTTGTCTTTTATCTTACAACTCAATTTCTCAGTTATTTCTCAATATTGTAATAATACTGTTTATAACTGAGTCATGTACATTCCCCAGTGCAATACTTTCGAATTATTTTCCTCTGTATTTAATTTGAATGACATCTCCTATGTTAATTACTATCTGAATCCAAAAGGGGTGGGGGGGGAGGGAGGGGAAGGAGGAGGGAAATGTAAAAATGTGAGTCAGCAGCTTTTTGGAGAGTTTTAATAATCAGTTTAAAATTGACAATTCAAGAGGTAGAAAAGCTAATAAATAAAAAGTGTTCTTGCACTACCACACAATATATTAATTAATGTGGGTATGCAATAACTAAACCAAATTTCTGGAGATGCCCTAAGGCAGGCAAAAAGTAGTATCCAATATCCTTTGATCCATTTTGTGAAAGTTTAACTATACTTTTTGAGCAGAATTTAAACTAGTGCTCTGATCCACAAATGAAATCCAGAAGCCAAAATGCAGGACTCATTGAATTTGTTAACTAACCTTCTCTAGTAAGGATCAAATGTTAATGCTCTCAGACATTCCCTACTCTTTTCCTTCACTCCTCCCTTCCCCTCATCTCTTCCCCCAGGTAAGCATTAATTAAAAATTCTGAAGTAAAAAACAACCAGGCAATCAACACTGAGATAACTTCACTTTCTCAGACAGTACCACCCTGTTGAATTTGACAGCTACACACAACTCTGAATGAGCAAGAATAAGAACAAGGTCTCAATTCATCATACAGTTTCACCAATAATGCCACATTTCTTTTCTGTAAGTCATCACTCCTGTTTTTTGATTTCTTAAACCATTGCTTCTTCAGGAACTGTAACCGATTGCTCTTTTCTGCCCAACCAGTGAAGTCCTTTCAATTCAACAATGGGGTGAACTGAAACTTCACTCTCCCAACTCTCTTTGGCTCTGACTGGATTTGGAAGTACTCAGCACAGCATGAAAAGTGTTCCTTCTCTCACAGAGCCAACTTCCCTCAAAAAGGGATTATTTTGTTTGTTAGGTACATTCTTACGACAGCTGTACATTCAAATATACAAATGATAATGGAGTATTTTCAAAGAGTATCCATAAAGAATAATGAGTGTAAATGTCAATGAACTTCATACAGATTTATTGTAAAACTATGAACCACTGTTTGGCACAGGCATTTCTCCAGCTTATTACTTTGACCAATGCTGAGAATTTACATTTTATCAGAGTTCTGCATCTGTTGATTGATCTCAACGTAAGGCTTATCATCACTGCTTTGCTAAAATATACATCCCTGTTTAGAAAAAAAACCCAAAGAACCTATTGGTCTCATATTCAGAAGCATCAAATTGCTACAGTTATTTACTTGCAGTTGTGTACAAAACAACCAAGACAGTGAAGTATGAATCACTATAATCATACAAAGAGGATAATACTTGCAGCAGTAATGAGACATATGATAAGGAACAATAGGAATTGTGATTTTACTTGGGAAAAAAATCTAATAAAATAGTCTCTCGGAATTAAATTATAGTCTATTACATAGCACAGAGCTTTTCAAAATTGCAAAACTGCTGTCTTTATTTTATTATTCACCCCGAACTCGCAGATCTCATAAACTTTCCAAATTCAATTGCTCTTACCCCAGCCCAATTTTCCCATCCAATTTGTATTAATCCAATCACAGCACTGAATGGTTCCCTTGTGAGAATGCAGGCCCTTAAGAGAAAAGGCTAGATGTAGTTAGGGTACTTAATGAAGACATCATACTTTTCTTAAAGAAATAAAATTAATAAACTAGAAAACTTTACCTTATATGGTCAAATTTTATTGAATATTTCTATATTTGAGTGTTTAAAGTTGGTGGACTTACTATTAATAGACTAGTAACAGTAAACAGCCAAATCAGTATTCTTTTTCAAAACTCCTGCAGATTTCTAGTAGCCCATGAGCCTAGACACAACATAAATAGCAACGCAAAAAGAGCTAAGCCACTGAAGGAGGAATACAGGTGAATGTACATGAGGATGGGAACTGCCCCAGCCAAAAAAAAATTCACAAGGAGACATTCAGATACGCAGCAAGGGAGGCTGCAGTTTTCTGAGGCATGCCGCACCTCAACACCCCACAGGAAAAAACTTCGTGGCCAAGGATGATTCAATCACCATGGTTGTTGTTTTTCTCCTTTGTTCACTAGTCCTGTGCACTTGTAGAGTATGTGGGAGATGGAGCTAGAATTTGCATGAAGCACAACTACCCCTTTTTGAAGCAGGCAACAAACTCAGAAAGAAGTGTGATGTGGGAGCTAGTCTCACCAAAGGTTCTCTTTCAAACCCAAGGGCTTAGGGTACCTTGTGAACGCACAACAGCGGCATGTTCTGCTGGACTCAGAGAGTTCTCCAGGCTGCCCATGGGTCAGATCAGACTGTGGTTCAGGTAAAGAATGATGAATGACCCTCCAGGAATACCTAGTAACATGTTCAGCTTAATTCTTTTACCTTTTCATACTATGCTACTGTCTTGAGAAGTACAAAGAACATGGAGAGCAGTAAATAAGAAAAAGCAAAAGACACTACAGACATCAGAAACTTGACACTATCTTGACTGTAGCAGTAGTATAGCTGGTATCCGATACAGGTTAAGCTTTCGTAGCTCAATTCCAAGAGAAAAACTAGAGGAAGAAGAGATACTAAACCTTTATAGATTAAGTTTCTTCTCATCCTGACTTTGCATTCTGAATTTGAATGGCCTTCCACTCACCCATTGACAATGGCCTTCATTACAAATTCAGTTTAATTGAATTCAATTTAACTGTTTAAGAAAAATGAGTCTTTTTGTTGCTGCCTTGTTCGTATGATATAAACCACTGCACTCCTTCCTGGAACCAGTTAATACTTGTAATGAGAGCATCCTTCTGTTAGTACCAGACCTACTGCTTTAAATCCTCTCACACACCTGTACTGTCATCCTCAGGAGTGTTCTAGTAGAGAATATGTTGTATAAGCAAGGCAGCACAACTGGACTGAGTCAGTCCCTAAATTCTTTATACAATTACCACACAAAAAGTGCAGCTAGGAAGAACCTAAAACCTCAAGAGAAGTTTAAGGTTTTTTAAAAGTGTATTTCAACTCCATTTAATAAATATTCTGGAGCCTTGGAAAAAATGTAAGAACAGATCAACTGGGACAAGATACAAGAACTCATGAAGTGATAATATGGAAAATATAGTCAGTGTATGTTTGTCAAAAAAATCTGCAAAATGGTTTGAAAAAGAAGTTCCAGTATGTTTTCTGTCTCTTAAGTGAGTAATTAATATTTCAATATGTCATTTCTGCTGCTCTCTGCTACTAAAGAATATATTTTGGTGATTAATAAGCAAACAGTGATTGGCTCAGGGTCAGGCATCACTACCTGAGTGGTGAAATGACAAAATTCTTTTATTATTATTATTATTATTATTATTGTTCTGATAATTTTTTTTTTTAGTTTGAAATCCTGCAGACAGAAGGGCAGTTTCAATACTGATTTATGTACAAAATTTCACAAGAAATACATATCTTAACACACTATTGAGTTTACCCTAAAAAGTCCCTTTAATCCTTTTATGCCAAAAATCCTTTTAGTCCCCTAAAAGCCTACACATAATGGTGCCTATGGTCTAAATATAAGATGAACATTGACATCAGTGGAAAAAAAAAAGGATCAAAAAGAGAATTAAAAAAAAAAAAAAAGCTAATTATCCTTAAGTGATTCAAAGGGTATTTTTCTTGGCAAATTTTCTCTTTGTTGCAACCATTAGAATTCCTGATGACATAAGGAATGAAAAATCTTTACTTATTACTATTACAAAAACCAAGCAGAAGAGAAGTAAGGAAACACTCATCCAAGTGTCATACTCTTATCTGAGTTAGAGCAGTACAAAGTTGTAAAAAGCAGAAGCTCTGAATAATCCTTTTTCTTCTTCTGTTATGTTTACTTTCTGTCTCACAGTCTTATTAACAATATTTCATCTAGGATTTCACAATCACTCAGTGTTATCTTCTGCATCCCTGACTTCTGCCTGGGACTTGCTATGCAATACATGCAGCGAAGCATTGCAGAACTGACCCACATCTCTGTGGGATCTGGGATAAGTCGGACTTCAGAAGCATGTCTCTTCTTTTTGATTGCAAATTTCCAAATTAGCTTGAATTCCTGACTTAGGTGATTTACCTACTGCAATTAAACACAGGGAGCTCAGTGAGAAGAATAGAGACTTGACTATTCAGATCTGTTCAGCCTACTTGTGGACAATCATACATCATTCTATGTCTCCAGTGAAAATAAACAGAAATAACAATCTCACATTTTGCAAGAAAGACTGTTATGGCAACAAACAGCCAACGGAAAAGCGACTGCCTTAAAAAAAATTCTTTAGTATGTTAGTATGATCCCAAATATTTTCAGCGATCACATGTATAAATTATATACCATCTAGGATAAAACACTGATTAATGATCAAACTCTCCCTTTCCTTCCTTTGGAACCTTTCAATAGTGAGGACTCCCAGGCACTTCTAATTTAAATGGGAGCTGAAAACACACATGGTGTTAATTACTAGAACTTGGTACTTTCATTGCCAACTGACTTAGGCTTGTATGTGGATGCCTAAAAGACAGCAGCTTGTTATTCCAAGTCATCACTTAACTGTGGTCCAGGCTCACTGGTATCAAACACAATTCTTACTTTAAGTAATTCTGAAGATATTCCTTTAAAAAACAAAACAACCCAAAAACTAAAGTGGAGAGGGAAGAGAGAGGGAAAGAATAAATTTTCAACTTATATTGAATTATACACACAGAATGATTAAAAAAATTATGGACCAGTCAGTATTTAGGTAACAAGAATCTGCCTTGCACAAAAGTCATATACTAAAATAGATAAATTAGTATCAGTTGAATTTTTAAAGTTACACACCTTTTTGAGGCCTTCCAAATCAGAATTATCATAGTTTGGAATTCTTATCTTAAAACAGAAAATTATTATCTCTGGATTAGGCCAAAAATGTTTCTGAGACACTAGGATATATTCTTCATTTTTACAATTCATTTTTCAGCTGCTATTCTCCAAATAATTGGTTAAGTTAATTAAGTACATTATTAAACAATTCTAATTAATAGATTTTTTTTGAAAATATGAGAGGGGAAGGGTTGAAATCAAATGAAAGATAAAGTATTATGCTGCTCATGAAGTTTAAGTATCTATGCAAACGTCTGAGTGCCTGCCCATGCAAGTAACTGTGTGAATGAGTATGTTTGGTGTGGGAAGAGCTCTTAAATCAGCTTCTAAGGAGCTAGCTGGAAAGAAATAAATGATCAAGCAAATGAGAAACAGGCAATACTGTCAGTCAGCCCTCTGGGTTCAGAGAACTTAAAGCACATGGTGATTCTTAATGGCTTGGTTTCCTTGGCCAAAAAATGAAATAATTGTTCAAGTCCCCAAGAGATCCATGATTCTCAGGGCTTAAAAGCTTTTTAATCTGGATTTGTTGAATTATACACAGATTTGAGGACTTCATAATTTTCAAGCAGGAAGATTAATCAGTTAATACCTAGCACAAAATGTTCCACAAATATGTTGAAACATAGGCATGACAGTTCATGGAGTGTTTTAATAAAAACAAGACTGAACAAAACTGTGAGGAGGAAAGGCTTTCCATCATTTATGATAATTTACTGAATAAATACTTTCTAAAAAATACCTTTGGCATAAGTAACAAGTAATAAAATGGGCATCAATTTAATCAAAATGTTCTTGAAAAGTTGGTACTTCAAAAGCTCACTAAAATGTCCCTCACAATCACTACCCCAAAGGCTCATACAAAACATCAGCAGCAAAAAAATGCTATTTATGATAATACAGCATCCAAACCCAAACTACTGTATCACCTCTGTGTAAATTGTTTACGTATGCCACCATGCCATTTGCTCTGCTGCTCAATGGAATAAGCGGTGCGGTTACGATGACAATAACAGCCTCAACAAAGAGCACCAGCAGCACGTGCCGAGATTTAGGGCCAGGCTGTGCCATTGCACAGCATCTCACATAAATGGTTTCACAGCTGGCAACTTCTTTAGAAGTAAATAGTAGGATCTATTCCACGTAGATATCAGAATAAGGCTTCTATAAAGGAAACTCGTAAGTTATTTTATGATTTAAAGCAAGATATATTCCCTGTCTCAAATCTGCCTGATGTATTATGTCAAAAGAAGAAGTAAGGGTTACAGTTACTGAAAGTGCTTAAAAAATAGATCAAATTTTTCAAGATGTGAAGTTATGACACAAGAAAAGGCCCATTATGGCAGAAGACAATTTTAAAAATAACTGATTTGTGAGGACTTAGGACCAATCTTTTTGTGTTTGAAATTGAGTGTGCAACCTTCACCCAAGGGGTAAGCAATCTCTTTAACCCTAACTAAGGGACAATTCCACCTTACTTCCAAATTGGAAAGAACTGTTTTTACCTGTCAGCCTTCCGTTTTCCTAATGATGACAGCTTGCTTTTTCTCTGCCCAGTTTTACAGTCCTGAGTTAAGTGCAGATCAGAAATGAATGATCTTTGTACTTATCGGTGCAAAGGAAGGATAAGGAATGGCACCATTCATCTCTGACACAGCGATGCTAAGAGAGAGGCAATGCTGGTATCGTTCTGAAGAACATGATGATAGCTAAAGGTCACATAAAGACTAGTCAACCATAGAGGAAATATCATTTAAGTCCTCCACCAACTGAAAGAAAACATTACCCTTATAACTATGAATCATAATGAAAGGGCAAGCTGTGCTTCAGAAAAACTTCGGTTTCTCTTACTCTCACCCCTCTGATTCACAAGCCCATAAGTTTTGTGCTCCTCACAGGCACTCACATACACACACACACAAACATCACTTTGCCCATTGTTATTATGCCACATTTTTTCCACAGCGACTTCTTCAGAAGAGATACTTTTGAAGGAAAAGGAATGGCAGACGGAAAAGGAATGGGAAACATTACAGTGTCTGGTCTTGAAAGACTTGTGTGTAAGCACTTTTCATTGATCACTAAGAATGCAAAGTAATTATTAACGCTGAGCTGGCACAGCATTTATAATTCCTTCTGGAAAGGAAATTTTGGGTTGAAATGAAGAAGAATCTTAAATTCTGATAGTACATTGCTAAACATTATTGACTACACCAGGGAATTTAACCAGACTTTGGTTTTTATGGCTCCATCCCTTTTCTGTTTTAACAGTTCATTTTGCCATTTGCAAAGACGTGCTATCCCACTTATTTTTTGAATAATTTTTTGATTTAAAATTAATGTTGTGAGGCCAAGAAATATCATAAAAGGTTTCAAAGCCAGCAGAACCTGATATAAATTTTATACAGTGAACCTTGTAGCAGTATATTTCAACTCTCACAATGATATCTTAATATTTCATAAATGTTCTTTCTTACTTTATGAATTTCAGATAGTTATCTAAAAAGTAGTTGGAGTAAAAAGAGTATTTGTTGAATAACATGGTTCCCTGGCACATACAAGTGGAGTTACATAAGCAAATCCTGCAGAATTATTCAAATGTTTGTCTGCATTGTTTATATTCTCCAATTCTGACGTATTTTCCTCTTGAGATCAATCCATTCATGTTTTACTTTTATAGCCATCCATCTGATAAACAGGAAAAGCAAGCATATGCTTAAAAAAAAAATTATATAATTTTCATTCTAATTCAGAACAACGGGAATCTTCCTGTTCTAAGACCATGTTTAATTGCCATTTATATTCAAAACAAAAGTCTTGGTTTTCTGACAACAGTGTTTTATGTGGAAACATTAATATGAGGTAGAGTACTATTATATCATCACAGAAATCAGTTAGTATCAGTGATGAATAAGTGTTAGGAGGCTTGCTAGAAATGTTTATTAGTTGTTTGGGTTTTTTGTTTTTGTTTTTGTTTTTTTTTTTTACTCTGCAATTAATCATTTGCAAGATTTTCAAGATTTTGTAGCTTTTTAAAGCATGCAGTATAAGATAGGTCCTTATAGCTAAAAGCAGAATAAAAAAACCTGACTGAAGCTCCTTACACTAATAAAAAGACCACAAATAAGGTAATTATATTTGTTGTGTTATTCAAAATTATGGAGATGTCTGATGTATGTGCCTAAACATTAAACAGATGCTTTTATTCCTAGCTTTAATTTTTACTTTCTCTGATCTGCTGCAATTAATTGTAAAGAGAAAAATCAACATTAGATATTTCTGTAAAAACAATTTACTTTTTATCTTAGTATGTCCTAGAAATCTTATTTTTGTACTGTCTCTTTTCTTCCCAAACCAGAGTTGCCATGTTTATGCTACCTTGAAAGACATGTGGAACAATAAAAAAAAACAGAACTCTGGTTAAATATCACACAATGTGTTGCCTCACTAACAGACAAATACAAAAGTGATGTTACAATCCGGCTGTAAAGAATTCAGCAGAAACTGAAGCACAGACTGTATATTCCCAGGTACAATATCAGAAAACTGTTTTTCTGATTTTACAGGTAACTTTTCATAAGAAAATTAATACCAGCATCCTCTACCCTTAGGTAAATCACATTTTCCCTTTTTACCTTCAGTGTCCTGCAGTTTATTCACTCCAGATCCTAAACACTAAGGAGAAAATCCTTAACAGAAGCATAATATTTCAACTGTGAACTTTGTGGCTGATTATGAACTTGGATTTGAAACTGTCCACCAATATTATTATTAAATATTTTGTTGCTCTCAGATATCATCTTTTTGTGTTCTCTTTGCCTTTCCCAAACATATGATTTCTAGTAACTGTTCCTCAGTCACACTCCAACTGTGAAGCAAACAATATAGAAAAGATTGTTTTATTGAATAACATGTCCATTGTCTAGAAAAAGTACAAATTGCAAATGATGAGCAATTACTAAACTCCAGGAGTTTAAAACTGGAATTCTACTTTGGGCTTATATCTAAAATAATCAATAATATTAAACTATGCATTAATTAGATTTATAATGCTGTAAATCAACACTTTTACCATTATATACATAGCTGGATTTGCACACACTATAAAGTCTAATTTAAGACCTAAGTTTTGTAAAGAATCTAGATTATATTTTCTAAAGGGAAGAACACACTTAAAGTGAAAATGTATACTCAGTATTTAGTGCACCTGAGATTGTATTGTCTTAATCATGACTAGTATAAACCATCAAACAGGGCTAAAATACTTGATCTAACTACGACATAAGTGGCATAATCCCCCAAGAAGATTTTTCTCCCCAGGAGGATAAATTTTAATTGCATTTTTTGTCAGTACGAAGAGTTACGGAAAACGACTTGCAGTTATAAAAGCTCTATAGACTAGTAGGAGAAGATACACATTCCCAAATGTGACTGGTGGACCAGATGCTTTGGAAGTCATGAATGAAAGAATTTCATTTCACAATTAAAAAACATCCAACATATTACATTACTAATTAGCATATACATCTGTTCGTTAAAAGGGATTGAGATTGCCCGACTAGTATGTTTATTGACTGAGTTTTATGTGCTTAAGGTTAGGTATGCAAATTTATACCTCTACTTAAAGATCTGGTGAGGGTTTAAGTGAGACAAGCACTCAAAACTACTTATTTTTTTATAGGGGGGTTCATACTGTTACTACTGCTACTGACTAGTCCTAGTCTTGTTAAAGACAGAAGGCACGTTCCATCTTGTTTAGCTAACATTGTCTGTATTTTACTGATGAAAAGTAAAACAGGAAGATGAACCCTGGTGATTTTAGTCATCGTAAGCAAGGCATAAAATGCACAACATGGGCTTAATGAGGAAAACAGATGAAATAATACATAATTCTGGTGAAGAAAGTGGGAAATTAGTTAAAGAATCATTGAGAAGTCAGGATAAAAGAAGAAAAAACTGAGGAAGAAGTCAGACTTGCCGATGGAAGTTCTACACTACTCTTGTAAAAAGGTTACCTTTAAAATAACATATTGTTATATTAGTATTAAGGCAACTAATTTAATATTAAATAGTATTATATTAAATTGAATCTCTAGTGTAAAGTGCCAGTTTGATGCCTATTCTTCTGTCAGCGTCCTTACCCTTCTCAGGGCACCCTACTCATGCTAAAAAACCTGTCAGTCTCATGTGAATGCATCACCAAATGAAAATGACTCCCATTTTTGTAAGAAAAATCACATATTCAGCTATTAATACAGTTGCTATCAATGTTAGGCCTACCCTCCCACCTTCAAAGCACACCTTGATGACATTAATCCAGAATTATTTCATCTGCAGCTAAGGATAAGCTTAGCATAATGGAGCCTTTCTAAAGTCAGGTTGATTAAAGCAGCCCTATGAATGGAAACCAAGCTAAAAATAGGCACTAAATTATTTTAATCCTGTTATTGAATAGAAATAAAACATCACAAAATGAAACCAATTTATATTATACAAATTGGTTTCTCTACTCTAAAAGATCAAAAGAAACAGCAGGCCATTTTTTTTATGGGTGTGGGGGGAGGAAAGGAGTTGTAACACTTAAAGACTTGTTTCATACAGCTGTGCATTTTACAGAAAGACAGGTGTTAAAAGATCCTGTGCAAACACAGCCTATAGATTTTAAAATTTGGGTTAGATCCCCTTGAAAAACCTGAAGAACACCAGATTTAATCCAAAAGAACATTAAGTCTTCACAGCATTGCACACCTAGGCTCACCTACCCTCGTTGAAAGCAGTATAGAGCACTGCTTGTTATTCAAAACAGAAGACATACTGTGCATGCTTAGAAATTATGCCTGGCAGGTGAATACATCTCTGCATTCAATGTCCCATGGCACCATCAGCACAGACCTCCTTGTCCAACTCACAGCATGGTGCCATGAGGATAACGGGTGTCGCTCCTGTGCAGACTCACCTGTACACGGGAATACAAAAACATGCACAGAACGGCTTTATGAGAGTGACAGTGTATCAACAAACACACAGCCAAAATGTTTCCCAAGAACTGTTTTCTTCTCCCCTGAACTGCTGAAACATCACACAAAAGGATAGCAGCACATATCCCACCTGACTGCCGTTCTCCTTGGATGACCTGCTTAGTGCTCAGACAAAACTTTCAACATATAGACACACATACAGGTTATTTACTGCATGACTTGTCGCTGAGCCACACCAATTACACACAACACACGTAACCACTATGTAAACCATTCTCTAGCATAACAGTCTGTGCAAGTGGTGCCTCTACAGTAAGACCTTTAAATGACTATCAGGACTTGAAAAGAAGGGATGGCCAGCCACCCTCAAACCACAGAGACTTTCAGTCATCCCATGCAAAATCCCTCCTGGTGCAGCCCTGTGGCCACCAAATCCATTGTAAAGGAAGAACAACCTCTATCCCTTCCTGTATGGTTTCTGCAGGACCACTAATAGTGGTCTGGAATAATTCTACGTGGAGAGTCAAACCCATATTAGATCATATGTAATATGAAAGATACATTTCTCCTCTCAGTGCTTTGCTACCCATGTGCTCAGATGCATATACGCTGAAGTCAGCCCAGCTCTCCTTTCATTTCAGTGTATGTCAGACCAACGTGTTGCTATGAAAAGGATAGTGAAATAGTATATGAAACTAGAACTCAACATAAAATTGTCCTGCATAATTCATAAGCTTCAAGGAAAATACCCACAAAAACTTGCATATAGTAGACACAGATTTTAGGAGGACTAAGTCTTCTAAGAATTAAAAGCATGGATAATGTAAGAGTGTGGCATGCCATTACTGCAAGGAGATTGTTCAAAGGCCTTTCAGACATAAAATGGTGAAGCTCTCTTATCTAAAAGCCACGAAATGCTTCAGGACTTGGTAATCCTCAAGTAAAAGCAAGAAAACATTGAATCCAAGAGTACAAATGCATCACACAAATTAACATACTTTAGTCAGTCTTAAACCCATTTAATTCGATTTCTCACAGTGTTATTTAGTAAGTTCTTACGTTCAGTTTTCTGTGAGAAGATAAGCACACACATTCCCGCTTCTGATAGGAAGATTAAAGACTGAATGGCACAAGGAAGGAAAATCCTACATGACTAAAGCACTTCAGGCATCCAGCCCCCACTAAATGAACATGACTGTTGTACTGCAATGATCAGTCACTGTGGTCATTCTGAAATACTGCATCAGTCTAGATGATACTTATGCAAGATAAAAATGGCTTAAATCCCTCAGACTGAAATCAGGATCTTCCTTTTTTTTACTGGGATCTGACTAAGCCACCAATAAATTCTGTCATTCCAGAGGTGATTTCTCTAGAGAAGTCTTGAGAAAAACTGCAGAAATATGCACAGAGGAAGCTTCTGTCATAGTACATACCATAATAATTCCAAATCAGTATGACATCTTGTTATTGCAGTGACTGACAATTCCGAAATGCTTTAGATAGGTGAAGTCCTCACTATGTGGCGTACGCACAGCCTCCTAAGCAGAGTTGCAGAGACACATCTTAAGAGTTACACCAATTAAATCACATTCAACAATTTGTCTACAGTAATTTTCGTGAAATAAAATATATTCCTGTACTCTATTCCTGCTCCTCTCTCTCATGATCTAGATGCACAGCTATTATTGTAAATAACTTGAGAGTTTAGGCAAAAATATTTTACCTGAAACATCAGGCCTAACTCTTTCTATTGAGACTCCATTATTCACACAGGTACTTTTTCTTTTGCTTACCTCTGCAACAAGAAATTATTATTTTTCTTTAACTCAACTACAACATTGAGTTGTCCTCAATGTCAAACATTGTCCTTTAATTACTACAATTATTTAAACTTTAGTTAGAAAACAAATTATATCAATCAATTGAAAGAAGTATTTGTTTAATAAATCAGCATTTCATTCAGCTATGAAAAACCACGGACTTTATGGTAAAAGGATAAAAGTGCTTTAACATTCACAAGTGTAAATGCATGTTCAGTTAGGCAACAACCTTTCCAACAACTGTTACCAGTAGAGAAATACTCAGCTAATTCACCTTAAATTAAGATATCGTGAAATCTGTCTAGCAAATTAATTTAAGAGGGAGGACTACAAAGATAAACAGACTTACACAGCATTTGAACTTGTGTGCAAAATACTGTATGTATTGAGTAAGTCTGCACTCATAAACTTTCTCAAACCTTATAGGCTGGGCTTTTAATGTTGTGTTCAGTAAACCTCCTGCTTGCTTTCTCATCAGTGTAGTATCATTGCATAAACTCACAGTCCAAAAAATTAAGAAATACATAGTGAATTTTGCTGAGCAGCCACAGTAGCTTCAAGAGAGGACACAAAGTGAGCTATTCAATGAACAGCCACTGATTTTGAATTCCATAAGTAAGAATTTTACTCTTATCCTGTGTTTCTGCACTTAAAAATAAAGACCTTGGCATTCTTTTGCTCTGCATGGGTTGCCTTCTCACTCTGCACTTAGCATCAGTCCCCCTTGCTAGAAGCTGGCTCATTCAGTTTTAATCTAATATTGATGATTAGTACTAAAAGGGCAGGCGGAAAAGTGGGAGTGAAATAAGAACAGAGAGCTTGAAAAAGATGACTCTCATCAGTGATGGAGACCAGAGTCACACAGCAGCAAATCAACGCACATGACTTCTTGGGTGCCACCAAGGCCCTTACAGGTTTGATCGGAGAAACTAGTTACCAGAAAACTGGCCAAAGAGAGGAAACACATCTGAAGCCTAACACCACAGAGAAAGCAGCATGTGAAAGTTTCCCAAGGACTGGTAAGCTCTGGAGACCAACCGCCCTGTTGAGACGGCAAGAGCCCATCCCCTCACGACACCGACCGCCTGTCGGAAGGACAAGGCCGCGGGCACACACAAACAGCAACAATGGGTTGTACAGCTCGGATCCCATCCAAGGCAGCACTGGCTGCTACGTGCAGACAAAGACGACAGCGTCATTTGCAGACCTGATGAGAGAAAAGCCCCCCGCCCAAAGTTCTTCCTCAACACCTACCTAGAAGCCCCTGGCACGCCAGCACAGCCCTCTGCTTCTGGGTGGGCAGTCGCATCGGCTTCTCACCGCTCCCCCTGCAAAGTGACTACGAGCAAGCACGCAAGTAAACTGGGTGAGCAAATAAGTGAACGTGTTGTGTGAACCATTATCTGCTATTAATAATAATGGTTTGATTTACTTAATAATAATAGCTTAATACATAAAAGGTGTCCTAAGCAATATTGGTCGTGACTTGTGTATCCCCTCAACTTGTTCTTCTACTAGGGAAAAGGGAGTTTACAACATTGACAAAGAGTGAGTATGATGACTGTTTGTGGTGGTGACACCAGAAGAATCATGATCTTAATCAGCTACAGTTGATCTCCAGGTCTCCAGTAGAGAAGATATTAGTCAAGAGCAAAGCTTGGACCAGTGTGCTGGCATTCATTGAGCTCCAAGGAAAACGGTCTTGCTGCCAAATACCATTTTCCCAGCTGCCAGTACGGCTTGGTAAGTCCAGAGTCCTGTGACCTTGGGCAGACCCCTTGCAGACGCAAGGGTAGATTTCCACCAGAGAAAAGGGTGAAGAACAGAGGTAAAATAAAAGGATATTATGTTGACAGAAGCTGCTTTTGTGGGGTAAACAAAAGCAGAGAAGTAATTTTTCAGAGTTTTGATGACTTGAACTTAAATAAGCTGCTGATTCAACAGCACTGGCAGCAGATGCACAAGACAGAAAAAGGTTCAAAGAGTTTGAGAGAGTAAAACACAAAATGTAGCTGCTTATCTTCTATTATTCATCACAGATGGCTGTTGAATTGCCCTAGTGTAGGTAGTAAAGGGCCAATCAAAACCTGAAACTGAACCATGAACCTATCATCCCTATTCTCTCTCTCTGCTATCCATCCTGGCCACACATGATTAGCGTCACTGAATTGGATGATCCCAGGCTTGCTTTATCTTCTTTGAAAACAAGAACTGCCATCATGCATTTAGCTACGTTTTCAAATGTGACCAGTCAAGTGCCTGAAATTTCACAGTTCATTTTTTTCCAGTCACAGCAATAATACATTATTAACCACTGCAGCTGCAAGAAAGTAAATTTAAAAGGCAGATCTAGTCAAAGATTTAAAATTTAAACCACTGTATTGCAACATGTGTGTGCAACTCATCTATTATCACATTTGTAAATGACATATTAATGTGCAATTAAGCAGCCTCACAATAAGAATTCAGATAGGACCTTTTGTCCTGCAGCAATACCCCTGCTACACATGGCTAGTGAGTACTATGGGTTGAAACTCCTATTATAACAAGCATAGCAACGCTAGAAACTGAGCGCTGCAATTTTAGCTACAGAAGTTATACTCCTTTAGAAAATATTTGCCATATATTAAATTGACTGTTTCTAAAGTCTCCTTCATTTGCTCATCCTAACTGTTTGCTTCTGTTTCACCATGTTTCTTTTCTGCTTTTCCAGCACTGTCTCAAATCTCTCTCCAGAGCAGCGACAATGTATCGTGAAAGACCGTGAATAAAGTTAATAGCCATGCTCGCTGCGTTTATGATGCATCAAAGAGTTGTAAGAAGAAAATGCCACTATGGAGACAAACTGTTTCTTCATTTTAGCGGTCTCTTTTATTTTCTTTCCCTTGTTCTTTTTTTTATTCTTTTCTTTTTTTTTTTTTTTTTTTAAACTTTTGCTTCCTGGATTGCATGCCTTCATCCACAGAAAATCTGGGGGAATCCTCTTGGGGTAGTAGTTCTATTTGCTTAACTCACATCAAATGTCTTCCCAAACATTGTATATGATAGAAATGAATATAAGTTATCACTGATTCTCTTTGCCTTTAACAAATGTCAGCAACAAATAATGGAGAATACACTGGACAAGCACTTGAAGGGAAATTTTTAAAAAGAATTGAGGGATCAACTGGAACAGAGGCATGAAAATATTTTTTTTTCCCTAAATCTTTTTTATTTATTATTATTATTATTATATTCAGATTATACTAACTTATTGCTTCTTAAAGCAGGAAATTCTTATTTTTGGTGCAAGGTATTTTGCTGTGAGCATATTCAAAATAAGTGAGTCTCAGCTGACCCAGGACATGACTCAGTCAATCACACGAGTGCAACACTTAAGTGCAATTAGTACCTGAATATCTATGTCGGATGCATTATCCATGTCCTTTCCTCCTAATTTATATGGAAAAAGAATTAAAAAAAGAAAGTTATGAAGAGCCTCCTTCATCTGCAAACACCTTAACTACCTACTCATGTCACCCAAATGCCCTCAATCAAATGCAGCCACCATGACCAGAACATGTTAGTGGCTTGGAAGAGCCATCTACTGATTAAAGAAAAGAAAGGAATAATAGTAAATTATTTCTTTCATCATTGATTTCGGATTAGGCAAAAAGCAAATATAAAAGGAGCTTATCATTATCAAAAAAGGTAATTTTCACTATGAAATTTGTTAACTCTTGGTAAACCAAATAAAAGTTCTGGACAGCTGAAGCATAACAATGGACTGAAGTTTAGACTAATACCTTGGTTCTTTTAAACCTTCAGAGTTGTTTACTTAGACAAAGTAGGTCTTGCAGCTAAAAGAATTTTTTTACATGCTCTTAAGATTCACAAAAGTTACACTATCACAAGACTTTGGGTAAAACAGGAGATAGTCTGATCTAGTGCATTTAGTACTTTGATTGGTGCTTTGAGATTTAATAAGAGTTTTCTGTCTCTTGTTAAATTAACATTTCAATTTTGACAGAGTAGTGCTCTTTTAGAAAGACAAAATAATAGAATAATGAGCAGTTAATAATGTGCATTATTCCCTGTCCTGGTTTCAGCTGGGATAGAGTTAATTGTCTTCCTAGTAGCTGGTACAGTGCTGTGTTTTGAGTTCAGTA
>JAVJGG010000048.1:6949547-6967494 GCA_035590195.1 Aviceda cuculoides | reverse complement strand
GTCATTTTATTAGTGTTATCATTATCGTTATTAGTTTCTTCTTTTCTGTTCTATTAAACTGTTCTTATCTCAACCCCTGAGTTTTACTTCTTTTCCCGATTTCCTCCCCCATCCCACTGCGGGGGGAAATGAGCGAGCGGCTGCGTGGTGCTTAGTTGCTGGCTGGGGTTAAACCATGACATTCCCCAATTTTTAATGCATGTTAAAATACAAATCACGTATTTCAGAAGTTTGATTGCTAGTAACATAAAATATTGATTTTTTTTTTTAAAGGACTATTACTGTAAGTTAATATACACTTAGGGAAGATAAAAACAAATAATACCTTGTGCTTCTAAAACCTTGCTCTCCACATTTTAATTCTGTACCACTACTTAAAATGTAAGGGGAAGAAGGTCACAAAGAAAAGAAGAATTATAATAGGAGATAAAACATAAACTTACATGACCATTGAAAGTGCTACACAGTAGAGCCATCATACATGTGATTAACTTCAAAAAGTTCATGCAAAAAGATATGATTTTAAAATTACTGGTAGAATATTAAACATAGAACTATGAATGTAATATTGTGAACACACACACCTCTAGATTAAATGGTTAGGAAACACAAGAGTTAATATTTCTACAACAGTGTTACCTGGGTCAAAAACATAGCAGTTTGTTTTCCAGTTTGTCTTATTAAAAACTTATTGTTTCATATTTTTTGTTTCACACTTCAGTGAAGTGAAAGGAAAAGGCAGAGGAAAATGTTAATGATTTTGCTGTCACTACTATTTGACTGAAGACCCTTTTTTGTGTTAACAGAGCAGATAGATACATTGCACTGACTGTTTCTTTGCAACAAGAAGGAAAGTAAGTTACTTTTTTTTTTTTTTTTAACCCCACAATGAAGCGAGCAGATAGAGAGCTAGAGACCACAGACCTGTGGCACTGTGATTTATTTCACATTTTCTGTAACTTCCTGGAAATATGTTGCTGTTCAAATTTTAAGAAAATCAACAGGATTTAGGTACATTTTGCCGCCTCTGTGGGTAACAAAAGTAGATAACAGATGCTGAATCACACTGCTCTCAGAAAAAAAATTGCTACCCATTCTGTGGATAACCACAAAAGTCTGCCAAATAGTTTGGCAAAAAGGTCATTCTTGTGAGCTGGACTTGCAAACGTCTGGGATTTTTAAAAGCAGAGAGACAGACAAGTCATTCTTGACTCGGACTTGAAGTGCATCCCTCGCTTATGTAGATTAGTTTTGTTTGATTATGACCTTGCTGGTGAAAGTCTTGTTTTGCTCTTTCTCAGCCTTACAAGGCTAGAACTATCCAACACTATGGACTACAGAGGATGCAATGCACTGAAGAAACTCAAAACTGACCACGTGTCTGTATTCAAAAAAGCTGTCCTGTTATATACCTAAACCACTACGAAATACAACTTACAATATTTTACACTGTCGTAGACCCATATGGAGTTACAACTTACTTAACTGAATATGGTTTGAACCAAAATTGGTCTAAGGGGTAGAGAAAATTTACAATCAAAGAAGACTATTAATTAAAGTAGAAATACCTATTAGTTTTAATTAATGTATGTTTGACATAATTTCCATTTAAACTGCAGGGAAACTTAATATAATACTAATTACTATTACTTTTCTTAGTACACTTGATGAACATGCCCTATTTCTCATCTTCTGAGTATTAATAAATATTGGATCAAAGCACTGTTCTAAGGTACTTCAACCATCTGCTCTTCTATGCACATTCAGTTATGTAGATTAATACACGTTTTATGAACTGTGTGAGATGACATACATGGCTTATAGAATATACTCAAGATACAGTATGTTCAGTAACAATGAAATAGATCTTAATCATCTGGAAGCAGAAAATCTCTTTGAATACAGTTACATATTTTTCATACTCATTTGGAGTTCACAGTAGCATCTGCTTTTCACTCAGCTAGTATCTTACATTTTACTCTGCTCTATGCTCTGCATCCCATATGTGAAAAACACGCTAAATCACAGAAAACTGGCACCGCCAGAGTGATATGTTAAGTACAAAACACATTTCCGTGTATTTTCCTTTTGGCTTTTGGTACATAAACAGCCATATAATAACATTACTTGGTATTTTCATTACTACTATATAAACTCGAATACCAATAATGATTTTAACTCGTAGTTCAGAAATGAAACAGCAGGTTAGTAGCTTAAAAAGCCACTGTATTACACTGTGATAATACTGCATTAAAAATAAATATGAGGCGCTCTCAGTTTGAGAGCTAAACTTTTTAAAACTTAAATGCAATGGCCCTTCATTCATTTGGCAGACAGCGAAGCTTTTGCCATATTCAGAAACCTGAATGAAATGACAGCTTAGTGAATAAATTTTTATATTAAACCTAAATTCTAATCTTAGGAAGAAACTACTACCACATCTACTGGTGTAGATAATCTTCGGCTGGTGGGCACAACTGGTGTTTCCTCTTTTATATACTCAATTCAATCCCAGATCTCCTGACACAATGCAAAACTAATAGTTGCATCCGTCCTTCTCCAGGTGACAAAAACCTGATATTTAAGAGTCACGTAAATCAGTGAGGTGAACATCCAGCTATCACTTCAACTACAGGCTTATTTCAATCCTAGCTGCGTAACACAGAACTCGGACACGTTTTTCCTGCTCTTCTGCTCGAAGAAAGGCATTTCATTAGCCTGAAAGGGGAAATCTAACGATGCCACGTGTTGAAATACTTCATCATCATTTGGTGCTACAGAAAAGCCTGCTGTTTGTCCTCACACTCTTCGCGCAAGTGTGACTGTTTCTCTCTAGTTAACAAATTTTAGCTTGCATTAAACCTTATCAGTAAACACGGCAGTACTGCAAAATCAGCAATTAAGGTCTCAATAGCTTCCACCAATTAGAGCTGTTGTGTGCCAAAAGCTACAGAAGAGACAGATTGTGCGCCGGGTTTATTAACTCATTCTTTTTGCAGTGGAACAGCTAAGTGCCTCTTTTCTGGCCACATTAAAGTAGATACAGTTGTTTTACAGTGACATATGCCTCTGCCTTAAAAAACAAAACAAACCCCCCAGAAGGCTGTGAATTTTTCATTTGGGAGCTTTCACATCTATACCAAAGTGACTACTGTCTCTGGAAGTGAAGTGTAATCTACACATTGCTATACCTGTTACTATACAGACAGCACTTCTTTTATTGGTTTTGGTTTTGAACCATCTAAACCAAATTGTTTTTCCACCTCTGTACCCTCATCCCCCACCAATGTTTTCCCTGATCCAAACAAACCTGTATAATACAAGTGCTCTGATGGGGACTTTATTCACATCAGTGACCGTTTTCTTCATCAGTTTGGGGGGAAGAAAGGAACTGTTACAATCAAGCTTTAGAAAGCCATTTGCATCGACATGCTAGACAGAAATATATAATAAATTCAGATGGAGAGGAATCTTTCAGTGAAAAAAAATTACAGGAGTCTTTGAGGGATAGCTTTAACATTTCAGATGTTAGAGTGTAAGCTCTTTCAGGCAGGGACCACGACGTTGTTAGGCATTTCTATTCTCCCCGGCACAGTTCGACGATGATTAATTTGCACTGCAGCACTAGAAATCATGAACAATTATAAGCTGTGGTCTTCCGAAGTGCTGCATATCTTCAGCACCTTTTTTATTTAAATGCAGATAAAGAGGCAGGCCTACGAGAACCCATATTATGAAAGACAGATTTCCTTCAGCAAGAGAATACACATTTAAGTCTAAATGTTAGAAAATGTCATTCACCACATCTGTCAGGCTAACTAGAATGCAATATTAACAGCAATTCATATAACAGAGTGCATTTAATATGATCGTTAATATTTCAGACTGATTTTGAAACAGAAGAAAAAAGGAGAAACCAAGATGCATATGTAACAAAATTTATATTTCATGAACCTTAATTGCTGTAACTAGGGCACAGGGATTAAAGGCCTATGCCTAAGGCATCTGGTCCTTAGGACAAAATATTACACAAGCATTTCAATTTTTGGTTTCAGAAATTAAGTTTTTTAACCCTCTTGATTCTGAAGAAAACCCAAAACATGAGATCTGAACAAATCCCATTTACACGGGATGCATTCCTAAAATTACTTACCTACCTAGAAAAAGAATTCTGAAAATGAGGAACTACTCTATTCAGTTGAGTTTTTAATAGCATTTTCTGGGATTGGTAGAACTTACTTTATGAAATTGCTGTAACAAAGGATTGAATGAAACTTGATCAAAATATTCACTGCTATGGTGAGCCCTGTGGCTGGCATGTAACACCTGCAAACACATACACTTGCAGAGATATTTGCACAGTCAAGGGCAGATTTGCCCCTATTTAGGCCTTTCCTCTGTGTTTGTATATAAATTCACTGCAAGCCTAACTTACTGAACAAACACTAGTGTCGATCAAAAATTAAGAATCTCTTGCTAATTATGTATTGCTAGTTGAGCTTCTTCCATTTTCGATATTTCAGTCATGATCACCCTAACAGCTATGCAGGCAGCTATGCTTTGCTTTATAGCTCTTCAAGGTTGACTTCAAAGGGTAGCAAGTAGCATTCCCCACTTCAAATCCCCTGGTTTAACTCAGTTCATCTGTTGTACATTTGGCTCAGCCGTGAGCATCAGCGAGAGTGCAGCTGTGGCACCACTGTGGGTTAGCTCAGGTCAACAAAAATCAATATCATTTACAACTTTTTACATTTTCCTAGACTGAAAAGCCTGACATATACTGAAGGTGGCTGTACCTCTTCATATGCTTTTGTACTGAGAAGTAGATATTTGGCCCGTTAGCTCAACCCTTTTTAATTAGTACAAGTAAATCAATTAAGTATATTAGGAACTGCATCTGTTTGTTTAAATGACAATAGGTATTTACTCTTCCTAGTAATTTCCAGATTACAGAAAGGAAAAGTCTTAATTTTGGTATCAGAAGATCAATTATTTATCTACAGGCTGGTCTAGGAAATGTTTCAGGGATGACAGAGGTGGGGAAAGAAAAGGATTCTGAAGAATTGAACAAGAGGCATCACCTCAATACAGTTTTAAACTCAATTTTGTTCAGATTGCAGCAGAGGAGAGATTCACCTTGAATATTTCTTTTTAGGAGAAATTACTATAAACCACAGAATGACATTATACAGAAACACAGGAGAACCAACCAATTTGCTTGTTCGGAGAAGGCAAAAAAAAAAAAAAGATTACAGGCAAAAATTATTTTCTGACATCAGGAGTTCTGGAAAATACACCTTCAAAACCATTTTGAAATGTATTTAACCTCTGGGTTCTCTTAGGACATAAACTGCATTACGGTATGATTGTGTCAAAACAATGTGTCAAAATCATGTCAAAAATATTTACAAATAACATTTACTTTTCTATTTTCTCCTTCAGTTCAAAAAAATCCCAAAGCAATACATCTAAACACTGTAGGTATATTATTGTATAAAAGCTGCTAGAGTAACATTTATCCTCAAATAAGTACAGTATGAGGCCCATGAGTAGAAATTCTCCCCTCATTGCCCATAAATCTCATTTAACTCTATTCCACAGCTTCTCCACAGATTCCTCCTTATGTCTCGTTGTGCGGCTTCAGTTTTCGAAGCACCTCAGACACCTAACTGATGGTTTAACCAACATTCTCCACTGGCTGCTAAACTGTTATCACTAGCAACAGCTCCCTTTCACGATTTGCGTAAGCGTTGCCTTCATCCCAAATTATTAGGAAGTGTTTGAAAACAATCAGCTGTAATGATCCTCTCTAGGCATTCAGACCTAATTCTTCAAAATAACCTGCATCTTCTGAAATGGTCATGACCCAGCAATATCCTGTTTGGCCTCTGGATCTTGGGCAAGTCCAGTACTGTGCAATGGCTTATATTCTAGAAATAGAGCCTTTGCATTAACTTACCTATTCTACCTTGAAAAAAGAGCAGTCTTCTGCTTTACTAAGAACTCTGGGACCATAAAAAGAATTCCATTCCTGTTTTTCTGCAATGACATCAGAATACAGCAGCCTGGTTCCTTTCTTTTTCTCCTTATTCTTTTTGCTACATTTTTAGTATTTACATATTTAATACATCTCACGCCATTATTGGGAATAACCACTGTCAGAGATTCTGTTCCAATAGGGGAAATTATATCTTAGAATTTTTTACTCTGCTTTCTGTAAATCCCACTTTCACTAATTCACACCAGCTAAAATTTACATGCAAATGTAGATTTACTGCTGAGAAACTTTTTGCCTGTTGCACAGCCTTCCCTGCAAATTGTTTCATCTTAATGACTTGCCAGAAGCAATTAAAAGTGTACCTACACAGAATAGTGAGATCTAACGAAAAGAACGATTACATACACCAGAAACAGCTGATCTAGTTCATCTACATGTTCGCATTTACAGCAAAAAGTAGGATATTTGCCTATTTTTAACATTTCCCTTTCTCTTATTCTTCTTTAGGATGAGTCTACATTAGAATTTTCACTATTAAAAAACCTTAAAACTCAGG
The DNA here is from genome assembly GCA_035590195.1 of Aviceda cuculoides. Lineage (NCBI taxonomy): Eukaryota > Metazoa > Chordata > Aves > Accipitriformes > Accipitridae > Aviceda > Aviceda cuculoides. The sequence goes on along the minus strand of JAVJGG010000048.1, from coordinate 6,960,940 downwards.
ATTATTCAATGATTGGAAAAAATGTAACATGAAGGAACTGGGTTTTATTAAACACATTACTACCTAAGCGTGTTGACACTGCATAAACTTAAGAGTATATTCAACCAATAGGCACCATATTAGCAAAGGCTACCCGGTACCCTTTCAACCTTTTGCTTTGAGCTAAGACCTACTGAAGAGAATACAAATCTTTCAAGTGATTTCAAAAGGCTGCAAAAAAAGATATTTTTTTTTTTATTATTAGAGGCAAACCAGTACCCAGACAATACTGGAATATACAAATCTTCTGGAAGTGCTCATGCTAGCATTACTATTCTGGACAAACCATAATGTGATTAACTACTATTTTTTTTTTAACCTCACACATTTCTTTTCAATAAATGCTTCTGTAGTGCTTTTTTATTGCATGTATTGTGTAGGTAGATTTCCTCAAGAAACAATGCATTTTTTCACCTCTAGACTTTGCAAGTAGACTCAACTGATTCATCCTACAAGCTGCATGAAGTCCCACAGACCTTCCTCTATGGAACCATGCAAATGCATGCTCCTTGTGCTGAGCTCCGAAATATTAATGGGTAAACCGCACAACTTACGGCTAGGTGTTAGTATTACTTAGAAGAAAGCTTTGCATAAGCCTCGAGGGTAAGGGTTTTTCAAACTGTTTTGTGGAAGAATGTGCCTTTTATAAAATTTGGAGATGAGAAAACTCTGATGTCTTCTCAAAATCTGATCAGTGATATGCTGCAGTAGGAAAGGAAAAAAGATGTTATAGTAACATCTTTAACCCTTCCCCCCCCTTAAAATAAGGTTGTTGCATTGTGTGACATGCATTTGACAAATATGGCTAATTGCTGCACGTCTGGGGTCAGAAATTTATATCCAGAATTGCAGACCAGTAATCCTAGCAGTTATGAAATTGTCTGATGGACCATATTCAGCTTTCCGAATTGTTCTGCCAGTTAGGATGTGAATAACTGTACCCTTAACATTTTTAATATCTACCTTTAAAAGTGAAACCATTCAAGACTTTAGATTTTGGGCTACAATTCTCTCTCAACCAAGGCAAAAGAGACATAAGGCCTATCAACGTTATCAGCTTCAGACTTCTTGCATTCCCATTAGTGACACCTGTTTCTAAGATGAAAATTGATGAGCAATCATTTCTATCAGTAAGATCCGGGGCCTTATGTTCTTTGTATACAAAAAATTAAAATAGCTCAGATACCTGAACAAATCCTGACTGTAAAAAGAGACATTTCATAGAAGAATTCAATGACATGTATTTTCCAACCAAAAGTAATAGTCTTTATATAACATTAAGATAGACAGTGATCCTGCTCGAGCAGGGGTGTTGGACTAGATGACCTTCAGAGGTCCCTTCCAACCTCAGCCATTCCGTGGTTCTGTGACTCAAACTTTTAAAAATAAATTCTTAATTATTCCAATGTTTTCTATATAGTGGTAATACCTAATAACAGTTTTGACCATGATCAGTGCTAGCCAACCTACGTATCTAAAATGAGAATTTACCAAGAGTTTATAGTTGAAGCAGACAAAATAAAGAAGTGGTGGATAAAGAGATCATACTCATTTTACAGACAGAAACATTAAGCTCAGAAAGCCTGCTTCCCATTTCCACTAACAGCATTCTTCACTATGCTGGCAGTATAAGGGGCCTTAATTCAGCTTTAAATTTAATTTATGTAGTGTACAGTGGGCTTAGTATAATGAGAATAAGGTTGGAATGAATCAAAGTGCTCAAGATTACAAATTACATCTCTGAAAAAGACTAAAATTTAACTCTTCTCATATATAGTCCAACATGTAAGCACAAAGATTTCTGTCTTCAAGAAAGAGGTAATTTCATTAACCGTGTAAAAAAGCTCCAAAACCCTTACTCTAGTAAGATAGAAGGACTATAGAAAAAAAAAAATCAATATAATATCTTTTATTTTACTACCCTTCTTGTTACAACTACGGAAAATTAACCTTCTAGCTTTCTTGTTAGGATGCTGTTGTTCTTTTATGTACATACATATATATACACACACATAAATGTTTTTCTCTTGAAAGGCAAAAAGTATTATATTTCTCCTCACTCATAAAAATTCTTTGTTTCTGTATTTGTCTCTCTCTCTCTAAGTCTCAGTCTTTTTAGGATTATCAGTAACAGTATACAGGGATGGAGTTCAAAAAAACTGTAACCCTGAGAATAATAATATCAAGCACCAAATCTAGTACTACGTATAGGGCTACAGCTTGATATATCCTCACTACCTCTTTGATACTCAGAAGTCAATAAATTTATTCTCAGATGCGAAATTTAAGCCATCCCAGGTGATAAGCCTCAACCTCTCTCGGATGGTAGGTAAACACCGTGCAACTTAAAAGCAAGAATCGCTAATATAAGAGCAGACAATATGATTAACATAGTATTTGGCCTTGCATAATCGATGGAGAGAAAGACATCCATTAAGAATGATACCATATGAGAAGGTGAGGATCTTCAGTATCTGCTACAGAAGTCAGAGAGATCTGAACGTATTTAGCAACTGTAAGGACCATGCACTGAGCAGCTATAGCTTGCTTTTGTCATGCCAGAAAAAACCCTGTTCTTTCTCTGTTCTTGTGTGGAAACTCTGTATCTGCTGAGGTATTCACAGAAACAGTTTATCAGTACAGTGTCAAGACAAAAAAAAATTATCATTCAAAGTATTACTGTTCTTAGTGCATCAACAAAAATTACCTTCATCAGCAAAACAACTTTATTTGAAAGTACCTTATTACTATCATACTAATCTAGCGATTAGTAATTTGGTATATCAACTTCAGTTAAAATGGAAGTTTTCTCCAATCTTAGTTAAGCCTCATATATTTTATTTTTTCACATTCTCTCATCATATTTAAGCTAAATAATGCATTTAGTGTATCAAGTAAATACTTTATAAAGACAACATTTTCTACAAGTGATCTGACAAATAAGAACAAAAAATAAAAGCAATGATAATAAATACCAATTATATTTATCATAATAATGCCTAAAGGCCAACCACAAGCAGTCTGCTCTTTCTAGGTACTGTAAAAAACCAATAATTATGACCACTCCTTCAGAAAACCCTTCTGTATTATTATTTTGTAAGACTTCATGTATTCTTTTCTCTCTGCAGGAAAAAAAAACCCCAAAACATTCGCATGAGAAAAGAGAACATACCAATTCGCTCTGAGGGCAGGGGACCTTGCAGCAACGGTGTCTAAAAAACAAATATTCCAGGGACAAAAACCAGCGAGTGTTAGAAGTATCATGAGCTTCCTGCTCAAAACCAGTCCTAATTTGGTTCTACAGTAGTGAAAACCTTTTGATATTAAAACCTCTGGTATTAATTCTTTTTGCAATGAACAGGTAGGGGAAACACGCTGGATAGCCTTTCCTCCAGTAGGCAGATGGCATGTAACTTTTTTCCCCAGATCTAGTCAATGCCATGCGTTCCTAATTCCTCACTGACAGGTTAATGAATACAACCTTTCCAAAGTTCAGTCCAGATAAGCTGGAGATGATGAGGGCCAGTTTGGCAACTGAACAAGAGAGAAAGAAGATCAACCTTTTAAAAGATTTACATACTTCCTTTAATTATCTTCCTAATTTATGTGCATCTGAAGTGAAAGCAACTCCTCTGAGGCTCCATTTGCATGGTCTTGTAACTGCTCAGTATGACAGCAATGACACATTTCACACATTACTATTGTTAAAAAGCTGCAAATACTGGAAGACTCATTTTGTAGTGAAGTTCACTGAAAAGAAGTATATTCCACCACTACCTTACAGACTGCATTATTTTTTTTCCTTAATTTCTAAGTAGACTTCATCTTAAATTCATCTTCAGCTTTATTCTCACCTTTCCAAGAAAGACTCTGCCTATCTATCCTAGTCAGTAAGAGTATTCCTGGAGTCAGTAGACTGAATTCTCATACCAGCTGAAAATCTCACTATTTGGAAATCTCTTGACTTGGACCAGGTTTTTAGTCATACTAGCTGCGCTAAACAAATTTTCTTCTCAGACATGATGTGTGGGTACGTATTCCAAATAGTAAACAAAATATTAACAGAAAGAAAGCATTTATGTGACACAAAAGTGGCAAGATAGTTACTGCAAGCTCTACTCTCCCTCAATGCTTCTTTGTAAATTTGCAATTTTGTCCAACTGTATACCAACCTCCTCCATGAGATTAAAAGGTCTCCTTCTTTATCTTTGTCAAAGAAATTCCACAGTATTTAGAGTTGAACTGTGTATTTCATCTGGAAAAAATTTTCAACTAAATGATGATTAACTACAGTAATATACCAATATCTTTTTGGATCTCAGAGCTGCATTGCAAGTTGAAGAGACCAAAACCACAAAATGCAGCACAACATTTACAATTATTAATTTAAATATAACAGATCTCAAAGGCTGCAGTATGTAGTAAAATACCCACATTTTGGTTCAGTAACACTTTGTTAAAGAACAGTGAAGGATATAATTCAGCATCCATACATATTAAAGTACTTTTCACCTTCAAAGAGAATATTTTACGTTGCTTGCTATGACTGCATACAAGTATATTAACTACATCATGACATTTGTGAAAAGCTGTAAAGCTGTTCAACTAGCAGATCTTTTACACAACCTAAAATAAAAGACAAAGTTTCCAGGGTAATATAGACCCAAACCCCCTTATTTCTATTCAAAAGAGGAAAAAAAGAGCATTTCATAGCATGCTTTTTTGGAAATTTCTCATTAGTACCTATCTAAAATGTATTCTCTATACATAGTCATATATATAACTGTATAACTAACAACTGATTCACATATGCTGTTGCCTGAATATGTTGTTGCCAGGCAACCGCTATAAAGCATTTTGCACTGCTTGCAAAAATCTGAATGAATGATTCGAAGAGAGATTATTTCTAAAAAACTAGGAAGAAAACTCACTACTGGAATGACATTAATAATTCTTTACGTATTTCAAAGATTCATAGAGAATATTCCTTCCATAATTACTGATTTGAGAAAGGACAACTCCTTTGCGTAGGATTTGAAGGGCATTTTACAACAAGGAAATTCATGTTCTATGCATGTGGCTAATGTTCCTGCCTGGACTCTGAACCAAAGCCACCGAAGCTAACGGGTTCCTTTAAACTGACCAGGGTCTTCTCATCAGGTCATTAATGTCCATCATAGGACAAAAATGACAGACTCCTAAATGAAAAGCCAGGCCATCACCTTGTAGGAGATACAAATAAGCTCTCAATAAAATATTACCATCTCACAATATGCAAGTGAAAGAGATCAAGTCTACAAACATTTCTTTGTGTAATCTCCATACAGCTAAGGTGTAATCTCACTGAGGCTAATGATATTACACACAAGAGCAAAAATAGAAGCATCTATAATCCAATGATAACATGGATGTGATATGCTATCTGCAAAAGAGAAACTACTTGTCCCTTTAACTAAGTGCCATCCATTACCAAATTAATAGACCTTTGGCTATCAGACCTCCTGAGAATTAAGAGGTGGAAAAGCACATCAAGAAAAGCAACTGGGAAACACAGCAACTCCAAAGTGCATACCACAAGCCTGATTTACAAGTTTCTTAAACACTAACATTAGCATAAAAAATTGTTGGACTTTTTGTCCTTATTTACAATGGCTGCAACATATTTCTTTCCATTTCCTGCACAATGTGCTTAATCAATAAGAACTGGTCAAAAGCTGAAAATGATTGTTCTTTCCTTAATGACCAAATTGGAAATCCATATATTTTCCATTTAATTCTTCAAATCCATTCATGTAACTGTAGCAAGAAGAAGTACTGAAAGCAGTAATTATTGGTATTTAAAATTATACTTTCAGAATTAATTAGTAAATGTGACTAGCTTCTTTAATGGATTACAGCAAAACCCTTTTAATTCCATATCTCAGGTTGTCTTGAACTAACATGAAAAAGGAACTCCTTTACATAGAAGAAATCTGGCATCTAAATCCTGTCAGTCTGGAGCTTTATAAAAATTAAAATAAATTCATTATAAATAGGAATTAAATTTTTATAGTTTCATTTGAGTTATTTTCATGCTCTGAGACATAATTCATAGTTTAGGTCATCCATCAGGATGCAGTTATAAACAGCAATTTCAGTGACTTCAAACAGGCTGAGCAGATTTCCCAGAGATAATAATATAAAATAATCTATGGAACAGATATCCATTCCAGGCTGCACTATTTGTTTGTGCTTTTTCATTCATTTGTTTCTCATAATACACTATGGCAACTCAAAGAACTAGAAGAACCTTTACTCTGCCCTCTGTATTCATCATGACCCACTTGCAAAGCTGCTGCCATCAATGAATGTAATCTCAAACTCAGGACATTTTGCAGATCCCTTTGCTTTCTTCACCCTAAATAAATACACAAAATCAATTAAATGTTAGGATTTTGTAAGACACATACTGCACTATTTCAAGAGGAACTAAGCTGCAATCAGAGGTTCGTATTCATAGCATTGTTAGTGCTGACTGATTGAAGACAGGGCTAACAGCAGAAGGAGAAATGCTGTTCATTTCCAGAAAAGGTATCTGTAATGATCTAAAAGTATAGTTAAAAATAGGGGGTTTTATATGGTAAAACTTTTCATTTGGTGACTAAGAGCAACCTGTTATTTATTACTCAATCAAGACTGACTAGCAGGTACTATTTTCACTTCGGATAGCGGTATTAGAGTACAAGCTGAACCACTCAGGAAATAATTCTACTCAGTACGTGGAAACATAAAAAACAGTATTTATTCACCAACTGAGTGAAAATTTCTGTTAGATAGGATTCTTTTGTTCTGTGGCCAAGGCGTGCCAAAAAAAAAAAAAAAAAAAAGAAAAAAAAAAGACAAAACCAAACAAAAAGATTATGACTTTGAAGGTTGATATGGGTCAAAACAAGACTATCGAAGTGACACAATGCTCATTTTTAATTAGACTTCCTAATGTGACATCAAATTGTTTTTCTTCTAAGAAACAGCACTTCAACAAGGCATGAAATCCTCGCAGCTTAGTTTATTAGGAGGCAACAAAGGGATTCCAATCTGCTACAAGAAAGTTTCAGCCTATGAGCACAGCCAGCGCAGTATAAAATTGTGTCATATGAATTTTAATGCGACGCAAGTATGAAAGATTCCAAAAGAACAAAGGCAGCACAGTCCTGTTCCACACTACACAAATGACCTATTCTGATCTGAACAGCACACCACATTACAATCAAATTTATTTCAAAGGAGGGTCACACAGGTCAAATGTAATGGCTGCAAGAATGAGGTATTTCCTTTATGTAGTATTAGAGAAAAGCAAAATATCAAACAGCACAAGAATGCCAGAGCACTGAAAAGAAAGGCCTATTTAGGCTGCAGGGAAACAGATTTTTAAAAGATGTTTTAATTACAGTTATCCTCAATGACTACAGTTTCTAAGTTTCAAAGATACTTGCGACACCTCAATAAAGATGCCGTGTATACATGTGAGATTGTCCACTACTACATAGGCTTTAATATACATTTAAAATTTCAAGGCACCGTAGAAATGTTTTATATACAGCTCATGCTTAACAAAAGTAAGGAGATAGGCTAAATGGTCTGACTGGCTGGGTGTCTCTTTGCAGCCCGACACCTCCATGGCAGAAAGCAGGATATTCCCAAGGGAGGCAAACGTCAGATTCCAACAACAACAGAGAGGCTAGTAAAGCTCCTCATTTTGGCAAGCTCAGCATCCATCCCTACATCAAAAGAAACTACTTTAACAACATAAAGATATCAGAACAATAGGGTCTACTTGAAAATACTGGACTGTCAGAAAACAGACAGAAGTCTGTTAAGATGTAAATCCAATGGTAGATGAGCACTTGATGATTATGATGAAAAGGCGGCAAAAATTCTTGATGATCAGGTATCAGTAAACAAAAAGTAAGGGCAAATTCTCGCAGTACTTCTCGGCATGCATTCCCATCAAGACTTAGGCCTCATCTTTGACTTCAGGTAACCTTTCTGACCAGAATCACTTATTGATGGCAAAACAGCTCTGAGTCCTGACCATTTGGTTCAGAATGGATGTTTGTCCATCCTCCATGACCGGAGACGGCCCTCACACATACTACAAAACCAGTTTGCATATATGTGGGGAGTAGGTAGCCAGGGTAACAAGCACTTAAACCAAGGTAAGTTTAGTAAGTCAGAGGTAAACATGTGATACCTTGAAAAAAAACCAAACAAACCAACATTCATAAAGAGTTTCTATTTTACAAAGTACAAAATCGGTAAAAGGAGGCAATCAGAAGAAGATTTACGACTTGAGTCTTTGAAAACTAAATTCTTAGAAAACTAAATTCTACCAGAAAGTTCACACCAAGTCAAACGTTGTCAGTTGTTGGTTCTTTTTAATAAACTGAAATACGCTCTCTGATTTTGCTCTACAGTATTATGTCACTCAGTTTTACCTGAAACTTTACAGGTTGCATTATACTGAAGTATCTTCCATTTGATTCCCAGACAGGGCTCCCTCAGTCACAAAACAAGACAGAATAAAAGCTGCACTGGAAGAATTTCCGTAATGAGTTGGCTACCAGCCTAAAGGTTAGAATTAGTTTTATTGCCCAAGTCTAGCACTAAAATTGGTATTAGTCACCTCGGCTCTCCAAGTTCTAATCAATCGACTTTTCAGGAGACATTGAAATATTCAAAGAATGTAGATTATTATGACCAAAAAAAAAACCCCACGACACCAGTAATTTCCAGTGTCTAAGAATGAAACATAACGAGCAAGAGATACAATTCTATTTACATATTTCAGCATGATCTTAGCCTTAGTTTCCAGAATGCATAGCTCTCTTTTCCTCCTTTCAATATTTTTTGAGGTTAAAAATATTTGTTTGTTAACAGACACTTATATCCCTGAAAACTGATGTATTCACCTACATTATGACAGGTCTAGTGTAATTCATTAAGGTTTGGACTTGGAGATAGACATAAGGGAAAAAAATACAAACCTTTAATGTTTCACTTGGTGAATAAAAATTGCATTAATTTAGGAATTCAGTCACAAGAATCCAATTAGCTATGGATATATAGACACATATTCATACCTTTCAACCATCACACTCATTTGAATTTTGATGCTATTTTCTATAAAATATAATCCATTTTACATTGTACTTAATAGATTTATTCAGATGTGCATCCCCATATGTCATATTTAAGCTTATACTACCACCTGCCTGAGGCTCTGTAGTCTGAATTGTCAGCCCCACACACCTCTTCAGTAGGAGAAAATCCTCCATAGACACCGTATGAACTGTTTCACTTCTGCTTAGTGTAGAAGTATGATAATCATTCTGACCATGAATTATATCCACTCCAAAAAAAAATGCAGTTATGTCTCCCCCCCAAAAATCATATTAACGTCTTCAAAACAAAATATTCAAGCTACGCAAGATATGCTGCAATGAAATACCACTGTCCTCGTAATTTTATTTTCACAAGTCAGCAAGTATCATCCAAGATTACTGTAATATGAACTACACATTTGTTGCATATATGCTATACACACAGGTATATGAAAGTATTCACATATCTAGAGATATGCATAAACATAATTTCACACTTAAAGGACTCCGAGATACCTTCAGATACAGATTTGTGAATCAAACAGATTAACTCTGCTCCCAACTACCTACATCAAGATGATGCGATACCATCATCTCATCGCATTGTGTTGGGCCCATCTAACGCTGCCGAGCTGTGGAAAAACTGATGAGCAAAGGTTAAGCAGAGGACTGCCAGAAACAAACTAAGGCTTGGAAATTGCTTCTTCAGATAGACTAATGCTTGACTGATGCACGGAGCGACTCCGGGGTTGCAAAATCATTAACAAGAGCATCCATTCTCTTTGGATTTACAGCATCTCTCAAACATTTGGAGTCGGTGCTATTAAGGATTCGGACCAAACTCTTCTGTGCTCTTTTGGAATTCACAGCTCTGCCAAGGCAGCGAAGTGCTCCAAAGGTCAATTTATGATTAGTCTCCCACCACCCTGCACACTGTGTCTGCAAGCAAAGCACAGCATCTGGGGGGAAGGGAGAAGCAGGGAGGAGGAGGAGGAGAAGATAAGTATTAGCACTGTGATAAGCTCCCAGAGCACAACTTGCAGGAGGGTGGATTTCACACAGCCCCTGCTCTGTTAGGTTTGGGGGCAAGCAAGGAGAGGCAGCCCACCTTCCCGGAGGGGAGGTGAAGTAGGGAGCCCTGCACTGTTCTGCACCCCTGGAGAAAAAACCAAGGGTGAACACAACGAAGAACCCCAGCCCTCCTCCCAGCCCCGACAGGTTTAGTCTCAAGTCCACAGGGACCCTGGGCTTTTGGGATTGTTGCCAACACCAGTAGCTGTGCAAGCCAGCAGAGGCCTCGGGGCTTCCAGCTCCCCTGAACCTTCTCCTTCTCACACGCACAAAGGGTAGGAGAAAACCCGAACTGAGGAGTCCCGGGACCGTCGGAAGTTTAGGGAATCCTGGCCCCTGTGCACACTCTGCTCCAACTTCACCGCCTTTTCAAGGCTTGCTCTGCCCCGTTCGGGAAAGTGCCCATGGCCAGTCGGATAACATGGTGTTATCTTCGGCCTCCCCCAGCATCCCGGTGGGTACAGAGACCAGCTACCCTCAGCTGAGAGACCACCCCTAGTTTTGATCACTCTCAGCCCCTGCATCTGCCTTTCGGCCCATGCGGCTGTCACCCCCTTCCCGCTGCAGGCTCCCCTTCCTCAGCCCCCCATGCCCTCGGGCACCAGCGCCCCCCTCCCCCCCCCCTTTTTCACAGTTACTAGCGGGCTGCTCTGGTACCAGCCTCCCAATATTTTTTTCAGACCTTCCCTGGTCGAAGACATCCTTTTGCCAAAACGGGAGAGGAGGGAGAGAGGGAGGGAGAATGCGTCCACAAACTTTTTACAGATCCTGCCTGCGCCCTCCTCCCCCCACCCAAGCCCCTGCCGGAGGCAGCAAGGCGAGGGGCAGGCGGGGTGGGACGGGCGGACGGACGGATGCCCGGGGAGTCGGGGGCGGCGGGGGGGGGTCTGTCTGCCCCGGCCTGTGGGATTCGGGAAGGACGGAGGGACGGGGCGAAGCTTTCCGCGGAGACTGATCGTGGCAGGCGCTCGCTGAGAAAGAAGGGAGGAGCGGCGCCTTCCCGGGGAGGGAGAGGGGAGAAGCCGGCTCTCTCCGAGGTGCAATGGCAGCGCATCCCCACCGACCCCTACGGAGAAGGGAGCGAAGTCCGAGCGGCGGCGGCAGCAGCAGGTCGCCCCGCCCCGCGCTGGCGGCCCCGGCCCG
>JAVJGG010000048.1:6911001-6925730 GCA_035590195.1 Aviceda cuculoides | reverse complement strand
ATTCCCAGGTCAGGATTAAGGTGAAATGACACCAGGGATCCTTTAACTCACAAAACTCAACTTTTATTCACTCACAAAAAGAATTTGCATGCTCACCACCAAAACTGATATGCTCACAACAAAAATCGCCATGAAACTATGTCAATAAATGGTGTAACATGTGCTAACCATGCATCACCAAACATACACTACAGGCCTGGCTTATCTGGGAATGAGGTGAGGGCAGACAATAAGGTGATCCCTCCCGTTGAGTCCCGAGGTTGAGAGCAGACCATCTTGCTTTCTAGACTTCTTCTTGGAGAGGAGCCCAGGGGCAGCTGGATCCGCTCCCAGTCCCAGACTTGGTCAACAGTTTATGTCTAAAGGGATAAGGTGTAGGGATTGAGGAAAAGGAAAAGGGAAAGAGAGAGAGAAGAGAAAGATTTCACCAGTCCTGGATCCAGCATTGGTTCAGTCAGCTGAGGGGTCCGGTCAGCTGAGGGGGTCTGGTTCCAGTGGGCTTGCACCCATGTGAGGCTTCCGTTTGTGTCCTTTTATCATCCTTGCCCCTCCTTCAGGTGAGCACTCGAACTCATTAGGCTAATTAGGTAGCCTTTGGGCTGTGGGCTTGGGGGTCATTTGGTTCCTTGCTAGGCAGAGTTTGTTGTTATGCAGAACTTGCCCCACCACAATGTTTGAGACATTAACTCTTTCAGTCTCTCAGTCCCTACAAAGGACTGTTTTTGGTTTGGTTTTGTTTTGGTTTTTTTTTTCAGAAAATGTAGATATAATGTCTATCTGTCAAGACAACTTGGAATTTTTATTAAATCTCTTTATTTTCTTGTAGACCCTCTCCTCTTGGTGACAACTTTGAATTTAATAAATGCAATTCAGTTCATTAGTGAAAATAATGATTTCTAATGGCTAAGACCCAAAATGATTCTCTGTACACTCAGTCTATATGCATCAATATTTCTCTCATTGCTGTTTTTGGAAGAAGTTTATTTCAAGATTTTTTTTCTGTTGTAAGAAAGCATGTAGTTTAACAGATGGAATAAACTTTTTCCCTAAAGCTTTTTTAGTTTCAAGTAGAAAATTTATTCAGAAATGTTAACATTTTTTGTCATGCCTTTTTTTCTCTCCTATGATTCTTCTTTGTTCTAAGTGCAGCATTAATAATAAAGTTCTGGGCATTTTCAGTACTACTTTTGCCATTACTTGTGTGTTCATGCAGTTGTGTTACAGAAGAGCAATGATTTTGCGTAATCTGTATTTTGTAGTGTACTATTGAATTGCACAATGTCCTATCTACCTTGTACCCAACTACCCTTTCTCTCACATTGGAGCAGGAAAAAATGCCAAATGGGAGTCATGAGATATCTTTCCTGGTGCTGCTGAAATTTTCCATAGTTGTAATTTTTTGTAAGTTCTGTCTCAGTAACTGCTAAAGCTTCGTAAAGAAGAATCAGGAAATGTATTATTACATCATAGAGCTATGATGTCTTTTACTGAAACATAACATAGTTGTGATAGGACGTTATCTTGTCACTGACCTTGGAACTTACAGGCTAGTTGACAAAATGAACAAGCACATAAGAAAGAAGCAGATTTCCCAAAAGATCCATTACATACTCTACCATTTTCAGTACCCCTGGAGTATTAAAATATGAATGAATATGGCTTCTCCATGATTGCTTGTCTACTGCAATGTGCTAAAACCGATGTTAGCACTAAAGTTTCAGCTTATTCGAACTGATGCAGTTCTATAAAAAAAAAAATTAAAAAATTGTCTGATAAATTGTAGTTGATGATGTATTTGTAATCTTGTTAAGAAACAAACATTTAGATTGCTATTATCTTAAAAGGTTTATTTTACTTTATAATATGGATAAACATATAATTACTGTGTGAATTCAGCAGTAGGCAATCAAATGCTATCTTCAGATTAATGGATAATTATACACTTAAAGTGGTTAAATACTTGAAAACTCTAATGCCCAGGTAATTGCACCCTTTAATATTATGACAACACTGTAATTATCTTTGGTGATAGATGGGGAGCCACAGATTAACTATTGAGAAAAGTGTCTGACACGGCTAAAGGAATATTAGCACCTTCTGGTGCAGTAGATGTGTTTCATGTCATGAGACAGCAGCAGCTCCTTATCTTTACAAGGCAGCTGCTCTATTTGGCATTGCTATTGCATCCATACTCTCTATCAACCAACCACGTATGTGTAAGTGAATATACACACACATACACATACTCACATATATACACATACTCACAAGCAGACACACATACATAGAGTTTGTCTGCTTTTTGCCAAATGATGTGAAAAATCATCCCCTAAAGACAGTTTGCAATATGTTGCGCTTAGAGCCAGATAAGCAGGTACCAAATATTGCTGTTTAAGATTAAAAACTGATACTTGTTTGGTTTTGTCTGTGCTGAGCAGTTTTTTTGACAGTTTTCTAACAGATTAAGATAATATCTTAGACGTATGTGATATCCTTCCTGGTTTGACTTGAATATATAATCCTCTTATTTTGGCTTAGGCTTTCATTTGTCTTTGAAGAGCTTTTGTTTGCTTGGTTGGTTGGGGTTTTTTGTCTTGTAGGCATGTTTCTCTATAGTTGTGGCTTTTATGTTATTGTCAGTCCCCTCTTATTTTATTTGAGAGAGTTAACTATTTTTTTTTTATTTCCAAGACACTGAAAATAAGAACAAGTTCCAATCCTTTTTCATTAGATATGTTGTGAGACATGTGATGGATAGCTTTCATCTAGTTCTTTGCCTGTTTTCATTCTGTTGGTCTGCTTCACAGATAAATTACAGTTATGCTAATTTCAGAATAAGAATCTGAGAATATCTGGCTGAATATCAGTACATAGGTCTACTAGGTATCTGGATAAGTCAGCCATACACATTTTTTCAAATCCCCTGGCATTTCAAGTGAGATTTCTTTCCCCAGTCACCTGTTAATTTCTTTTAGAAGAGCCATAGTAAAAAAAAAAAATGTATGGATCCTAGCCACGTATTGAAGGTTTGTGCTAAATCCATTTAACTAAGGTTTTTCTTTATAGGCATAGTATTGTTTATTGCACTCCTCAAAACTTTTGCTAGAAATATTTGTTCCTATTAATTTCTCCAATTATTCAGTAGAAATATGATGTTAAATTGAGTTTAAAGAGATTCTGATGAGGTTTGCTTTCCATGAAAAGCAAATTTTCCCATTGATTTATTCTCTTTTTCTTCATCTGAACTGAGAAATGGAAGTTTTAGACATCTCTTGTCTTAAATTCTCTGGCTGCCCTCATTTTTTATTCAGGCAGATAGTTTTCGGAGTGGTTTCTTCCCTTGACAATTTTTTCCTGCATTCTTGACTCAGCTCACTTTAAGCAAGAAATTCTTCAAGAGCCAAAGCTTTCCACTAGTTTTAAAATTTCCCTTCCTGCCTCTCCCTGATCTATTGCAGTGAAATTGCTGATAGTTCTTCAATCTGATGTGTACACATAACTGGATTTCAGGATCTGTCAGATGCTTTGCGGCTTTTCTGGGTGAGCAAAACTGTTTTATGTCCAGCTATGTGGCTTTGCAGTCTGTCAACAAGCCCCTCCTCAGGCATTTGGCAAGACTTCAAATCTCATTTTAATTTCTTCCTCAGTTCTCTTCATAATTTCTTGAAGATGATTTCAGATACTCTTTTAGGTTTCTCTCTTCTGGGGACATTTTATGAATCTTTTAACAGTTTTAGTTTTGTGAAATCTTATCTCTTTTATAAATAAAGTAGAAGCTTCACAGTACCTTTCACATGAACGCTCTCCCTCCAACCATCTGAAAACATGCACAAACTTACAGACTACTCTTCTATAAACAAGGAAGAAATAGGTGTCAGAGGCTTTGTATTACTTTTTAATTTTAAATTAGCTGCACAAATCACTCAGCAGAGCAGGTCACAAAAGAACATGTATCCAATGTCTGTATCTTCAGGAATGTAAGCAGATGTAGACTTAAAGGAGAATAGTGCATGTTTCCTCTCACTGCAACGTGAGAATTTATTGGTATTTCAGCATAAGGCTTACTGATACTAAGATTTTTTTCTATTTCTTTACTTTACCTTGACATATTTAGGGAACAGGTTTGTATAGTGAAACTATTCACCTGCCAGAGAATGAATTGCCCTGGAGACTCCTGAATTTTATGTACTATCTCTTTTAGAGGAAGTTTAATAATAGGATATTTTAAGAACTATAGAACGTAATTTTAAAAAGACATTTACACTGTATTTTGAATATCATCATTAATATTTCAGCTTAAAGCACAGGTTCACTTTTAAGAGCTAGTATAATTTCAGACATTAAATTTGCATAACAGTCATTGATTTGTTGTCTTTGACTTCTACAGTAATGTTAACTGCACTATTAACTCATGTAAGGTATTTCATAAAAATCATACCTGACAATCTAATATACTTACTAATTGCACTGGTGTATGTACACTAAGAAATATGACATGTAAGCTTAGCTTCAAAGACACAGTTGTTAATGCATTCCGGCTTCAGTAGCAGCCTTCAGAAACCTTTAAATCACACTTAACTGTAATGTATATATATATATTTATAGATATATATCACACATAGTGGTGACCTATATGTATAGGTCTTCAGCTAAAATTTATTACTCCACATAAGAGCTTTTGAATATTAATAAGCTTTTTAGGGAGGTTAGCACTGCATCTTTTCTCTGTTTTATTTTTATTAATTGAAAAACTTCCTTATTTTAATGAAAAAAATTGTGACAAAAGCAAATAATCTGTAGAATTGATAATGATGATTATGAGCTTCTCCAAATTCTACAGATAGCAAAACTATGAACTAATGCATTAATTTATTATTGGTTCTCAGAAATAAAGAACATATGGTATGCTTTACCTTTAACTATTTATGGTCTTAGAGTTATCAGTTTGGAGGCTATTTGTTCTCAAGTGATCTTTCTGAAAGAATTAATTGGTAATTTTTAATAGCTGCCTACTTATCATGGTACTGTTTTTGCATTTATGGTATCTTTATTCTTCTCTACTGCTGCCACTGTTGTGAAGTTATTACTGAAATGATTACTTATTCATTAATTAAGAACATGAGAAACCCACCTTTCTTGCACCATGGTTTTTAGGGGCTACCAAATTATATTTGAGCAAGGCCATGTTCCCTGGCTCATTTTCTACTATGACTGGCTTGGTAGCTGAGGGTAGAGCAGCGGATATTGTCTACCTTGACTTCAGGAAGGCTTTTGACAATGTCACCTGTCAGATCCTCATTGAAAAGCTGATGAAGTGTGGGCTGGGTGAGCAGCCCATTTCAACGAGGTGGATTGAAAACTGTCTGAACGGATGGGCTGAGAGAGTGGTAATCAGTGGCATGAAGTCTAGTTGGAGGCCTGTGGTGTACCCAAGGGGTCAATACTGGGCCCAATCCTGTTTAACTTCTTCATTAATGAACTGGATGATGGGGCAGAGTGTGCCCTCAGCAAATTTGCTGATGACACAAAACTGGGAGGATTGGCAGTTCAACAAGGGGATGTGCAAAGTCCTGCACCTGGGGAGGAACAACCCCAGGCACCAGTACATGCTGGGGGCCACCAAGCTGGAAAGCAGCTTTGCAGAAAGGCCCCTGGGACTCCTGTTGGACATGAGCCAGCAATATATGTTTGCGGCAAAAAAAGGCTAATGGTGTTCTGGCCTGCATTAAGAGGAGTGTTGCCAGGAGGTCAAGGAAAGTGATCCTTCCCCTCTGCTCAGCACTGGTGAAACCACACCTGGAGCATTGTTTTTGGGGTATATTAGCTGAAGGGAGGGTGTAAAGAACACAGAGACAGGTATATGTAAAATAATAATAATATAATTGTCAAATATTGAAATGTCCATTTTCACATAAGCATACAAAGCCAAATACACATTTTTTTAATTTCTAGAAAGAAAATTTTGTTCACCTTTACTTAACCTGTTGAAATTTTTCTACCAATTGTAAGATAAATTCAGAAATGTCAATTTTTGTGTTTCTTGTTCTCAGGAGATGAGACTACCTGATGGAAATGCCACGACTTAGCATTTAGATCAACCAAAGGGGAGACTGATGCATCACAGAAAATACATTTCAAATGCAAGTATAGGTTCATAGAAGAGACCGGAAACATGAAACAGAAGCTGAGGTGCTGTAACATTCAGGGAATCACTGATAGATTTCCATTTGATCTACTCTAACTGATTCAAATTAACAATTAAAATGTCTTAAGCACAGTTGACCTGATAAAAAATTATAGAAAGTGAGAGTCTGAAGAAAGGCAGAAAAAATATATTGAAAAAAAGTAATAAAGCATTCAGGAGTTATTTTCTAAGAGAACTGGGATTTATGGAGCAAGCCGAAGCATAGGTTAAAAAGATAATTTTTATCTTTTGATTTTCAGTTGAGTTTACTTTTTCACTCAGTTCCAATGACTCTTCAACATGAACTTTCATACTGCTTCAAGTTAATTAACTGCATCTTATTGCAAGTCAACGTTTCAGTGCAACATTATAGACTGATTACCCTGCTAAAGAAAGCTGACATTCTCTGCGTAATTGGAAGCAGCTCAGCTCTCACATATAAAGCAACTTCCAGTTTTCTTAATATTGCTTAAAGTAATCAACACTACAATTAGGAATAGGGAAAAAAACACACCAGCCATTAAAAAAAATGAAGACTGATACATCATTTGCAATGGTGTATAGGAAGTACAGGCTGACATAGAATGCATCCAGATTCAATTTTTGTAATGCATGTTGCATACCAAACCATTTTTCCCTATTATCCATAACAACCATTTTGGGGGATAGCTGTAGTCCATGCCTAAAACATGATCCTGTTACTGTTTTCTTCACAGCCCCCAAGTTTCCCATGCCTTTTTCTTGTCCATATACAGAAAGTGTTGTGGTTTGCCCATTTGACCAGCCTGAGAACTCATATGAACATTGGAGGGTGGGAGACAAAGTCCAGATGAAACCCCAAATAGTAAAATTTGTAGATACGGTTATTTGAAGTCCAGAGCACTTTTGTTCTACTGCTCATTGATACACTTTTTAACATTTATATTCTAACTTTCAAATAGACAGCCAGAACCTTAACCTTGTACATAATGAATAATTAAACCGAAACCTACTTTCGTATGATTACCTGTACTGTATACAATTAAGCCAGTAAATAAATCTTTGCGGAAGCAAGGCTGAGGAAGGAGTACTGAAGTAAACATGGTTTGAATTTTGTATTTTCAATAACCCAGAGGTTACTAAATACAGGAACACATTCCTGCCCTTCTAAGGTATTTGCAAATTTAAATCCCACATTTTTATTAAAATAATCTCAGAACAATATTTCTTTGGATTTGTTTTTCACATGGACTCTTTAAAGAGGGTGAAGTTTCTTTAGAAAAGGAGCTTGTTTTTTTTTTTTAAAGTATTAGCTTTCTCTTTCTTATACAGGCAAGTTGACAAGAATACAATAAGGGAGAGCAAGAATACTAATGAATTATAAAAAATCCACTGATCATATTGAGAGAGAAAAGGACAATGTGGAATTTTTAAGAATACGAATTTTGTTATTTGGTGACTGGGGTAAATGTTTTCTATGCTTTTACTAAAACAACTGCAGTATTAACCTAGTACTTAAATTACAATGCATCATGCTTGATTGAGGTTAATTATCACTGGTGTAATAAATTTAACATAAAATATCTTGAATTTTAATTTTGTTTTAGTAACAGAAGACCAGTTTAATTAAGTTATAAATTATGCTTAACTCAGTGATATTTTCACAATACAGTCTTTCAGCTCATAGAGTAACATAACAGGGGAAAAATGTAATGACTGAACATAGTTTGCAATAATAATAATCTATCCATAATCAAATTTTCCTTGTGTTTGCTCAGGAATTTGTTACAGCATAATGAACCATGTAACATAGTGTCTATAGATTTCCTATCAAGATAAGTTCTACCTACCTGAGACAGATAAAATATTTCCTCTCTTCAAATCTACCTTAAAAAAAAAAATATCTCTGTCTTGAAAACTTTAACCTTAATGGAAGTCAGTGATCTAGATTCCTTTTGCATCACTGCTTAAAACTTGCTGTACTAGAGAGTGGAGAACTTCAAATATTGTAGAGAAAATAGCTTGTAAAGTCTGTAATGGCTTATGATTACAAGGGTATCCCCATCTTGTTCAAGGAGAGATAAATACTGTAGGCCACTGCTCCTTGTAGCATAAAGAAACAATGTGCTATGTGGCAACTCCTAGTAAACACTTGAACTTTACGTTATTCTACTAGGAACAATCATATTCCTCTCAAAGCAAACTTTTCACTACAACTTTCTGCAGTAGAGGAATTAAGTGTCTAAAGATTCATGCAAGCCAGGATAGTGAAACTGGACCTCTTTCCTGACTTTGTCCTGCTGCTTCCAACCAATAAGTCCGAAGAGCAAATTTGAAAAAGACTTCAAAGTGTGTTGCCAAAACATGTTGTTTCCTATGAGCCCTTGAGTAAACAAACTTCTCTAGCTGCATCTACCCTATGAAGTAAAAAACAGCAAGGCTTAAGCAAGCTAATGGTCAGGAACTACACATGCTGCTGATTTTAACCTGGCTTTGTGCAAACTGTCCGTACTCTTTGTATGGACATTTCTGGAGTCTGTGATGGTGCTGCTGCCCATGTGCGCGTTAAGTGGAGCATGTAGACAGCTTTGACTCAAGCTTAGCTTTCAGCTTAAATTTACACTATTGACCCTGAGGAAAGACTTTCATTTTCAGAAACTGAAGCATCTGAAGTTATGCATCATGTCTAAGAATTCCAGCTGAGCCTCTCCGTGCTGGTTTATTCTATGCTTGTATTGCTAACCATTACTTACCTTGTAATCCACAGTTGAAGAATCAACCTGATAATTCCCAACAAGTCTGTGAGTAGGAGTTGACTGGTGCATGGTCATAACTTTTTCTGTCAAGTTCCTTCACATCCTAAAAAAATCTTTAGGGACAAATTTTCCAGTTTTGGGAACACAACTAATTAATCACAGAGGTCAAGTTTTTAATCTTTACTTAGGTTTTATAAACAAGGTGAACTAAGCTTAATATTGTAATTCTGTGAAGTAAAACACTGAATTAATTTTATTCTACTTTTCCCATTCAATGATTAATTATTTTCAGTTCCTGTGTTTTCTCCAATATTTGAAATATGAATTTAATATTTTAATGTACCCTTGTCATAATGAATTTTTTCTTTTTTCATATGAAAAATAGTTACATAATACACAAGAAATGATTTTATTGCAGTGTAAGGCACCATAAATCTTGTCAACATTTATATGACTGCTATTTTTGGAGGAAAAATGGGAAACGTTTGTTATAAACAAAATTTTTAAAGTGCAATTAAGCTCAAGTTTAAGAAAGTTAATTTTTTTTTTTTCTAGATAGAAGATGAAAATATTCTGGTCTAGTTATGACGAATATACACTGTAAGCTAGGAAATAACATCCCAGAATAACACTCTTTACTTTGACGTGTGATATTAGTTCCAAAGATAAATAATCTGGGAACAATAAAATTAAAGTTTTTGTGTGTTTGGTTTGTTTTGATTTGGTTTTACTTTTACATATTCAGTGAGTTTGCAGATTTTTCTTTGAGAATGAAGTTTTAAGGAATTTCAAAGCTATACATAAAATTTCTGCTATTGCCACCGAAAACTGAGATGACATTGTGCTCCCACTTTAAAACATTCATTGACTGTGATTCACAGGACAGAAAGTAGATGAGGGAACTGGGAATTTTAGGAAGCTAATTGCTTTAATTTATTAAAATTATCTAATGCCTATCTTCTGTTCTGCTCATGTGCTCTTCTTGGATTAGTCGTTCCTCCCAGGCTTCCTGTTTGCTACCTTACTGAACAGTCCTGTCGTGTAGAGAACTTCGAAGATGTTGAGAGTCATGGAAGGCATAAATATTATCTCAGTCGAAAGTCAGCTCTTCTTGTAGGAAAAAATGTATTTCCTAATGATGAAATAGGGATCAAACCTTACATTGACGAGAAGATGGCTGGCTTGTGTATAACCCTAGCTACCAAATCTTGTAATGAGCTCAGTTGGCCTCTGGATGGCATGATGCCGTCACACAAAAAAAGACAGAAATCTTTTCGCAATCAGTTAAAAAATGGTTTAAAGAAAAAGTGCTGAGAATGAATTCTAAGCTGGATTGTCTTGTTATATTTTACATGATACACCAGAATATTACAGACATATTTTGTATTTGTTAAATTATTTCATGATTAGAAATGTTAAATATTTGTTATTTTCATAGACCAGGGTCACCAGTTGCTAGTGTTCATGGGTTTACATTTAATCCGCTTTAAATATTACTCTTCTTCTGTGTACTGTGGGACAGCATTATGCTATATTGGACTTTCAAGCTAGTAATACATAATATTGCAGTGTATCCAAATCCAAGCAAACTAATGTAAGAGCGCTAATACCCACCTCTGTAGAGATAGCTCATTGACAAAATGACTGAGAAATATTTTCCTTTAAGAAAGGAAACTTCTCCATGAGAAGTTATCATCATAAATATTAGACCCTTAAATATTTATATTTTCTGCTTTTTTTACATTTAATATTTAAAGTATATATTTCATCCTAGCTCTGATTTTAGGTGAATTAATCTCATGTATTGCTCCAGATAAATCCAGTTTCTGCCTCTCCAAGGAAATGTTCATTTGCAAATGCAACATCAGGTGATTTTGTAAAATTTTTGTATCATATTAAGATTACAGTATGTTGTTATTAGTAATTAAATGCAGTTGTTTGTGCGACCTTCCTCTCACATCTGGAATAAATGTTTTACTGCTTTTGCTTTTGAGGTGTACCACTATTTTGCCTTCTAAGGATATATAAGCTTGAGATAGAGAAAAGCTGTAGGCCATTATGAAAATGAGTCGGATGCTTTAATTTTATGCAAAAGCATATAACTCGGATGTCAGGACCTGACAGGATTTTAGTAGCTCTACAATTTGTAGGCTCTGATATAAATCGGGATAACTATTGCTCTGCCACTTAGCTCTGCCTTACGAATCTTATTGTAAATCTTTCAAAACTGGCTCTTATTTGTGATGTACAAATTTGGAGAGAGGTGGTGTAACTACAGAGCAGACACCGTCTCTCAAGTTCCTATGGACTATACTAGCAAGCAGCACTAGAAATGTGTAACTTTTATTTTAAGTGCCATATAGGTGGTTAATGATTTGGTAATATTTCTGTAGCAGGCAGAGCACTAGTGAAAGACACAAAGTCACCGGGCAAATACATATAATCTCTGTTCCTTATGTAGGACTTCTGAAACTTGGTATAAGGAAAAATCAGAAAAGTGGACAAAACTGATACAGTGAGATCTCTTTCTAAGTTTATAGAACTATGGAAATATGGATGAAACTTCAGTTACTCTTCTTCTTGTCAGATGAGTAGTTAGTGGACTCAGGTATCTGACTGTATTTAAATCACTCTTCCCATTTGCCATGTTCACCTGTTTCCTTGCTCTCCATATAATCTGCTCCCCTCCCTGTATGTGCTGTGAACGCAAGGGAGCTACAGTATTGCAAACTGTAAGAAGCATTTATTTTCTACTAAAATTATAATTCTTCAAATAATCAGTCAGAAATCCTCCCACAAGTACTGTACCACTCTTACTGTTGTGTGCTCTGGTTATCCAAAGGCTTTTACATGTATCTCCAAGAGCAAAGTGAGTTGTTTTTCAGCAGGATACCTATTTCAGCCACTCATGTGTGTCATTGTCAGCCAGCAATCACAACGTCATATTGCTAATTCTCCTTCCTGGGCTACAACTTCTAGTGGATCAATTTATGTACCAAAGGATAATTTTATAGTTTTGGTTGATGATATGTCAGCCTCAGAAATTGTACTTAATAGTATGTATTACTCATGTACACCTCATTGGTCGTGTATGTTTTCTTACAAATTAAGGCAAAGGCTAGTAAACATAAATGAAGGGTTCCTTCTTCCAGTGAATGTTGTGAAAATAGAATATTAGTTTATAGTACTATCATATAATTGGTCTCTTCATGCAGAGCACATCTTAATGTATTGAACAGATAATGCATAAATAAAGATATTGAGCAGTTAGATACTGAAAAATAAATTTTAAAAAAATTCTTCAAAGACTGTATCTTCTTTTGCAGATTAAATGGTAATCAGAAGAATTACGGTGGTGCTGCATTTTTACATATGATATCTATAATTTGTGCATGCCTTATAACAATTTTACTGATGGTCGTCTATCCATTTTTTTTTCTGTTCCTCTTTAGAAAAGTCTGCCAGACTTTCATTTATAATAACCATTCTTTTGGCATAATTTACAAACAAGTTAAAATCATAACGTGTGGTAATCTGGAAAAAAACTGGACTGTCTAGTTGTACTTCTGCTCAGCAAAGTTACTTACTGCACTTTTTGCCATTGTCCTTCTGTAGTCAATCCTGTAGCATTGACGATAGTCAATTAATCAGTTCCACGATGTGACTTGGGCAGGGTAAAATGCAAAGCGCGACTTTGACCGCATTTTGTTCAGTGCTGGTGGCCTCTAGAATTGATTTATTATGCCCATAATGATTGCCCAAACAATTTGCCCCAGGTCTCTTCTGAGCACAATGAAGTTACCCTGTGTTCTAATGATTGTCCTCATTTTACACATCTTGTACTTGTTGATATTTTTAAATAAATGTCTAAGGTGGCCCATCATTTCTATTTGTGTCAAGAACCTGCTGTCAGAACTTTGGCTCTATTCCATTGTAAGAAAGTTTCTTTTCTTCAGTGTCTGTGCAAAGTCCCACACTGGCCTTACCAGCATGTGTCTGTCATTTTTTCAAAGCGTTCTTGTATCTCAGAAGCTAACCTTGGTATAAGTACCTTCTAATAGCAATAACCACATATATTCAGAATTCCAGTGAATATTAACATTCACTTAAATGGGCTTTGAGTAATCTTATAGTAAAAACCAGAATCAGTCGAATGTCTCTTAATATGGTGAAGGTGATTTGGATCATATTTGTATTATACTACTTACATTTCTGTAAAAATAATCCCAGAAGGTGAAAAAAGAATGTCGTTTATCAAAACATCAATAAAAATTTCTACCACATTCAGGCTGCAGGGTTGGGAGGTTAGTTACAAAGCATGGTAAACTCTAAAAAATTAAAAGAAACAAAGATTTCTAACTTGCTTGGACAGGTCAAAGTTTCCCATTAAAAAGAAGAGGCACAACAAAGAAACAGGCTTTGATGTTGTGCAAAAGCATTTGCTGATGGAGACAATTTTTCACTTAAATTAATTGCAGTGAGATCAATGTTTGATGTGTGGCACATGCCGATAACCTTTGTCTGTGTTATCACTGATAAGGCATTCAGCATTCACTTATTCTAAATACTCATCAGATGTGCTATTGAGGCCACTATCCTGAAACATATTTAGCAGCATTTGAGATCTTTTTTTCTCTCCCAAATACAGCCTGTCTCACCACTTTTTTGCAGCTGCAGAAGAATTGCCTGAATGAGTTTCTCATCACAATAACTATGAGGATCAAAAAGCACCAGATGGCTCTTTCAGGCTCCTTAGGCAAATAAGATATGCCATACTAGGGATATCCAGCCTCTATAAGATATTCCATACTAGTGATATGCAGCCTATAAAGTCCATTTTACAGATAGACACGAGACAGCTCTGCTCTGAGCTGGCTAGGAGCCACGTACTTTGGTTAACCTAACACTGGCAAGGTTTGGAAACTCCAGTGATGTTCAGCCATGGCTACGTGGCTCTCGGCCAGCTTGTAGACTAGGTCCTACATGTGAACCTTGCACTAAAGAATTTGCATGAATATGTCCATTTTTGAAATAAATGCTTCCAAAACACCATCAAAATCCTTCAAACCTAAGGAGCTTCACTGAGCAGGCTTGCTGGAACTAGAGAGGAAGCTGACCGACAACCTTAGGAAAATACAATGACAGCTTGTATTATCTCCTTGGAGAGGCTCAAAATTCTGCTGGACGAGGCCCTGAATAAACTGATCTAACTTTCTAGTTAGAGCCAACATTCAAGTTGGTCCTGCTGTGGGACAGAGGACCTCCAGAAGTCTATTTCAACCTAAATTATTCTATAGTTCCATGATTAAACAATTGTAACTTACCGAGCTCAACCATTTTGTGTTTCTGGCCCAAGTTACCGTGCAATGACACAGAAGTAGTAATTGACAGCAACTTTCATTTCAAAATGTCAGTGAGCACTAAAAGAATGTATCTTGTAGGTTAGAACAGCTGGGACCTGACTTATCTACAAAGTAAGTTTATAATGTGGATGCACCCAAATTCATGCTAAAATTCCACTGAGCTCAGCCTGACATGGCAGATGCCAGCACCCCTGGAAACGTGCATCATGGTGCTTTGACCAGCTGAGCAACAGCAGAATGTAAGTAAACCATAGAGACATGCAATTAGACAGAGTGTATAAATAGAAGAACGCAGTTAAAATGCAGTAACAAAAAAGAATAGTAACTATTTGTCCTGGTTTCAGCTGGGATAGAGTTAATTGTCTTCCTAGTAGCTGGTACGGTGCTGTGTTTTGAGCTCAGTATGCGAAGAATGTTGATAACACCCTGATGTTTTCAGTTGTTGCT
>JAVJGG010000048.1:6894919-6910901 GCA_035590195.1 Aviceda cuculoides | reverse complement strand
CCATCCCACTGTGGGGGGGGGAGTGAGTGAGCGGCTGCGTGGTGCTTAGTTGCTGGCTGGGGTTAAACCACGACACTATTTCATGACAGTAGCCAGCCAACAATCATCTTTATAATCATGTCCAACGTAGTTCACATATAAACAACATATGCCACAAAAATAGATGCTTTTGTCCTAAACTTGACAACCTGGAATCTGCAAGCAGAAAACAAAAAAAAAAAATCTGCAAGCCACTGGCGTGAACTGAAAGACATTGGTCTGGGATGCTTTGTCAGGCAACTTTTTAGTTGTGCTAAATAATATTCTTGGAGACCAGAGAAGTCTGTCTCCTCTTAGAAGTGACCACTGTAAAAATAACACCATCAGTTAATGCATTCTGCTGAACTCTCTGTCTTTTTAACTCTTTTATAATTACTAAAAAATATCTGTCCTTTTTCCAGATGAAATATTTTGCAGGTACATGTGAGTTCTCTGGCATTACAGATATATATGTAATCATGCTTAGAGTAAAAAAACTGTACTGCATTGGCATGACCCAGAACCTGGGCTACTCAGTCAAACAGAGCTTAAGCCTGGCTAAAATAGTCAGATAATTTGGGTGGAATTTTTGGTTACAGAAAAAATAAAATGAATTCATGTCTGCCTGTCCCTATTTTCATACTATTTCCACTTAAATAATTGATTAAGCTCTTAATTTACTGTCACATCTTTCTTTTCCCTTGTCTTTCCACTGATTTGCCTAAACAACAAGATAAGTAAGTGGAGACATTCATAAAAAATAATCCTTCATGCCTAATGTTTAACAAGTGTACATTTAACTTGGTTTCTTACGGAAATGGTCTATCTCCCCTAATAATACTGAATTTATTAGCAAATGTCAAACAAACTTGACAGAAAGTAATCTGAAGAGTGCTGTAAAAGGCAGCAGAGAGACACCAACCAACTTTCAAATCCTTCCAACCTAAAACATGACAAAAGAAACAGAATATCTTTTTTTTTTTTTTCCTTACCTGAAATACCTAAAATTAGAACAAACTTTAGGAATCAGAGCAAGTGTGCTGTTTGGAGCATATTTGTGTGTTTGAGAAAGAGACACACACGTAAGAAAGAAATGAGTATGAGTGAAAGAGAGTACTAAATCAAGAAGGTCATCATTCATTTAGGAGTGATGGCTGACAGGTACTATGACTAGTTTTTACAATGCTGTAAACATTTAAAATTCTTCTATTTATTCATATTTGAATGGAGATGTTTTAACTTAATCTACATCGATTATTAGGAAGCTGTGATAACATCTTAGAAAACTGAAGGACAAAAATTACTGCCTCACATGTCAGTTCCTCTTTGCCTCTGTTCTAACATAGTAAATCAGTCACAGCATCTTAAGCGAACACCTAGTGTGATGGTTAATATCACAGGAAGGTAGGGGTGACTCAATATTTAAAGATCCCTTGCCTCTCCTGCAGTTCCCACTGTTATCGTATTGCTCTGAAATATTACACCTGCAGCACACTTAGAATCTTTCCCAACCAACCAGCCAAAGAAAAAAAAAAGATAAAAAACCTAGTACTCCCCCACCTGCCACCACATTGTCACTGTTCTTCTGTAGGTCTCCATAAAAGTCAAGGGGTCAAGCTGGACTTTTCCTGGGAAGGTAAATTAGTTGAAGAAAAAAAAAAGTTTTTTGGTTTGTATTTTGGAGGTTGGGGTGTGTGTGTGTGTTTGACTTTTTATCTGTTTGAAAATAGACCTCGACATTATGTTTAGTCTTTAATAGAAAATATTGGTAGTGAGCTGAGTTTTACCTGAAGAGAACTTTGTAGAAAAGTTCATCTTACTTTTTACTCAGGATGGACCATAACTGTTTCAAAGGAGTTCTGCAAGGTACCCACCTGCTCCTTGCACAAAGTCCATCACACACATACTGTACAGTCATAGAAAAGTATCAGCTCATCACTTAATCTCACCTCAGTAGTTTTGTTATTCTTCATCTGTACTTTCCAGATGTTCAGGAAGATTATCATTACGTGGAAAGGAGCTGAATAATTTAGACTGTGCTTCAGAATGTCTAATTCACAGGTAATGTTTTGTTCACAGGTAATGTTTTGTTCACAGCTAAGTGAATTGGTAAATGTTAATATAAAATTCAGGTTGCTTGTATATTAATCATTGAAGCTTTTGAGGATGTTTCAGATGTTTTTCAGGGTCTTCCAGGAGTTTCAAGTTGGACTCATATAAATTAACTATGGGCGTTTAAATTTCTTATCACTGTATGTTCTTCTTGGTGATATAGGTTGTTAACTCATACCCTGGTTACCCAGAAAAGCTATATTAACACTCTCCTGTTGTAAAATTGCTCATACCTTATTAAACAAACACAGAAATTTGTGCCAGTTCTGTTGTAAAAAGTATCTTTTTTTTCTCTCAGATTGTACAAATTCTGGTACACTTCCTTACTCTGGAGGCAACTTTTATTTTGTTAGATGCTTTAAACTGTGTCTAGCAACAAAGAACACTGCATAAAGGTAAATATTATGAGAATTTACCCCAGTTAACTGAGACCCACTGGAATAATATTGCTGCTCTGTTTAGTCATTGCTGGGAATTGGTTGTCCTTAAGGATCATGAATGGCAGACTCTGGTCTTTACACCTTTAAACACCAGCTTTTGAGTTTGTGAGGAACAATTTGTCTGAACATCTTTCTCAGAAAATGTCAGTTTATCAAAATCAAATTCTTTGATATGAGAACATTGCTGTCAATAAATTCATGCAGCTAACTAAAAAAAAATAAAAGCTGAAAACTTTAATTTTGATATCTTCAGATTAATCCAATCATAGTTTCTGCATTGAAAAACTTGAGTTATCAGCTGAAACTTACTTAGTCCCCCAAATTAATTAATTTAAAATAGTCTTTTAAGTGTTCATATATAAAAAATTAGATGTCTATATATTATTTCCATTGTTTCAACACATGCCTCACACAATTTATTGATGTGTGGATAATTTGCAAATTTTAAGAGAATAAAATTTATCTGCTTAATCTTTTCTCTTAAGTTGTTAGCTTTAATCTCTTAGATTGAAGCAAATGTCTTAAATATTTAGCAATATTAACAACATCCCAGCTTCTTTAATCTATATAAAGAATGGTTTTATACTAAGAAAGCATTAATCCACTACTTAAAAATGTCACTGGGATGAATTTTTCCCATTAAAATGCTTCAGGCACGCCTGAAAAGAAATAATTGGCAACATTAACTGCTTTCATCAAGGACAAAAATAATCTTTAATTCAAGGAAGTGAGGGCATGATCAATTTCTTAAAAAATTTGAAAGGACCACAGACATTAAAAGTAAGGAAACTGGCTTTAGTATTCTTGTTTAATTTGCTGGTTAAACCTAAAAGATATGAAATAAAATATTTCTGCTGGTTTTGACTGCTTCTTTTTGTGCATTGTAATGCAATCAATGAGCAAATGTGAATCAACATTCTGCTTCAGGTTCTACTCAAATAGAATACAAATTATTATTTAGGGCTTTGTTCTTGCAGAGTGCTCAGTTTCCTCTTAAATCCCAGTAGTCATTGATAACATTTATGTACTCTATATGAAGTTTACTAACATTAAATCTATAGCTCAGCTGGAATGACAGTGAGTAACATACAAGCTCCTTTCTTGCTGGCTATAACGATGATGGATGATTTATAGGAATAGGATAGATATGCCCATGTCAACTTCTGGTTTTAGGACTGAGACTGAGAGACACCTCTGGAATTTTACTAACTGTTCAGTGGCACATATAATCAATAGTTCCCCTAGTCCTCACTGAGCATAAAATTCTGTTAGCTCTTTAATGCAGTAACATGAACTCTATTTCGTTTATTTTTTTTCAAACCACTTTCTGTCAAAATGTATAATTTATAATGTCAGTAAAGTGTTTCTTCTTATTTCTTCATGTTATTTCTTGGGACAGTGGCCTCTTGCTTCTGTCTCAGTGTCTCCCGTTATTGTTAGGTGTTATGACTAATACCAGTGTACCTCAGTACATCACAGTGTTTTGACACAAGCTGCATAGCTCCTGCTGGAATACAGACAGATTGTTTTTTGATGCTTTGAGTTGTTTTGTTTTTTTAAAATGATGATGTAGTATCTTTTTCTTCAGTGATTTCCACTCTCATCATTACTGCAACTGATGAGCTGACTTCAGAACTAATGAAATAACTCATACAGCCAGTGAGCAATTAACTCCATGATTGCCTAATCTGGTGGAGAGCAAGAATGTTCTAAGACTTTACAGCACAAGATGCTTTCTAATGAGGTACTAATCTTTTCCTAAAAATGGTCTGTTTTACATGCTCACTGGTCCTTATTTCTTGTTTGCAAAAGATATGAATAGCAAGAGCATTAGCTTCATTGGATTCATAATTGCTTAAAAGCAATTCACTTTGTCATGTTACCGTGAATTCAAGAGGACAGTAATAAAAAAATGTATAAACATGTCATGAATTTGGCTCTAAACTGTGGAAGCCAAATGCTTCTTTGTAGTCTTCTAAATAAACTTAAATAATCCCTTCCAAAAATGGCAAGTAAACAGACGAAAATGAGCTGGCACAGTCTGGAAAAATAGACTTCTGAACTCTAGAGACCTGGCCGTCCCTGATCATTGCATCGCACTAATGCCAGTCCCGTAGCAGCCGAACAAGTGATGGCACGAGTGAGAGCAGAGAACACACATGATGGCACATGGACTGAGCAGCAAGGAGGTAACTGTTACCATGTAGCACATTTTCTCTGTTCTGTTGTCTGCTGACATACCGAGTTGACAGAGATGTTACTTTGGTTAGTCCTTTTCATTTTTTTGCTCTTAAGAAGTAGTTTCTAAATACTGTTCTTTTTAAACCTAATTTTTGTAAGTAATTTTTAACAACAGCAGCATCAAAACAAAAGAAATAAGGAAAACATCTGGGCCGGAATTCATGGGTCTTAAGTTCAGGAGTAAGGCACATTTTATTTGCCTTTGAGGGTCAAGTAAACCTCATCTAGAGCTGCAGAGGATCCAACTCCCATTGCAATATTCAGCCCACCATCCAGTCAGCTTGCATGTAAATCTCCAAAATTGGGAACAAGGCTTGGCGAGCACCTTCTGAGGCAAGATGAGCTTCCTGCTCAACCTGACCAAGACCGAGCAGAAATGAACATCGGAGAGATTAATACAAGTGATATATTTGGGCAGAAGGATTATGAGTTAAAGTGGGCATGAAGTTAGACAGTATAGGTCTAGGAGGGCACAGGTGAAGGGTTAAAAGCGTGGGCCGGGTGAAGGACAGCTGGCATGTCTAGATAAAGACAAGAGGGGGATCTCAGACTAGTTATAGGGTTTGTTGTGGTGAGGAAGCAGGGAAAAACAACGCTGAAGGAGATGAGGGGAAGAGGAAGGACAGAAGGGAAGGGGGGAATAGATTTGTTGGAGAAAATTCACCCAAAGTGTACAGCTTTGCGGCAGTTGTGGGTAAAACCTTGTAGCAGAAGGAAACATACTCTTGCTAGAGAAACTTGGAGGTAGGAAAAACTTAGAGCTGGACTCAGCCTCCCGCCAGGGAGAAGGAGACCACTGCGGCCCCAAAATAGCAGGTAATAGCAGGTAAAGAGCTGGAGTAGACTACATGGGCAGTCCTTAGCAACTACTTTGTTAGAAAGTCTGCTCTTTGAAGAAATCTTACAGTGTCAGCCAGGTGAGAATAAGCATACTGTCAGGTTATAAAATAAGTAAATGTATGGGTCACAACAAGATAAAATAAAATAAAATAAAATAAAATAAAATAAAATAAAATAAAACAAAACAGCACTTCTCTTTGCTTGACTGTTGTATTCTGGGCAGTAGGAGGTTTGAGCAAAAGTGATACTAAGTGTGTGTGTGTGTGTGTATGCACACACACACACACGCTAAATATGTTGATAGAGTTAAAAAAAAACCCCCTATGTTTAAATATTAATTATCACAAGGGGCCAAAAGAGTAATGAGGGGCAAAAAGAGTCACAAGGCATGGAGGATAAGATTTTTTTGTATATGCGCATCCACTGATACTACTCTTTCTCAGGCCAAATTTAATTGGAAAAAAGGCAGTGTAGGCAGTGACGGTGGAAAGCATCAAAGGAATATCATGCCTGGTCTTCAGATTGTCCTGCCACAGACATGCTTAAATGGTAATAAAGAAGGGATCATAGAGGTAAATGGTATGCTCTAGCAAATTAAGGAATGGCACATTTGCTATTGCTGTGATTTTTAGTCTTCAGTCAAAAAAAGCACATTATTGTGCCTAATTGTTTCAAATGAAAAATCTAACATTTACATATATACATCACAGATCAGTTTAAAAGTATAATTATTTTCTGTGTTACACTTTGAATGTCATGAATTTATTATCTTTAAGAAAGATGTTTTATATTAAATGTTTATCTAAGTCTGTTTAATTTTCCCTTTATTCAGATGTTATTGTGGAAAAGTTGAAGCATCTGCATATCTGTACAGAAGAAATTCAGTATTTGGACTCATTTTTTAAGCTGAAATAACATCTAGTTCTCTACCCAGAATCTTGAAAATGTTCCATTTAGGGGGATAAATTCAGGAAGATGACATAACCTCCAGACTTTTTTACCTGATGCATGAGTTTTCTGTTTGATGCTGCCAAGTAAACAGAATGAGCAAAGTGGCTCATTAGAAGTTTTGTCACTACCTAGCGCTGAAATAGAGTGAATTTCATTCAGTGCAAATGCAGTTGGTTTTATTGCACTTTGCAGCATCGAAGAAGTGGAGAGAGGAATAAAAAATTCCTATTAAAAGCAAGCAGACAACCTGTGGTCCATTAAGACATTAATCTCCTTGAAACTCAGCAAAATTGCTTCTGAAACTCTGCAACATACCACTTTACATATACCACTGTCTGGCTCAGTAGTGTAAGCACAGGGCACGCTGAAGTAGCGTGTTTCCATATAGTGGTAAGGATTTGTGCTTCTTCATGTAACATTTATTATCTGTCTTTGAGCTAGTGGATCAATAGAAGAAGTTCAGTTTTAAAATGCGGAAGCTTTAATGGGTTATCAAAATCTCACACTTAGGACCTGATTCAAAGACTATTAAAATCAATACAAGGGCTGACTCTCATTGACATTGATAGGCTTCACATCATGCCCTCCAGCTCATCTTTGCATTTACAGTCAGCTTCAAAACGTTCCTCAGGGAAGAGTGTATCTTTCTTCTTATTTTTTCAGACACTTAATGAAACTGAAGCTACATATTTTTCCAGAAGCTTCTTTTCTTTGCAAAGAAACTTTTAGGTATTAAGTCCTATCGATGTATACCCTTTGATGACAGTATTACATTCACAAATTATAACATTTTGATGTTCACACAAGTAATTAGGTCCTCCTCAGAGGCTGAGATAGACTTGAATATGTCTTTGGTACCAATTAGTAGTGAACAATATTGAAATAGTATTGTATCATTACTGTACATTGATGGACAATCATCTGTTAATATAACTGCTACTAGAAATACAGTGATATTTTGTATGTATTCATGTTGCCAGTGTAAGAATCTGTAGACAGTCAATCATTTTCATAAGCAGAGGACAGGCAGTATAAGAGTAGAGTGGTGGACTTCCTACAAAGTTTAACCTTGGCCATCCGAGAATTTTATGGGAGAATGGCTGGCTTAAAGCTCCATACTATTTCAGTCTGTGACTGTTCCTCTTAGCCCAGAAAAGAGTAGTTTTGTAGGGGGTTTTTTTAGAGTTAACCTGCATTATCTTTGTGAGAAACTGTAGCATGAAAAGCTTTTGACAGTGTATGATTAATGTCATGGGCTGAGGAAACAAATCAAAATGTGATTTTGCCACTGCTTGTTGTGCTACATTTTAGATGAACAATACCAAGTGTAATAAACTATTATTTCCTTGCTGGATGAAGGTTGCAGAAGGCCACTGTGTCATCACTATTAAATTTATCAACTAGGGTTCTGCATGTGGACATTAAGTCTGTTGTAATGTCAGCGTGAAACATCCATGATCTAATTGGCTTGCCTGCAGACGCTCCATGTAGCCTCAACTTGGAAAAAAAGGTCAGAATTCAAAGAACAGATGGCAACTGGCTAAAGTAATTAAGTGCTGAAAGTCCAATCCTTCTTTACACGCATTGCACAGAATGTTTAACCGAAAGTTTGACCAGCAAAATCAGGAACTCAGCATTTTTTCCCCCTTTTCTGACTCTAGGAATTAATTTTCTACTAGAAAAAAGATATTTATAGCATTAAATAAAGCATCAAATATGTTAAGAAATTCTCCTAAGTAGGATGAGAACGTTGATATGAGAAAAAGAACAATTTTAATTTGGAATGTTGTTTTCATCGTGCAAAACATCCCTGCAGGGAATAGCAGAGATGGAAAGCAAATTATTCTCTTATCGTTTGTCCTCAGCACCTTGTTCTTCAGTTCAAATACAATAGATTATAATTCTAGTTATAGCCATATGGTCAGCAAAATAAACTGTCAAATTATTGAGAGAGGAGCAAAGTCAGGTTAATTTAAATCAAAACATCTGTCACCACAGTATATCTTAAAATACTGGGAAAAAGAATCATCTTAACCCATTGCTGTGGGCAAAATAGTCTCAACTTGGGTAAATTTACCTAATTTAATTTAATTTACCAACAATTAACACAACCTTTTTATTACAGATTCAGATACTGAGAAAAACCATAGTCAGTTAAACAAACACTTAGGAAACATCTTTCATCCCCATCTCCCCTGGTCCATCTCCCATTGTTTTTGCCATGTTTTATACTTGATCCCTCCCAAGACCTTCAGCAAGGGCCTCTGTCCCTCGGGGGTGTTTCTGCCCCAGCGTGGGTCGTCCGCAGCTGTGGTCCCTCGAGAGTCCCAGCTCTGGCATGGAGCACATCCTTCACAGAGTGCATCTCCAGCCGTGTCCCCAGAAACGGGCCCTTCGTGTCCCCTCCGTGTCTCCTCGCGTGTCCCCTCCCCACGGTGGCTGTGTCTCTTTCTTAAATGCATCAGGGCCGGTGCAGCAGGGATCCCTGACAGAGTGCCGCGCTGCTCCCACCAGTGTCGGAGCCGTCCGTGGCAGCTCATGGCCTCACCCTGCACAGGCCGTCCTGTGGCCAGGCGTGCCCGGTACAACCAATGCAGCTGTTCGACTACTCCTACTAGCATTTAGGAAAAAATGAACAGACAACAAAACCAAGTTGCAAATACGTTACTCATTAATTTCTCTGTTTCCCATGTGTAGTCTAAAGTTTTCATAGTTTTAAATTTATGTGACAAAGGATTTTAACCGTAATGTGCCAGCATTAGCTAATAGATAAAGAAATTGGTGCAGGTACCATAATATTGTGCCTTTCACCATGACCGTGAGATAGCTCAGTTCCTATTACAAGAGGTTTTTAAATACCATTTCTTATAAAAAAGAATTTTGGCAGGGAAGCTTACTGCACAATTTTGAGCAGAAGCAGAAAATTTCCTCCTTATATTTAGGTGCTCCCATTGCGCACCCCCTGGCCTACCACTGTCCTGTGATTAATGAAGTGGAAGGCACAGAGAACAGTGCAAGACAACAATTAATGGCTACTAAAAAATGCAGACATGCAGGTTTGACTCCGTAACACCAGATGAACACAGCTGTTCAGACTGCACAAATCTGCATTAAAAGTTTGAAGGCAGATTTTGACCAGAGATCCATGTATGCCTTTTCTACTGTGACAAATATGTATTTGCCATATACATTTCAGGGCAATGTATAGTCACAATGAAACAAACCTGACTGACTCATGGAGAACTCAGCAACAGGAATACTCCAAAGTTAGATCAGTTTTGGTAAGATGTAACAAAGGATATCAGAGATTCCGGTGACTAATCACTTGTGTAAACCTGTGTTAGAATTGAGCAAATATATTAGACATCTTTTTCATGCTTGAGGTTTAGGCCTGAGAGAGATATAAACCTGTGTTCTGCAATGATTTCTGTATTTGCTTTATTTGTTTCAGATTTGATACTGAATTACAAAATTAACTTAAATTTTTTTTAAACTCTAAACTTCAACACAAAAATGATCAACAAATTACAATTTAAAAAACCTCTGTGGATTTCCGTTATAGTGTTTGCTCCCTACTGAGAAAGAGAGCATGCATGGAGCAAATTCTCACTCTCCCATCTTTCTTGCTTCTACTCCTGAAAAGAAAGAAAAGCAGAAGAGGACAGGGCAGGGGGAGGGTGTGCAGGCAGGAGATTGAAGGCTTATGATAGTTTATACTGCATGCATGGATTCATAGTTCTTTATTGTTGACGCTCAGTTGAGAGCGATTTCTGGTTGCCTTAAGTCTAACGGGTGCCTACCTTGCCTTCTTTACACTAGTAAATATCAGTTTGATCTGATGAATTACTATGCATCAAATACCGATGCATTATAGTTCTCTCTGTAGATAACTTCCTGTTTGTACGTAGCTCAGGACATCTCAGCTGATTGTTTTAGTTTACTGTGGCTTCACTTACTTCAGTCTCACATACTTATAAACCACCACAGTCTTTCCAAAACATTGCTGAAACCTTGGAGAACGCTACAAAACTGACATATCTCAGAAATACAGTCAGGAAAGATGTCAGCTCATTTCATACTAAGAAACCTACCAGTAACCTCTGATAACACCTAAACTGTAAACTACAGACTTTGACAGACAATTCTTAAGGTTCATTCGCAGTTTTTGCTCTTCTCGACATAATCTTACTCACTTCTTTTGGGTGAGAAATGAGAAGTGTTTAGTCTTAGAATCTGACTGAAGCTTAGTAGTTTAAAAATAGAAAAACATTCTTTAGATTTTTATTAAATTAGAAAAAAATGCTTAACAGTAACATTTTGTCTTTTCAGTCAGTCAGTCTGTCTTTGGCACACTCTGCATGAACATACTTCACTCATTTTAATTATTTCATTGTTTCTGTGCTTTCCAAAGCTGTGCTTTCTTGACAGTGAAAATAATCTATATCAGAATCATAAAAATCTACCTTGGCAGCCAGAATATGAGAATCATTCTTTGAGTAAAGTAAACATGAAAATCAATCCTCAAATAAAGTTTACTCCTCTGGTGCTTAAAAGAAGCCAATGTTACTAGGTAAAACCAGAGTGCAATTCGAAATAAGAAACTTTAAGATTCTCTTCAGTTCATCACGTAATCCTTTTTTGGTTATATTTATTATTGTCTTAGTCCTTTTAGTAGAGTCTTATCATGGAGCACTTGTAGGACTCATCCACATTTCTGCAAAACAAAATTAACCAGAAGGAGAGAAAACATAAAAATATGTGAATATGGAACTGAGGAAAAACTTATCAGCTGCTATCACATAATTCATGTGGTCCAGAACCTATTGTCAACTATCCAAGTGGCATGGTAAATATGAAATCATAAAATGGGTTGGAAAGAAGCAATTATTTGGTTCATCAGTAAAATTCTGAATATTGGCTCTTATATTCATTTATTTCACTGATTACCACCCCTTCCTCAAAGCCATCTGTCCCATAAGGTGGCAGCAACAGGTGGCAAATTTCTTCTGTGCGATACTGATCTTTGATATAAGTTAATTTCATTTCTTTTTAAGACAGGCCATTTTTAAATTATACAAATCAGCATACCTCCACTGAAACCGATGGAATAATGCAGATTTGCACCATTTGCCTCTCCCCAACCTTCCTTATTTGTTTATTTGTTTCTTCACATTGCATGTATAAGTTATAAATTTTATTCACAAGAGTCATGTATGTTGGAACCCAAGCATATGGAAGTAAACAGAAAGACTGTCAATGGTATCTATAGGCTTTGAGATAAATCCAATGTTAAAGGAGGAAAAAATTTCATAAATATACTTTTCCATAGGAACACATATACTGGTGTTTTGGTTTTGCTTGGTCCTGTATTAATGAAGTACTTCTGAAGACGCATTCTAGACCAAATTGTTAAAATCCTGATAAAAAGTGGTTCCCAAATTGTCTTGCACTGTCTAGGCAGACAGAAAGCATGAAGAAGAGACATAGTTAAAATGACATTAGAGACCAGAGGAAGAGATGAGGCTGGGTGAAGAAAATTATCAATCATTAATAACAGCAGTACAAAGTGACAAAATAGAAAAAGAGGAAACAGTGTCAGGAAAAGTCATTATCTTTGTGAAAAACATAATTTTAGACTATAAGATGGGAACACTCTTTGGGTAGATGAGGCCACCACTGAAGGAATGAATCAGAATTGTGATGGAGTGTTCAGACTACAAAAGGAGTTTGAAGAGAGCAGTTCCTCCATGCAGAGCAGAAGTTTTCTAGTATTTGCTTTTGTCCTGAAATATCTGGGGATGATGTTACAGCATGAAAGATCCTGATGACAATAGCAGGATGGAGCATCAGACAACACAGACATTAGTTTCGGTGCAATCTTACGCACTGTATTTCACTTAGATTTCTGTGCAATCTTTCCAGTTCATTTTTTGCTTTTTTTCCTCTTGATGGTTATTAACACTTCCATAAAACACTCATTTTAGGGATGGAAAATGTTCAGTCTGAATTTTGATCAGCCTTGTATAGGAACAGATTCCTAAGACCTGATAGTAGAATGCAACGACATATCTTCTAGGGTGTTTACGACAGACCTTTTGAAGGAAGGTACTTCTTTTTTTCAGAATGTATAAACGCTTCAGGTTTCTGTATAGATATCACATACTATTTCTACAAAATATTATTCTTCTTGAACTTTGTCATGAACTGGAGGCACACTCACCTTTAATGGTTTATGAACTGATGGGATTGTTGCCTTAAATGTTCTGTTGTCTGCACCTATAAGCACATAAAATACTG
The DNA here is from genome assembly GCA_035590195.1 of Aviceda cuculoides. Classification (NCBI taxonomy): domain Eukaryota; kingdom Metazoa; phylum Chordata; class Aves; order Accipitriformes; family Accipitridae; genus Aviceda; species Aviceda cuculoides. Next base: position 6,898,002 of record JAVJGG010000048.1, on the reverse strand, counting down.
CTTTGTCTTGGACTTTTTAGTGACTTGTGAATGCTGCTGTAAAATAGCCCTTATAGGACAATATATCACGAGAAGGTTACACTGTAACTTGACTCCTGTGACTTGCTCTCCACTTCTGAAGAGCTCCAAACTGTCTGCAGATCCCAGGCAAAGAAAACCTACAACAAAGGGAAACTCATTTTGGGCTCGGATGCGTTGCGACCAGATCCTGAGCAGGAGCTTCTTGCACATAGTTCCTGTTACGCTTCCTTAGAGGCATCAGGACTGATTTTCCAAACCGGTGGCTGTCTGATCCTTCTTACATAAACCACACTTTGATTCAGGAAAGTTTAAGGCCAAAACTCTGTATTCAAGGTTGTCTAGGAAAGGAAATTCAGCACATAGTGATTAAACCTATCCCTGCACCGCTTGCAGGTAGACTGAGCAGCATGTGGTCTGAGAGCTGGGAAGGAAGACCAGACACAATTCAGAGTGCATTTATGTACTACAAAGAAGTCCAGATATTTCATAGTGGAAAGAGTATTAAATATCTTTCAAAAGATATTTTGCAATGTGAAGACTTACCTAAAATTGTTATGAGAGTATTTTCTTTTCCTTTTTAACCTTGTGTGAGTTTCTTTTTCTACACAAATGCTACGTTACATAAATGTTAAAAAGATGGATGGCAGAGATCCAGAAAAAAGGATCTTTGCATAGAGCAATTGTTTTTCTACTGCTAAGGTAGAAAATCAATAGTGCATCAAATCTGCTTTGTTCTTGAATCATTAAGGGCTTTGGTTCCAGATGGGTACATAAAAAAATTACTTACCTCAGCTTGCATGTATATATTAGAAAGAAAAAAACCCCAACCAGATAAACAAGCTAGCACTTTAAAGTATGTTATTTTAAAAATATTTTATTCATCTTATACATCATACAGATCAAATCTAATCTAACCCAGGAAGCACTGCTTCGTTTTCCATCAGAAATTTCTTCCCATTTAGTAGTGGCATATAATTTGGTATTTATGCTTTGAAGCACTATTTTTTCTGTCACTATTATACACTCTAAAATTTAATATGAATATAGTAGGGACACAGAGAAAGCTATCCTTAACTTTTGTCAGTGTTTCTCTAAATGTCATCTTTGATAAATACATTGGTAGACAGAGGGACAGAGGATGTAATAAAAAGGTTAGACTGCTGGAAAACTGAAAATTGATTTTAAATTCATGAGTCTGTATCAAAAATGTTAAAAATTTCTAGCGATTTTTATTACCTCAGTTACTTCATGACTGATTTGAAACACCTCAATGGATTTGAATTGTCAGAATGTAGCTGATCTTTAACGAACAAGCCAGTATACTGTCTTAAACTGGGAGCTCTACTGAGGTGACCAACATTGCCATTCACTGTTGGAAGCCTTGACCCTGATGCAAAAGTTTCAGAACTGGAAATATGGCCTAAACATTCAACTGTTTGTGAATATTTAACCCTTAAAATGCTTTTAATCCCAAAGGATTTATCCACAACATTTATTTCTGGTAGAAAACAGCATTTTCTATGAAAGTCAGCAATCTAAAAAATGAGTTAAATAGTAAATAGCAAAATATGTTAGAAAGGGAAATGTTATTTACAGTCCTTACAGTGAGTAGAGTTCTCTGGGATTTTTATTCTTAATTTTAACTACGATCTGACCTAGTTTTCATTTATGTCAATGGAAATAATTTATCTTTAATTCAAAATGGGTTGTACTTTGAGCAGACAGTATTTGGACTTCTGCCTAATGAATTGGCTAGTAGATGTTTATTTGCTGAAAAAGAAAGAATCTAGATAATTTTACAAACTCAGAGGTACTTCAATTAATACTCCTAGGTGAAGCCAGTGTCGTAGCAACAGTTTTGGAGAAAGAATGTGTTTTGGTATGATAACGTTTTTCTACTAATGTAAGTGATGAAGTCACGGCACACAGAGTCCAATCCCTCTATAGTATATATGTAATATTATAACAGAGGAAACATGATTCCCTATTTGTCTGAAGAAGGTAAATGCTATAAAATATGGTGCTTCCCATTACAGCAGTAACAGAAATAGAAATGCATGCCATGGCTTAGCAAATCAAATGCTCTGCAGGTAAACATATAGAGAAATTCCCTTGGACCTCCCAAAACCTTATTCCACATTCCTTGAGCCAAAGCCCTCCCTAATGTCTTCAAACATATGTAAGATTTCTAGTAAAAGACCAAACCCCACAACTGTAACAGACATCAAGGGGATACCAAGGGAATCAGTAGTGTCCTAGGTCTCTTCCCACAGATGATCCAATAAGCAGACCACATGTAAAAGAGAAGGAGACACTACATGGAAGGCTTTCCTTTCTCCACTTGTACAAATTCTAAGTCAAGCAAGGCAAACCAGAATGGTAAATGGTGTACCTTTACTTTACAATCAACCACAGTATTTCTCACAGCCATTTGGCAAAAAAGCATACAGAAAATATAAAGAGAAGTACTGACTACTTTTGGAACAAAAAGTTTGAGTCTCTACAGTCCTCCCAGTTGAGAGCCTGCAGACTGTGCCCATTCTTGTATTGGCTGTCAGTGATTCTTTTTTTCTTTGTACCCTGCAATGCCTTTAACCAGACAGGGAATGGCACATAGTTGTGAATGAATGTTACTTCGGTGAAAGAGGTGGAGCATGCCAGATACCTTGATGCAGAAGAATGTCACATATGACTGTGACATTTTCGAGTTACAGTTAGAAATTAAACTTGACAGAGCGTCAGACAATTTTTGCAGTGGGTAAGAAAGAGATGGAGGTCAGGTTTCCCCATGGTTTCACTATTTATCTGCAGTTTGAGAGCTAGGTTGGCTGCCTCTGACTTGTAGGGGGTGGAATTCCATGTGTTGGTGTGGAGACTTAAAAAGCATGTTATTTGTGTCAGCCTTTTTGCATTTCTCCACATCCTTTAGGACGCTGCCATCTCTCTGTCCAAATACTGCACCAAGTTAAGGATTAGGCAAAATCTGGTCATAGTTTGTTATCTAACTGTGTCATTGCTGGTTTTCATCTTCTGTATACTATTAAAACATTTAATTTGGGGGG
>JAVJGG010000048.1:6877607-6892780 GCA_035590195.1 Aviceda cuculoides | reverse complement strand
TCCTGTGCGGTCCGATTAAACTGTCTTTATCTCAATCCACAAGTTTTACTTCCCCCCCCCCCGATTCTCTTCCCCATCCCACTGGGTGAGGGGAGTGAGCGAGCTGCTGTGTGGTGCTTCGTTGCCAGCTGGGGTTAAACTACGACAAGCTCATCTGGTACATAGATGTAGAACAGGGTTGAGCGTACGCATGTTGCAAAGGCAGAGGCTGGGGGCTGTGAATAACTCAGAATGGAGTCACATGAATCAATATCATGTCTGACATAAGAATTGACATGTCTGTGAAAACACTGTCAGCGATTATGTTTGAAACATGGGCACAACCAATAAAATTGTAACATAAATACTTTACCTGTAGAAAATGAAACAACAGGAAGATTATTTGTCTGATAGTGAGAAGCAGCAAATTGTTTTTGCTTCAGAGATGGGATCTCTGTAACTTTGTGGATAGTGAAAAAAAAAAATCCTGCAATTAAAGATAAATTTTAAATTAAATTTTTAATTGAAAGACAGAGGCTTAACCCATATATCATGCACCCAAGTTAAAGAGGGCAGCTGAATTATCCATAAAAGGGAATGAAAATTGTGAATTAATAATTCAGCACAAATAATCAGAATGAAATTGAAGGAATTCAGACCACAGGGCAAAGACAGACCAAATGATAATGCAGAGGAAAAAGTGTAAGAAACTGGACTACTTATTTCCCCATGCTGAAAATACAGCAAGAAGATCCAAAAAGAGACTCAGTAGATGTGGAAATTTCCAGTGAAAAGGAAGGTATTTGTAGCATGTTTGTAATCTGTCTCATGACTGCCAAGGTACATGTCCTAGGCAAGTAAGCTGCCATTCATTCAATTGTCATAATTACAACTGGGTGCATGCAGGCTGTCAGTAAGAAAGACATGAAACAAGAGATGTTATCACTTACTTTGTGTAGCAATTAACACACAGCAGTACCACCCACTGCTGAGTAGTAAGACAATATTTAATTGACATACAAGGACAGAATATCCTCAGTGAGAGGGAAAAAGAAAAAAAAATAATAATTCAAATTCATATTGTGGTGCCTTGGAAGACAGTTCAGGTGTGAATGATACAATGCCAGCAGCTTTAATAGGGGCAATGCTTATAGTGAGAAAGGAATTAATTTCTGCACTCTCTGGGATGCCTAATCACCTAATCACCATTAAGATCACAAGGCACATGCACTCAAACATGCAGATATAAGCCACTGGAAGGAAGATAGAGCTGCCGAGTGCATCCAAGTGACTGCAGCACTTGATACCAAGAGTCCAACAGAACTGTGTTGTCAGATACAGTTGAGGAAAGCCATGACTGCTTGCAGGTCCAAGCTGTCAGTCAAACATCTCTACATAGGAGAAAGACATCTTTATTGAAAAGGAGTTAGAGTATATCATCACAAGTGAAGAATCAAAAAGAATAAACTGCTGTAGTCATATTTTGAATAATTTTTCCTTGAAATAACAAAGACAAGTGTCATTGGAAATTATACTCTTTTACAAGAAATTACATGTACTGCAAGTAAAAGTCAAGATTCTGTTTAATAATTTTGCAAACATAGGACGTGATGAATATATTCACCACATCTTAAGAAGCATGCTGGACACTAAGATGTTCAATGACTGTTCAGAAATTTATGTCCAGTTAAATCATATGTATGAATAACAAAAAGAGCTCAACAACAGAAGGAGGCTGTAATATCATGAGATTTCAACTGGTCTTGGAAAAACCTTATCCCTTCAACATTTAGAACTATCATCAGGGCTGTGGTAGTGGTCCAAGACCAGCATATTGAAGATCTATGACCTGATTAATTAGGCAGTAGATGACACATAGACTAAAAATTTGGCTGCTGGATATCAGGGCATATATAAAAAGCAGAATATGCTTTTTGTAAGAAAACATGTAACAACCAATGAGGAACTTGGAAGCTGACACATAGATTGCAGTAGTGAACATTTTGAAGAAATACCTAAAATAGGCTTAGGCTACTATCTACATGGATAGAAGACTATTTGAAATTTTAAATTTCATAACATCTCATAATACAGAGTTCAGTTTCCCTGGTGTGAATTTCTGTTATGCTAATAACTAGCAGATTGTGTGTAAAATAACTATTTCGACCACTTTTTATACTGGCTGTAAAGTGACACAAGAAAGGACAGATCTTCTTGAAATGTATTAATCTTGTGATTTTTGAACATCTAATACCAGTGTGAGACCAAGATACGGAAAAGAAGTTGTTGCTTTAGGAGAGCTTCACATCTACCTAATACTGCCATTGAAAGGAGAGCAGTTAGGCCAGCCTTGGAATCCACAGGAGGGATTGGTGTGAACACTACCAGCCATAGTTTTTCCAGGCAAAGGAAAAACTGTGAGAAAAACACTCTAAACTTTTCCACCTCTTTATACCATCATAGAAGAATATGACCCAAGGAACCTTCAAGGCTTTGTTATTTATGTAAGTTAAGCAGAGAGTGAAAATTCATGGTTGAAAAGTCTCCAGGTATCTTGCTTCAAACAGTGTGGATAATTACCTTAGAAAAGGAGTAGATGTTTCATATTTCAAACATATTTTCCAGCATCTTTCTTCAATCTTTATAAAGAATAAGTTGATAAACATATGTGAATTGGAGTTTCATTGCGAATATTTAATGTTGATATCTTTTGCAGGTACAGATTTTCTAAGGATGTAGCTCAAGTTTTTATTTTTAGTATACGTAAGTGTGTGTTTCTATAATTGGAGCAATGACACAAACTGTTAGAGAAATAAAGTGTCAGAAATCAAGCTTGAGGAATGAGTATTTTCAGAGTAATAGATAACGCTACATAAGACCTTAGAAATAATTGTTCAGTGGGCCAGGATGAACACATAACCTGCTGTGGGTTCTAGCTGCTGTTTTAACTATAAATAGGTCTCAATTCTGTTAGTGAAGGAGAAAGGGCAGCCAAGGTACAGATATTTCTGGACTGGGTTCTCATTCTAATGAGAATCTAAAACTTTCATGACTCCTTGACTAATAAGCACCCCCAGCTGTATATTAATAACTTTTATTTCTCAGAAGAAAATCTGATTCTTCATGGAAGACTGGCCATTTTGAAAATGCACATGACAGACTTTTCTAACTATACTCCAGTTGACTTTCATTGCAATGGGTAACATAAATGGCACTGAAAGGTATCACTTGCTGCTTAGTAAGGAAAAATAACCAAATCACATCTTCATACTGCATATAGAATAGTCCCATTTCACATTCATTCAGTTAATTTGGAAAATTCAAATTATGGATTTGAATGTTTGTACAAATGGTGGCAAGATTTCCTCAAAAGATGTTCATCATTCAAAATAATTGAGCAGTTTACTATTTCACTTATTTTGCAGCATAGAAACTAATTTCAGAAGAATGTTTGCACAGTAATTGTGAGTTGTGATACAGCAAATAATTACCATAGAAAGGAGTTAAGTTAGAATTAAACCTTGAAAATAAGCAATTTGATCTGCTGAGTAACTTCATGTGGTCAGAGAATTGACTGCAATATTTGCAGTGAAGAAAATGCTCCAATCTTGCTGATAGTGTTGTTGCACATTGGGGGTTCTGAATCATAACTTCAGCCTCCAAAATGACGGATGCCACCTGCATTGCTCCATAACGCTGCATGTCATGCTGCTTATGCATGCATAAGGAGGTGGTGTTAGTACAGACTTCAAAAAGTACTTCCGTGCTCAGAGCTGGAATTAAAGCGATAAAATAGACTCTTGGGAGCAAGAAGTAACTGGAGATATACAGACACACTGTGTACTTTTAGGATTAAAAGCTCATGATCCAGCAAAAAGGAACAGAATGACATGGATGGTATCTGTGCGGAAAGAGTTTCCAAAAACATTATACTTATTAATTATTGCAATAATTCCAAGGAATTATGTTTTATGTATGCACAAATAATCAATTTACTTGCATTGATGGCATGTTTTGTGTTTGGTGTTTTCCCAACCTCATTAATTATCTTATTTACTTAAAGGTGACTTAGATGCAACAGCAATTGAATGTGAATGTAATTTGTTAACAACATTCATTCACATCCATTCCTTTCAAGAGGATTAAGCCATAATTTGACATCATGACCAAAGTATTCTGTGAAAATGTTGTTTTGTGAAACATCTGCTTTTAAACTGGATCCCCTTATCTTCTTGTAGTCTGTGTGGGATTACTGGATTTTGATCCTTTCCTCAAGCTAACACTCTCACTTTGGTTGTATCACAGATTTTAAAGGGAGGACCTTTTAATTTTGAAAAGATCTGTATCATCTTCTCTGATCTATGCAACATCTCTTATAAGTGATTTCTTTCCCCATTCCTATCATAACTGCCCAGACAGCTACAGTTTCTTTCAAGTGTCCAGTGCATCTTCCAGGAATATTCCCTTATCCTTGCTTTATTTCCAAATTTGTACACTTATGCTTTTAGTTTCACTTCTTTGGTCTTCAGGTCAGTGTATGCTTTTGACTAAATCATTTTCTGATGATTTCTTCTTGATCTCTGAGCCTTTCTGTTGAACTGAAATAGCAGGCACAAGCTAAGAAAAACGCCAAACCAAGCATTTTTTCTATGCCTTTTTTAAAAATCATGACTTTTTTTCTTTTCTATTAATTTCCATCTTGATTATTGGATATGTTTCTTATGAGCATCTTCTCTCTTTTTCTGCTGCCTCTAGCATGTTCCTCATTGCTCTTTCCTTTACCTAATACAAAGTTTTCATCTAGGATCTTTATAGCTTATTCTTAGATTACTTTTCTGCCATGATCTCTCCCAAATTCTTGCATCTCCAGCCTCTCTCAGAAGCCTCAAACCAGTCTCTAAACCCCCTTTCTTTTTCCTCTTGATCTCTTTTAATACTTTTCAATTAATTAACAAAATAATTTTCCTTTCTATATAAGATTTACATTGTTAGTCTCTTAATTTCTTTGTAACCTTTGCTATTCACTCATATTCAGTCTTGTCTCTAGAATACCTGTTTTGGTGGGGTTTTTGCTTCTTTTATTTTCAAGGCTCCCTCAAGACTTAGAAAGGAAAGCAAGATTTAATGGTAAGGATGAAACAAGTTTGCCTCAAAGTAGCAAAATTAAGACTTTCATTGACACCTCCTTTAAGCAGTAAAGAGAATCAGGGTTAATAAAGGTCCCCAAGCTGAGTAACAAGTGGCCTGGACACTGCTGCTCTACCTCGACACTGTCACATACCTACCTGTGTCCTTTGGCCAGTCATTAATTCATACCCTGTGGCCTTGTCAAGACAATATATTTCTCTTGTCTGGGAGAATGAAGGGAGAGTATAGCTGACTTCCATCACCCACTTCATTGCTGGAATGATGTATTACCTGAATTTCCTCTCTGTTTCTCAGCCCAAAGCAGGTTTATGACCTCTGCCTGAGGCAGGGGACCTGCCCAGTCCCAATTACCTGAGCTGCCTGGGAAGGGTAGAGGCAGGGGGGTCAGTTCTACCATCAGTGCTGGGTTCAGATTCACAACTTTGGTTTCTTCTTGATTTGATACTTTTGAACTTTGCAGCCATTTATTTCCTAGGTATCCAAATTGCCTTTGCTAAACAGCTTTCTCCCATCAATTCTGGTGAAACCATCATTTCATGTAATCCTGTCATTACCATACCAAAATTAATGTCCGCATATTCAAACACTGTAAAGTTTTCCCATACTCTCTCATCTTATTATCCCACAATCATGTCATGCTTTTTATGCTGCATTTCTACATGTTTCTCTGTGTATCCTTTGCCTAATCTTTTAAACTATTTTCTTCCAGGGGACCTTTTTTCTTCTCCTTGCCAAGAAACCCCTCAGTAGCAATTGTCTTCCTGAACCTACCATAGTACCAGAAGACTTCTCTCTAATTGTAAGACAATATTCTTGTGTGCAGTAAAACTGGACATAGAGCTTCCTCTGTGTTTCTGTAGTGCAGTTTACATTTATGGCTTTTTCCATGTTTTTTAAGGAAAAAACCTTCCCTGAAATGTAACCTTCTTGTAAGGAAGAAGCCTTCCTTAATGTAACCTTCTTATGTTACTTCTCTTTGCTGAGAACAGGGTCAAATGAGGTAACATTCACAGAGAAAATAATAATAATAAATATTATTCTAATAGAAAAGTCAATAGAAGTTCACCCAAAGAATATTCAAGTTTGCACTTACAGGTATTTGCTATCCAGAGAATAGCAGTTCTCAGTGCTTCACAGACACTTTAAGAAAATTTGGTGAATTAGAGCACTTACAAAGTCTTACAATGAGTCCTACTCCAGTGGAGCTTCCTTGCTCCATGTAAGCACAGATTTCAGTCCATGTAGAACTGATCTTAAGAGAAGGAACTAAACAGCCAAAATGAAATGAAGTGAAGAAACAGAGGTGAGGGAGAGCTGAAAGAATATCATAAAATTATGACAGAGCAGTATTAGAAAAGATAGGATTCAGTATACAGCTCATTATCTCCTCTTCTTAATTTCATTTTTATGTTTTCCCCTACTCAGGCTTCTTAGTTTTAAAGTCCTGTAAGTCCTGGGCTGCCATTTTCCACTTTTAGAAGATGACACCATCTTCTGACTCCAACATTGTCAATTTTGCCCTACTCTTACTAAAAGTTTGATCATTCATTCCCTGTAATTCTGAAAATTAGTTCCCAGCCAAGCTAAGGAATGAAGTTCATTCTTTCATCTAATCAGTTGCAGCAGACACTTGCTTACCTCCAACCCCAGAAAGCAATGGAGAAGGGAGTACGTGGGTCTGCAAGCGCTACATTGTCTGATTATATGTATATCTGGACTACTTGCAACAAAGCATATTGAAAATAGTACAGCCCGGGACTTCTGTCAATGCAGTATAATTTTAGTAAGACCAAAATCTGTGAATTCACGAGTTAAACCTGGCCTTCCTATTTATTTTCTCTTCTCTTCATTTCTACTAAGTTCAGTCCCTTCCCCTTTTTATTTGGGATGATGTTTAACACAGATGAGTTATCTACTGCACACAAACAGCACTTTCCTTTTTTATTCCTCATGCAGTTGATTTTATAATCAAGAAAAGTATGATAATTGAGCATGTGTCTGTGCGCTTTCACTTTAGTTCTTTGTATCAACATTAGAACCAAAATTAAAATCTAGTTTCTATACTATTAATCTTTCTAATGAGTCATTCATTAATATTCCAAAGTCATTATCCAACATTTTAACCATTTTGACATCAATTAGATTTATAACCACATAAAGCCTGTGGCATCCTGTACCTTTCATAGTCAATCTTCATCTCAGATTGCATAGCAAATGGGAAACAAGAAGACACTACACAGTCTGTAATACCACTGATCTAAGAAGTAGCATACTGAATTCTAAAGCACCGAAATCATGTTTTAATTAAGATAAAAGATTAATAACTTCCTCTTCTTGGATTTGATAGTGTTAATACATAAATTTCATTGCTGTCCTTGACAAATGAAATACGATAATAGATTTCCTTGTAGACCAATTAGCATTTAACAACAATTAAATGAAAAAGATATGTAATGATCCTGATGGAATGAAAATATTTGTCCCAGGCAATTCATGGGAGGAAATTATATATGCCATTCTGAACATGTTGAGGAAAACTCCCAGCTCTTCTACCTCTTGCCCAAACATATTTTAATGTCAGTCAAATGCTTATTTTGCTAGTGATTGGCATTATTTCCGAAATTCCATATCATCCACAAAGATTGCAAATGCAGCAGAGGGGCACTCATTTTTTTGTCAAAGTCCAGCTGTTTTCCACAGAATAGGCAGACCACTAGGCAGGGTAAGAAATCCAATTCTGTTCTTTTTTTTTCCTCCTGAGATAATGAATCATGTAACATTTTTATTTATCACCTGTCCCCCTCTTACTAATGCCAAAACACAAGTACAAAAACCACCCATCTAAAACTGGAACAGTTCTGGTGTAGTGTTATTGTGGTTATTATATATACAAACTTTTTCTTGTTAACATACATGTAAAATACAGATGTTTAATAAAAGTGAAGGTTATTTGTAAAACAAGTGAGGTGATGTGGCTGCTAATTACTCTGGGCAGGTCATGTATGTGTCTATTTGACAGGAGTAAAAGCCAGGTCACTGTGAAGAGCTCTTGAAATTCCAGCCCTCTTTTATTTGCATTGGATGTCTGCTAGATATTTATAGGATTGAATCGATAAACTTTCACTTCCTTCTTGTTCACATCACAGCTTATAATGACATTTACAGTAGCTGAAAGGTCATTTGATTTCTCTTTATGTTTTGGAGAGAAAAAGGTAGAATTATTAGGGAACATATTCCCAGAGATGAGAAAGTAAGAACTCTCTAGAGTATAAATAACAAATAAACTCTGATAGTGACCTTTTGGTGATATCTTCCATGCATTATTCTAAAACTATTTTAATTATGTTTTTAACAGTCCTGTAGTCTTGGATCCAAGATGAAATACTGGTGAAAATCATGACTATTTTATGTGTGCATAAACTGAGATGCTATTATATTAACTAATTGGCCACTGAGCACCAAAATCTGACTTTTACTCTTTTATACCAAAAGTTTTCAGTGCTTTCAATGTTCTTTCCATTTATGCTGCCCTTTCTTTATTCTTAATTTAATAAGGAATTGTATAAGTAGCTCCCAAAAATATTAGGAATAACAAGAATGACTTGCATGCAACAGGATGAATACATAACCTTAAAAGTCATTAACTTCCCCCCCTAACCAAGATGAAATAGTCTGTTAATAGCAAATGTAATAATGACAGGTTGTGGCTTTGAAAGGCACAAGTAAAATTTTGTGAATACTAAGGAGTATGTTTTAAAGTACCGCTCTGTGCTGCTCATAGCCATATATTTAACTAACCATCCTAAGCTGTATATTCAACAGAAAATAGTTTGTTTCTGTGACGTTAAATATCTAAGTCAGGCTAGCTTTCAAGTATCATTCAGGTCAAATTGTTACTGGCCAGATGAAAACATAACACAATAAATTGCTAATAAGTTTGTCTTGTTGTACCCTATAGGACCTTTCTGTAACATATAATGAGTGCACTGTGATATGGATATAAGGCATCATTAGACCGTCAGGCTTTTCTATGTCCAAATGCCACATTTAGATTTTATTACTATTCAAATCAAGGAAAAAAGTTCTTATAAAAAATCCCAAACACCTGCATTATCTATTTGAACAATAACTATCATATTGTAAAGATTAAATTCTATTAATTTTCAGTTAGGAGCTAATATGCATGTGTTGATGGAGGCATATTTCATTAAGTACAGTCATTAAAAAATGATTTAACATTCCCAGCAATATCATTCATTTCTTTTGTTTAAGACAGAAGCATCATAAGTCTCAAAGTAAAGCTAAATTTCAATATTTTCTTGCTGTTAGAGAAGTTCTGATTTTCTGTTGCAGATAACCAGAGATGACATTCAAAGGACAGAGTATGTTCAGGTGGCAACCAATTAAGGGCAAGGAATGCTACTTTGCTAAAGTATATTGCTTTTAGTAAGAAAAAATGAAAGTTCAAATCTTTTATGAACAGATAACAGCACAGCCAGACATTCAGCAATGGTAAAGATCATTCTGTTGTGGTCACTGCAGTGGTATAAACTGTGGTGACAAAGAAAGATGGAGGCATAAAATATGCATTAGACTACTAAGTCCATCAGGCTGAAGTAATTTCCACGTTTTCTTTCTCCAGCATTTATGGCACCTTGCCAGTCATCTAAAATCCCCCAGGGATATCAGACACTGATCAAAACCTTTATTATATCATTTGTTTTTCCATATATGTATGTATGTATATTCTTTCTATTTGAAACAAGGATGTGTGAAGGCGTAAAGGTCACATTTACTTGCTCTGAGGATTCATGGTTTCCCACAAGCTGGGCTGTAAAATGGGCATTATCACAACTGTTTTGTCGACTGCTGCATTGATACGTTTCAACCTGGAATGGAAAAAGCCAGAAACAAAGCCTGAATCTTTTGACTTTAGAAGGAAGTGCTAGTCCTTCTCCTTCTCATAAGGGCTGGGGAAGATGCCTAGCTATTAAAGGAACATGGAAATAAACTTCTGTCCTCCAAAACTCATTTCTGTGCTCTGAAGGATGTTCTGTGTGAACAAATGAGCGTGGACAGAGACTGCTAGTCCATTGTCTGTGGGACCTGGTGCGAAGAGTAAGTAATCTGACCCATGAACAATTTAAACATCTACTGTATTTATTTTTCAACTTAGTTGAAGTTGCCACTTCTTAACTAAGCTTATTTGACTGCTTGTTGAATAAAGTCTTACGCTGTCTGTAACAGCAGCAGTTGAAATACTTGCCAGTCTGCCTTCTCAAACAATAAATGAATTACAGTTGCATCTATGAAGAAAGAAACATTTATATCAGAAAATGTTTAAAGAAACATAATGGCGTCCAGAACTGAAAACGAGATGTATGAATTTTTACAATAGGATTAGATTTGTAGCAAGATGCCCTTAATTTTAAAGCTCTGGCTTTATCTATTGTGCTAATTTTAATATCTATTCTTTAGTCATAGTTCACCTATCCCGGTGTTACTAACAGTGCAAATAGAGCTTCAAGCTTTTTAATATAATGTCACATAGCTGGAGTGAGCAGCATTTATATCAGCAAGACTAGTAACAATGGGAAGAATATAGTGTTGAGAAAGAGTACTAATTTTCCTATCACTGATGCAATGTCAGTGACTAATACTTTGAGACAAATTCAATTATCAGTTCTAAGCTGAACTCCACTGAAAGACACATTGAAAATTAGAGTTGAAAACCTGAAAAAAAAATCTAAGTCCTTCTTTATAACTAAAAAGGAAAGTGACTACTCTTTAGCAGAATTATTCATATTATTTTTCTGGTAATATATTACTACAAGAGCAGCAGCTGAGGTTAACTGTATTTATAGGGCGTACTAGAAGAATAGAATTTTTTTCCCCTCTTCTGAAGAAGCCAGTTAATATTGTTTAACTTTAATAGAGTTAGATTTGAAATTCATGTTGCCATTTGTTGCCATTGTAGATCAGCTCTAAAATGGGTTTAATAGAATTTTAATCCCAGTAGGGAAAAGAACCATTGCAATATTGATCAGTCTTACATATTTACTTCTTAATTCTTGCCTGCACAAAAATCTTTATGAGGAAAGAAGGAAGATGACATCTTTCTAATTTTTAGTGTTTAAAACCACATAAAATAAGTTATTTATTTTTTAATAATTTTTGAGGGTTTACTGAGTTTTACTGTGGTTTAGATTTCATATTGTTATGTTTAAAACCAATAATATTCATATATCTGGACTAGCTGGTCCAAGGTGGGTATTTAGAATATTTGGGAATGCTTAGAAAATGTAGTTGGATTCTGGGAAAATTTTGATGGAAAATGAGATTACTTCCTGAACTATATAACCGGATATAGGTTTTTCACTAAACTTTCTTGAGTTTATTACAATTTGAACACTATTGTAAAACATGACTAGCTCCACTGAGTCACTTGGTGTGAGTATGAGCAATACTTCCATAGTGTTAATCAAACAAGCAAAAAATGGAAATTACCTAAGTACCTTGGACACATAAGCCTCACTTAAACCTAGGAATGTTGGAAACCTGAGGACTGGGTGTCCATCTACTGTTTCTATGAAATGATTATTGCCATTTCAATTCTACCACTTCCCTACTGATTTCTGCTCATTTACTGACCTCCCTTCTAGCCCAATCTAATATACGCTCATATAAGCACAGTGATTAGCATCAGGAGATACACATTACTGTCAGTGACATGTCTCTAGTCATCACTGTGCCAGAAAATTAATATTTGTGAGCCTGCAGAATTTATTATGAAGTTGTCATAAATTTTCATTCCTAGCTTTTATCCTTGCAAAACAAAGGTGATTTTCTAGAGATTCCTCATCTGTGTTTTTTCTGGTAGAAGAATTTTCTTTTCCTTTCTTTTTTTTTTTTTTTTTTTTCTTTTTGGAGGAGGAGGTCATTTGGGACAGTGACAGAAATTAACTTCTGCCTCACTGGCTCCTCTTCTTTGGCTCAATGTGGGTTCTGTATATCTGCGAATCTATTTTGAAATTCATTGTGAATTTTTCTGTGATTGGGAAAGATAAGTATCTCCCAGCAGGAATCAGTTTCAACGAAGCAGGTAGCATTAGCATCAGCAGGGATTGCGTAAGAGTTACACTTATGGAGGTGTTTGGAATAGCGTGTGGTGGGTGTTTCCTAATTTGATGGTGGCTTGCTGGTTAATCCTGAGGGAATGCCTACTACCCACTATTGTGTTTCAAGCACAGTCTACTAGCAACAACTTGAAAAATAATAACTAATATAGACTTCTCTGTTATATTCACCTCTGCAATATTTAATTTATCCTTATCACAGTCTGGTGCAGTGGGCAAACATTTCTACAATATTGATGGGAAAGCAGGACACTACTAATTTCCTGTGAGCTGCTGGTTGGAAAACAGCAATCGTGTCTTGTTTTCAGTGGTCAGTCTTTTTGAAGTTTTCACCAAATCAAGCAGACCTACAAGTCTTTAACCTGGAAAAGATGATTGTCTCTGGGACATCCAGTTTAAGGCCTGTCTTCATCTAATATGGAGCAAAGCTCTGAACTTCGAACCCAAATTTCAGCCAATTGCTCTCAGTTACAAAGGGGAAAAAAGGAACAAATAGAGGGGAAATAGAGGATGGATTAATTATGTTAGTCTCATTCAGATCTGAGAAAACAATCCAAAAACCCCGCTATCAAACCCAGTATCTTTTGAAGATCTATTCTACAAAACAGCATACTTCAATGGAAACTGTTTTGTTAAAAACATTTTAAAAGCTCTAATTAAATTCTTTCCAGTGCTTTAGCTATGGGATTTTATGCGGTATTTCATGATAAATTTTATGAAGCAGAATTATTGTTATCTTTTTCACTGCTCAATGTATACATTTTAAGGCATTTATCTAGGAAAAAAAAATCAAAATTGTTTTGGAAAACAACTGTTTTCTAATTACCCTAAAATAAAAACTAGACAGCTTAAAAAAAAAAAAAAAAAAGTAAAATGCGCATGTGTACAGACACTTATACATATATATGCTAAGAATGAAAATTAACTTCGGTCCCATGTAAATTCATTTATCATTTACTATAAGATTACCATACTGTGATAGAACCTCTATATGCTCCTTAGTTTAACATAATGATAATACCCTGCTGCATGTCCAAAGTTAGACTGACAGAAGTGGTACCAAGGAAATCAGCAGGAAACATAACAGCTGCAAAAATAAAGATGCTGAAAACAGTAATGCTGAGGCTCTAGTGGAACTGTGGGATGCCCAATCCCAGATTGGTATCCCCTAGGCTAGCAAAGTTTGCTTTTTCCAGACTAAGCTTGGGATACACATAAAAACTGAACTTGAAATGTACAATTGTAGGTAGCAAGGGGAAAGAAAGACACTAAGCTTAACTGATGAGAGACAACGTAGTCAGATAATGCAATGAGCAATCTGCTCACTTCAGTATAAAGATGAAAATAAGTGGGCTAAAGGGACTGTAAGAAAGCTTTCTGGGGAAAAGTAAAGCAGAGAGCTTATTGCTTTATGGTTTTATGCTATGTGGTACTTATTGTGAAAACAATATATTAGTGGTCTATTCAGAACCTGTCTTCTAGTTGTTTTAATCACTTTGTTGTTCATAAGGTCCTGGAGGGAACAAAAAAGAAAGTTAATATGCATGAGAAAATTTAATGTGTTTGTGAAAAAAGAGTCCAATGCATCTCCTCATTTAATTAGTGATAAAGCTGTGCAGTTCCAGAGTGAAGGGAAATGAAGGCCATCAGATTAAAATATATTAAGATAATATAAGATATTAAGATAAAATATATTTGAAAGAGCCTGGCACCTGTAAAAGACAAAAACCATATAGCTAGCCATCTGCAGTTTATGTCTTGTCCTTTGCTATCAACTTTTGAGCAGAGTCACAACAATTTTTTTCTAGTGAGCAAAGATACTGTTTAAAAGGAAGTTTTGAATGTTGGTGTAGGGACCACTGCTGTTACTGTCTTTAGTATTGTCACAGTATACGTATTTCATGCTGTCCTTAGACAGTAGAACAGGAATATAAATTACACTCTTCAGTATTTTCATAGTTCAGACAAGACAATCTTAAGTCTATCAGGAGGCAATTTGGTGAAGTAAAAGGCAGCAACACCAACCTGTTTTGCTGAAAGTTGTCTTCAAATACCCCAAAGTTGGAAGACGTTCCAAATGAAGCAATGTAACCTTGCAGTAAACTAAATTTCCTGTCTATTCACCCAAAAGCTTGCTGGAATTCAGGCTGACATCCAATTTGCAGATACCCACAAAATAGGCATGTAATCTTGATTACACTTTAAGATTTGATTTGACACCAAAGCGTGATTCTTCTGGTTAATTATTTGCAAGCATTTTCTCATCAGCACTTTATAAACAGAAATACAACTATATTTCTATAAATTTATCTATAAAATCTTTCTGAACCAACAATTTGTCACATCAGAACAGTGAAAATGTTATCTGCAAAAGGAAAGGAGCTGTTTAAAAAGGAATAATTCAGAGGGAAGAAAAAAACCGAGCCCTAATTTCTTCAAGGGACTGTATAAACCATACAAAACACCACATTGGCAGGGTAAACTTCAACTTCGTCCTAGAAGCGAAAGCTCAGCAGTTCTTACAAGAAAGTACATAAGAGGGAGGTAGATCAAGGGAATTTGTCTATTTGCATTTACATCAGCTCTTCAGAATCTGTTGTTTTTGTTAAAGTTAGTTGCAGTAGCTGGCTGACAAAATAACGAATCTTTTCTAGTTCTGCTGAACAATTTGAGGTCCTTGGGACCTTATGACAGTGCAATAAATGTTGTAAATGGCTATAAATCTCTTACTTGATTTCTGTTTCAATGTTTTCCTTCTTTCAGCTCAAAGTTAAATTTAAAATTTCCAAACTATGGGTAGCAACTAGGTTTTGAGTGTAAAAAAGTATAACAGTGAAATAATTTAAAAAAAAAAAAAAAAAAAAAAGAGAGAGAGAAGACACAGAGGGGGAGGCAATATATTAGTAACAA
>JAVJGG010000048.1:6852881-6877501 GCA_035590195.1 Aviceda cuculoides | reverse complement strand
GAGAGGAGAGGAGAGGAGAGGAGAGGAGAGGAGAGGAGAGGAGAGGAGAGGAGAGAAGAGGATACAACTGCAGGCAAACTTTTATACCTAACACTAATTCATGAGGATAAGAGGCATTAGGTGTTGTTCTTTCAAATGAAGAATATTAAGGAAGTTCCAAACAAGTGGGAAAAAGCCTGCTAAATCATACCATGAGCACAGTGCCTGGACCCACACTGAATGAACTCAAAAATACCATTGGCCGTAGGCAATACTGGTGCCCACTGTGAATCAAGCCAGTCTGTTCCTGTACAGAGATCAGTATACCTGGAAATATTGCTTTTGTCCTTGCCATTCAGAAATTTTTCTTCAGGCGATAAGGAAGAAAATACTCTCTGTATTCCAACAGTATGAAGAAAGCCTCAAGGCCAAAATGTCACCTTCAGCCTTTTTAAACTTTCTGTGAGTACTTTCAAAAAATAATGGGTTTTGTTTGATTTGTAGCCAAGTCATCTGACATGGTGCAGTAGCACTGACGCTGGAACTGCAGGAT
Organism: Aviceda cuculoides; assembly: GCA_035590195.1. Taxonomy (NCBI): domain Eukaryota; kingdom Metazoa; phylum Chordata; class Aves; order Accipitriformes; family Accipitridae; genus Aviceda; species Aviceda cuculoides. The sequence goes on along the minus strand of JAVJGG010000048.1, from coordinate 6,876,969 downwards.
GTTCAATCAGTGTTGGGCACAGGGTCAGAAGTTCAAAAAGGTACTGGTACTAGGGCATGCGAAGGCAGATGAATGGAATATATTTGTGCATGTATATATTTATATACATTTATATATACATACATGTATATGCATATTTAGTGTTTTAAAAATAAACAGCTGAGCAACACCTATTGAGATTACTTGCTTATTGTAAGGAAAAAAAGAATGTGATTCTAAAATATGGATGAATATGAAAAACACATGCAATTTTTTCTATATGAAGTGGGCTGACCCAGAGGTCAAGTGCAAGGAACTCCCTCTTGGTAATCACCTGGATCTGAACTGAATTTCTCCAGTGCACAGGTCATGGTACACCGGATTTTGAGACAGCTTCTGTAGAGGTTGAAAGTAAAGAACTGATTTTATAATCCGTGATGGACAATAGCTCTGTATTTATGCTATGTTTCCATATTCCTTTAAAAAGGGAGAGACTTGGTCTGGTGGTACTCCCTAAAAAGGTGGAGTTTTGTCCTCTCCTGGAAGAAATTGAATAAACTCAGAGACAAAATCTTTGAGACTTCAGATTTTGAGACAGGAAGAGCTAATGCAAGGAGTTGGAAGTTTGCAGCACAAAGAGAAGCAGCACAAAGAGAAACCGCTGAGGAGAACGGACGGCAGCCAGGAAGAGCTCAGAAGTGACAGCAGGGACTTTCTGCAGACCAGTGGAAACTGAAGCATTTGTTGCAGCTTGGTATTTATAAAGTTATTTCAAAATTTTCTATTCTTTTCAATCTTATTTTTCTGTGTAAGTTCTAATAGTGACTGCATTTACTGCTTAATTATGTTCATTTGATCTTCTTGGGGATCTCACTATGAGGAAGAAGTCAAGACAGATTCATCCCACAATTCCAGCTGACCTCAGTTCAGTCAGACCATTCCCCAAGGATTATTATGGACCTGTGATTGCCAAAAAAACTTTTAAAGTTCTTTTTTTTTTCTCCCCTGCCCCATCTTTCTAACCATGTTCTTGTTTCAAGATCAAGCCGTGTCTTTGCTTCTATCCTTGTTCTTGCACTACTTAGTACAATAGTATGTATATAGTATAATATAATAAAAGCCTCAGAAATATTCAGGAACAGCAATTACTTTAGGTACTTGAATGCAGGGGAGGAAAAATACTTGCAGTAAGGCCATAAAGTGCCCATTCATGTTTGTATTAAAAATAACCTGTCTGTGGTGAAGTGGTTCACTCTGGTTTGGGTGAAAAGACCTGCTATTCCAGGATGGCAAGTGGCTCTCAGAATAGATAACAAAAATATTAAAACATTGCATTCTTGAGGCAAGATTTTACTTACACTGACCATTGCTCAAGAAATCCTAAAATTTAAAAGTCTGAAAAAACAAATGTGGGAAGAGAAGACATGAAGAGTATGTTAATACACTATTTTTTTCCAGTTATGGGTATTTTAGTTTTTACTTTAAAACTTAACACCTATTGACTGAAGAAAAAAGTCCTCACTATTGTTTCCTAGGTTAGAAAATGATTACAGAAGAACAGGATTAGAAGGATAAAACGGAACATAGGTCTTTCAGGACAGTCTGTTCTCTGACCCATGGGACAAGATGTCAAGATAATGAAATGAAATTATTTTCTATTGCAAAATTATTGGTACTGGTTATGAAAAAAATTAACACTTTAAAGTGGACATTGAGAGTTTAATTATTACATCATTTTTCTTAAGAAGTAATAAGACAACAGTCTTGCTCTAGGGATTAGGATAGAGCTGAAAGCGAGAAAGGAAGAATGTTAGAGCCTGCAGTTTTTTAATGCTTTATGCTATTTATTTATTTGATGTGTAAGTCTGTGGCTTCCTGCCACACAGAAAAAAAATGCAGTAGTTATCGGTAGCTTGAGGGCTATCAGAGTGCGCACCATCTATTGCAGGGCAGTCAAAGTGACAAGAAAGTGGTAGCCTGCCAGAGGGTGAAAGGAGAGGAAGGAGACAGTAAGAAGGTAGTGAATTAAAGAACATATAAGGGGAGAAAAGTGGTAGAGAGGTTAATGTAAGTTCAGCACAGTGACAGAAATGAAGTCAAGAGGCTAAATAGTGAGTTCACTACCAAAAAACGAAAGTCCAGTAGCAAGCTAGGCAATAAAATGAAACTTGCTGATTAGAAACAAAGAGATTTTGTGCCATCCAAAACATTTGGGAAGGGATCCACCTTTGGAGCTGGATAGCCAGCTGAACCAATACTATTTTACAGGATCAGACAGCTATAGTGTGCAGAGCCAAACATAAAAAGCAAGAAACATGTGAGCCATCGGAGATTCGTAGAACAGGTTCTAACACACAGGCAGAACAGATAGTTGCCTAGGGCAGCAAAATATTAAGGGCGGCAAATTGTTTAGTGACCATTTATTGTGCCAGTGGAGTTTCACCTACATGACGGTTTTCCAGATTGCCTGCAGCAGCAAAAACTGTAAAGTAGGTACTGCTAGTGTCAGCCAGATATCATCAGTAAAAAGCAGAGATTAGTTTTTCTTAAATGAGGGAAAAAATGCTGAAATGACTCATCAAAACTAGAAATAAGAATCATAGGAATTATTCCCAAAAGTCCATTTTGTATTTTACAACTGTAGCTCCCACTGTGTGCGCGTGCATGTGTGTGCATGTGCGTCCGTGCACGCCTCTGGTTTTGGTTTGTGTGGTTGGTTATTTTTTTCAAAAGCTCTTCTGATACCAGATCCTATTGCTTCCGGAAAGGCTTATGCTTGTCTAAGTCCTCTGTTGTCTCATGAGTGCAGTCATGGTCAATACTTTAGTGACCTTGGAGTCAGATCAATCTGGGCTGAATTAAAGCGTTTAGGTTTTTCCATCACACTATACAGTGTAAAAAAAAATTAATTAATTAAATAATAATAAAAAAATCTGGCTGTTTCCAGATGCTGCCCCTTTGGAATTTTTATATGCAATGATTACGTCCAGAAAGGTTTTGGCTTCTAGTTTTTTCCTATGTACCATATTGTGTATTTTCATAGTTATATGTAAGAAATTGCCCTTTATGTTTGAAAAGGATTTTCTGATTTTTCATTTTCTTCCAAGTTCTATATAAAGGCTTTTGCATTATTTTAGACCATAGAGAGAATTTTTGACTTTCTGAAACAGACTAGTTGAAGATCATTACAATGATTTTAAGTTGCAATCTCATAAATTATAGAAAAAACTTGATACTAAATTTTTTGTCTCATACGCATACTTTGTCTTTAACTGAAACAAACTAACCAGGAATACACAAATGCATCTGTTTTGATGACATTTGTTTGTCCGATGACAGCTACATAGATCATGTTCATCAGATGGTTTCTCCTCACTAAGTCTTTGGGGTTTTTATGAGTAATTACAACTTCAGGCCACATCTTCTTTCCTGTCCAGTTCTATGGTTTGCACAGTTATGTTAAGCAAACATGAAAGAGAATCACACAAAAAGAAATCACAAAATGTTATTTTGAGAAAGAAATTGGAAGAAATTGCAGCTGTATCTTTCATGAATGTTGTCAGTTTGATGCACAAAGAGAAAGAAAATGATTCAGTGCTGCAAAAATGACCTTAAAAATTATATCTTTGAACTGTGAGTACTTCTTTCTTCAAACACTATCTTTTAGTTCCATGCTGAAGAGAAAAAGAAAAGAAGATTGATAATATCTGAATACTTAACTAATGGATGTTAAACGTTGATAAAGTAAATAAATACACAAAATTCTACCTCTTTTCTGATGCTGTGCACATTTCAGTTCTCTTCACAAAAAGAGCAGCTCTTTCTTTAAAGAAGATTGATATTCTATAAAAAATGTAGATTGAAAGGATAAAGATTTATGTAAAATTTAAACAAAACAATCAATTAAGGGCAGGAAGAGAAGCATAGAGACTGGGTAATTGATAAGAAGAATTGGTGAGATCTATACTTTCAATACAGAGCAATAAAGTATAAAAGCAATAACTAAGAGTAAACTAAGAATATTAAATGGAAACACCAGAAAAATCATCATAGTCAATGAAAAGAACATTGATTTTTTTTTTCCCCATTGTGTTTTTTCTCTGGCTAGAATGCTGCATGCTGAAGCAGCTTTCTTGCAGAGAATGTTTCCTAAATTACATGATTTTTGTATGCATTGATGTGCATAATGTATTAATACTTGTTGTGAAAAGAAAAAGGGAACTTTTCTTCTTTTTTCTATCCATCACATCTATTGTGACAACATAGTGTTTCATTACATAAGAAGAAAGGATTTCTCAGAGTAAGGGAAAGCATCTGAAACCTATCTTCTGTGGTACAATTTTGTCTGAATGCTTTACATATTTTTATGAGAGATTAATTAATTTTAATAATTTTTTCCCCTTCTCCTTTGAGATCTTGCTCATTGGCAAATACTTGTCAGCTATCAGTTAGAGTTCGTTTCTAGTTCATTTCTGTTTGTCCTATTCAAGGAAGAGCTTTTAATCAGAAATTCTATAAAAGATCCAATTGCAGGTGCTGCTAACAAGCCTTATGAACTTGCAGCATCCTGGAGACTGGTCTAAATAGTGCTGGGTTCTGAAAAAAGCAATTCTGATGACATGCAGCCTGGCCAGGCTCCCCGTGAAACATGTCGGAGTGATTCTGCTGACCTGAAGAGCTAGAACATTGTTGGAGACTGTAAGCTGAATTTGCAAAAGCTCTCTGCTTTGGCTGCTTTTATGGAAGCAAATGAGAATGTCTCTGTTAACATCCATGTAACTAGGCTAATGGTTTGTGGGCTGGGAAACATAACCCAATAGAACGTGGATCACACCAAACCCAGGAAAAATCCTGTGGAAGAAGCATTGCCAACTGCATTATGTGATGGCTAACAAGCAAAGATGCAGGCCAAAACAAGACGATTTGTCTGAAACCACAAAGTAATCCTTACAAATAGATAAAGCTTTAAAAATCAGACATAAAATACATCCTGCCTGAAATTCGTGGGCCTTGAAATGACATCAGGAAAAAAGAGAAAGTTAAAACCAAAATGAAAATCCAAACTCATCTCATTAAAAACACAAATAAAGAACAAAGAAATCAAAACCAACAGTGAGATCTATGTACAAATTTGAACCCCAAACTTTCAGTTATTTTATTCACTTGGATAACAGACAACTAGGCAGAGGGCAGCATTTTGAAAAGTTGTGTGTTGGGAAAACAGCCCTGGCATACTTCTAATAAAATCTGTCTCCCTAGGAAGTTATCAAAAAGTGACTTCAAGCAGAATGTCAGTTCTAGTAGAAAGAGGTCTAGCTAAACAGAGAGAATAATAGCTTTAAGCTGCTGCTGCTGTTCTTTGATTATCAAGAGGTGTCATACAAAATTTGAAGCAATTTTGAATAGGCTGTCAGTTGTGCAGGTCAAAAGCCATATCTCTAGTTACCTAACAAACCAGAACTGTATTTCTCACAAAGACTGAAAGAAGAACCTTATTGCTACTCTGTACATCTTACTGTTGCCATTCGAACTAATTTAATATCACTTTATCAGCGACTGATGTCATATGCAATATTTAACTTCTTATGTGATTATGCATTAATATTTTTGCTGCTGCAAATCTGCCGTTTCCCCTTTCTGCCTTAATAAACTGCAAGCCCACCCCACTGCCCTCCAGTTCTTTTCTGTCCTGTCTTCCTCGGAAACACTGGGTGAATCTTCACCTTTAAGTTATAGAAAATCAAGGTATGAAATACATGGACAGTCTTAATTGATAATAATCTAAATGTAAATATTTATAGACAGGCATTTTTTTTTTAATAACATCAATCTCATTCTGATTTGCATGTCTAAAGAGTCCAAAAAGACAAATTATCAAAACTATATAATCTTCACAACTGCTACACATTTCAGACTGGTTTTGATTTCCTCCAGATTAATCCTTTGGCTTGTGTAAACTCAAAGTAACACGAATCTTTGGGTAGTCTCATGAAATAGCAAATATTTGCCATTAGGCAAGAGAGCTGAAGAAGAGACCTTCTTTTCTACAAAGAACTATTCCATTATGTTTTTATACTGATAATGTGCCTGTAAAACCTTCAGCAAAGAAAAAACGCTCCAGAGACATGGCGACATTTTGGATTATTTCCCTGATGAAAGCATTATTGTCCCCAATATTCACTTTTGCTGCTATCCTAGCAATCTGTCTCTTTACATCCTAATTTTATTTAGCAAACAAAATAGTTCACTGTCATTGTAACATCATCAACAGCATGTTTTTTCGTTAAATCTCAAAGCAGATTGTCATTAAATGCTAGCCTGTTAGGACTTTCACAGATATTTGTAAAAACCTGTGGTTTTGCTGTCCAATGTAATTGCAGCATATTTTCCTTTTCCTACATGTGGGAAAGGAGTTTGTTTGGTTCCGTTTTTTTGTTTTATTAAGGTTTGATCCAGTTGAGTTTGTACCCCCTGAGGTCTGTATTTGGTCTGGAATAATGATGTACTTGCACACAAGCCTGAGTATTAGCTAACTGTCATACAAACCACAAATCTACTACAGACCCAGCCTCAATCAGTAATTCTGTGACTGATCACTGCACAGCTTCTTTGAGTTTGAAAATCAGCCCAAGTTTTATATTGAAGATTTTGTACATTTCTGTTCAAAGACCAAAACAGAAAATACATGTAATATTCCAGGAGCCCAGGAAGAAAAAAACTAACAGAAGCTCTGGGAAAAAACTTGGCCGTGAGGAGCTGACTAATGTTAGAAGCAATAGTGCTTTTCTGGTGCTTGTTTTTATTCTAGCCTTGCTTAGAAGACAACGAATCTTTCTGGATTCCTTATAGTTGTCACAAAAAAACCTATTGTGCATCTCCCAGCTCTTCCAGTGAATTATTTCCCTGTTAGATTTAATTGCCTTTCATTCTTTACCAAAGCTCTGTGACTACAAACTCAGTCAAACTTTTTCCCATTTTCAAGTGTAAACAGAGACACTACTTTTCTTCTTAGTAAAAAGAGTCTAATTTAGTCAAAGGTTTTAAAAAAAAAAAGCTTCATCAAGATCCTGGTGAGGATAAAGAGGAATCAGATCCACAAAAGCACCTAAATGGATTTCAGTTCCTTTAAAACTGTGGTTTTAAAACCCCCATCTCAGTAGCTACCAAACTTTGGAGACAAGCAAATACCTTTGGGGCCATAAGTTTTATCTCACAGTACTCAGATACTTCATATTTTATCTTTTGCCTGTTGTGAAGAAAGAAATTCTACTCCAGGCTGAACTCTCTCTCATTTCAGCCTGACCCATATTTAGAAATCTTCACAGATTAGGAGAGCACATGCTTCTTAGAGCATGCCTGTATACACCTAGATGAGCAAACTCCTCACAAAGTGTGGGCTAGGATGCTTTGGAAGTAAAAGATATGTATAAGGTCCTCATCAAGGCCTCTTGACCGAATACTTTTGTATGTAAATTTATGGAAGGAAAAGTAAGAGACTGCAACATCACTAGCTCTGTGAAGAGTGACTTTAATTTTTGAAAGATGTTGTCAGTAGAGGTTGGAAAGAAGTGCCTCCCTCTGTGCAAGACACTGGTAGATCAGTATTTCAGGCCAACAGTAGGTTCCAGTCTGATGATAAAGCTGGTACTTTTGTATTCCTTTTTAAAACACCTATTTTATATATAAGTATATTTATAAAAAATATAAACAGATGAGGTGCTAAAATAGGGTTCTGGATTTAAAATATATTAATTGATTAAAGCCCAACATCTTTTGACAAAATATATGTTATTCCCTTAGGCCCTTCTCAGTTGATCTCCAGAGATCGTTAAGTCGTTCTACTCCTACCTCTGTAAATTTGAGGTTAAGTATATGTTTCTTTATGAGACATATTCTTTTTATAATTACACTTTTGTATTTTCAGAGCCTTAAACGAATAGTTTTAGGAAAAAATCTTACCATGCTTCTGTATGTGCTTATATTTGAGTTCCAGGGATCTACTCGTACTTCAAAAAATAAACACGTGCATGAGCCATTCCAAATTTAACTCTTTATTGCTTCACATCAATATGTATTAATACTATAAATTTATCTTTCCATTGGAATATAGACAATAATTTTCATATCACTCCTGATAGCTTGTGGAGAATCTAGGAAATTAATATCAAATGTATGTACATTTTATATAGCAATTGTCTTGCAAAAATTTAGCACTATTGGCATTAGTGAAGAGAAAATGGATTCCTGAGGGAAAATAAAAACCAAAGATAACTGGAGTGGAAGACTAGGTTTAATGAGTGCTTTATTTCAGCTGCTGCAAACTTGCAGGCAATTACAAATATTTACAACTCCTAATTTGGGGAATGGTGTATTAAACTAAAACCACTGAGAACAGTTCTGTGTCCCTGTTCTAGCTGTTTTGCATAGCTACAAAACAGCTGCTAGAAAGTTGCCCTAAAGACTCATTCTAGGTTTTCTCAGAAGTGTATAAAATTATCCTGCACAGACCCTTAATTCCTGAGACAGAGGCAGCTCTAATGCTTTTCAGCTGATAGGAATTTCAACAGAAAATTTTGCAGTAGATGGGGGTGTGTGTTTGCCTGTATGTAACACAGAGAAGGCTTAAAGGAAAAATATTGCACAAAACAACAGTATACGTCATTGATTATAAAGACAATACTAATAAGATTAAAATATTGTAACATGATAGAAAACAGAAAATTAGATCACTCACTTTTCTGTTTTCTCCTATGCAACTCTTTTCAGCTTAGCCTGAATTGTCCACCTTGGGCATAGCCAGAAAATTCCCAAGTGAGGGCTACTGTGCAGGCACACAAGTGCAAGAACTTTGTAATGCACTTACTAAACCTGATTTTCAAGACTGAAAAACCTGATTGTTCACATTCATCATAAGAAGGAGGGCTGAGGCATAGAGCTATATAATAGACTCACACCATTCATCTTATGGACAAAATCACAGGACAGCTGGGATGCTGGGATCTTCTTTCTCCTCCATGCTGTTTTCCATGCTCATCCTGAGTTGCCTCATGCCACCTTCTCTAACTTTGGGTATAACCAGAACACCCTCCCCCCCCAATAAGTACAACTGTGTAAGGTGATGATGGACTCGATGACAGCACGTGCACTCTCTGTGCTTAGCAGGAGAGAAACATGGCTCAAACAGTTTTAAAAGTGTGTTGCTGGGGGTGAATCTTATGATCCCCAAGGTATGACTACCCCAGTATGAGAAAAGGAGAGGGAACAATAAACATAGCAAAGGACATTGGGCACAATATCTAACACCCAAACAACTTTTGGCAGCCTAATGGCCAAATCAACTCTTGATGTAAAATGGCTGTAATCTTCCACTGGTATGGGTATGTCACCTCCCCAAGGAGTGTCCCAGCCACCAGACTGCAGCTCCTCTGAAGACAAGGCAAAGGAGAGGATTTGTCTTCTTATGAAGAAAAACTGTGCTTGTTGTTTTATGTGACATATTTTCTCTCAATTATATGACCCTTAGTGCTCCTGAAGTGGAGGGTGAATCATCTAAGAACAAATGTGCATTTTTATTCTTAAATTGCTCCCAGAACAAATAGGCCCAAGGGTTGAAAATGTGCCTACACAATTAAGAGCTGGAGTTCTCTAACATTTTGCTTCTAAGGCACTTATATGTATTGGACAGTTTTCTTTAGACACTCTGTAAATTGCTGTCATTCTTCCAGAGTCAACAGAGTGATAATAGCCTGTAATACTGGGAAACCTGGCCCTATGTTTCTAATGCCATAATTATTATTGTGTCTTTAAGCAGCTATGCTTCCCTGAGAACATTTTATCTTTCTATATTCTCAGTGTCAAGTATTGCCAAAGGATAGTTATCAACAAACTGTAGATTTAGGAGAAAAAGTTTGCTTTACAGAACAGACTAAGATAAATTACAGACGGAACATATTTTATCTTCCACATCTTTATAAAATCTTCACCCAGATTATTGTACAGTCTTTACCTGTTAATAATTTTTCTCACCTGTGTAATCTTTTATCTTAAGATAAAAGCTATGAGAGCACATGGTCCACAAAATCGTGGTCAATAAAAAAGGCAGCAATTTCAAAACTTCAATTCACTCCAGCTCAGTTTACTCAGAAGTCTTTCTTTCTTCCCTTAGAAAACGAGAGCTATGAGTTTTAGATAGCTGCAAAAGAAAGAGGAATACATTGATGTAAATCCCTGTACTTTCCTTGGCTAATAATGGCTACTTGCAATTCAGAGTATGGGAATTTGCATACTATGCTAAATTGCTAAGATAGAACTGTGTTACCATTATGCAAATATAAGTGCAAGAAAATGAGCGACTAAGAAATAAGTATACATACTGAGCTGTAATGGTGAGTATACATACTGAGCTGTAATGGTGAGTCAGGTAAAACTGTAACAGCATTCCTGAACTCTGACTGGCTGAAACATTTCCAATTTTTAAGCAATAGTGCTGGGATAGTTAAAATATGCAGAAATATAAAATAGGAAGAGAAGGAACAGAGCCTGAAACAGTTTTCAGTGACTTTCCTAGAAGATAATTTTCTGCCAATACTCCTATTGCAAAATGAAGATAACATTTGTTCACCTTATGAAGATGTCTGAGCTCTTAAACCAGTAATGAGCTCTGAGACCCTTAAATGAAAGAGAGAAACTGGAAGTCTTAGGTGCTATAACAGTGATGATTAGTGTTAGGAATATGCTAAAAAGGCAATTATTTTATTCATTCCTCTATTTAAGTTTTTATCTGAGGGAAATTATGTTTTAATGACATTTGGAAATTATATTGACTTTTGGTTATTGTTTAAACTTAGGTGTATTTATTCTGGGTATAAATACTATGGAATGGGTCTAAAGGTATCATAGAAATGAGGCTTTCCTTATTCTTTACTCATAGCCCATTGAGTGCTATTTAAATGGCATGTTAAAGTAAACATTCACTATGCATTCTAGATATTATAATTGTAAAGGGGACACTGCTCATCTTAGATCAGATTGTGTGGTAACTATTGCTATGATGATGTCAATCATGATATATACATGATATAATGATGGGATCTAGGAAATGGATAATTGCGTTTCCTTGTCTTGTACGAGATTTTCCTGACATTTCCACAAAATTGTCATAGGATGAGTCTGCTGCCTGAGGGTATATCAACAATACTGATCACCAATTAGACTGTATGTTTCAGCATGAAGCTGCCTGGCATCTGGACTGCAGGACTTAAGGAAGTTCTGTCTCCAGGAGATTTTCCCTGCACCTAATTGCTTGTTTCAGCAGAAGAATGAATAACCAAGCTCATAACAACTCCTTGGACACACTAGCAAACAATAAAAGAAGCTGTTCTAGAAAATTGCAGAGAAACACTATAGTTTCTATTGTTTACACCATTGTTTACATCCTCTATTTTGTCAGACTTGCTTAGCTTTTCTTTTTTCACTTTTCAAAATGGCAATCATGATTTCACTGCCAGCAGCTATAAAATATCACAATGAGTTTTTCTTTGCCAGAATTGTTGTCCTATGCCGCGCTCTGCAGGGATGTTCTCACACCTTATGCCTGCACAGTCCCAGTTTACAAGCTCTTTGTTGTAAAAGGATTTCCACTTCTGAAGATAGAGCATTGTTTGAGCTGAAGCAAGAGGGGAAGGAAAGGGATGAAAATTAGGAGAACCAAGGTATATCTGCGTGGTATACAACCCATGAAATGCCATGCATCGGATCACGTTGCTGCTGTTTGTCAAGTAAGCATTTTGCTGTCAACATGGCATTTTACTTTCCTGTTGCCTGATATGTTCCAAGACAAAATGGCAGACCCATACAAGGCACGACCAAAACCAGCACTCACAACTATGAACTGTTGGTGTGGTACCAAGAATACTTTGAGAAGCAGCAACGGAACCCAGAGAGACACTTACCAGTGACTCTTCCTCCAAAGGTCTCAGTATAAAATTCACATGGTGATGTCAGGGCTTTAAACAATCTTCTTTTTCAGCTGAAGAATTAACGGTTAGAAATGATACGGGAATTCAGACTGCAAGGTTGATTTTTTTTTCTCACTGTCTGTGAACTGAAAAGACACAGCCATATGTATAATGATGAGAGAAATAATCACTAATTTCAGAAAGAAAATGTGTAAGCACATCAGGTGAAAGCGAGAATGGGAGCAGATTGTAAGGAAGAAGTTAGAGGAGACAGATGTTGAATATGAGAGGCTTAATTCTTCATCCCATGTCTGTATGGTCTGTGCTGCTGGCCAGAATAAAATATATGAACTAGGGACCATATGAAATACGGTACATAATACGTTAAATTCCCCTTCTGGAACTTCGCAATAGCCAACAATGCAACTGCAACATTAAGAAACTTTAAAAAAAAAAAAAAATCCTGTGCTGAAACATCTCTCCACAATGTTTATTTTTCTTAATCACACTCAGAGGACATTTATATAAAAAATACACCTGGAAACATTGAAAGATATTGATATTTTAATCTGAATTCCATACAGTCAGAAACAATGTCAGCTGCAGAAATCTTTAAAGATGCAATTGTGACATGATGAAGTAAGACAGCTGAATTTTTAAATGTTAATTATTAAACAACATAACAATATGATGCTTCAGTTCTACAAGCTTTTTAAAGTTTATTTTTTTTAAAGAGATCCCTACCACTACTTCACTATGAGTATTTTTATAAATAAGTATCTGTAAGTAAGAATATTATAAATAAATGAATAAATAAAGGATTCTAAATTATCAAAACCAGAGTTCAGGTCTAAAATACTTATTTTTCAATTTTTTGCTTGTTTTCTTGCTTGTTTTTGTTAAGTTCAATTTTGAACATTTCCCTCCTACACAATTTCTGATTTAGAAAGCATGGAGGAAGCATGAAACAAGATGATGTGTTTCAGGTAAAAACACAATAAATTTTTCACATATATTTGTCACTTCATCCCTTTGACACAACTTTCAATGCACGTTGAATAATGTTAGGGCAGTGAACCATGAATGGCTTTCCTGAAATGCAGACAGTTTTTCCTAAGAGTACATGAGATTCTTTCTGACACAAAAGAAGAAAAAGCAATTTTATTGTCTTTTATTCTCAGATATTTCATGGTGGTACAGAAATATTTGGGAGAGAGTGGTCACAGGCATAATTCCCTTTTTGATGGCAAGATGAAGTAATAACCACACTAATTTAATAAATAATGCTATACACTACTCCAACGTACATCTTAGTTAACAGCGATACATAACATTATTTAGACAAGGAGGATGAAGATTAGGGAACTGTACATGGTCCCTAGGTTGAGCTAGAGAAAAGGGAAAAGCAAAGAGCAGAGAAATAGCTAGCTGAAGAAAAAGCAGGGGAATTTCTTTATGAGACTGAGTTGGGATAATGGCTCAGGTGATGTGAGAGTAGCCTTCTTCGACTCAGCATTGCTCTAAACAGCTTGGAAGCCGGAAACATTAGGTTTCTGACAGTGAAATAACTGGAGAGTTTCTGTGCCATATTTTTTAGAGCTGAAAGTCAGAGAACAGAAGTCTTCAAATAAGTGCTGATTGAGTGAAAGGGATGTTTTGTATTAGCACTTTTGTGAAATGGAAGTTTGCCCCACAGGGCAAAATGTAATCAGCATCTTTCACAACCCGGACCACTCTTTCTCTGCTGAGCACTATCCGTCATGTTTGCTGTTGATCATTCTTTCAGGGAAGGAATAGTAATAGCAATCTAATGTCCTACCTTACAACATCTAGGATATAAACTGATGGCCTGATGGAATTAAAACATAATTTAGGTCTAGATTCTGGTAGAGACTCACTGGTTTGACAGTGCATTCATTGCAAAACATGGCTGTAAATTTTTACTACTCTGAGTAGGCAGTATGTTTAACATAGAACAGAATTCAGACTATCTAATATTAAACACCCAACAGGCCAGTGACATCTTTCTAGAGGATGATTCAGAGGACTTACTTAAATTAGAAAATTCTCCTCTTAGGTTTCACATACCCTTAACTTGTGATATTCATTCCAAGAAAAGGTAGAAATTTTATGCAATAGGTAAGCAGATATTACATGGTCAAAACATCTGGATCCAAAAGAATGCATTTCCACTGATGCAGCATCCATGGAAAAACAAAGAGATGAGGTTAAGTGTTATTTAACAAATATTGCTTCAGTAATTCCACAGACTCAGAAAATTCCCAAAGGCTTAAACCATACTTAAAATTCGTAGAATGGCTGAAAATATTCATGAATTGTTCATGGCTTGGCTTTGCACCATCTAGTTTCTAATCAAGGAAATTAATGAGAAGGGATCTGTTTTGTCATACTTTACAATAACTATACAAAAGATAACATCCAGCATATCAAGAAGAAGTAAATGTGCGTAAATTCAAATGCATCTTTTCCTCACTAATATCCATGCATTACTTTTGTTTTGTCCCCCTTAATGGGAGTCCATGTTTTTAGACAACAGCTTTCTCAAAGACCTCAATCTTTGACCAATTTCTCATTTTGCCAGTAGTTAGAGAAAGTGATTTTCTATGCTTTTCCACCAGTTGCAGTGTCAAGCACTGATATAAATGAGTGTTGGTGGTCACCGTTGTCTTTATGCTGCAAGCAGAATGATGTCAACTGATGTGAAAGAGATAGAAGGTTGAGAGATGATTCTTCCCTTAGTTGGACAGTGAGAAAGAGGTTGCCTTTCCTGACAGCTGTTTGCATATATAGGGGCATAAGAAGGGGCTTGAGCCTAAAAGGTTTGGCTGTGATATTTCCTCATTCACAAGGTGGTTGTCTTCCTTTCCTCTGATGTTTTTTTCTTTATCCCATACTGCTATAAGGGATGCAATTATCTGCAGAAATAATATTCAGGAAGTAGTTTTCAATAGCAAATGTATTGGATAAAATTCAATTTCTTGAAGAATTAAAAATTGATCTAAAAATAAATTTCTCTAAACCAAACTGCAACTGGAAGGAGGTACCTGTTACAATTTAGCAATGCATATATAGCAATTTATGAGCATATCTACAAATGATAGGTGCAGCTCTCAATTACATGCTTCCTAATTACAACTGTAAAGGTTATTTTATACGTCTCAGTATATATTCCTCAAACTCCCATTTTTTAAGAGACTGAAAAACACAGAACCTCATTTTCAGACTGGTCATGTTCATAAACAGGACATTCCTCTGGATTTCTAGTGTGAATGTCTGTCAATGGGTGTTCTCGGAGGGTACTTAGCATTCACCAACTTCAGGAATTACTTTCAAAGCTTCTTTCTTTTGAAATGCTGCTGCAAGTATCAATAATGTTAGTATTCTTTACAGCTTTACTTAATGAATTGTTGGTGGCAGTACTTACAGCTTTCAAGGATTTTTTTTTTTTCCTAGATTTGGAGATATGTTTTATTTAACCAGAGGTCAAAGTGCTGAGGCCAGCTCAGGAAGTCTCTTATATTCTCAAAGTGAATAGGGAAGATGATATATTTCTTTATCTGGATAAATAACTCAATTTAAAAAAGTAAAATAAATAGTGACAGGCAAAAAACAGATCCTGGAATTTCTTTTCATGATTTAAGATGTACAGAAATAGAGAAAAAGAGCAGTTTGATTACTGAATTATTCAATATACTCAGAAAATGTCTTCCTACATATTGGATCTTTTTCCCATTTATGTTACTGGAATGAAATTCACATAGAGAAGTATGTCCTCAAAATGACCTGTTCACAGAGAGCCTAAAAAATGGAGAAATATTATGATCATGCACAAGAAATCTTGTGGTCTAAAGGTTTCTATTGGATACAACAGAAACATTTCTAAAAGACCAATTCCTACAGTGTTTAGTCATTCTTCAGTTATTACTCATCACATCATGTCCATAGGAAAACTCAAAAGAATTTTTAGGAACTCAGGTAATAACTAAGCTCTTTACCAAAGACAGATAATGCAAGTTTGCCTGGTATCTCTGTGTTGGCATCTTGAGATCTCAAGGGGAAAAACATTTTGTATGCAGTATTTTCAAGAAGCTATACAAAATAGTACAATCTTTGCTCCTTTGTTCTTTGTTGAAAAGGAAAAAAAAAAGGTAAGATTTTCTAAAAATGGTACTTCTCAATCAGGCAGATATTTATTGCATGCTAGAAAAAAACCTGACTCTACACTTTACTGCATTTTTTAAGCCATTGAAATAGAGGTAGCAGGATATAAACTTCCCAACCATTTATGCCCATAAAGAAGGTGAAAATCTTAGGAGAATTATCTGCAGAATCTCATTCATTTTTAAGAGACTGTATGAAAGCAATGTGTCATCATTTTTGTACTGAGACATAGATTTCATGCTGCAGAAAGTCAGTTGTCATAAATGGGAATCCATATGTGAATTCATACCCTCCTGACACTGAACAAGGTCTAATTTTTGTATCTCCTAACCTCCTGTTGTTCAGTGAGTTTTAGAACTGTGGAATTCAGATTGTTCAGGCCTCGCATAACACATTTGAGAAAGGTCAGGGTTATAAATAAAATTGATTTGATCAATTTAATATTTTCAAGGGACTGAAACAGTCTTCACCATTAGTACAATTTTTAAAATCTTTTAAAGAAACGATACACTGATGCTTACCAGGGGAAGTTAAAACAAATAGTTGGCTGACAAATACTACAAATATTGGCCTTGTGCAGTCTACAGGGTGTTTCCTGAATTTCAGGTTTCACCCGAATATCTGCTAAAAGAAACTGTCATTATTCTGTTTCTCTCAGGGACAATCATTTTAACAGTGAAACGTTGCCATCAGTTTAATCATATTTAATTCATGTACCAGAGACAGTGGAATAGAGCAATGCCTCCTGCTTCCTGCCTTGAAAATACTATCCCTCTTCATTGGGATATTCAGAAAAGAGGTCATTCACAGGGCAGAGAGAGAAGCATTAAGTTCTGACTTAAGAAACAGGCTTTGAGCATCTCATGTTCACGCCAAAAGTAAGTGAGGAATATCAATATGTCTCCTGTGGTCTTGGGAGTTAAAAGAGAATTATATTACAAAAGCCTAATGTAAATCAGGCTTCATACACATTACTGTAATGGAGAAATACTAGATTACTGCAGCTGAAGATATGTTCCACAAATGAATGTAGCATGTGAAACACAAATCAATTTTCCATCTCCTCTTAAATCCTAGAAGCTTGAGAGTATTTCAGAAATCAATCTAGGATCAGCTCCTTCTCTCTGGAGAGACTGATCTCCTATCAGGGGAACACTGAACTCTAATAGAAGGTGAAAAAGATGTAATGCTGTCATTCTCCCTGATTTACAGTTTTACCATTAAATAAAACAGATAACAGTGTAGGATTACTGGCACTTCCCTGTTGCTGTTTTCAGCATGCTCCCGGTGAAGGCTTGGCCAGGGGGATGCCTAGGGTACCCCCGGGCATTGCCCTGGCCCCGGCTGCAGGGAGACTGAATGCAGCTCTGAGGGGAAAGAGTGTAGGCACCTGCCTGCAAGTGATGCCATCCCATCTGGCCTAAAAACCCTGTGCAAGTGGCCCCTGACCTGTTATATTTAGGGAGATGCTGTTTTTTGACTATTTATCAGCCACTGAGAGAGCGTATACCTGAAAGATGCTGTGCAGCACACCATATCTGCATCCTCACCATGTAGCTGCAATAAACACCCTACAGGCTACCCAAATGTGCAGAAAACCATGTTCAGGCATATTATGGTGTGTGTCAAGCTAGAAGCCATGCTTAGGAATTCAGAGGTCCTGTGCTCTGGAAAGTGGGTTTGCAGGCTCTCTCTCCCTGTAGACGATGACAACCTTGGTCTCAAAATACTGCCGAGCTGTCCCCTAGGTACACCTTTGTTCTCAACTAGTTTTCCAGATTTTCTGGAGGATATGCTATCAATGATTCCTGAAAGATAAGGTTATGAAGTGATTATTAGATGTGATTTGCCTAAAATGCAGTTGGAATCACTAAGGCTTGTTAATATTTGTAGGCTGCTCAGTCCATAAGTCAAGTCACTCATTTCCTTTCAGCAGATGTGTCTTTAGTCTTTTTTAAGAATTATTCAACCTCAGGCTTTCTTCTGCTAAACAAATGTAGAGGAATACATGTATTTCTTATTCTGTTTTTAGTGGTAGTCAGATATTTTTTCCCATCTTTTCTGTTAAAGACTCTTGCCCAGTTTAGCCAGGACATGTCTACCCATTACATCAAATGAAACAGATGAAGTGGTCTCATTTCCCCTCGCAAGCACTTGACGTTAAACCAGAAAAACTAGAATTGCAAAGCAGGCATAAAAATTTAACGAGTGAGTCTAAAACCTGATGAAAATTTTAAGTTTGGAATTAAATTAGAAAAAAAAAGAATAAATTAAAAGAAAAACTCTTCAGAAATCATAGAATCATACAATCATAGAATCATTTAGGTTGGCAAGGACATACAAGATCATCATGGCAATATAAGCCACAAACATTTCTAATTATCACCAAATCAAACAAAAAAAGTCATTTTTTCACATCAGAACTGCCATAATATTTTTAAATGCATATAATTTTAACTTTTAAAGCATACATACTCTGGACAATTTTTAATTTTTATAAGCAAGGAGTAATCATCCGGATTTCAAAGTGGAGAGTTCTGAGTAATAAACACATCTTCACCAAGTAATCAAAAAAAAAAATGTATGCAAAATATCCTGATTTGGATCGTTCATATCAAGCTAAAGAAAGTTTTTGAGAAAGGAGAACCCTGACATGGACTTTGCTGATTGTGTTACCTATCCATCATAAGTTTTATATTCTACCCTTTAAGTCTCAGATGCCCAGAAATATCCTGGAGGTCAACTGTACCTTATCTATGGTTCTTGGTTTTCCTCTGACTTTTTGAGATTTCTAAGAGGCTGCATGAGAGAAATTATGCTGAGGCTGACTAGTTCAAATAATCTGCATTATAGCATTTGCATCTAAAACAAATATAATGATTGTGGGTTATATAAACTAAAGATTTTTAGGTTTTATATTACACAGAGATAATTTAAGGAAAAAAGCCACCAAGAAGATGTTAAAAAACCTAGCATTGTTACATTTACACAGCACTGTATTTTCATAGAGTGGTTCATATTTCATTTTAAAGACACCTGTTATGATATATATAAGATTAAATTATCCTATGTGTAATAAAAGGATTATTTTCATCATGAAAAGGGACAAGTAGAAGGCATTTTTTTAGTGCTAAGAGAAAGTAAAGACAAATGTTCAGATTTTTTTAATATAACTTTATGGATAATTCAAGTAAAATAACAAAGTATTTCATAGCTGCAGAGAAAGCTGAAAAGGAGTCAGTATATGACAAATCAGAGTATTTCAGAATTTACATAGAATACTTCCAAAAAGAAATACAATTCCATCTGATAAGGTTTTTTTCCAAGTTATGTATTGAGGAATAACAGGAGAAAATAGTTTTCCCTTTAGTTTTTGCTACTGCCAATTTGATACCCATAAGTGCATTAGCTGCCAAAAATAAAAACTTGACTAAATCTCCAACTGGACCTTGATGATACCAGACTTGCATAGGAGGTCATAATTCTGCAATGTTTCAGTCACAAAACAACAGAAATAGCAAACTATCACTATTGTCTGGGACTCAGACTGAAAAGGTTTTCTGGGTTTGCCCATCATTCATGATGAACTCTGACATACCATCAAAGTATTGAATAGCATATTATTTAAATGGTAAAAAAGTGGTCCTATAAGAAAAAAGAGCAGTTCTGGATTGAAAGAGAAAAAGATTTTAGAACGCACTTCAGCACCAACACAAGACATTAATGTATTGAGAAAAATGTTATGGTTACTTACATGTAGAGATTTTCAAGTATTGTAATGTCACAATAAGGGCTAAATTTAGTCCAAAGAGAGCTGGAAGAAAAAAAATTCTCTATAGTGATTTTGGCCATGAATCTAGAACAAAATTACTTCTCCCTTTCCTTGACCTTTGAGGAAATCACACGTGATAATTTGGGACTCAGATTGTGGCTGTCACTTGAAGTGCCCCTCTGGATTGCTGTTCAAAAACCCCCATGTTTTGCTTAAGCACCCATGTTTTTTAAAAAGTAAGCAATGTTTTCCTTACAATGAAGTACTCTTGTTTTCTTGGTCATGTTCCAAACCCTGATAGGCTGTAACTTTTATTGATATGCCAGCTGGATTCAAGTTATTAAGTTTTACAAGATATGAATCTTTATTCACTATGAATGAAAACATAAAAAAGTAAGTAAGTTTCTTCAATGATCATTTGCACTTTCTGTACACATATTAATAAAGGTAAAATCTGACTAATCAGTCATTATTTCCACAAGGAATAACTTTATGAACTTATAGTCAATTCAAAACTTTAACTACACAGTATTGAGTAAAAAGTATTTTGTGGCTAGTTTGCTGGTATTGATTTGGACTTGAGATATCTTCTCACTCACTCTATTACACCTCTACTATATGTGATTTATGGTAATGTCTACTTTCTGCATCTATGACTCCCATTCTATTCTCTGAATTCCCACTGGTTTCAAAGGTTAAAATAGGCTTTTAACACTGACTTGAGACTACTATTTATATCTTTCTGGAGTAGAATTTACTCCTGCTGTATCAATCTGTAAGCAAGTTGTAAAGTATGCCCACTTTAAAAAAAATTGCTAAATACAAAGAAAGGGGAGCTTACAGCTGGAAATCAACACCGGACTGATAATGCATAACAATCCTGTTGTAGGAAACATTTACCTATATGGCCCGGGTTTGTGGGGACTGTACTCCACCTGTACTTCTGTGGGACTTACCCATGAGTTTAAGTATCTCAAATGATGGGGCTTCCTTGAAAGGGAGCCTAAATAGCTAACAAAAGCACACTACTCAGAATCCATCAAAAGATGTCTAGGATTTAAAAATTCATAGCTTTCATAGAAACAAGAACAAAAAAAAATTATTTCATAGCATATTATAATCTTTCCATCAGCCTATGTCCTATTAATATTTTGCAGGTGTCGAACACCTCTCTTTTACTCTCTCACAGGTTTCATAGGTCCTGTCTGTACAAACGAATAAAGGAGGGTCAGGTTTGAGATGGTACCACAATTATGGCCTGTAACTCTATCATGGTTATAGGCTGTTATGACTGCATGCTCAGTCTTCGCCATGGTCCTTCCTACATCTCTGGCCACAGGTGGCATTCTGCCCAAACAGAGGTTGGCTCAAATAGCACATGACAAGGGCCATGCCACACAAACAGTTTTGATGTTGCTCACTTCTTTGGGGGCAGAAGAGTACAGGCAAGTGAATGTGAGCTAGGCAGTGTCATTTTGATCTCAGAGCTAGTGAACAGTTCTTGACAACCTTTATTTGCCACTATACTCAGCCCCAGGGACCACCAGATGATCTCTGTCTTTACAGAGAAGAGATCTGTTGGCTCTTCAAATGCTAATAAAGCCTTTCTTTCAAGTTTCTAATTGATTAGTGAAAATATAACCATTTATGATTTCATGGATGTTTTGCAGCCAGCATAAGAATTTCCAGCCTCAATGCCAATTCCTACTACTTTCAAAACAACTATGGGTAGCCACATTTACAGATCCATAAACTGAAAATAAAATGTGCTCATAGTTACAACAATGCTGTCACTTAAAGATAATTTGGGAAAAAATTAGTTTTTCTGAGGATTTTTAAAAAGCTGTGGAGCTTGGAAAAGATACATGGATCAGGCTGCACTTCTCTAACTTGTAAAGTGAATGTAGTATTGTAGAAGGAGGAGGAGTACTGGATGAAAATGATAATGTTTGAAGAAACACAAGTGTGAAAATTAATTTAGATTTTGAAATGAGCAGTGACACTGGTGTCAAAAAGAAAGGATATGTATTTGTATTAATGATGCTTTAAAATGTTATGCAATAATTTATTCCACAGTGATAAATTCCCGTTTGCCAATTAAGAAAGGAACGTTGTGCCAAAAAGCAAACTAATTCTTCATTTAAAGTGAAGATTATATGAAGAATTGCTAGATTTGGCCAGAAAAGGGAAATTCTATTTCATAAAAAAATTTAAGTTTAGAAAACAAGTTCTTTTCTGGGAAGTGGGGGGAACAGAAAGTGTCCTGAGAAAAGCCCATACTGACAATATAGCTCACGGCCTGGTGCTTATGGCTGTCATCTACTTTGTGGATGGCTGAGGTCCAGCCCCTACTATGTTGGTAACATGAAGAATATTTCAATGAATAAGCATATGTTGAACAACTCCCAGAGAACACCAACTGTTTTAGCTGTTGTTCCCACATAGAGATCAATTCTCCTGCTGTTGTCTAAGAAGCAAAATGTCAATTTGCCGTTGGGCAAGGTACAGTTGAGGGTACTTTACACCTACAGAATACAGACACAGAAGGTAAAATCGGTAAGGTAACTCTTTCCTATAGCCAGCCCTATACTGTTGTTGGAGGGACAGAATTCAGGCCTCTGGTATTTCTAGGCACTTAAAACCATATTTTAATAATATGCATTTGAATGCTATGACAACGCTTGTCAACGGAGAGAGTGAGTGTTGTGGAGATAGTTAAGTCTGAATCTATGGGTTATTTCAAAGCATAGAAACACCATAATATATAGGTCATCAACCTTCTCCTCTTTAACAATTGAGAAAGGCCTCTGCAATCTCATTAAGTCCATTCTGCCGTTGTGACAGGCAGCAAGCGTCTCCTGTCTCTGTGAAATGGAAGGATCCCTCCAGAGCTCACCCTGCAGCCAGGGCGCAGGGCTGGTACAACGCGCCGTCGCCAGTGCTGGTCGACTCAGGGTCAACAACCACGGGCTGAGCTGGAGGTGGCAGAGCCAATTGCTTGCTGGGTCTGGTGATTAATCCTCATCTGAGATTCAGGGGCATTTCAAACATCTCAGAAAACTTTTTCATGCAGTCTACAAACTCAGGCAAACAACTTACCTCCCAAAGGGCGCAGGATTTCAGAGACTGTAGTCACAGGCTCCTTTTAGTTAACCTGTAGTGTGGCCTGTAGTAACACACTTCCCTCTCACTTGGATATAATTTGCTATTATCATTATTCCTACAAGTTTAGACACAATATTTCTTAAATACCTTGGAGAATAGGCATCTTGGAACAGCGCGATCAATGCATTACATTATTGCAGCAGGAGCACACTGTTACATGCGACCCGGCTGATGGATAACTGCAGTCATTCGATCACTCTCTATCATTCCTAATTGTGGTGGGTTGACCCTGGTTGCATGCCAGGTGCCCACCAAAGCCATTCTATCACTCCCCTGTCCTCAGCTGGACAGGGGAGAGAAAATATAACAAAGGTCTTGTGGGTCGAGATAAGGACAGGAGAGGTCACTCACCAATTACCGTCACAGGCAAGACAGACTCAACTTGGGGAAAATTAACTTAATTTATTGTTAAATAAATATAAATATAAATATCTGCTATCAACCAGAGTAGGGTAATGAGAAATAAAACCAAATCTCAGAACACCTTCCCTCCACCTCTCCCTTCTTCCTGGGCACAACTTCACTCCAAGATTCTCTACTTACCCCCCCAGTGACGCAGGGGGATGGGGAATGGGGTCAGTTCATCACACGTTGTTTCTGCTGCTTCATCCTCCTCAGGGGGAGGACTCATCACACTCTTCCTCTGCTCCAGCGTGGGGTCCCTCCCATGGGAGACAGTTCTCCACGAACTTCTCCAAAGTGGGTCCTTCCCACGGGCTGCAATTCTTCACGAACTGCTCCAGCATGGGTCACTTCCACGGGCTGCGGTCCTTCAGGCACAGACTGCTCCAGCGCGGGTTGCCCACAGGGTCACAAGTCCTGCCAGAAAACCTGCTCCAGCATGGGCTCCTCTCTCCATGGGGCCACAGGTTCTGCCAGGAGCCTGCTCCTGTGCAGGCTTCCCACAGGGTCACAGCCTCCTTCAGGCACCCACCTGCTCCATCTTGGGGTGCTCTCTAGGCTGCAGGTGGAGATCTGCTCCCCCGTGGACCTCCCTGGGCTGCAGGGGGACAGCCTGCCTCACCATGGTCTT
>JAVJGG010000048.1:6833963-6845162 GCA_035590195.1 Aviceda cuculoides | reverse complement strand
GACCATGGTGAGGCAGGCTGTCCCCCTGCAGCCCATGGAGGTCCACGGTGGAGCAGATCTCCACCTGCAGCCCGTGGGGAAGACCATGGTGAGGAAAGTTGTCCCGTGCAGCCCATGGAGGTCCACAGTGGAGCAGATATCCACCTGCATCCTGGGGAGGACCCCACACCAGAGCAGGTGGACATGCCTGAAGGAAGCTGCAGCCTGCGGAGGGCACAGGTTGGAGCAGGCTCCTTGCAGAAGCTGTAGCCTGTGGAGAGGAGCCCAGCTAGGAGCAGGTTTTCTGGCAGTAGCTGCAGCCCGTAGGAAATCCACGCTGGAGCAATCTGTGCCCGAAGGACCGTGACCCATGGGAAGGACCCATGCTAGAGCAGTTCATGGAGGACTGTATCCTGTGAGAGGGACCCCAGGCTGCAGCCGGGGAATAGCGTGAGGAGGAGGGAGCACAGGGAGGAGCTGTTATGGACTGACTGACCACAGGCCCCATTCCCCATCCCCCTGTGACACTCAAAGGGAGGAGGTAGAGGAGTCTGGAGTGAAGGAGTGAAGTTGAACCTGGGAAGAAGGGGGAAGGGATGCTATTTTTAGTTTTGTTTTTTTTTATTTCTCACTATCCTACTTTGTTATTAATTGGTAATAAATTAAACTTCCCCAAGTTGAATCTGTTTTGTCCATGACTGTAATCGGAAAGCAATCACCCTGTCCTTATCTTGATCCTTGAACTCTTTCATCTTATTTTCTCCCCCTCTCCTGTAGAGGGGGGGCGAGTGAGAGCAGCTTGGTGGGCACCTGGCAGCCAGCCATTGTTAACCCACCACAACACTGCAAAAAGAGAATTTTATCAATGATTATTTATACCTAATTACATGTAAGCTTTCATAAGGCATTTAAGTTAGAAAACAAATCATTGTTCCATTAAATGTAGTAAAAGCATTTAAACTTCCTATTCCACTCAATATGATTTTTAAGGACATATCTGACAATACATAATAAGAGCATAATAAGGTGCAGACTTAGCATACAGCAAGGAAAAAACAAAATATGTGATAATCATATAAATTTATAGTCTTATGTCAAAATGCTTTTGGGATTAATTTTTTTGTTGTTTTTAAAAGTGGAAATTTCAAAAGATATGTCTAAGATACATCAAAAGACATTAAAGATACTGTGTTTCTTTGTTTATTCTTTTAAGGTCAGACAGCTCAAAGTTTGAGATTCTTCCTTATTCCGATTTATTTTCTTAGAGAATTACCATGGCACTAACTACTCCACACAAGTTTTTCTTTTTTTGAGAGAGGCTCCAATGATTTCATTGAGTTCTAATCAATGCCAACAGGATATTAGGGAACAACTACAGTGCCCTTCAGACATATGCTGCCATTTCAAAACTCTCAAAGCTGTCCCTTTTCAATTCTGTTTGTGGATACCGATAAAGAAGTGCCAAGTGTAATGAGAAGCTATGTAGAACACTGGCTGTTGAATCCATTTGTATTTTTATTGATTATCTGACTGGAAGAAAAGCATTCATTTATTAACAGAAATATAGTCTATTGTACATGTACCATAGCATTTTGTTGAGTTAATGAGATTAGCAAATCCACTTTTATCTTCTGATGTGTTCACTGATTGATGGTATGCTAATACTTCTTCATTTTAGACTGTCTTACAAAGAAAAAACCCAAAGCTTAAACGATAAGTAGCATGGTTTTGTTTGTCCTTTCCTTATCTGCATTTTCTTCTTTTCAAATGTTAATAACCTTAAGAATCCAATCTTAGCATAAGCAGTCATTCATGGCCCTTTTCTAATTACAATCAATTGGCTCCTGAAATGGCATTGCCTGGAAAATATTCTATTAATGATTAAAGCAGTCTAACATAGTTATATTTGTTGAACATATTGAGACTATCCCTTGAAATTAGTGTTTGATTTTTAGATCATTCTGATTTAGATTGGACAATATGAATATACCTTTTTAATTTCATTTGAATAAAATTGCTTGCCTTCTTCCTGAAGTCATGTGATAAAAGGTCTGTAATGGTAAAAGGCATCCAAGAATCTTCATAGTTTCTGAGAAATAACTGCTTACTAGCATATTTTTAATTTAGTATTGGAGGATTTTTTCCCCTTAAAGTGAGGAAAATAGACTGAGGTTACTCTGAGATAGCCCTTCAGTTGTGGTAAGATTTAATCATGGAAGTCATAGAGACAATAGGACTTGGGGGAAAAAAGGGTAGAAATTTCAGTTGGAAAAAGTCACCAGTTTTAATTAAACTCTGACAGTTCCCACGCTACTGGAGACAAAGCTCAGGACTGGTCATATGTTTTTCATAGCAGTTTAATGAAGTGAACAGTAGAATAAGTATACATTGTTTTGGCATATATCTTGGAAAGTGTTTACAAAAGTAATGTAGAGGGAGATTGAGACATCTCTCAGAAAAGTAGTGCTTTATTTAGGAAGCAGCAGGTCAACACAGCACAGTCAACATGGGTTCACAAAGGGAAAGTCCTGTTTATATAATTTGATATCCTTCTATTATAAGGTCACTTGCCCAGTGGATGAAGAGAAGGCGGTGGATGTATTTTTTCTGGATTTTAGTAAGGCTTTTGATAGCATCCCTCTCAGCAATCTTCTGGACAAGTTGTCCAACTGTGGGATGAGTGGGTTCACAGTGCACTGGGTGAAGAATTGGCTGAAAAGCAGAGCTCAAATGGTTCTAGTGAATGGGACTACATCCGGCTGGTGACTGGTCACCAACGGTGTTCCTCAGGGTTCAATTCTAGGGCCAGTTCTGTTCAATGTATTTATCAATGATCTGGATGCAGAAGCTGAATGCACCATTAGCAAGTTTGCTGATGATACCAAACTGGGAGGTGCTGTTGACACTCTTGAGGGCCAAGTTGCCTTGCAGAGGGATCTAGGTAGATTAGAGCATTGGGCAGTGGTTAATGGGATGAAATTTAACAAGTCCAAATGCTGGATTCTGCATCTGGGATGGAGTAATGCTGTGCACAAGTGTAAATTGGGAGAGGAGTGGCTGGAGAGCAGCCCTGCAGAAAGGGGTCTGGATGTGCTGGTCAGCAGCAGGGACAACACGAGTTGTGCCCTGGCAGCCAAGAGAGCAAACCCCATCCAGGGGGGCATCAACTACAGCATGACCAGGCAATCAAAAGAGGGATTATCCCACTGTATTCAGCATTGGTGCAGCCTCACCTTGAGTACTGTGTGAAGTTCTGGGCCTCACAAATTAAGAAGGATGTGAAGGTCCTTGAGCATGTCCAGAGGAGCGCAACCAAGCTGGTGAGAGGGCTGCAAGGCATGTCCTCTGAGGGGCGGCTGAGAAATTGGGCTTGTTTCGTTTGGAGAAAAGGTGGCTGAGGGGCAACCTCATTGCTCTCTACAGCTTCCTGAAGAGGGTACGTGGAGAGGGAGGTGCTGAGCTCTTCTCCCTGGCATCCAGTGATAGAATGCATGGGAATGGTTCAAAGCTGCATCAGGGGAGGTTTAGGCTGGACATTAGGAAGCATTTCTTTACTGAGATGGTGGTCAAATACTGTAACAGGCTTCCTAGAGAGGTGGTCGATGCCCCAAGCCTACCAGTGCTTAAGAAGCATTTGGACAATGCTCTTAACAACATGCTTTAACTTTTGGTCAGCCCTGAATTGGTCTGGCAGTTGGACTGGATGATCGTTGTAGGTCCCTTCAACTGAAATATCCTACCTTATCCTATCCTATCCTAACCTAAACACAGTGTTAACCACTGTTTCCCTATCAACTACTAGATGACCACCAGACCACATAAATAATTCTTTCCTATCTTTCTGCATTTGTACCAATATTAAGTAATATACATGTTTATAGTATTAAACAAGGTTTAATGGAACTTGCCAGTTGTGAAAATTATTTGTAGGTCTTTCTAATACTGTGTTTATAATCCGTTTGTAAAACTGATCCACATAAAACATTCAGGTTATTGATAATCTCAAGAAGGAAAACAAGACTAGATTTTGTGAAGTTTTTTCTAGAGAAAATCCACTTTTTAAGGCACCACTCATCTCGAGAGAGAAAGAAGAACAGCTCAATGGTTTGCAACCAGATTTAGGGTTAGGACTTTTCCTGATTTTCTCATATTTATCCTTAGTGACCTCCAGGGAGTCCCTTCTTCTGCACAAATCTGTCTGTCTTCACTTCCCAGGTATAAAATGTGAAGAGGAATGGATGGGAATACTGGTATATAGCAAATATCATGGATGTATACTTAAGATCAGGAGACATTCTAGTATTACGATGAAAAGGTCATAAATTAACATTTTCTGACAGTCTCAACTACAGCCAGGGCAATCATGTATCATCTTATTTTGGCTTACTTTCAAGTGACTAATTTATGGGTTTACTTCTTCACAGAGACCTCTGAAGTTGTCTGTGTATGTAGTTGCTGAAATAAATATTTTATGTAGTTAATGGAAGCAGCTGAGTTTTCTCTTACTCAGGGAATAGGGAGGAATTATGAAAAATGAAAGCATCTTGTGTGATCTATCACAGTCAAGCAAGAAAACTTAAATAGCACTACTAAGAAAGCACTTGAAAGTAAACTATGTTCAATAAGTGATTACAAAGAAGTGTGTGGGATAAATTTGAATATTAACTATCCTATGAGAAATTATAATTTCATGATGAGAAAGAAAAGATACTGTATTGATACTCTGAAAATATAAATTTCAAAATTAGTATCATCTGGTGATCTTTTTATTGTCACCATGACCTTTGGACTAGCCAGGTATATCACACCTGTTGGGTATTATAATACAGTGAACATGTACTAAAGGTTTATATGGTACAACCCAACAGAGCAGCAAAAACTAGCTTCTAGTTTAATTTCCATCAATATCCATGTTACGCTACCAAGCTGTTAGCACAGAAATGTTCCCCAGCACCAATTAAACATTATTATTTTTCTTACATGTTTGGAGATACAGAGGGGGAAAGACAGAATCCTAGCTTCCCCAGTAACTCATAAAACTATTATTTGACTTGATTTTTAACCACAGATATTACTGTGGGTTGAAAAGAGACCCTGGAACTTAAAGCAATTTTGCCCAGTTGCTGAAACCCTAGGGCTTTATCTCTAAAAGAACCATATTTCTAATGGCTTCTTTGAGAAAAAAAAAGGGCTTGTCTCTAAAGCTTATCTAAATGATACAAGCTTTTATCAGTAATCTGTTGTGTGGCATTACTGTATTTTCAAGTGCTTCAGTGTAACCATAGAAGCACATTTGGCTGTTACAGTGTTTGAAAATCAATAATTATGCACTTTCCATTTCTGTTGTGCACACTGACATTTTCAGTACAGCTATGTTACATGCTGAACTGTCATGAAGATGCTGGCATAAGAAAAGCAGATGGAGATTAGAGAAAATCAGTGTGATTTCACAATCCATGGAACAAGGCCAGAGTTCTTTTGTTTAATACAAAACCTTAAACCAGTAAGCTAAGACAGGGAGAAGGTTTGGACTAAAAAAAACAAAAACAAAAACAAAAAAATACAAAACAAAAAACCAAACAAACACCCCCCCCCCCCAAACCAACAACAAAAAACCCCAAACAAACCAAACCAAAAAACTATTATGAATCTTATTTTTTGCCAATTCCTGTAAGTTTTAAATGTTTAAACATAAATTGTCTCACAGTATCTCTGTACCTTGTTGATGAACTTGTGTATCAGCTACTGGCAACAGAGAAAGACAGCATCCGTTCATCATGTACCCCTTCGTGTACCCTGAGAGGTAACGGCTGGGATTAGGTCAGCATTTGTAAACATGAAATAAGGTTAAGAACATAAGAAAGCAGTCAAAACACAGATCCTTCTACTTTAGTATCCCACCTTCAGCCACGGCCAAAAGCTGGTGCTCCAGGAGGGCCATAAGAACCAGTAGAGCCTGCTGGCTGATCCCAGCCTCAAACTCTTTGCAGCTCAGGGAATTCCTGGACAAAGTGTGATTCTTATGTAATTAATAATCTTTAATGCTTTCCATTCATGAATGTGAGCAACCTGCACTTGAAGCTAAGCAAATTTTAGCTACAGACACGCTGTCTTCACAAAGACTTCTACAGCACAGTTATCTATTGTGAAAAGAATTGTTTCTTTTTCTATGGTCCTAGGAAAATTACAAGAGAAATCAAGAGGAGATAACACAATCTCTGCAGCAGGCTTTGAAAGAGAATGTAATAAATTAGTGGCAGGAGAAACATTGTTGGCTTTAAATACAACTAGAATTCTCTTACAAGTTTTCAGTTTATATGGATATAAGGTATGAAATAAACATATTGCTGAACAATTAGAATGAGTTTACAGAAACTTTGTGAAACAGAATCTACATATACCCATTGACAACTGTATATGGCAAACAGCAACCCATTATAATTTGTGTCTGACTTGACAGCTGAAAGTTGCTGTTGTTTTTACAAGTAATGAATTTTCTAAAATTCTCAAAATCTGCTTTTGCAGTTTATCTTAATATATTCATGTTACTTCCTATGTGATACTTACAATTTTTACATGGAAAGTTAACAAACTCAAATTTAAATATAAATGTGATATATACATTAAGATAAATTTGAGATGCATTGTTCTATGTATTTCTATTACATCATGTCCATTCTAAAGTATTTTTTCCCAAAGGTAAATTATGGGACATGTTAATTAAAGTCCACCTTTTGCTTTCGAAGAGATCAATTAAGACAACTGGAAAAGAGGACAGACAACCACCAACAAAAATTCTAAGTTGGTACACACTGACTCTAGCATATTTTCCTTGGTTCTTCTAAAAAAATTTGGAATACATAGGAACAATGCATACAGTGTTCCCATATATGTCTGGCATGCACTTCAGTGAAAATTTCCTTTAAGTCTTTTGTCCCTCTTTACTGTTAAACTTGTTGCTGCTGGGCTGTTTGATGATCTCCCGCATCTTCACTCACTGTCTTTGTAGAATCTCCAGCAGCATATAAGGAACTTTGTTTGGTCCCAAATCCTGAGTTCACTTTCTTCTGTCGCTTTACTCTGAAATGAAATTTTTAAAAAAGTGTGATGACAACACTAAGCAGAAAAGCCAATTTAAGTTTAAAACAATTGCGGGTCAAATTTCTTCTAAGAAAAAAGTTTCACTGGGAGAAAGTAGAATTTAGATGAGAAAATCTTTCAGTACTGCTAACTTTATAGAACACATTGGATACCTTTTCAACTGATTCCTTAATAAAGAAAAAAAAATAGAGAGTTTCAAAGCAATTACTTGGAATTGTCTTTCACAGTGAGAAACAGGCTACACTTGCTTGCTGCACTTTTGATGACTAGGAGCCATTATTTATTGACTGACAGTTCTGAACTGCGGTACTATTGCTATTCAAGGTACATTTAAAGTACTTACATATAACTCATGAGTCTTTATTGGAAGAAGAGAAAGTGGAGAATAGTGAAAAAGATCAAAAATATCACAAACCCCTCATTTGACAGAATTCTAGCCACTAGTCCAGCATAATATCTTCATATTATGTAATAGCAATAGGGAGAGATTATTTACAAAAGCATAATCATCTTAAAGATTATCATTGAAACACAACCATGCTAAAAAATGTATTAGTTTTTATAAATCTTGGTTTGATAAATCACATTCTCAATAACAATGTGCAGCAGAACAAGAACATCTACTCAAGCTGGGCTTCAGAAACAGGCTATTACACTCTCTGGAATTCAGAGCACAGTGAACAGACAGTAACCCTGCACAGAACAACACAGATTTATCAAGATTTAGGACCTTAAGTACTGCCCAAAGTAGCTACACTACAAACTGACCGAAGAAGACTGCATGTAAGAGTGAATAAATCCTGGCAGATATAAACCATTTCTGCATATTAGCAGTTTTTCTCTCTCCCGTGGTTAATTGAAAATTTCCTGTGCTTTAAGATTAGGGGCATATATCTCCAGTTCTCTCCATGTCATCTTTGCACTTTCATAGAAATCCTACCACAAGCCATGGTGCAATTCCTGTGTGTCTTGTCTTTTTTATATAACTTGAATAGGTTTTCAGAAAAGGTAATTCACAAACCCGTTGGTTTAGTCCTGCCTCTGTCACCGTGGAAGTCTTGTGAACAATGTCTGAAAAACAAACATGTCAAGGAACCTGAGAGTTTTTACCAAACTGTGGAACATGGTGATCCCCAGTTACTTCTTCGTAGCTGTAAACCAGTTCCTGACAGTGTGATTGGGTCAGTCATGCCAGTATGCATACACATCGAATCTAATCTGTCTACTATTTAGAAACAACTACGTTCTTAGAAAAACCCAGCATCACATGTCAAAATCACTCTGGGTTTAGTAAGCTGCCAAAGTGTAAACGCCTTTAAGCTGGCATAGCAATGTGATTGCTTACAGTGTCACAGACCCCATGGTGCTCCTGTCTATTGATGAACGTGTCCACTAATCATTCCAGATACAGGCTGATCACCAAGCCCTACATCAATAAGAATCAATAAGCTGGCAAATCCTTCACCCCACTGGACACACAAGACTAGGCTGGTCAGAAACTTAGGTGTCACCACTGAATTACGCTGGAATTTTTTTGAAACAGATGGCTGTTTCTTTTTTAATTACTTTTATTTAATTATTTCCAATAATAACTTTCCCTTATTAAAAATTTCAGATAAGTTCTATTAACAACTCCTTGTTATTAAAAATATTTGCGTGAATATATTAATGCAGTATCACTCATAGTTCTTTCCTTTTCCATTTATTTTGCTAATCTAATATTAATAGAAACTAAAAATAAAATCCCTAAAACTAGCAACTGAAACAGTTTTAAATTAAATTTAAAGAAAATAAACTAAAAATATATGAAAAGTATTAGCTGTAACTGATGGCTATGGGCTTAAATTACCTCTTGTTCCCCTGGGAATACACATAGTACATTTTCAAGACAAATCAAGTTAGGTTTTTTTAATATGACTTGCTTAAACTTTTTAGAAACACTTAATCTGGTGTTTCCAGATGTCATGCTAGTCTATCCAACATCTATAAAACAGTAAGAGAGTTTCATTCTGACTTCTATTTCATAATCAAATTAATGCAGTTACACATATCGTGAGCTACTACTAAAAGCAGTACATGAATACATAGAAAGGTAAGCTTTGGGTGTTTATTCAAAAGTATACACACTTGCCAGAAATCAATAGCATATAGACAACCTTATCTAAATGACTAGTCCCAATCTGTAATGAATCAGAAAACTTAAAGAGTGCCTATTGACAAGCTAAAGTACAACAACTTCCTTTCATTTCCATGCTGGTTTACAACAGTCTTCAAACACCTCCTGTAAGAACCCCTGGGATCACTGCTTTATGGAAGGGAATTTTTGCCAGGCTATAACTGGAGTGTGTCACATGTATGTCAAAAGGGTTGGGCTCCATCGCTCTTCTCTGTTTAAGATATAATTCCCCTGAGTAGTTCTGCACTTTTGAGACTTCAGTGTGTGTATTCCATGTGATGGCAGTAATGAATAGCCTATTTAAATGTGAACATTTATGGAGCTCGTGCCATAAAAAGTTAGGGAAATCCTTCCCGTTGGTAGTCTGCACCAGGCAACCTTGATGACGCCTGGCATTGAGGAAGGGATGGGGCAAGAAGTTGTTTCGTTATGTCCCTCAGCCACGTGATGGAAGGGCACTAGGAGCCAGGTGAAATGGGAAACGTGTCTGCTTCCAGCTGGAGCGTGCCGAGGTTCCTTGCGGAAGGCAGGGAAGCAGTCAATTGCACGAGTGTCCATCCTGGTTGTGCAAAGCCCCGTCAGCTCCGCAGCTCCTGCTGTTGCTTCAGCCTTCTGTTCGGCCAGCACTGAGAGTGAGCCAAAACTCCTCTGTATGGGGAAGGACTACACAACCGCGTTCCAAATTGTTGCCGGACAGGGACTAAAACTCTGGAAAGCCTAATAATAAAAGTAATATGCAACTGCTGTAGGTAAATAAATAAATAAATAAATACATTTGTGGTACAAATGAATAAGCAAAATAAAATGCTTGGGCTTTGAACTCCAGATAAATGAGCAAAACATTTTAAAGCCCTTTTCCTAACAGCCTACAAACAGAAAATGCTATCAAAGTCAGATAACAAAATCATGAAAATGCACAGGCATATAAAAAGGCAGCAAACCATATGTCCACCCAGATCTAGTACAACAGGAACATTAAGAAAGCCATTAAGATAGTGTCCCCATTGTGCCCAGGTATACAATAACATATGGTATGTTTCCTGCTTCACTGTGCATTTCCTTGCTTTCATTGTTTAGCATCACTAATTTAGAGCTCAATTAATATAGTTTGTCTGTGCAGTTCTCTGAAGAATATTTTAAAATTCTTCATTGCTGCTTAAAATTAATCTTTTTTCAGTGCAAGTGCACAATGAGTATTAACATAAGGTAGGATTTTTTCCAAACCTTAATTAAATGGAAGAGCTAGATAGAATAATTTTAAGGGAGCTACACATTATACTTAAATTACTATTTTCTTCTTATTTAAGTCCTCACACAATTTGCTGTAATGATGCTACAGAGAGACATTAAAAGGTTGTTGTTGGTTTTAATCAATGAAGACTTCCCAAGGACAGCTGTGGATATCTCTCAGGAGTGTACATTAGAGGCAAAATAATAAGGGACTAATGTAGCAGTGTTAAAGAAAATACAACAAGAAATATAAGGTGACTATGTACTGGTAAATGTCCACCTGTACATGCGGAGAAGAGAGGGAAAACAAGATGTCTGAAAGATTTTTCTTCTTCATGGACATTTATTCTCAAAAACCTAAAGAAGGTTAAGGAATCTCAGGATTCCCCAAAACAAGATGAAAATTATTTGTAAGACACATTGCCTCTCTCTTTGGTATTTACAGATTCCACCTGTCTCCTAAAAGAGATGAACTTTCCCACACTAGCTCAATCATACCAAGGTTCCTATTTGATTTCCAGACTCCTTAAGGGAAAAAAAAAAAAAAAAAAAAAAGAAGTTCTTTTCTCAAAAGAATATTTTTATTTATCTTATCTGCCTTTCTAAAAGATTCATATACTATTTCATGAGTTTGATATAGAAAATGAAATTAGAATGAAAATAATAAACACCACCAACTTCTCAGATGCTTGCATCAGAATTGTTTAGATCAA